>CM038671.1:49215954-50415954 GCA_021605145.1 Aegilops bicornis
AGCAAGATCCGCACTGTGAGTGGTACCTAATCTTATTCGAAGTCATATTACCGAACATGATGAACCTAACAACCATGGGTTAGTTAGAAGCGATGGTGAGTCCAGACTTGGCCAAAATGGCTTGGAGGCCATGCTAAACCTGAGATGGGATCCATGGCGCAGAACAAAGTGTGGATTCTTGCTTGACTCGGGCTCGACGATCGCAAAGCAATTGAGAATAAATGGATCTTCGGGCAGTTAAAGACCGAGGCTGATGGTAATGTTATCGGCTTCATAAAGTTTTGATTTGTTGCAAAAGGTTTTCTACAAGTTCAAGGGGATTGACTACGATGAGACCTTTCTACCCAGAAGATGCTTAAGTCCTCGGTCCGAATCATGTTAGCAATCACGTATTTTATGATTTCATGAAATTTGGCAAATGGATGTTAAAACTGCATTCCTCAATGGATTTCGGAAGAAGAGCTGTATATGATGCAATCCAGAAGGTTTTGTCGATCCAAAGGAAATAATATGTGCAAGCTCCAGCGATCCATTTATGGACTGGTGCAAGCCTCTGAGTAAATAAACGCTTTGATAGTATGATCAAAAGATTTGGTTTTATACAGTACTTTTGGATAAGCTTCCGTATTTACAAGAAAGTGAGTGGGAGCTCAGAGCATTTCTGATATTATATGTGGATGACATATTATCGATCGGAAATGATATAGAATTTTGATAGCATAAAGGATACTTGAATAAGAGTTTTTCAAGGAAAGACTTTTGTGAAGCTTGGTATAAGCTTATATATTAAGTATTAAGATCTATAGAGATAGATCAAGACGCTTAATAGGACTTCTCATAAAGCATATACCTTGATACAAAGTTTTTGAAAAGTTCAAATGGATCGTGCAAAGAAAGGGTTCTTTTATTGAAAGCATATGTGAAGTTGAGTAAGACTCAACGTCTAATCAATCACAGTAAGATAGAGAGAAAAATGAAAGATGTTCCCTATGCTTCAGCTTACAGGCTCTATCATGTATGCAATGCTGTGTACCAGACTCCGATGTGTGCCTTGTCAGTAAGTTTATAAAGGTACCAAAGCAATCCAGAGTGGATCAATTTGATTAGCGGGTCAAGAACATCCTTAAGCACTTGAGAAGGAAGACGGCGATATGTTTCTATTTATGGCGGTGACAAAGAACTCGTCAGAACGGGTTACGCCGACGCTAAGTTTTGAGCACCGATCCTGGACGCATTCTAAATCGCAAAACCGGATAATGATTATTACATTAAACGGAGGAGTCAGCTACCAGTGCAGCTTCCAAACAAAGCGCCGTAAGGCGGGATCTACATGTGAAGTTGAGTACATAGCCGCCGGAAGCAGCTAATGAAGGAGTCTCGATGTAAGGAGTTCTATAACCGATCTAGGTGTTAAAATTTAGTGTATCGGGTCCAATGAAAATCTTTTGTGACACATCGGTGCAATTGCCTTAGCAAAGGAATCCAGATTTCACAAGAGAACCAAGCACATCAAAAGACGCCTAACCTCCATCCGGATTTGGTCCGTGGGAGACATAGAGATATGCAAGATACATACGGATCTGAATGTTGCGCATCTGCTGACTAAGCCTCTTCCACGCAGCAAAACATGATCAAGCACCAAGACTCCATAAAGTTAGAACTCATTACCGTAACTTAGACTATTGACTCTAGTGCAAGTGGGAGATCAAGGAAATACGCCCTAGAGGCAATAATAAAGCATTATTTATTTCTCTTATATCATGATAAATAATTATTATTCATGCTAGAATTGTATTATCAGGAAACATAATACATGTGTGAATACATAAACCTTGCCAGAGTGTCAATAGTATGTTTCATTAATGACTAGCTCAAGAATCAAAGATGGTTGTGTTTCCTAAACCATGAACAAGGAGTTGTTATTTGATTGAATGCATCGCATCAATACGTTGAATGATTCCAGATTGATATGACCCATTCCATTACGTATAGTACCGATCGAGTAGTTTGTTAAGCTAGTGCTTTTCTTCATGACTTACAGCACCCCATAACTATGAGATTATGCAACTCCTGCTTGCCCGGAGGGAATACCTTAAAGCGCCAAACGCTACAACGTGAATCAAGTGATTATAAAGGTACATTACAGGTGTCTCCGGTAAGGTACATGTTAGTTGGCATATTTCCGAGATTAGGATTTGTCATCTGATTGTCTGGAGAGGTATCTCAGCCCTCTCTTGTGAATGCACATCACATAAGCCTTTCAAGCATTGCAACTAATGAAAGAGTTAGTTGTGAGATGATGTATTACGGAACGAGTAAAGAGATTCTGCCTGCAACGCAGATCGAACTCCAGGTATTGATACCGACCATCAAATCTCGCAAGTAACATACCCGATGACAAAGGGAACAACGATGTTGTTATGCGTCCGGACCGGATAAAGATCTTCGTGAGAATATGTAGGAGCCAATATGGGAACATCCAGTGTCCCGCTTATTGGTTATTGACCGGAGAGGTGTTCTGCCATGTTCTACATAGTTCTCGAACCCGTAGGGGTCCGCACGCCAGTAAACGCTTCGATGCGATAAAGCTGCTACTATGAGTTGTTATGATGATTCTGGTACCGAAGGTTGTCTCGAGTCCTTGGATGACTGATCAATGGACGTGGGACGAGGAGTCTCGAAATGGTCGAGACATAAAGATTCATATATTGGAAGTCTATGTTTTGACATCGGAAGTGTTCCGGTGAAATTGGGAATTTGACGCCAAGCACGGGAGGTTACTCGAACTCCTGAATGCTAATGGGCCAATAATGGGCTACTTTAGTGGAAAGGAGAAAAGGGGCCCAAGTGCTGGTCAAGCACCTTTCCCCCTTCCCTAGTCCTTATTAGGGACTAGGAGAAGGGGCGCCTCTCTCTCTCCCTTCTCACTTGGGGAAACCTAGTTGGACTAGGATTGGGGGAATCCTACCTCAGTAGGAGTAGGACACCAAGGCGCATCAAACCTGGCCACCAGCCCTCCCCTTCCTCCTCCTTTAGATAATAAAGGGGGGCAACCCCATGACACACAAGTTGATCCTTGAGATCTTTTCCTTAGCTGCAGCGGTGCCCCCTTCCACCATATTACACCTCGAGAATATCAGAAGTGAGCTTAGGCGAAGCCTCACCGCTGGAACATCATCATCGCCACCACGCCTGGTCAGGTCGCATTTAAACTTCCTTCAACACTCTACCTGTCGATCGGAGTTCGAGGGACGCCATCGAAAGCTGAACGTGTGCAGTAACCTCGGAGGTGCCAGACGCCTGCATTTCTGATCGGTTGGATCGTGAAGAAGCACGACCATTACTTCCTTTATTGCTATATTAACGCTCAAGCAGTTGGTCTACGAGGGTATCGTAGACAACACTCTCATCTCGCTGCTATGCATCACCACATGGTCTTCATGCAGGATCGTAGGAAAAATTTTTGAAATTACTACGTTTCCTCAACAGGGGCACACCCCTGAGACGTGTGCGCCGACATGCCACCACACCACCTCAGACGATGTATGAGGGGCCGGTGGCGCTCCTTCGTGGCATTACTGTAAGGCCCCGGGCCCCGCCTAACCTCGAGCGGCTGACCACGCAGATCTACCCTTTGACTTCTACTTGACGGGCTTTCACCTGGACCTCTCCACCCGGTTATTAGGCCGGGCCGGGCCCATAGGGACACCCGGGAGCAACATCCGGCCAAACCCACAGCTACATCCACTCCGGTAGACCCGACGCGTTCTGCTTCTCCAAAAGTGCTGGGCGGGCGGCGCCGTCCGTGAGGGGGGGAGGGGGACACCGAGACGCTGCGTCGGGTATTTGCAACCGCCACAACACTTCCAGACTCAGGAGAGGCCGCCACGCAAGATTTGACGGTATGTTAGCCTCGAGGCCGCCGGCCACAAATGAGACGCCAAGAGCAATCATGAGAGGGAAGTGTTCGATACTTCTCCATCACTTAAAATTATGAAAAATTACCATCGGGTCCTATAGCACATGTGCCCACGCCATGTAAAAAACTCATGATTTTATCGCGCCCCAGTATTTAATAATATTCACGCTGCATCGCTTTCCAAGCAGTAACGCCTACTACCGTGTCATCGCCGTCCGTGAGGGGGGGGCCACACCGGAGACGCAGCGTCGCCTTTTCGACATGCCACCACACCACCTCGCATGTATGAGGGCCTGGCGACGGTCCTGGGTGGCATTGTTACCCCTGTGGCCCCTGGCCCCGCTTAACAGCTGGAGCGGTTGACCACCGGATCTACCCTTTGACTTCCACGGACGGGATTTGACCTGGGCCTATCCACCCGGGTCATGTTAGGGTCAGCCCACACGAACACTTGAGAGCAACATCCGGCCACACCCACATAAGATCCCTCCGTAGACCCGACGCCCGCTTTCTCCAGTGCTGGCGGCGGGCGCCGTCCGGTGAGGGGGCACACTTTGAGACGCAGCGTCAAGCTTCTTCGACATGCCACCACACCACCTCTGCATGTATGAGGGCCGGCATGACGCTTCGGTGCATCATACCCTCAGGCCCGTCTGCCCCGCTTAACCCTGAGCGGGTTGACCACGAGATCTACCCCTTTGACTTCCCACGGACGGGCTTTGACCAAAGGGACCTCTCCACCCGGTTGTGCCGGGCTTCGCCCATAGGGACACCAAGCAACATCCGGCCAAACCCACAGTTACATCCACTGCGGTAGACCGGACCAGCGTCCGCTTCCCCCTCCAGTGTCGGCGGCGCCGTCTGCGGTAGGGGGGGAGGGGACACCTGGAGACGTCTTGGCACGGCATTTGCAACCGCCACAACACTTCCAGACTTGTGAGAGCCGCCACGCAAGATTTGACGGTAAGTTCTGAGGGTCGCCGCCACATAACAGAGACGCCAAGAGCAATCCGCTGTAGAGGGAAGTGTTCAGACATTTCTCCATCAATGAAAATTATGAAAATTACCATCGGTCCTATAGCACATGTGCCCACGCCATGTAAAAAACTCATGATTTTATCGCCATTCGGTATTTAATAATATTCACGCCAGATCGCTTCTCCGCAGAACGCCTACTACCGTGGTGTCATCGCCGTCCGTGAGGGGGGCTACACCGGAGACGCTGCCGCCTTCTTCGACATGCCACCACACCACCCCCGCATGTATGAGGGCCTCGAGCGCGACGGTCCGGTGGCATTACCCCTGTCAGGCCCGATGCCCGCTTAACCCCGGAGCGTTGACCACCGGATCTACCCTTCGACTTCCCACGGACGGATTTGACCAGCAAGGCTTCCCTATCCAACGGCCATGTTAGGTCAGCCCATACGAACACTTTAGAGCAACATCCGCCACACCCACAGCGAAGATCCCTCCGTAGACCCGAAGCGCCCGCTTCTCCAAAGCCGGTCTGGGCGCCTGTCTGCGGTGAGGGGGCACACCGAGACGTACACCCTTCTGACATGCCACCACACCACCCTGCATGTATGAGGGGTCACGATGCCCGGCATTGCTACCCCCTGTGGCCCTCCTGGCCCCGCTTAACTCCCGAGAGTTGGTTGACTACGAGATCTACCCTTTGACTTCCCACGGACGGCTTTCACCAAAGGACCTTCCACCCGGGTTGTGCCGGGCCGCCCATAGGGACACCCGAGCAACATCCGCCAAAACCCATCAGCTACATCCACTCATTGTAGACCCGGGACGTCTGCTTCTCCAGTGTCAAGGGCGGCCATGGCCCATGAGGGGGGAGGGGACACTTTGAGACGGTGTCGGCATTTGCAACCGCCACAACACTTCCTAGACCAGAGAGCCGCCACGCAAGATTTGGCGGTATGTTAGTTCGGGAGGTCACGCCACATACAGAGACGCCAAGAGCAACCGGCGTGAGGGAAGTGTTCAGATACTTCTCCATCACGAAAAAATTATGAAAAATTACCATCGGTCCTATAGCACATGTGCCCACGTCATGTAAAAACTCATGATTTTATCAAGGCCCGAGTATTTAATAATATTCATGCCGCATCGCTTCCGCAGAACGCCTACTACCGTGTGTCATCGCCGTACCGTGAGGGGGGCCACACTCGAGACGCCAGGCCGCTTCTTCTGACATGCCACCACACCACCCCGCATGTATGAGGGCCCCGCGACGGTCCGGTGGCATTGTTACCCCGGCCCCCTGGCCCCGCTTAACCTCAGCGGTTGACCACCGGATCTACCCCTTTGACTTCCCACGGACGGGATTTGACCAGTGGGCCTATCCACCCGGCCATGTTAGGGTCAGCCCATACGAACACTTTTAGAGCAACATCCGCCACACCCACAGCAAGATCCCTCCGTAGACCCGGACGCGTCTGCTTCTCCTCCAGTGCCGGGCAGCGCCCCGCCGTCTGTGGTGAGGGGGCACACCCGAGACGCGGCCGCTTCTTCGACATGCCACCACACCACCCTGCATGTATGAGGGCCTTGGTGCGACGCTCCTGGTGGCATTGCTACCCCGGTGGCCCCTGGCCCGCCTAACCCCGAGCGTTGACCACGAGATCTACCCTTTGACTTCCCACGGACGGGCTTTTGACCAGTGGACCTCTCCACCCGGTTGTGTCGCCCATAGGGACACGGAGCAACATCCGGCCAAACCCATACCACATCCACTCCGCAGACCCGACGCTGTCCGCTTCTCCAGGTGCGGCGGGCGGCGCCGTCTGGAGGGGAGGCTGGAGGGGACACCCGGAGACGCTGGGTGTCGGGCATTTGCAACCGCCACAACACTTCCAGACTTGTGAGAGGCCGCCACGCAAGATTTGACGGTATGTTAGTTCTCGAGGCCAACACAACATAGACGCCAAGAGCAATCCGCCAGAGGGAAGTGTTCGAATACTTCTCCATCAATAAAAATTATGAAAAATTACCATCGGTCCTATAGCACATGTGCCCACGCCATGTAAAACTCATGATTTTATCGCTCACGAGTATTTAATAATATTCACGCCCGCATCGTTTCCTCATGAACATCTACTACCTGGTGTCATCGCCGTCCGTGAGGGGGGGCCACACCGGAGACGCTGGCCGTACTTCTTCGGACATGCCACCACACCACCCCGCATGTATGAGGGCCCGATGCGACGGTCCCGTGGCATTGCTACCCCCTCAGGCCCCGCCCCGCCTAACCCTAGAGGCTGTTGACCACCGGATCTACCCTTCGACTTCCCATGGACGGGATTTCACCAGGGCCTATCCACCCGGCCATGTTAGGGTCAGCCCATACGAACACTTTAGGAGCAATATCCTGCCACACCCACAAAGAAGATCCCTCCGTAGACCCGACGATCATGATTTCTCCGAGTCACGGGCGGCGCGTCTGAAATCGTGTGAGGGGCACACTGAGACGCCCGGCCGCTTCTTCTGACATGCCACCACACCACCTCGCATGTATGAGGGGCCGGTGCGACGCCCAGGTGGCATTGCTACCCCTGTGGCCCCGTCCCCGCCTAACCCCGGAGCAGTTGACCACGAGATCTACCCTTTGACTTCCCACGACGGGCTTTGACCGGTGGACCTCTCCACCCGGATTGTTGGCCAGCCGGCCCATGGGGACACCCGGAGCAACATCCGGCCAAACCCACAGCTACATCCACCTGTAGACCTGACGCGTCTGCTTCTCCTCCAGCCGGGCGGGCGCCGTCTGCCCGTGAGGGGGGGAGGGGTGGGACACCGAGACGCTGCGATACTGGCATTTGCAACCGCCACAACACTTCTGCACTTGTGAGAGGCCGCCACGCAAGATTTGACGGTATGTTCTCGAGGCCGCCACAAAATAGAGACGCCAAGAGCAATCCGCGTAGAGGGAAGTGTTCAGACACTTCTCCATCGTAAAAATTATGAAAAATTACCATCGGTCCTATAGCACACATGTGCCCACGCCATGTAAAAAACTCATGATTTTATCGCTCATTCGAGTATTTAATAATATTCACGATCGCTTCCGCATAACGCGTACTACCGTGTGTACATCGCCGTCCGTGAGGGGCCACACTCAAGACGCGTGCCGCTTCTTCGGACATGCCACCACACCACCCCGCATGTATGAGGGGCCCGATATGACGGTCCGTGGCATTGCTACTCCCCAGGCCCCTGGCCCCGCCTAACCCCCGGAGCTGCTTGACCAACGGATCTACCCCTTCGACTTCCCACGGATCGGGATTTGACCAAAGGCCTATCCACCCTTGGCCATGTTAGGGTCAGCCCATACTGAACACTTTAGAGCAACATCCGGCCACACCCACATCAAGATCCCCTCCGTAGACCCGACGCGTCTGCTTCTCCAGTGCCGGGCCCGGGCGCCGTCTGTGAGGGGCACACCGAGACGCTGCGTGCCGCTTCTTCGACATGCCACCACACCACCCTGCATGATATGAGGGGTCGGTCTGCGACGCCTTTCCGTGGCATTGTTACACCCTCAGGCCCTTCTGGCCCCGCTTAACCCCGGAGGCCGGTTGACCACTAAGATTCTACCCTTTAACTTCCCACGGATCGGCTTTGACCTGCTGGACCTTCCACCTGGGTTGCCAGCCGGGCCGCCCATAGGGACACCCGGGAGCAACATCCGCCAAACCCACGTACCTACATCCACTCCGCGGTAGACCCGACGTCTGCTTCTCCAGTGTCGGGCGCGGCGCCGCCCGTGAGGGGGGAGGGGGGACACCCCGGAGACGCGTGCGCCGGCATTTGCAACCGCCACAACACTTCCAGACTTCAGGAGAGGCCACCACGCAAGATTTGACGGTATGTTAGCTCGAGGCCGCCATTACATGTCAGAGACGCCAAGAGCAATCCGCTGTGAGAGGGAAGTGTTCAGATACTTCTCCATCACGAAAAATTATGAAAAATTACCATCGGCCCTATAGCACATGTGCCCACGTCATGTAAAAAACTCTCATGATTTTATCAAGGCGCTCCGAGTATTTAATAGTATTCACGCCGCATCGTTTCCGCAGTAACGCCTACTACCGTGTGTCATCGCCCGTCTGCGTGAGGGGGGCCACACCGAGACGCGTCACTTCTTCGGACATGCCACCACACCACCCCGCATGTATGAGGGCCCGATGCGACGGTCCGTGGCATTGCTACCCCTCAGGGGCCTCTGGCCCCGCTTAACCCTGAGAGCGGTTGACCACCGGATCTACCCCTTTGACTTCCCATCGGACGGATTTGACCATGGGCCTATCCACCCGGTCATGTTAGGTCAGCCCATACGAACACTTTAGAGCAACATCCGCCACACCCACAGCAAGATCCCTCCGTGTAGACCGTGGCGTCGTTCTGCTTCTCCGGTGCGGCGTGGCGGCGCCTGTCCGTGTGAGGGGCACACCCGAGACGCGTGCCGCCTCTTCGGACATGCCACCACACCACCTCGCATGTATGAGGGCGGTGCGATATGGGTGGCATTGCATACCCCTCAGTGGCCCCCGCCCCGCCTAACCCTAGAGCGGTTGACCACGAGATCTACCCTTTGACTTCCCACGGACGGGCTTTGACCAGTGGACCTCTCCACCGGTTGTGTCAGGCCGCCCATAGGGACACCCGGAGCAACATCCGGCCAAACCCACAGCCTACATCCACTCCGTAGACCTGACCGTCTGCTTCCCCCTCCAGGTGCAATGGCGGCGCCGTCGTGAGGGGGGGAGGGGACACTCGAGACGCGTGCGGCTGGCATTTGCAACCGCCACAACACTTCCAGACTTGTGAGAGGCCGCCACGCAAGATTTGACGGTATGCTGGCCCGGGAGGTCACGCATTACCCACGATCGTGCCCAAGAGCAATCACAGAGCGCTAGAAGTGTTCAGAATACTTCCATCACGAAAAATTATGAAAAATTACCATCGGTCCTATAGCACATGTGCCCACGCCATGTAAAAACTCATGATTTTAGCGGCCCGGTATTTAATAATATTCACGCCAAGATCGCTTCCAGAACGCCTACTACCGTGGTGTCATCGCCCGTCCGTGAGGGCCACACTCGGAGACGCGTGCCGCCTCATCGGACATGCCACCACACCACCCAGCATGTATGAGGGGCCGTTGCGACGCTCCGGTGGCATTGCTACCCCAGGGGCCCTCGGCCCCGCCTAACCTCGGAGCGGTTGACCACCGGATCTACCCTTTGACTTCCCACGGACGATTTGACCAGCAATGGCCTATCCACCGGTCATGTTAGGGTCAGCCCATACGAACACTTTAGAGCAACATCCGGCCACACCCACAGCAAGATCCCTCCGTGTAGACCGACGCGTCCGGTTTCCCCCCCTCCAGTGCGGGCGTGGCGCCGTCCCGTGTGAGGGGCACACCCGGAGACGCTGTGCCGCCTCTTCGGACATGCCACCACACCACCACTGCATGTATGAGGGGCCGGCTGACGCCTTTCGTGGCATTGCTACCCCCAGGGCCCCCGTCCCGCCTAACCCTGGAGCGGTTGACCACGAGATCTACCCCTTTGACTTCCCACGGACGGGCTTTGACCAGTGGACCTCTCCACCCGGTTGTGTCAGTTCGGCCCATAGGGACACCCGGGAGCAACATCCGGGCCAAACCCACAACTACATCCACTCCGTGTAGACCCGACGCGTCCGTTTCCCCCCTCCAGGTGCCGGCGGTGGCGCCGTCCGTGAGGGGGGGGGGGCACACCCCGGAGACGCGTGCCGGGCATTTGCAACCGCCACAACACTTCCAGACTTGTGGAGAGGCCGCCTCGCCAAGATTTGATGGTATGCTAGTTCGGAGGCCGCCGCCACAACAGAGACGCCAAGAGCAATCCATGAGAGGGAAGTGTTGAGATACTTCTCCATCACGAAAAATTATGAAAAATTACCATCGGTCCTATAGCACATGTGCCCACGTCATTTAAAAAACTCATGATTTTTTCGAGCTTCTAGTATTTAATAATATTCACGCCCGCATCGCTTCCGCAGAGCGTCTACTACCGAGTGTGTCATCGCCGCCCGTGAGGGGGGGCCACACCGAGACGCAGCCGCCTCTTCGGACATGCCACCACACCACCCCGCATGTATGAGGGCCCGATGCGACGGTCCGGTGGCATTACTACCCCCTGGGCCCCCGCCCCGCCCTAACAGTGAGCGGTTGACCACCGGATCTACCCTTTGACTTCCACGGACGGATTTGACCAAAGGGCCTATCCACCGGTCATGTTAGGTCAGCCCATACGAACACTTTAGAGCAACATCCCGCCACACCCACAAAGCAAGATCCCTCCAGTGTAGACCCGACGTCCGTCTGCTTTCTCCGGTGCGGCGGCGGGCGTCCGTCTGCAGAGGGGGGCACACTTTGAGACGCGTGTCGCCTCTTCGGACATGCCACCACACCACCCTCGCATGTATGAGGGGTCAGGCGACGCCTCCGTGGCATTGCTACCCCCCAGGGCCCCCGTCCCGAATTACCCTGGAGCGGTTGACCACGAGATCTACCCCTTTGACTTCCGACGACGGGCTTTGACGGTGGACCTCTCCATCCCGGTTGTGTCGATTCGCCCATAGGGACACCCGGGAGCAACATCCGCCAAACCCACAGCTACATCCACTCGTGTAGACCCGACAGCGTCGCTTCTCCAAAGCTGGGCGGGCGGCGCCGTCCGTGAGGGGGGAGGGGGACACTTTGAGACGTTGCTGGCATTTGCAACCGCCACAACACTTCCAGACTTGTCAGAGGCCGCCACGCAAGATTTGACGGTATGTTAGCCGAGGTCAGCCGCCACAGTCAGACGCAGCGAAGAGCAATCCGCCAGAGAGGAAGTGTTCAGATACTTCTCCATCACGAAAAATTATGAAAAATTACCATCGGTCCTATAGCACATGTGCCCACGCCATGTAAAAAACTCATGATTTTATCGGCGCTCCGAGTATTTAATAATATTCACGCCGCATCGTTTCCCGCAGAACGCCTACTACCGTGTGTGTCATCGCCGTCCGTGAGGCCACACCTCGAGACGCTGCGTGCGCCTCTTCCGGACATGCCACCACACCACCCCGCATGTATGAGGGCCCGATGCGACGGTCCGGTGGCATTGTTACCCCAGAGGCCCTCCCCGCCTAACCCTGGAGCGGTTGACCACCGGATCTACCCCTTTGACTTCCCACAGACGGGATTTGACCAGTGGGCCTATCCACCCGGTCATGTTAGGTCAGCCCATACGAACACTTTAGAGCAACATCCGGGCCACACCCACAACAAGATCCCCTCCGTAGACTCCGACGCGTCTGTTTCTCCAGTGTCGGGCGGCGGCGCCGTCCGTGTGAGGCACACCGAGACGCGTGCCGCCTCTTCGGACATGCCACCACACCACCTGCATGTATGAGGGGCCAGGCGGCGCCCGTGGCATTGCTACCCCCTCAGGCCCCCTGGCCCCGCCTAACCCCGAGCGGTTGACCACGCAGATCTACCCCTTTGACTTCCCACGGACGGGCTTTGACCGGTGGACCTCTCCACCCAGTTGTGTCGATTCGGCCCATAGGGACACCCGGAGCAACATCCGGGCCAAACCCACAGCTACATCCACTCCGTAGACCAGAAGGCTAGCGTCCGTTTCCCCCCTCCAGGTGTGTGGCCCGGCGCCCGTCCGTGAGGGGGGGAGGGACACCGGAGGCAGCGTCTTGGGCATTTGCAACCGCCACAACACTTCCGGACTTGTGAGAGGCCGCCACGCAAGATTTGACGGTATGCTAGCCCGGAGGCCGCCGCCACAACAGACGTGAAGAGCAATCCGCGAGAGGGAAGTGTTCGATACTTCTCCATCACGAAAATTATGAAAAATTACCATCGGTCCTGTAGCACATGTGCCCACGTCATGTAAAAAACTAATGATTTTATCGCGCTCCCGAGTATTTAATAATATTCACGCCCGCGATCGTTTCCGCAGAAGCGTCTACTACCGTGTGTCATCGCCGTCCGTGAGGGAGGCCACACTCGAGACGCTGCGGCCGCCTCTTCGGACATGCCACCACACCACCCCGCATGTATGAGGGCCCGGGCGACGGTCCGTGGCATTGTTACCCCTGTGGCCCCCTGGCCCCGCCTAACTCGAGCGGTTGACCACCGGATCTACCCTTTGACTTCCCACGGACGGGATTTGACCGGTGGGCCTATCCACCGGTCATGTTAGGGTCAGCCCATACGAACACTTTAGGAGCAACATCCGGCCACACCCACAAAGAAGATCCCTCCGTAGACCCGACAAGCGTCCGTTTCCCCCTCGGTGCGGTGGCCCGCGCCGTCCGTGTGAGGGGCACACCGGAGACGCTGCCTCTTCGGACATGCCACCACACCACCTGCATGTATGAGGGGTCAGACGCCCCATGGCATTGTTACCCCCATGGCCCCTGGCCCCGGCCTAACCCTCGAGCGGTTGACCACGAGATCTACCCCTTTGACTTCCCACGGACGGGCTTTGACCAGTGGACCTCTCCACCGGTTGTGTCGATTCGCCCATAGGGACACCCGAGCAACATCCGCCAAACCCACAGCCTACATCCACTCTGGTAGACCCGACGGGTCTGCTTCTCCAGGTCTTGGCGGCGCGTCATTCGTGAGGGGGGGGAGGGGGACACTTCGGAGACGTACAAGCCGGGCATTTGCAACCGCCACAACACTTCCAGATTTGTGAGAGGCCGCCACGCCAAGATTTGACGGTATGCTAGCCTCTGAGGGCACGTAGCCAGAGACGCTGCCAAGAGCAATCCGCCAGAGAGGAAGTGTTCGGATACTTCTCCATCACGAAAAATTATGAAAAATTACCATCGGTCCTATAGCACATGTGCCCACGTCATGTAAAAAACTCATGATTTTATCGCGCTCCGAGTATTTAATAATATTCACGCCGCATCGCTTTCCGCAGAACGCCTACTACCGTGGTGTCATCGCCGTCCGTGAGGGGGCCACACGAGACGCAGCGTGCCGCCTCTTCCGGACATGCCACCACACCACCCGCATGTATGAGGGCTCCGATGCGACGGTCCGGTGGCATTGCTACCCCCAGGGCCCCGCCCCGCCTAACCTCGAGCGGTTGACCACCGGATCTACCCTTTGACTTCCCACGGACGAGATTTGACCAGCGGGGCCCATCCACCCGGCCATGTTAGGGTCAGCCCACACGAACACTTTAGAGCAACATCCGGCCACACCCACAGCAAGATCCCCTCCGTAGACCCGACGCGTCTGCTTTCCCCCCCTCCGGTGCGGGCGTGGCGCCGTCTGTGAGGGGGCACACCGGAGACGTTGCCCGCCTCTTCGGACATGCCACCACACCACCCTGCATGTATGAGGGGGCGGTGACGCCTCCGGTGGCATTACTACCCCCTGTGGCCCCGTCCGCCCTAACCCCGGAGCGGTTGACCACGAGATCTACCCTTTGACTTCCCACTTGACGGGCTTTGACCAATGGACCTCTCCACCGGTTGTGTCGATTGGGCCCATAGGGACACCCGGGACCAACAACCGGCCAAACCCACAGCTACATCCACTCCGTAGACCCGACGTCCGCTTCCCCCTCCGGTGCGGCGTGGCGCCGTCCGTGAGGGGGGGGAGGGGGACACCTCAGACGCTGCGGCCGGCATTTGCAACCGCCACAACACTTCCAGACTTGTGAGAGGCCGCCACGCAAGATTTGATGGTTAGCTGGCCCTGAGGTCAGCGCCGATCGTGAGACGCGAAGAGCAATCCACAGAGAGGGAAGTGTTGAGATACTTCTCCATCACGAAAAATTATGAAAATTACCATCAGTCCTATAGCACATGTGCCCACGTCATGTAAAAACTCATGATTTTATCGCGCTCCAATATTTAATAATATTCACGCCGCATCGCTTCCGCAGAACGCCTACTACCGTGGTGTCATCGCCGTCCGTGAGGGGGGGCCACACCGAGACGCGTGTCGCCTTCTTCGACATGCCACCACACCACCCGCATGTATGAGGGCCCGGCGCGACGGTCCGTGGCATTGCTACCCCAGTGGCCCCCGTCCCCGCCTTAACCCTGGAGCGGCGCCCCCCCGGATCTACCCCTTTGACTTCCCACGGACGGGATTTGACCAGTGGGCCTATCCACCGGTCATGTTAGGGTCAGCCCATACGAACACTTTAGAGCAACATCCGGCCACACCCACAAAGAAGATCCCCTCCGTGTAGACCCGGCGCGTCGTTTCCCCCCCTCCGAATGCTTGGCGGCGGCCTTGCGTCCGTGTGAGGGGAGCACACCGGAGACGCAGCGTGCCGCCTCTTCGGACATGCCACCACACCACCTGCATGTATGAGGGCCGGCGACGCTTCCGGCATTGCTACCCCGGGGCCCGTCCCCGCTTAACCTGGAGCGGTTGACCACGAGATCTACCCTTTGACTTCCCAGACGGGCTTTGACCAGCGGACCTTCTCCACCCGGTTGTGCCGATTCGGCCCATAGGGACCCCCGGGCCCAACAACCGGGCCAAACCCACCGCTACATCCACTGTAGACCCGACGCGTCTGCTTCTCTGTGCTGGCGGGCGGCGCCGTCTGGTGAGGGGGGAGGGGGACACCCTGCAGACGCGTCGCGGCATTTGCAACCGCCACAACACTTCCGTGACTTGTGAGAGGCCGCCACGCAAGATTTGATTCGTGATGCTAGTTCTGAGGTCACGCCACCACAACAGAGACGCCAAGAGCAATCCGCGTAGAGGAAGTGTTCAGACATTCTCCATCACGAAAAATTATGAAAAATTACCATCGGTCCCATAGCACACGTGCCCACGTCATGTAAAAAACTCATGATTTTATCGCGCTCCGAGTATTTAATAATATTCACGCCCGCATCATTTCCGCAGAACGCCTACTACCGTGTGTCATCGCCGCCCCGTGAGGGGCCACACCCCGAGACGCGTGCCGCCTCTTCGGACATGCCACCACACCACCCGCATGTATGAGGGCCCGATGCGACGGTCCGTGGCATTACTACCCCTGTGGCCCCTGGGCCCCGCCTTAACTCCCGGAGGTTGACCACCGGATCTACCCCTTTGACTTCCCACAGACGGGATTTGACCAATGGGTCTATCCACCGGTCATGTTAGGGTCAGCCCATACGAACACTTTAGAGCAACATCCGGCCACACCCACAAAGAAGATCCTCCGTGTAGACCCGACGTCCGTCTGCTTCTCCAGTGTGCCGTGGCGGCGGCGCCGTCCGTGTGAGGGGCACACCTCGTAGACGCGTGCACGCCTCTTCGGACATGCCACCACACCACCCTGCATGTATGAGGGGCGGTGCGACGCTCGGGTAGCATTGCTACCCCGGGCCCCGCCCCGCCTAACTCCGGGAGCGGTTGACCACGAGATCTACCCTTTGACTTCCCACAGACGGCTTTGACCAGTGGACCTCTCCACCCGGTTGTCGGCCGCCCATAGGGACACCCGGGAGCAACATCCGGGCCAAACCCACAGCTACATCCACTCCGTGTAGACCCGACGCGTCCGTTTCCCCCCTCCAGGTGCCGGCGGCGGCGCCGTCCGTGAGGGGGGGGGAGGGGGGACACCCCGGAGACGCGTGCCGGGCATTTGCAACCGCCACAACACTTCCAGACTTGTGAGAGGCCGCCTACGCAAGATTTGACGGTATGCTAGTTTTTGAGGCCGCCGGCCACAAGCCAGAGATCGCCAAGAGCGAAGAGCAATCCGCGTATAGGGAAGTGTTCAGATACATCTCCATCACTAAAAATTATGAAAAATTAAAATCTGTCCTATAGCACATGTTAACACGTCATGTAAATAACTCATGATTTTATCGCATTCGAGTATTTAATAATATTCACGCGCGCATCGTTTCCGCAGAACGCCTACTACCGTGGTGTCATCGCCCGTGAGGGGGGGGCCACACCGGAGACGCTGCGTCGCCTCTTCGGACATGCCACCACACCACCCCGCATGTATGAGGGTCTGGCGTAACGGTCCGGTGGCATTGCTACCCCCAGTGGCCCTGGCCCCGCTTAACCCCGGAGCGGTTGACCACCGGATCTACCCTTTGACTTCCCACGGACGGGATTTGACCAGTGGGCCTATCCACCGGTCATGTTAGGTCAGCCCATACGAACACTTTAGAGCAACATCCGGGCCACACCCACAGCAAAGATCCCCTCCGTAGTCCCGACGCGTCTGCTTTCCCCCTCGGTGCGTGGCGCGTCCGTGTGAGGGGCACACCGGAGACGCGTGCGCCTCTTCGGACATGCCACCACACCACCCTGCATGTATGAGGGGCGGTGCGACGCTCGTGGCATTGCTACCCCCTCAGGCCCCTGGCCCCCGCCTAACCTCGAGCGGTTGACCACGAGATCTACCCCTTTGACTTCCCACGGACGGGCTTTGACCGGTGGACCTCTCCCACCCGCTTGTGTCGATTCGGCCCATAGGGACACCCGGAGCAACATCCGGGCCAAACCCACAGCTACATCCACTCCATGTAGACCCGACAAGGTCTGCTTTCCCCCTCCGGTGCGGGCCAAGGCGACGTCCGTGAGGGGGGGAGGGGGACACCCGAGACGCGCAGACGTCGGGCATTTGCAACCGCCACAACACTTCCAGACTTGTGAGAGGCCGCCACGCAAGATTTGACGGTATGCTGGCCCCGGAGGCCGCCGCCACAACAGAGACGCGAAGAGCAATCCGCCAGAGAGGAAGTGTTCAGATACTTCTCCATCACGAAAAATTATGAAAAATTACCATCGGTCCTATAGCACATGTGCCCACGTCATGTAAAAACTCATGATTTTATCGGCGCTCCGAGTATTTAATAATATTCACGCCGCATCGTTTCCGCGAGCGTCTACTACCGTGGTGTCATCGCCGTCCGTGAGGGGCCACACCGAGACGCGTGCCGCCTCTTCGGACATGCCACCACACCACCCCGCATTTATGAGGGCCCGATGCGACGGTCGGTGGCATTACTACCCCGGGGCCCCGTCCGCCTAACCACAGGCGGTTGACCACCGGATCTACCCTTTGACTTCCACGGACGGGATTTGACGGTGGGCCTATCCACCGGTCATGTTAGGTCAGCCCATACGAACACTTTAGAGCAACATCCGGGCCACACCCACAGCAAGATCCCTCCGTAGACCCGACGCGTCTGCTTTCCCCCTCCAGTGTGCCGGGCGGCGGCGTGCCGTCCGTGTGAGGGGCACACCGGAGACGCAGCGTTCCGCCTCTTCGGACATGCCACCACACCACCTGCATGTATGAGGGGCGGTCGACGGCCTCCGGTGGCATTGCTACCCCAGGGGCCCCCGTCCGCCCTAACCACAGGCGGTTGACCACGAGATCTACCCCTTTGACTTCCCACGGACGGGCTTTGACGGTGGACCTCCCCACCCGGTTGTGTCAGTTCGGCCCATAGGGACACCGGGAGCAACATCCGGGCCAAACCCACAGCTACATCCACTCCGTGTAGACCCGACGCGTCCGTTTCCCCCCTCCAGGTGCCGGCGGCGGCGCCGTCCGTGAGGGGGGGGGGACACCCCGGAGACGCGTGCCGGGCATTTGCAACCGCCACAACACTTCCAGACTTGTGAGAGGCCGCCTACGCAAGATTTGACGGTATGCTAGCCCCCGGAGGCCGCCGGCCACAGTCGTAGAAGTGTTCAGATACTTCTCCATCACGAAAAATTAAGAAAAATTACCATCGGTCCTATAGCACATGTGCCCACGTCATGTAAAAAATCATGATTTTATCGCGCTCCGAGTATTTAATAATATTCACGCCGCATCGTTTCATGAAGCGTCTACTACCGTGTGTCATCGCCGTCCGTGAGGCCACACCCGAGAGCGTGCGCCTCTTCGGACATGCCACCACACCACCCCGCATGTATGAGGGCCCGATCGACGGTCCGGTGGCATTACTACCCCAGGGCCCCGTCCGCCCTAACCACAGAGCGGTTGACCACCGGATCTACCTTTGACTTCCACGGACGGGATTTGACCGGTGGGCCTATCCACGGTCATGTTAGGTCAGCCCATACGAACACTTTAGAGCAACATCCGGGCCACACCCACAGCAAGATCCCTCCGTGTAGACCCAGCGTCCGTTTCCCCCTCCAGTGCGGCGGCGGCGCCGTCCGTGTGAGGCACACCGGAGACGCGTGCCGCCTCTTCGGACATGCCACCACACCACCCTGCATGTATGAGGGGCGGTGCGGCCTTCGGTGGCATTACTACCCCAGGGCCCCGTCCGCCTAACCTCGAGCGGTTGACCACGAGATCTACCCTTTGACTTCCACAGACGGGCTTTGACCAGTGGACCTCTCTACCCGGTTGTGTCAGTTTGGCCCATAGGGACACAGGGAGCAACAACCGGGCCAAACCCACATCTACATACACACCGTGTAGACCCAGCGTCCGTTTCCCTCCAGGCGGGGCGGCGTGCCCGTCCGTGAGGGGAGGGGGACACCAAGGCAGCGTGCGGGCATTTGCAACCGCCACAACACTTCCAGACTTGTGAGAGGCCGCCACGCAAGATTTGGCGGTATACTAGCCCCGGAGGCCGCCGCCCGCGGTCGTGACGCAGCGAAGAGCAATCCGCGTAGAGGAAGTGTTGAGATACTTCTCCATCACGAAAAATTATGAAAAATTACCATCAGTCCTATAGCACATGTGCCCACGTCATGTAAAAACTCATGATTTTATCGGCGCTCGAATATTTAATAATATTCACGCGCGCATCGTTTCAGCGAATGTCTACTACCGTGTGTCATCGCCGTCTGCGTGAGGGGGGGCCACACCGAGACGCGTGCGCCTCTTCGGACATGCCACCACACCACCCCGCATGTATGAGGGCCCGATCACGACGGTCCGGTGGCATTGCTACCCCGGGCCCGGTCCCGCCTAACCTCGAGCGGTTGACCACCGGATCTACCCTTTGACTTCCACAGACGGATTTGACGGTGGGCCTATCCACCGGTCATGTTAGGTCAGTCCATAGGAACACTTTGGAGCAACATCTGGGCCAGACCCACGGCAAGATCCCCTCCGTGTAGACCCGACGCGTCCGTTTCCCCCCTCCAGGTGCCGGCGGCGGCACCGTCCGTGATGGGGGGCACACCCCGGAGACGCGTGTCGCCTCTTCGGACATGCCACCACACCACCCCGCATGTATGAGGGGCGGTCTGCGGCCTCGGTGGCATTACTACCCCAGGGCCCCGTCCGCCCTAACCACGGAGCGGTTGACCACGAGATCTACCCCATTGACTTCCCACGGACGGGCTTTGACCAGTGGACCTCTCCCACCGGTTGTGTCAGTTCGGCCCATAGGGACACCGGGAGCAACATCCGGGCCAAACCCACAGCTACATCCACTCCGTGTAGACCCGACGCGTCCGTTTCCCCCCTCCAGGTGCCGGCGGCGGCGCCGTCCGTGAGGGGGGGGGGGCACACCCCGAAGACGCGTGCCGGGCATTTGCAACCGCCACAACACTTCCAGACTTGTGAGAGGCCGCCTACGCAAGATTTGACGGTATGCTAGCCCCCGGAGGCCGCCGCCGCGGTCGTGAGACGCGAAGAGCAATCCGCGTGAGGGAAGTGTTCAGATACTTCTCCATCACGAAAAATTATGAAAAATTACCATCGGTCCTATAGCACATGTGCCCACGTCATGTAAAAACTCATGATTTTATCGCGCCCGAGTATTTAATAATATTCACGCCGCGCCGTTTCCATGAGCGTCTACTACCGTGTGTGTCATCGCCGTCCGTGAGGGGCCACACCCGGAGACGCGTGCGCCTCTTCCGGACATGCCACCACACCACCCCGCATGTATGAGGGCCCGATGCAACGGTCGGTGGCATTACTACCCAGGGCCCCGTCCCGCCTAACCACGAGCGGTTGACCACCGGATCTACCCTTTGACTTCCACGGACGGGATTTGACCCGATGGGCCTATCCACCCCGACATTATAGGTCAGCCAATACGAACACTGAATATCAACATCCGGGCCACACCCACATCAAGATCCCCTACGAATAGACCCGACGCGACCGTTACCCCCCTCCGGTGCCGTGGCGCGCCGTCGCGTGTGAGGGGGCACACCCGGAGGCAGCGTGCGCCTCTTCGGACATGCCACCACACCACCCTGCATGTATGAGGGGCGGTGCGACGCTCGGTGGCATTACTACCCCAGGGCCCCGTCCGTCTAACCACAGGCGGTTGACCACGAGATCTACCTTTGACTTCCCACGGACGGGCTTTGACGGTGGACCTCTCCACCCGCTTGTGTCGATTCGCCCATAGGGACACCGGGGAGCAACATCCGGGATAAACCCACAGCTACATCCACTCCATGTAGACCCGACGTCCGCTTCTCCAAAGCCGGGCGGCGTGGCGGCGTCCGTGAGGGGGGAGGACACCGAGACAGCGTGCCGGGCATTTGCAACCGCACAACACTTCCAGACTTGTGAGGCCGCCTCGCAAGATTTGACGGTATGCTGGCCGGAGGCCGGCCGTACGGTCGTGACGCGAAGAGCAATCGCGTAGAGGAAGTGTTCGATACTTCTCCATCACGAAAAATTATGAAAAATTACCATCGGTCCTATAGCACATGTGCCCACGTCATGTAAAAACTCATGATTTTATCGCGCCCGAGTATTTAATAATATTCACGCCGCATCGTTTAGCGAGAATGTCTACTACCGTGTGTGTCATCGCCGTCCGTGAGGGGGCCACACCCGAGCAGCGTGCCGCCTCTTCGGACATGCCACCACACCACCCGCATGTATGAGGGGCCCGATCTGACGGTCCGGTGGCATTACTACCCCCAGGCCCTGGCCCCGCCTAACCACGAGCGGTTGACCACGGATCTACCCTTTGACTTCCCACGGACGGGATTTGACGGTGGGCCTATCCACCGGTCATGTTAGGTCAGCCCATACGAACACTTTAGAGCAACATCCGGGCCACACCCACAAAGAAGATCCCTCCGTGTAGACCCGACGCGTCCGTTTCCCCCCTCCAGGTGCCGGCGGTGGCGCCGTCCGTGTGAGGGGGCACACACGGGAGACGCGTGTCGCCTCTTCGGACATGCCACCACACCACCCTGCATGTCTGAGGGGCCGGTGCGACGCTCGGTGGCATTACTACCCCAGGGCCCAGATCTGCCGTGTAGACCTCACGGGCGTGGCTGCCGCCATGTCCCGGATGGGAAAGGACCACGTCGGGCCGAGGTGGGTTGGGCGGAATGGTGTTGGGGGTGCATCTATGGTGCAGGCTATGACAACCATGTGAAAAGGTCCACCGGCCGGACCCAGTCCGGAAGTCAAAGAGGTAGATCCGGCGGTCGTTTGTGTTAGGGGTTAGATGGGACCGAGAATGCAGGAGGGTAGCAATGCCGCCAGTGTTACGGTGGGCCCTCCTATGCTTGTCTTTGGGCGAGGTGGGACTATTTTTACGGTGTCTTTGAGAGGGCGGGCCGTCGGCATAGGGCCGACCTTATCTCCCTAGCGGTTCGCCCCACCACCCATTCGCCATCGCCCGACACCCAGCGCCGCCCGCCACCACCTCCGCCGCCCGCCTGAGCACGCCACCGCCCGGCCCGAACCCGCCGCCGCGGCACCTCCCGCCCGAGCGCGCCGCCCCACCGAGGCGCGCCGCCGCCCGCGCCGCCCGCCCGACTCCGCGCTGCCCTCACGACCCTCACGGTCGCCCGACCGACCAGCCCGCTCCCAGCGCCTCCCGCCCGACTCCGGCCGCCCAGACCCGTGCCTCCCGCCCGACCTCACGCCCGGCCGCCCGCCCAACCATCGCCCGGTCGCCACCGACCAGCCCGCCCGACTCCAGCCGCCCGACCCGCGCCTCCCGCCCGACCTCACGCCGCCCGCCCCAACCGTCGCCGGCCGCCCTACCCAGCGCCTCCCGCCCCAACTCGGCCGGCCCTCTCAAGGTGATTTTTTGAAGTTTTAGTGTTTTTAGTAATTTTGTAGCTAGTTAGATATAGATAGTTAGATAGGTATTTAGGTAGGTATTTAGATAGGTATTTAGATAGTTAGATACATAGTTAGATAGATAGTTAGATAGGTAGATAGTTAGATAGATAGTGAGATAGGTAGTAAAAAATTTGGTTAGATGAGATGCTATATGTTGCATACCTTGAAAAAAAAAATTGGTCACGATGATGAATATGTGATGGCGATGATGAATATGTGATGACGATGATGAATATGTGATGGCAATGATGAATATGTGATGACGATGATGAATATGTGATGGCGATGATGAATATAGGTAGTAAAAAATTTGGTTAGATGAATAGGTGATAATGATGATGATGAATATGTGATGACGATGATGAATATATTGTTAATGTTGTTAGTTTTTTGCCTACATGATGCAAAAATAAATGAATGCATGTTTAAATGTTTTAAATATGCTCTATGAGTTGTGATGTTCTAATTTTTTGTCGCGATGGAATTTGCAGGCTTTGTGGTTTCGCATTTCATTGGAGTGACCGTTATCCGACGTCTTTGGTCCCCTTGAGCATCCCTCTGCTTGTTCGACTACTTCCTCTACACCGAGGGTGAGCTACAAGTCCATCTCCTCCAATTTTTCATATCACTAGATTTCATTCTCAAGTCAATCGGCGTAACCTAAGCGTCTCCCGTCTGAAGGGTTGCATCGATAAATATGCATTCAATTGCCTATTTATCACATGACTCTTTCGGATTGTCCAACGTTTTCCATGGACAGCCGAGGATGTGTAGATTGGGTATGTTCTCCATGTTCTACCCGTTCCGAGACAGGATTTCGGCGGCGCCTCCCCATTGTTCTCCGGAGCACATTCTCTCGGCTATTTGCCGAGACGTGTATCTGGAGAACATCGGGGAGGTGCTGCCAAAATTTTGTCTCGGAACGGGGTAGAATGGAGAAAATACTCAATCTACACATCCTCGGTGGGATTAGACCCATCTTTACCTATTAGAGATGTAGGTGGATTAAACGCGGTAGAAACTGAAAATTTGATGTGATTAATTTGAGTGAATCCTTAATTATGTTGTGTGGGTTGCAAAAAGCGGAGGATGGCGGATAATCGGTGGATGTACGGTGGTTTTATCCATCGGAATCGAGTAACATCAGTGGATCGCGAAAACCGATGTGTATTTGAAGGAGATATTCCGTCGTCCAATGAGAATTATCCCACCATGCCTTTATGCGAGATGTGCCGACGTCACCGTAGAAATCGACGGACATGAGTGAGCACCTTCGCACGCACGGATATATGCCAAACTTTGACATGCCGTCGATAAACATAGCCGATCGGGACCGTGGTAGAGAGGAGGTGATGCGACAACGCATCGATGGATATGAGGATGACGGGGTCGAGGGACATGCTAGATGATGTCATTGTTGCGAAACGGCAAATGCGACACCTTGAGAGAATGAACCGGAGGAGCCGGAGGCAACCGCAAAGGCCTTCTTGGAGGTCTTGGCCTCGTCGAAGAAACCTCTTTATGCGGGTGCGAAAATATCTCGGTGGATGCCATCTTGGCTGATTGCAGGTCAAGGCTGAAATGGTCAATTGTAGCCAGAAATGCTTGAAGCATTCACGGGAGTATGGGCTAACAGCCTCCACGAGGGTCATGAACTGCCGAAAAGCATGTACGATACAAAGAAAATCATGAAGGCACTCTCTATGGATTATGAGAAAATAGATGTTTGCACGAAGAATTGCCTTTGTTTAGGCACGCAGTATGTGGATGACAAGTACTTGTAGGGAAGTGTGGTTCGTCTCGGTACATTGAGGTGGTCGGTGAGGATGGTGAGAAAAAGCAGCTAACCATCCCGTTAAGGTTCTTCGGTATCTTGATTTTATAAAAAGACTGCAGCCTTTTCATCACGAAGGAGTCTGCCAAAATGATGAAGTGGCACAAGGAAGGTATAAGGTACAATCCAAAAAAATCGTACATCCATCGGGAGGAAGCATGGAAGTCATTCGATGAAGAATACCTGAGGAAGAAATGAGGCTGGGAATGTCGAATAGCCATATCGGTGATGGGTTGAATCCATATGGTATGTCGTCCAATCCATACATTCTTGGCTTTGTGTTTGTAATTCCGCTCAATCTTCCTCCGGTGCCCTAATGCAACGGAAGACCATGTTCTTGTCGCTTATCATTCCGGGGCACGACTACCCGGGAAGCAATTGGGTGTGTTTATGCGGCCGCTTGGATGCTTTGCACCATTCTTGGTACTTTCCGAGGTTGACATACGACCGGATCTGCAGAGAAATTTCTTGATGAAAGTTTGGTTGCACTATTGCATGCATGACTTTCCGGCTATGCTCTATTCTGCGGTTGGTGTACTAGTGGTAAGATGCCTTGCCCTGTGTGCATGCAGGCTCTGCGAATGATTTGGCTGAGTAAGGGTGGCAAGTATGTAGCCTTTGACCTGCATCGACAGTTCCTCCCTCCAGACCATCCAGACAGGGAAGACAAGAAGAACTTCACGAAAGGTCGGGTTGTTCATGAAGTAACCGAGATTCCAACATTTTCGGGGGCACGAGTACTTGGCGGTAAGTATAAAAGATTTTTCATTATGCTTTCATTACCATGTGGTACATTTCACCGTTTCATGTTGACATGCCATTATGCTTTTATTATGTAGGTGTGTCCAAATTGGTGTTATGGAAAAGACGAGTCTGGCGGCATTGGTGGATCTTTGGTGTGATGAAATGGAGCACAGGCGGCTATGAGAATAAAAAATAAGGCTAACCGAGGGAATGAGGGAGTACATGCTCAGGAAACCGAAACCACTATCTCCACAAGGCAGTTAATGTATGACTAACCCCATTAAACATTCTTCTTCTTCTATTTACCATCACTTTCTTATGTATGACTAACATCTGTTTGGTGGTGCAGGAGGAGAGAAAGCGGCCGCTCTCGGACATGCAGGCGTGGGAGATCGCCCATCTGCGGAAGGACCCCAAGCTGGCGAGCCCAAGTACTACGGCAAGAAGACCGCGTGGAGGAAGGAGGCCTACTCATGACCTATCTGGGTTACATCCTGACACACGACCCCATTCTGGCGGATCTGGACGACAGGCGGTGGTGAGCATGGGGCCCAAGGAGCACGGTCGGGAGGCGGTTCTCGATCTTGTGGTCACTCCGACTATCTCCTACACACAGCTTCGTCGGATCGACCCGAGCTGAGCGCCAAGATGAGCGGCCGGTGTCGATTCACAGTCCCTCTTTCAGAGCAACAGATTGTAAGTATTTTCCCTCTTATCTTCATTGCTCACTTTATTTTCCGCATCTAGTAGTTTTATGAGTTCCATCATGTCATACCGTAGGCCTACTCGAGTACACACGCCAGGAGACCATGGCGTGGCATCGGAGGATTCATGAACACCAAGTGCGAGAGGATCGCCGGTGGAAGCAGCTTTTTCAGAAATGGCGGCCGGTGTGTGTCCCTCGGGCCAGACCAAAGACCATGCCCTCCAAAGACAACCAAGGTTGGCCGACCTTTGAGGAGTTTGTGGCACGAGCGGCGGCCCCTCGCCGGTTAGTTCATCCCCAATCTATTCACCCCAAGCATGTCATGCCTTTCAACACGATCATATATCCCATTAATATGTCTTTTCAACATCCAGGAACAGATGGATCTACCGTTGGCGGTGGTCTTCGTGACACTCAGGAGACACGGAGCCCGACCACTCCGATCCACGGAGGCGGAGGTGGAGGCGGTCTTAGCGGTAGGCTGCCGCTAGCAATGACGACTGGCTTCGACGGTCTTGGCGGTGGCGACCTCACGCGGTGCTCGGCGTCCTGGCGCTTAAGCCTAGTGTGTGGTGATGATGCTTGAGATGACTTGTGTGTGGTGATGATCATTTAGAGACTTGTGTGTGGTGCTTTTCTATATGCTTATGCTTATGTTGGTTGTGATGATGATCATTTAGAGACTTGTGTGTGTGATGATGCTTATGCTTACGTTCTTTGATATGTCTTTAGCGATATGTCTTTGTTATACATGTGCTTTTATTTGAATTGAACCGATTTGAAAACAAAAAAAAAGAAAAAAATCGACAGAAACTATGCCGACGGCCTGGCCGGCATAGGCGTGAGCTCCCGATGGTCGACACGTGGCCGCCTATATGCCGACGGCCGCCGGCTTATTTCTGCCCAGTGCCCGATTCTTGAGCGTGGCATGTCTATGCCGACGGCGGCCGTCGGCTTAGTTCTCGCCAGAGTGCCCGATTGCCAACACGTGGCATGTCTATGCGACGGCGAGGCCGTCGGCATAGTTCCAAACTAAAGCGGCGGGGCCGTCGGCATAAACAAGCACCAGAGCAACGACTTCTCGCCACGTGGCATGTCTATGCGGCCTCGCCGTCGGCATAGTTCTAAGCCGACCGGGCCGTCGGCATAGACACGCCACGTGGCGAGCCGCCGTTGCTTTCGTGATTGACGGCAACCGCCGTTAGGCGATGGCGTTGCCGACGGCCAGTGCCGTCGGCATAGATATACGGTCACCGTCGGAATAGGGTCTATGCCGACGGCCGTTCTATGCCGACGGTCATCCAGGCTACGCCGACGGATATGTTGCCGACGGCCCTATGCCGACGGGGGCCGTCGGCATAGGCCTGTCCCGACGGCTAGTCAGGGCTATGCCGACGGCCCTGGCCGTCGGCATAGGGTGCGATTCCAGTAGTGACGGGAGACGTGCCTGAAACCAGGCAATGTTCTGAGTAGCTTTCAGTACCGGATCAGCGGTATCCTCTACCAGTTGGCCAAACTTTTTAACTCTGCCTAAGAGCCCATCGATCACAACCTTCTGATCAAGTCCTTGGACTATTTCCTTAGCTTCCTTGGCCAGACGCGCGAGCGTAAGTGCTGAGTTGTTGAGGAATAGGAGGTCTTTCAGGAAGCCCCCTTCCAGGTTGGCCTCCGGAGAAACGAGGAGGGGATACAGATGATGCTTGATCTTGTGGAGCTCCAGCGCCACGCCTGCTATCAGCGAGAGGAGAACCAACTGGCTGCAGCTCCAGTACCTCCGCTCCGCAATATTGACCTCGATGGGATAGTCCCTCGGGCCCTGAATCAGGTTGAGGAGGAGTTTACACGAGTCGCTCGCTATGCGCAGGGAATCCAGAGAGACGAGCTCTACAGACAGGAGCTGATCGGAGCGTTTCCGCAGGGCTTGGAGGTCGGCATGGCACAAGATGCGTACGCGGACCATCTTTCCCTTTTCTTTTGGCGGCGGCGGCGGCGACACGGAGGTGCGGCGGCGGCGATCAGATGGGATTTAGGGTTTCTTCGGTAAGATTGCCTCTACCGTCGATCCGATTTGAGGTTTGGAGGGCAGGCAGCTGGCCGGGGCGGATGGTTTGAGTCACTTGATTGATTCTTGCCTGGGCTTATCTCTTGCTTTTTTTTTAATTGGCGCTAGGTTGCATCTTGCCGTGGAAAAGCCTTGATTGATTCTGTTTCTGATGCATCAATAATCTTAATGTGTACATCGCTCTTGTCTAGGACAATGTTTACTGTATTTTGTCAGGCAGTGCAGATTGTTCAGATAGGGGATACACTATTTGTTTGTATCAGACAAGTACATTGTAGTGTGTGCACTAATTATTGGAGCATCAGGCAAAGCCTTTTGTGTTGATCACTAATTATTGGAGTACTCTTTTGCTCTGTCTTTGTGTTGGTCAGTTCTCTGAACATTCTTACACTCAGTGGCTATCAGTTATTCCAACACACAGGGAGGCAATGCATGGCGCAGACAACCATTTAGCTCACGCCTACCTAATTGGCCTATATATGCTATGTCCCACACGGTTACCATTCCTAGAAATCTTCACAGCTCTCACATGGTCCATGAACTCCAGCATCTCCTTTATTAATTACTTGATTATTATCCGGCAGGCACATCTGTCAGGTGGTTCCTCCTGAATTGCACAAAGCGCTAGAATACGTACTGTCCGTCTCCGGTATGACCTGCTCATGTGCCAGCTTCGATATATAGTTGTTTCAAGCCGTGGATGCATGCAATCCAGCACTTCTCCCTCCAGCTCCAGCACACTGGAGAACGCAGCTAGATTTGTTTATTCAGTTGTTTAGCTGATTATCCATATTTATTATGTCTTTATCTTAGCTAGACAGCAGTTATCTACTCCCTCCGTTCCTAAATATATAAGTCTTTGTAGAGATTTCACTATAAACCACATACGGATGTATATAGATGCATTTTTTAAGTGTAGATTCATCCATTTTGCTCGGTATGTAGTCCACCTAGTGGAATCTCTATCAAGACTTATATTTAGGAACGGAGGGAGTACTAGGCAAAGCATTGTTTTTAGAAAGGAATCTGAAGTAATCTTCAAGTTTTTGATTGGTATACATTTCTTGATGGAAACCTATCACGCCTTTCCTTTTGTTTTTCGCAGTTATGTATAGCTTTTCTGTTATCCATATATCCAGTAGGTGGGTGACTGCTTCTGTGCTCTCACCGTTAATTTTCTTTTCTTCTATTCTATTTGTGTGTGTAGGAGATTGTGATGGACGTGCAAGCGATCAAAACCCACTATCAACCATAGGTTCTCTTCACTGAGGTTTATGAGAGTTGTCAAGCAGTTTAACCCCATTCAGAGGGCTATATCACCAGCCGCAACATGGAAAAATGTTGCAGATGCCTAAGCATTTTGATGATTCCTCTTGATTTTCTGTGAGCTTTCTTTTTGCATGAATTCTGATTTTCGGGCCTTTTTCTTGCACTTTATAATGTTATTTGTAATGATTTTGTTTTCTTGTTGTTAATATTAATTTTCTCTACTTTTCTGCAGGAAAGAATTCCAAAGTACAGAAAGATGAAGGCTTTTACAATGTTTTACTCTACCTTAAACGAGGTCGAGGTTGAAGGCTTCGAGAGGATGAAGAAGCACTAGGTTTATTAGCGGCTGGAGCTACAAGGTGCTGCCATTGTAAGAAGATGATGCAAATGGGTTTACCACAACTTGGAAGTGGCTTCTGGAAACGATGCATCTGGCAGTGAAAACTGATGCTCGTAATGCTTTTTGTAATGACCTTTTTTCTGGCACTATCTTTTTTTTTTTTTGCGAAATTTTCTGGCACTATCTAGGATGATGTAATATGTTGGAGCAGCTTCTGGAAATGATGCAAATGGCAAATATCCAAGTTTTCTGTGTACATTAGAATCGTTCAAAAATAGATTTCGTTTACGGGTCTTTTTCTGCTCACCTTTTAAATAGTTAAATAAGATTTTCCGTTCACCGCTTTTTCTGTTTTTATTTTTTAGAATCATACAAAAAATAGTTTTCGTTTCCGTTAACTTTTTAAAATGGTTCAAAAATAGTTTTCGTTCACCGGCCTTTCTTGTTCACTTTTATAATCTTTCAAAAATATTTCTCATTCACCTGCCTTTTTTGTTCACTCTTAAAATCGTCCGAAAATAGCTTCGTTCATCGGTCTTTTCTGTTCGCTTTTAAAATCATTCAAGAATAGTTTCCATTCACTGCCATTTTCTGTTTTATTTTTTAAAATGTTCAAAAATAGTTTTCATTCACCGGCCTTTCCTGTTCACTTTAATAATCGTTCAAAAATATTTTTCGTTCACCGGACTTTTTTGTTCACTTTTAAAATTGTTCGAAAATAGTCTTTTTTTCACCGGTTTTTCTGTTCGATTTTAAAATCATTCAAGAATAGTTTCCGTTCATCGCCATTTTCTGTTTTATTTTTTAAAATGTTCAAAAATAGTTTCTGTTCACCGGCCTTTTCTGTTCACTTTAAAATTATTCAAAAATAGAGTTTGTTCACTGGCCTTTTCTGTTCACTTTTAAAATCGTTCAAAAATATTTTTCGGTCACCACCATTTTCATTTTATTTTTACAATCGTTCAAAAATAATTTTGATTTCTGTTCACTTTTAAAAATATCGTTCAAAAATAGTCTTCGTTCACCGGTCTTTTTTGTTCGATTTTAAAATCGTTCAAGAATAGTTTCCGTTCACCGTCATTTTCTGTTTTATTTTTTAAAATGTTCAAAAACAGTTTATGTTCACCTACCTTTTCTGTTCACTTTAAAATTGTTCAAAAATAGAGTTTATTCACTGGCCTTTTCTGTTCACTTTTAAAATCGTTCAAAAATAGTTTCCGTTCACCACCATTTTCATTTTATTTTTTACAATCGTTCAAAAATAGTTTTGATTTCTGTTCACTTTTTAAAAAATCATTCAAAAATAGTTTTCGTTCATCGGCCTTTCCTGTTCACTTTTAAAATCGTTCAAAAATAGATTTCGTTCACCGGCCTTTTCTGTTCGCTTTTAAAATCATATAAAAATAGTTTCTGTTTACCACCATTTTCCTGTTTATTTTTAAAATCATTCAAAAATAGTTTTCATTCACTTTTAGAATCATTAAAAAACATTTTTCATTCACCACCATTTTCTTCTGTTCACTTTCTAATTTTGTTTGAACTTGTTTTTCTGTTCCAACAAAAAAAGTAACTTCGAAAGGCTAAGTTAAGAGCAAGAAGCAGTTTGCAAAGCAGTTATGTAAAAAAAAACTGATTCCAAAGTCCCACAAGTTCTGGAAAGTTACAATAGTGTATAACCCGTTTTTAGTAGTAATTTGTTTCTTGCGAAGATGTGCTGAAGAAAAAGAGGTACGCAAAGCATTTCCAAAAAAAAAAGTTGCAAAGCAGTTCCAAAAATAAGTGGCGAAGCAGTAGTGATAAGAACATTATAAAGTGTAAGTCCACATGAGAACATTTCAGTTTTCGAACAGTCAATAATGTTATAAAATTGCAATATTTATAATCAAAATTTTCATGATAATATCAGGCACCTCATTTGCTTCACTAGGTTGCTTCGACGTACATGCAAAGAAATCACAGTTTCAAAACAAGCAAGTTGATTTTCAATTTAAGTCCTTCTTCCATTTCAAGATATTTCAACTAATAGTGTTGTTCTACATGACTTAGATCCAAGCTATCCAACACAAGGAGGAAAATTGAACGAGCTCAACGAAAAGGATAAAGTCAACTATGTGAAAAAGTGTGTTATGTAATAATAACAATTTTAAGCTCCTACTTCATGAAGATGTACAAAACAGTAGTCTCTACACTATTTTTGGTTCAAGGATGAGAAACTGTGTACATCTTCCTGTTTGCGAACATTAGTTGCGAAGCAGACTTAAAAAACTGAAACAGCCTTCAAGAATGACAGTACGCGCGAAACAGTGAACCAGTACGAACAAAGGCGCGCGATAGAAACAGTGAACCAGTACGAACAGAGGCACGCACGTTAATGGGCCGAGCCCATTTATACGACCGTTCAGGCGACGAGACACGGAACCGTCGCTTCGGAGCGATGTATAGGAGCTCCCAATAAAAGGGAGGAAAAGTCCTTTTGACGTATCTCATCTATCGTCAAAGTTCGACTTTCATCCTTCATCCGCAAAACCGGGTATATGGGGTCTCTCATCTCTCAAATCCGTTTGTTTTTAGTCCTTCGCCGGTTTTGACGGGGTTTTGTTGGTTTTGGTTCTGGGCCCCACATGTCAGGGTGGGTCCCACGATTGCCTTTCTTCTTCCCCTATCCTCTTCCTCGTTCCCCAATCGCATGCTCGACATCCCATCCAGTCTTGCGCCCGTCCGTTGGGCTCGGGACGGGAAAGGTGATGAGGGTGATACGTCCCAAACGTATCCATAATTTTTGCTTATGCCATGCTTGTTTTGCATCATTGTCTCATGTTTCTATCATAGTTTTATATCATTTTAGGGTGTTTTTCCGGACTAACCTATTAACAAGATGCCCAGTGAGAGTTCCTGTTATCTGTCTGTTTTTGGTTTCAGAAAAGTTACACAGGAAAGTTCGTCGGAAAAAATTGAAAAAAATCCAGAAATTCTTTTTCATCTGAAGAGCCCCGGAGCGAGAAGGGCGGACCCATCTGAGGCCCACATGGCCTGCACGACCCTAGGGTGCGGGTCAGGGGGGCGGCGCACGGGGGTGGCGCCCTCCCCTCGGATACCGCCTTACTCAGCCGATTTTCCCTATTTATTCTCTCGCGGAGGAAAGGCCGAAACAAGAACCCTTTTCCAGAAAAAAGTCCCGAGGCGCCGCCACCATCAAACGCTAGTTTCGGGGGTCAGAAAGCTCCGCCCCGGCACCCTGCCAGGACGGGGATTGGCCCCCGGAGCCATCTGCATCGACGCTGCTGCCTCCATGATGATTCGTGAGTAGTTCCGCCATGGACTACGGGTTCATACCAGTACCTATATGTTACTCTCTCCCCCTTGTACTTCAATGCAATGATCTCATGAGCTGTTTTACATGATTGAGATCCATTTGATGTAATTCATTTTGTGTTTGTTGGGATCCGATGGATTGTTACTTGATCATATGGCATGATGCCCAGTACCTTATTTATATGTTTGTGAGTTATCGTTGCTGCAATCTTGTTATGCTTAATGCTTGTCACTAGGGCCCGAGTGCCATGATCTCAGATTTGAAGTTTTGCTTTAGATCTTATCTACAAGTTGTATGCACCTGCTATTGTCCGGAACCGACGGTCCCGAAGTGACATAAATTGGGGTAGCCGTGAGTGGAAAGGCTGTAGTTTGAGGATCACATCTGTTCATTGAGTGTTAATGCTTTGCTCCGGTGCTTGGTAAAACAAGTGCCTTAATTACCATAAGTTCCATGATTGGCCCCGCAGAAACGGGGTGGTAGGACAAAATATGTTGTGCAAGTTCTTCTAGTAAGCACGTACAACTATATATGGAACACATGCCTACACTTATAGTTCATAGACTACAATGTTTTCAATTTTGTCAATTGCCTAGCTGTAATTTGTTTACCCAACACATGCTCTTTTATTTTGGAGAGATAACTCTAGTGTTGTTGTGAACCCCGGTCCATCTTTCATCATCATTGCTTCCATTGTTACTTTTACTGCTGCTCGTTTACTGTTTCCATTGCTCTTACACTGTTGTTCCTTTCACACATACGCTCCCTGCCACGCACCAGACTATTTTCTGGCACCGTTGGCACCACCTTTGCTACTGATAAACTTTGCTTCTGGTGCTTTCTCAGGTGTGGCTGAACTGACAACTCAGCTGCTAAGGCTTATACATATTCTTTAACTCCCCTTGTGTCGAATCAATAAACTGGGTTACACTTACCCTCTAAGACTGTTGCGATCTCCTACACTTGTGGGTTATCAAGACTATTTTCTGGCGCCGTTGCCGGGGAGCACAACTCTACATATAAGCTCACTAAGGAAGGCAAATCATCACAATCAAATACTCTCCCGGCACGCACAAGACTATTTTCTGGCACCGTTGCCGGGGAGCAATAGCTCTACCTATGAGCTCACTTGGGGAGTACACACTTTCTCTTTACTCTTTATTACTTTTGCAACATGGTTACTTTCTTTGAAACTAAATCTTATTGGCAAGGTGGATTCACAGATGATCAACAAAAATATTATAAGGAATACCGCTTGTCACAAAAATGGATAGACCTATGGAAAAAAATAAATCAACTTGATACTTATGCTAGAAATTTATGCTCTATATATGACAAATCTTATTGTTGTGATGAATCTTAGTGTCCTATGAATTTTAAACACTTACCTTATCAATGTGCTCGTAATATGGATGAAATAATTGCTGCTTATGCTATTGGAAATTATGATTTTTATAATGCTGAAATGGTTGAAGAATTTATTGCTTATAAGGGTGCCTATGAAATTTTCTCTTTGATTGAACACACTAATGATGCCGCTTACAAATCTGAGAGTCTTGCTATACTTAATAACTGTCTTGATAACTATACGGATGAGAATTATTGGATAACTATACATTTTGCGACATTCTCTCCTCCTAAAGAAAAGACTCATGCCTTGCAGGAAACCGTGGAAGAAGAAATTGCTGAAACTGGAAGCTTATTTGATGAAAATGAGGAGGAGAGTGACGAACAAAGGGAGGAAGAAGGGAGTAGCTACCCATACCTACCTTCTAATGAGAGTAACTCTTTAACTCACACCTTGTTTGAGAATGAATGCTATACTGATGAATCTTATGATCACTTGAATTCTTTTGAAATATCCCTTTTTGATGAAACTGATGCTTGCTATGCTGAAAACCATGTTGCCTTTATGGATGAAACTATTGAAAATGATTATGCTACTGTTATTTATGATAATCCATGCTACTTTGATAAGTCTTATGATAATCCTCTATTTGTTCCTACTATTGACATTCATGATAATGATGAGTTATACTTGGAAAATTTGTATGATAATGCTCTAGATGATGGTCCTATGTTGCTTGGTGTTATTAATGATACTATTATTGAAAATGGGATTGGAGAGGTCTTAACTTTATGTATAAGGAGTCCCATACCTTTTGAGTGTTTGGGAACGTGGTAATTTCAAAAATTTCCTACGCACACGCAAGATCATGGTGCTGCATAGCAACGAGAGGGAGAGTGTATATTCATACCCTTGAAGATCGCTAAGCGGAAGCGTTATGACAACGCGGTTGATGTAGTCGTACGTCTTCACGATCCGACCGATCCAAGTAGAACGACGACACCTCCGTGTTACGCACACGCTCAGCTCGATGATGTCCTCGCCTCTTGATCCGGCAAGGCCAGGCGAAGTAGTAGATGCGTTCCAAAGAAGACGACGGCGTGGTGACGGTGTTGGTGAAGAACAATCTCCGCGAGGCTTCGCCTAAGCACTACTGAAACTATGACGGAGGATAAACTAGAGGGGACGGGTTGCCGCACACGGCTTGGTGTTTCTTGATGTGTCTTTGGTGCTAGCCCTACCCCTCTATTTATATGTTGAGCCTTGGGGTGAAACTTGGAGTAAAAGCCTCCACAAAGTCGGTTTCACCCGAAGGCAAGAGTCCTTCTCGGACTCGGGGCGACGCCAGGAGTTCCCGGCGTCTGGACCCAGACGCCAGGGACCCTCGCGTCTGGCCCCTGGACTCCACAAAACTTTCTTTTACGCTTTCCAAAAACCTCGCGGGCTTTCCCCTTTGGCCGAAATAAAGTGTTCTTGTGCCCAAACAATTCGGGAAACATCTGGAACCCCTTCCGGAGACCAAACACTATTATCCCATATATCAATCTTTCTCTCCGGACCATTCCAGGGTTCCTCATCATGTCCGTGATCATATCCGGGACTCTGAAAACATTCGGTCATCAACATACATAACTCATATAATACTATATCGTCAACGAACGTTAAGCGTGCGGACCCTACGGGTTCGAGAACTATGTAGACAAGACCGAGACACCTCTCTGGTCAATAACCAATAGCGGAACCTGGATGCCCATATTGGCTCCTACATATTCTACGAAGATCTTTATCGGTCGAACCGCATAACAACATACGTTGTTCCCTTTGTCATCGGTATGTTACTTGCCCGAGATTCGATCGTCGGTATCTCAATACCTAGTTCAATCTCGTTTCCGGCAAGTCTCTTTACTCGTTATGTAATGCATTATCCCGGAACTAACTCTTTAGCTACATTGCTTGCAAGGCTTATAGTGATGTGCATTACCGAGAGGGCCCAGAGATACGTCTCCGACAATCGGAGTGACAAATCCTAATCTTGAAATACGCCAACTCAACATGTACCTTCGGAGACACCAGAGAGCTCCTTTATAATCACCCGATTACGTTGTGAAGTTTGGTAGCACACAAAGTGTTCCTCCGGTAAACGGGAGTTGCATAATCTCATAGTCATGGGAACATGTATAAGTCATGAAGAAAGCAATAGCAACATACTAACGAACATGTATAATCTCATAGTCTTGCCGGTAACGAGATTGAACAAGGTATCGGGATACCGACGATCGAATCTCGGGCAAGTACAATACCGCTAGACAAAGGGAATTGTATACGGGATCGATTGAGTCCTTGACATTGTGGTTCATCCGATGAGATCATCGTGGAACATGTGGGAGCCAACATAGGTATCCAGATCCCATTTGTTGGTTATTGACGGAGAACGTCTCGGTCATATGCGCATGGTTCCCGAACCCGTAGGGTCTACACACTTATGGTTCGATGACGCTAGGGTTATAAAGGAAGTTTGTATGTTGTTACCGAATGTTGTTCGGAGTCCCGGATGAGATCCCGGACGTCACGAGGAGTTTCGGAATGGTCCGGAGGTAAAGATTTATATATGGGAAGTCCTGTTTTTGTCACCGGAAAGGTTTCGGGTTTTATCGGTAATGTACCGGGACCACCGGGAGGGTCCCGGGGGTCCACCAAGTGGGGCCACCGGCCCTGGAGGGCTGCATGGTCCAAGTGTGGGAGGAGACCAGCCCCAGGTGGGCTGGTGCGCCCCCCCACAAGGGCCCAAGGCGCCTAGGGTTTCGGGGAACCCTAAAAGGGTGCGCCCCCCTTGCCTTGGGGGGCAAGGCAACCCCCCTGGCCGTCGCCCCCTCCTCAGATTGGATCTGAGGGGGCCGGCCCCCCTCTCTCTTGCCCCTATATATATGTGGGGGTGGGAGGGCAGCCGCACCCAAGTTCTGGCGCAGCCCTCCCCCTCTCCCAAGTACTCCTCCTCTCCCACGGTGCTTGGCGAAGCCCTGCAAGATTGCCACGCTCCTCCACCACCACCACGCCGTTGTGCTGCTGCTGGATGGAGTCTTCCTCAACCTCTCCCTCTCTCCTTGCTGGATCAAGGCATGGCAGACGTCACCGGGCTGTACGTGTGTTGAACGCGGAGGTGCCGTCCGTTCGGCACTAGGATCTCCGGTGATTTGGATCACGACGAGTACGACTCCTTCAACCCCGTTCTCTTGAACGCTTCCGATTAGCGATCTACAAGGGTATGTAGATGCACTCTCCTTCCCCTCTTTGCTGGTTTCTCCATAGATAGATCTTGGTGACACGTAGGAAAATTTTGAATTTCTGCTACGTTCCCCAACAGTGGCATCATGAGCCAGGTCTATTGCGTAGATTCTTTGCACGAGTAGAACACAAAGTAGTTGTGGGCGTTGATTTTGTTCAATATGCTTACCGTTACTAGTCCAATCTTGTTTCGACGGTATTGTGGGATGAAGCGGCCCGGACCGACCTTACACGTACACTTACGTGAGACAGGTTCCACTGACTGACATGCACTTGGTGCATAAGGTGGCTAGCGGGTGCCAGTCTCTCCCACTTTAGTCGGAACGGATTCGATGAGAAGGGTCCTTATGAAGGGTAAATAGCAATTGGCATATCACGTTGTGGTTTTGCGTAGGTAAGAAACGTTCTTGCTAGAAACCCATAGCAGCCACGTAAAACATGCAAACAACAATTAGAGGACGTCTAACTTGTTTTTTGCAGGGTATGCTATGTGATGTGATATGGCCAAGATGAATGTGATGAATGATATGTGATGTATGAGATTGATCATGTTCTTGTAATAGGAATCACGACTTGCATGTCGATGAGTATGACAACCGGCAGGAGCCATAGGAGTTGTCTTTATTTATTGTATGACCTGCGTGTCATTGAACAAACGCCATGTAATTACTTTACTTTATTGCTAGCCGGTAGCCATAGTAGTAGAAGTAATAAGTTGGCGAGACAACTTCATGGAGACACGATGATGGAGATCATGATGATGGAGATCATGGTGTCATGCCGGTGATGATGATGATCATGGAGCCCCGAAGATGGAGATCAAAAGGAGCAAAATGATATTGGCCATATCATGTCACCATTTGATTGCATGTGATGTTTATTACGTTTATGCATCTTATTTGCTTAGAACAACGGTAGTAAATAAGATGATCCCTCATTAAAATTTCAAGAAAGTGTTCCCCCTAACTGTGCACCGTTGCGATAGTTCGTCGTTTTGAAGCACCACGTGATCGGGTGTGATAGATTCTTACGTTCACATACAACGGGTGTAAGCCAGATTTACACACGCGAAACACTTAGGTTAACTTGACGAGCCTAGCATGTACAGACATGGCCTCGTAACACAAGAGACCGAAAGGTCGAGCATGAGTCGTATGGTGGATACGATCAACATGAAGATGTTCACCGATGATGACTAGTCAGTCTCACGTGATGATCGGACACGGCCTAGTTGACTCGGATCATGTAATCACTTAGATGACTGGAGGGATGTCTATCTAAGTGGGAGTTCATTAGATGAACTTAATTATCCTGAACATAGTCAAAAGCCCTTTGCAAATTATGTCATAGGTCGCGCTTTAGATCTCTTGTTTAGATATGTTCCTAGAGAAAATATAGTTGAAAGTTGATGAGTAGCAATTATGCGGTTAGTAGAAAGCTTATGTCCTTAATGCACCGCTTCGGTGTCTGGACATCGAACGTGGTCTGTGGATGTAGCGAACAACTGACACACACGTTTTGAAGACTACGTGATAGTTCGGTAATGTTAAACGTCTTAGAATTGAGGCACCAAAGACGTTTTTGAAGCGTCATGGAACATATGAGATGTTACGAGGGCTGAAATTGGGATTTTAGGCTCGTGCCCACGTCAAGAGGTATGAGACCTCCGACGAGTTTTCTAGCCTACAAACTAAGGGAGAAGATCTCAATCGTTGAGCTTGTACTCAGATTATGCAGGTACAACAATCACTTGAATCGAGTGGGAGTTAATCTTCCGGATGAGATAGTGATGTTTCTCAAAGACATTGCCACCAAGCTACTAGAGCTTCGTGATGAACTATAACATATCGAGGATAGATATGATGATCCTTGAAGTGTTCGCGATGTTTGACACCGCGAAAGTAGAAGTCAAGTGGGAGCATCAATTGTTGATGGTTGGTAAAACCACTAGTTTCAAGAAGGGCAAGGGCAACAAGGGATTCTTCATGAAACGGCAAAACAGTTAATGCTCTAGTGAAGAAACCCAAGGTTGAACCCAAACCCGAGACTAAGTGCTTCTGTAATGAGAGGAATGGACCTTTGGCGGAACCACCCTAGATACTTGGTAGATGAGAAGGCTGGCAAGGTCGATAGAAGTATATTGGATATACATTATATTAATGTGTACTTTACTAGTACTCCTAGTAGCACCGTGGTATTAGATACCGGTTCGGTTGCTAAGTGTTAGTAACTTCGAAATAAAAGCTACGGAATAAGCGGAGACTAGCTAAAGGTGAGCCGACGATATGTGTTGGAAGTGTTTCCAAGGTTGATGTGATCAAGCATCGACGCTCCCTCTACCATCGAGATTGGAGTTAAACCTAAAATTTTTATTTGGTGTTTATGCGTTGAGCATAGACATGATTGGATTATGTCTATCGCAATACTGATTATTCATTTAAGGAGAATAATGGTTACTCTATTTATTTGAATAAATACCTTCAATGGTCTTGCACCTAAAAGAATGGTTTATTGAATCTCGATCGTAGTGATACACATTTTCATGCCAAAAGATATAAGATAGTAATGATAGTACCACTTACTTGTGGCAATCGCCATGTAAGTCATATTGGTGTAAAACGCATGAAGAAGCTCCATGTTGATGGATCTTTGGACTCACTCGTTTTTGAAAAGTTTGAGACATGCGAACCACGTCTATCGGTGTATACGCATGAAGAAACTCCATGGGGATGGATCGTTTGGACTCACTTGATTTTGAATCACTTGAGATATGCAAATCATACCACATGGGCAAGATGACTGAAAAGCCTCGTTTTCAGTGAAATGGAACAAGAAAGCAACTTGTTGGAAGTAATACATTTTGATGTGTACAGTCCAATGAGTGCTGAGGCCTTGATGGATATCGTTATGTTCTTACTTCACGGATGATTTGAGTAGAATCGAGTATATTTACTTGATGAAACACAAGTCTGAATTATTGAATGGTTCAAGTAATTTCAGAGTGAAGTTGAAGATCATCGTAACAAGAGGATAAAATGTCTATGATATGATCATAGAGATGAGTATGTGAGTTATGAGTTTGGTATGAAATTAAGACATTGTGAAAATTGTTTCACAACTAATACCGCCTGGAACACCATAGTGTGATGATGTGTCCGAACATCATACTTGCATCCTATTGGATATGGTGCGTACCATGATGTCTCTTATCGAACTACCACTATCGTTCATGGGTTAGGCATTAGAGACAACCGCACTCACTTTAATAGGGCACCACGTAACTCCTTGAGACGACACCGTTTGAACTATGGTTTGGAGAAACCTAAGTTGTCGTTTCTTAAAAGTTTGGGGCTGCGACGCTTATGTGGAAAAGTTTCATCGTGATAAGCTCGAACCCAAAATGGATAAATACATCTTCATAGGACACCCAAAACAGTTGGGTATACCTCCTATCTCAAGATCCGGAAGCAAAAATAATTGTTTCCAGAAATGGGTCCTTTCTCGAGGAAAAGTTTCTCTCGAAAGAATTGAGTGGGAGGATGGTGGAGACTTGATGAGGTTATTGAACCATCACTTCAACTAGTGTGCAGCAGCAGGGTGAAGTTGCTCTGTGGGCGCCTACACCAATTGAAGTAGAAGCTTATGATAGTGATCATGAAGTTTGGATCAAGTCACTCAGTACCTCGTGAGGGTGACAAGGATGCGTACTACATCAGAGTGGTACAGTAATCCTGTCTTGAAGGTCATATTGCTAGATGAACCTACGAGGTATGGAGAAGCGATGGTGGGCCCATATTCCGACAAATGGTTAGAAACCATGAAATCCGAGATAGGATCCATGTATCAGAACAAAGCATGGACTTTGGTGGACTTGCCCGATAGGCAAGCCATTGAGATAAATGGATCTTTAAGAAGAAGACGGACGTTGACGGTAATGTCACCGTCTATGAAGCTCGACTTGTGGCGAAGAGTTTTTCACAAGTTCAAGGAGTTGACTACGATGAGATTTTCTCATCCGTAGCGATGCTTAAGTCCGTCGGAATCATGTTAGCATTAGCTGCATTTATGAAATCAGGCGAGATGGATGTCAAAACGAGTTTCCTTACCGGTCTTCGTAAGGAAAGGTTGTATGTGATACAATCAGAAAGTTTTGTCGATCCTAAGGATGCTAAAAGGTATCTTGGCTCCAAATGATCCTTCTAAGGACTGGAGTCAGCATCTCGGAGTTGGAATGTGCGCTTTGATGAGATGATCAAAGATTTTCGGTTTATACAAAGTTCATGAGAAACTTGTATTTCCAAAGAAGTGAGTGGGATCACTATAGAATTTCTGATGAGTATATGTTGTTGACATATTGTTGATCAGAAATGATGTAGTATTTCTGGAAAGCATATGAGGGTTATTTGAAAGGTGTTTTTCAATAGAAAACCTGGATTAAGCTACTTGAACATTGAGCATCAAGATCTATAAGGTTAGATCAAAACGCTTAATGGTACTTTCAAATGAGCACATACCTTGACATAATCTTGAAGGTGTTCAAGATGGATCGACCAAAGAAGGAGTTCTTGCACGAGTTGTAAGGTATGAAGTTAAGAGTTAAAGCTTCGACCATGGAAGAAGAGAGAGAAAGGGCGAAGGTCGTCCCCTATGCCTTAGACATAGGCTCTACAAAGATGCTATCTTGTGTACCGCACTGATGTGTGCCTTGCTACATATCGGCAAGAGGGTACAAAGGTGATCAAGGAGTGGATCACCAGATAGCGGTCAAAATTATCCTTAGATGAATAAGGATATGTTTCTCGGTTATGGAGGTGATAAAGAGTTCGACGTAAAGAGTTGCGTCGATGCAAGCTTAACACCTATCCGGATAGCTCTGAGTAGAGATACCGGATACGTATAATGGAGCACCAATTTGGAATAGCTCCAAGTGGAACGTGGTAGCAGCATCTATGATATGACATGAAGTTTTGCGAAATACATAGGGATCTGAATATTGCAGACCCGTTGACTACAACCTCTCTCACAAGCATAAACATGATCAAACCCCTAACTCATTGAGTGTTAATCACATAGTGATGTGAACTAGATTATTGATTCTAGTAAACTCTTTGGATGTTGGTCACATGGCGATGTGACCTGTGAGTGTTAATCACATGGCGATGTGAACTAGATTATTGACTCTAGTGCAAGTGGGAGACTGTTGGAAATATGCCCTAGAGGCAATAATAAATTAGTTATTATTATTATATTTCCTTGTTCACGATAATCATTTATTATCCATGCTATAATTGTATTGATAGGAAACTTCGAGATACATGTGTGGGTACATAGACAACACCATGTCCCTAGTAGGCCTCTAGTTGACTAGCTCGTTGATCAATAGATGGTTATGGTTTCACGACCATGGACATTGGATGTCGTTGATAACGGGATCACATCACTAGGAGAATGATGTGATGGACAAGACCCAATCCTAAGCCTAGCACAAAGATCGTAGTTCGTATGCTAAAGCTTTTCTAATGTCAAGTATCATTTCCTTAGACCATGAGATTGTGCAACTCCGGATACCGTAGGAATGCTTTGGGTGTACCAAGCGTCACAACGTAATCGGGTGGCTATAAAGGTGCACTACAGGTATCTCCGAAAGTGTACATTGGGTTGGCACGAATCGAGTGGATTTGTCACTCCGTGTAAACGGAGAGGTATCTCTGGGCCCACTCGGTAGGACATCATCATAATGTGCACAATGTGACCAAGGGGTTGATCACGGGATGATGTGTTATGGAACGAGTAAAGAGACTTGCCGGTAACGAGATTGAACAAGGTATCGGGATACCGACGATCGAATCTCGGGCAAGTACAATACCGCTAGACAAAGGGAATTGTATACGGGATCGATTGAGTCCTTGACATCGTGGTTCATCCGATGAGATCATCGTGGAACATGTGGGAGCCAACATGGGTATCCAGATCCCGCTGTTGGTTATTGACGGAGAACGTCTCGGTCATGTCTACATGGTTCCCGAACCCGTAGGGTCTACACATAAGGTTCGATGACGCTAGGGTTATAAAGGAAGTTTGTATGTGCTTACCGAATGTTGTTCGGAGTCTTGGATGAGATCCCGAATGTCACGAGGAGTTCCGGAATGGTCCGGAGGTAAAGATTTATATATGGGAAGTCCTGTTTTGGTCACCGGAAAGGTTTCGGGTTTTATCGGTAATGTACCGGGACCACCGGGAGGGTCCTGGGTCCACCAAGTGGGGCCACTGCCTGGAGGGCTGCATGGGCCAAGTGTGGGAGGAGACCAGCCCCAGGTGGGCTGGTGCGCCCCCCCCCCCACAAGGGCCCAAGGCGCCTAGGGTTTTGGGGAACCCTAAAAGGGTGCGCCCCCCCCCTTGCCTTGGGGGGCAAGGCAACCCCCTTGGCCGCCGCCCCCTCCTCAGATTGGATCTGAGGGGGCCGACCCCCCTCTCCCTTGCCCCTATATATATGTGGGGGGTGGGAGGGCAGCCGCACCCAAGTTCTGGCGCAGCCCTCCCCCTCTCCCAAGTACTCCTCCTCTCCCACGGTGCTTGGCGAAGCCCTGCAAGATTGCCACGCTCCTCCACCACCACCACGTCGTTGTGCTGCTGCTGGATGGACTCTTCCTCAACCTCTCCCTCTCTCCTTGCTGGATCAAGGCATGTGAGACGTCACCGGGCTGTACGTGTGTTGAACGCGGAGGTGCCGTCCGTTCGGCACTAGGATCTCCGGTGATTTGGATCACGACGAGTACGACTCCTTCAACCCCGTTCTCTTGAACGCTTCCGCTTAGCGATCTACAAGGGTATGTAGATGCACTCTCCTTCCCCTCGTTGCTGGTTTCTCCATAGATAGATCTTGGTGACACGTAGGGAAATTTTGAATTTCTGCGTTCCCCAACAATAAGCCTTGCAAGCAATGTGACTAATGAGTTAGTTGTGTGATGATGCATTACATAACGAGTAAAGAGACTTGCCAGTAACGAGATTGAACTAGGTATTGAGATACCGACGATCGAATCTCGGGCAAGTAACATACCGATGACAAAGGGAACAACGTATGTTGTTATGCGGTTTGACCGATAAAGATCTTCGTAGAGTATGTGGGAGCCAATATGAGCATCCAGGTTCCGCTATTGGTTATTGACCGGAGACGTGTCTCGGTCATGTCTACATTGTTCTCGAACCCGTAGGGTCCGCACGCTTAAGGTTTTGATGACAGTTATATTATGAGTTTATGAGTTTTGATGTACCGAAGGAGTTCGGAGTCTCGTATGAGATCGGGGACATGACGAGGAGTCTCTAAATGGTCAAGACGTAAAGATCGATATATTGGACGACTATATTCGGACTTCGGAAAGGTTCCGAGTGATTCGGGTATTTTTCGGAGTACCGGAGAGTTACGGGAATTCGCCGGGGAATATATGGGCCTTATTGGGCCATACGGGAATAGAGGAGAGAGGCCAAAAGGAAGGAGGCCTGCGCCCCCCTTCTGGTCCGAATTGGATAAGGGGCGCAGCCCCCTTTTCCTTCTTCCTCTCCCCCTCTTTCCTTCTCTCCTACTCCAACAAGGGAAGGAGGAGTCTTACTCCCGGTGGGAGTAGGACTCCCCATGGCGCGCCCCCTCCTAGGCCGGCCGCCCCCTCCCCCCTTGCTCCTTTATATACGGGGGCAGGAGGCACCCCATAGACACAACAATTGATCTCTTGATCTCTTAGCCGTGTCTGGTGCCCCTCCACCATAGTCCTCCTCGATAATATTGTAGCAGTGCTTAGGCAAAGCCTGCTGACGGTAGAACATCAAGATCTTCACCACGCCCGGCGTCGACAGAACTCTCCTCGACACTCAATTGGATCGAGTACGAGGGACGTCATCAAGCTGAACGTGTGCTAGAACTCGGAGGTGCCGTAGTTTCGGTGCTTGATCGGACGGGCCGTGAAGACGTACGACTACATCAACCACGTTGTTCTAACGCTTCCGCTTTCGGTCTATGAGGGTACGTGGACAACACTCTCCCCTATCGTTGCTATGCATCACCATGATCTTGCGTGTGCGTAGGATTTTTTTTGAAATTACTGCGTTCCCAACACTATGTACTCCTAGGTCGGTGATGAACTCCTTCATCCAGATTGCTTCATGCGCTGTCTCTGAGGCTGCCATGTACTCCGCTTCACATGTAGATCCCGCCACGACGCTTTGTTTAGAATCGCACCAACCGATGTAGCTCCACCGTTCAATATAAACATGTATCCGGTTTGCGATTTAGAATCGTCCGGATCAGTGTCAAAGCTTGCATCGACGTAACCATTTACGACTAGCTCTTTGTCACCTCCATAAACGAGAAACATATCCTTAGTCCTTTTTAGGTATTTCAGGATATTCTTGACCGCTGTCCAGTGATCCACTCCTGGATTACTTTGGTACCTCCCTGCTAAACTTATTGCTAAGCATACATCAGGTCTGGTACACAGCATTGCATACATGATAGAGCCTATGGCTGAAGCATAGGGAACATCTTTCATTTTCTCTCTATCTTCTGTTGTGGTCGGGCATCGAGTCTGACTCAACTTCACACCTTGTAATACAGGCAAGAACCCTTTCTTTGCTTGATCCATTTTGAACTTTTTCAAAACTTTGTCAAGGTATGTGCTTTGTGAAAGTCCAATTAAGCGTCTTGATCTATCTCTATAGATCTTGATGCCTAATATATAAGTAGCTTCACCGAGGTCTTTCATTGAAAAACTTTTATTCAAGTAATCTTTTATGCTATCCAGAAATTCTATATCATTTCCAATCAACAATATGTCGTCTACATATAATATCAGAAATGCTCTGAGCTCCCACTCACTTTCTTGTAAATACAGGCTTCTCCAAAAGTCTGTATAAAACCATATGCTTTGATCACACTATCAAAGCGTTTATTCCAACTCCGAGAGGCTTGCACCGGTCCATAAATGGATCGCTGGAGCTTGCACACTTTGTTAGCACCTTTTGGATCGACAAAACCTTCTGGTTGCATCATATACAACTCTTCTTCTAGAAATCCCAGGAATACAATTTTGACATCCATTTGCCATATTTCATAATCATAAAATGCGGCAATTGCTAACATGATTCGGACAGACTTAAGCATCGCTACAGGTGAGAAAGTCTCATCGTAGTCAACCCCTTGAACTTGTCGAAAACCTTTCGCAACAAGTCGAGCTTTGTAGACAGTAACATTACCATCAGCGTCAGTCTTCTTCTTGAAGATCCATTTATTCTCGATGGCTTGCGGATCATCGGGCAATTCAACCAAAGTCCATACTTTGTTCTCATACATGGATCCCATCTCAGATTTCATGGCCTCAAGACATTTTACGGAATCTGTGCTCATCATCGCTTCCTCATAGTTCGTAGGTTTGCCATGGTCAAGTAACATGACCTCCAGAATAGGATTACCGTACCACTCTGGTGCGGATCTTACTCTAGTTGACCTACGAGGTTCGTAGTAACTTGATCTGAAGTTTCATGATCAATATCATTAGCTTCCTCACTAATTGGTGTAATCGTCATAGGAACCGGTTTCTGTGATGAACTACTTTTCAATAAGGGAGCATGTACAGTTATCTCATCAAGTTCTACTTTCCTCCCACTCACTTCTTTCGACAGAAACTCCTCTAGAAAGGATCCAAATTTAGCAACAAAAGTCTTGCCTTCAGATATGTGATAGAAGGTGTACCCAATAGTGTCCTTTGGGTATCCTATGAAGAAACATTTCTCCGATTTGAGTTCGAGCTTATCAGGTTGAAGTTTTTTCACATAAGCATCGTAGCCCCAAACTTTAAGAAATGACAACTTTGGTTTCTTGCCAAACCACAGTTCATAAGGCGTCGTCTCAACGGATTTTGATGGTGCCCTATTTAACGTGAATGCAGCCGTCTCTAAAGCATAACCCCAAAACAATAGCGGTAAATCAGTAAGAGACATCATAGATAGTACCATATCTAGTAAACTATGATTACGACGTTCGGACACACCATTACGTTGTGGTGTTCCAGGTGGCGTGAGTTGCGAAACTATTCCGCATTGTTTCAAATGTAGACCAAACTCGTAACTCAAATATTCTCCTCCATGATCAGATCGTAGAAACTTTATTTTCTTGTTACGATGATTTTCCACTTCACTCTAAAATTCTTTGAACTTTTCAAATGTTTCGGACTTATGTTTCATTAAGTAGATATACCCATATCTGCTCAAATCATCAGTGAAGGTGAGAAAATAACGATACCCGCCGCGAGCTTCAATATTCATTGGACCACATACATCAGTATGTATGATTTCCAATAAATCTGTTGCTCGCTCTATAGTTCCGGAGAAAGGCCTTTTAGTCATCTTGCCCATGAGGCACGGTTCGCAAGTACCAAGTGATTCATAATCAAGTGATTCCAGAAGTCCATCAGTATGGAGTTTCTTCACGTGTTTTACACCAATATGACCCAAACGACAGTGCCACAAATAAGTTGCACTATCATTATGAACTCCGCATCTTTTGGCTTCAACATTATGAATATGTGTATCACTAATATCGAGATTCAATAAAAATAGACCACTCTTCAAGGGTGAATGACCATAAAAGATGTTACTCATATAAATAGAACAACCATTATTCTCTGATTTAAATTAATAACCGTCTCACATCAAACAAGATCCAGATATAATGTTCATGCTTAACGCTGGCACCAAATAACAATTATTCAGGTCTAAAACTAATCCCGAAGGTAGATGTAGAGGTAGTGTGCCGACCGCGATCACATCGACTTTGGAACCATTTCCCACGCCAAGATCGTCACCTCGCCCTTAGCCAATCTTCGCTTAATCCGTAGTCCCTGTTTGAGTTGCAAATATTAGAAACAGAACCAGATTCAAATACCGGTGCTCTGCGAGCATTAGTAAGGTACTCATCAATAACATGTATATCACATATACCTTTGTTCACCTTGCCATCCTTCTTATCCGCCAAATACTTGGGGCAGTTCCGATTCCAAAGGACTACCGCTTGCAGAGAAGCACTTTCGATCTCGTGCTTAGGTCCAGACTTGGGTTTCTTCTCTTGAGCAGCAACTTGTTTGCCGTTCTTTTTGAAGTTCCGCTTCTTCTTCCCTTTACCCTTTTTCTTGAAACTGGTGGTCTTGTTGACCATCAACACTTGATGCTCCTTTTTGATTTCTACCTCCATGACCTTTAGCATTGCGAAGAGCTCGGGAATAGTCTTGTTCATCCCTTGCATATTATAGTTCATCACGATGCTCTTGTAGCTTGGTGGCAGTGATTGAAGAATTATGTCAATGACACTATCATCAGGAAGATTAACTCCCAGTTGAATCAAGTGATTATTATACCCAGACATTTTGAGTATATGTTCACTGACAGAACTATTCTCCTCCATCTTGCAGCTATAGAACTTATTGCAGACTTCATATCTCTCAATCCGGGCATTTGCTTGAAATATTAACTTCAACTCCTGGAACATCTCATATGCTCCATGACGTTCAAAACGTCGTTGAAGTCCCGGTTCTAAGCCGTAAAGCATGGCTGCTTTGAACTATCGAGTAGTCATCAGCTTTGCTCGCCAAACGTTCTTAACGCCGTCGATTGCATCTGCAGCAGGCACGGAACCTAGTGGTGCTTCCAGGGCGTAATTCTTACGTGCAGCAATGAGGATAATCCTCAAGTTACGGACCCAGTCCGTGTAATTGCTACCATCATCTTTCAACTTAGCTTTCTCAAGGAACGCATTAAAATTCAACGGAACAACAACACGAGCCATCTATCTACAACAAACATAGACAAGCAAAATACTATCAGGTACTAAGTTCATGATAAATTTAAGTTCAATTAATCATATTACTTAAGAACTCCCACTTAGATAGACATCCTCTAATCATCTAAGTGATCACGTGATCCAAATCAACTAAACCATGTCCGATCATCACGTGAGATGGAGTAGTTTTCAATGGTGAACATCATTATGTTGATCATATCTACTATATGATTCACGCCGACCTTTCGGTCTCGGTGTTACGAGGCCATATCTCGTATATGCTAGGCTCGTCCAAGTTTAACCTGAGTATTCCGCGTGTGCAACTGTTTTGCACCCGTTGTATTTGAACGTAGAGCCTATCACACCCGATCATCACGTGGTGTCTCAAAGACGAAGAACTTTCATAGCGGTGCATACTCAGGGAGAACACTTATACCTTGAAATTTAGTGAGAGATCATCTTATAATGCTACCGTCAATCAAAGCAAAATAAGATGCATAAAGGATAAACAACACATGAAATCAATATAAGTGATATGATATGGCCATCATCATCTTGTGCTTGTGATCTCCATCTCCGAAGCACCGTCATGATCACCATTGTCACCGGCGCGACACCTTGATCTCCATCAAACCATCGTTGCCGTTTCGCCACCTATTGCTTCTACGACTATCGCTATCGCTTAGTGATAAGGTAAAGCAATTACAGGGCGATTGCATTGCATACAATAAAGCGACAACCACATGGCTCCTGCCAGTTGCCGATAACTTGGTTACAAAACATGATCATCTCATACAATAAAATATAGCATCACGTCTTGACCATATCACATCACAACATGTCCTGCAAAAACAAGTTAGACGTCCTCTACTATGTTGTTGCAAGTTTTACGTGGCTGCTACGGGCTTAGCAAGAACCGTTCCTACCTACGCATCAAAATCACAACAATAGTTCGTCAAGTTAGTGTTGTTTTAACCTTCTCAAGGACCGGGTGTAGCCACACTCGGTTCAACTAAAGTTGGAGAAACTGACACCCGCCAGCCACCTATGTGCAAAGCACGTCGGTAGAACCAGTCTCGCGTGGCGTCTGGCGTAATGTCGGTCCGGGCCGCTTCATCCAACAATACCGCCGAACCAAAGTATGACATGCTGGTAAGCAATATGACTTGTATCGCCCACAACTCACTTGTGTTATACTCGTGCATATAACATCTACGCATAAAACCAGGCTCGGATGCCACTGTTAGGGAACGTGGTAATTTCAAAAATTTCATACGCACACGCAAGATCATGGTGATGCATAGCAACGAGAGGGAGAGTGTATCTTCATACCCTTGAAGATCGCTAAGCGGAAGCGTCATGACAACGCAGTTGATGTAGTCGTACGTCTTCACGATCTGACCGATCCAAGTACCGAACGCGCGGCACCTCAGACTTCTGCACACGTTCAACTCAATGACGTCCTCGCCTTCTTGATCCAGCAAGACGGGCGAAGTAGTAGATGAGATCCGGCAGCACGACGGCGTGGTGACGGTGTTGGTGAAGAACAATCTCCGCAGGGCTTCGCCTAAGCACTACGGAAACTATGACGGAGGATAAACTAGAGGGGACGGGGTTGCCGGCACACGGCTTGGTGTTTCTTGATGTGTCTTTGGTGCTAGCCCTGCCCCTCTATTTATATGTTGAGCCTTGGGGTGAAACTTGGAGTAAAAGCCTCCACAAAGTCGGTTTCACCGGAAGACAAGAGTCCTTCTCGGACTCGGGGCGAACGCCAGGGACCTGGCGTCGCCCCTGAACTCCATAAAACTTTCTTTGCGCTTTCCAAAAACCTTGTGGGCTTTCCCTTTGGCCCAAATAAAGTGTTCTCGTGCCCAAACATTTCGGGAAACATCCGGAACCCCTTCCGGTGAATTCTGGAACCCTTCCGGAGACCAAACACTATTATCCCATATATCAATCTTTATCTCCGGACCATTCCAGAGTTCCTCGTCATGTCCGTGATCATATCCGGGACTCCGAACAACATTCGGTCATCAACATACATAACTCATATAATACTATATCGTCAAGCGAGCGTTAAGCGTCGCGGACCCTACGGGTTCGAGAACTATGTAGAAATGACCGAGACACCTCTCCGGTCAATAACCAATAAGCGGAACCGGATGCCCACATTGGCTCCTACATATTCTACGGAGATCTTTATCGGTCGAACCGCATAACAACATACGTTGTTCCCTTTGTCATCGGTATGTTACTTGCCCGCGATTCGATCGTCGGTATCTCAATACCTAGTTCAATCTCGTTACCGGCAAGTCTCTTTACTCGTTATGTAATGCATTATCCCGCAACTAACTCTTTAGCTACATTGCTTGCAAGGCTTATAGTGATATGCATTACCAAGAGGGCCCAGAGATACCTCTCCGACAATCGGAGTGACAAATCCTAATCTTGAAATACGCCAACTCAACATGTACCTTCTGAGACACCTGTAGAGCTCCTATATAATCACCCGATTCACGTTGTGACGTTTGGTAGCACACAAAGTGTTCCTCCAAGAACGGAGTTGCATAATCTCATAGTCATAGGAACATGTATAAGTCATGAAGAAAGCAATAGCAACATACTAAACGATCAAGTGCTAAGCTAACGGAATGGGTCAAGTCAATCACATCATTCTCCTAATGATGTGATCCCGTTAATCAAATGACAACTCATGTCTATGGTTAGGAAACACAACCATCTTTGATCAACGAGCTAGTCAAGTAGAGGCATACTAGTGACACTATGTTTGTCTATGTATTCACACATGTATTATGTTTCCGGTTAATACAATTCTAGCATGAATAATAAACATTTATCATGATATAAGGAAATAAATAATAACTTCATTATTGCCTCTAGGGCATATTTCCTTCATTGAGAGTGATCAATCATCTTGTTATAATATTGCTAAAAGTGGGTTTGGAGAGGTCACGACTTTAATTAATTTTGAACCCACCATTTTGGATCTTAATAAAAATTATGTGCTTGTAGATCATGAAAAGCATGCTTCATGTGATACTTATATTCTTGAATTTGTTCATGATGCTACTGAAAATTATTATGAGAGAGGAAAATATGCTATTAGAAGTTTCCATGTCACTAAAACACCTCTCTATATGCTGAAATTGTTCTGTTTTACCTTCCTATGCTTGTCACTTTGTCCTTCATGAATTTATTTGTTTATAAAATTCCCATGCATAGGAAGCATGTTAGACTTAAGTGTGTTTTATATTTTCTTTTTGATGCTCTCTTTTACTTCACTTTCTATTCCTATGTGAGCATCCTTTAAAATCAATAAGTCTAACTTAAAGGCATTAAAGAAAAGTGCTTTTGGGAGACAACCCTTGTTCTATTGCTTTCAGTTTTCTTTTGCTTTTCTTTGAGTCAAGGATGTTGTTGCTACTGTAATGACTCCTTTGTTTCCTTTTTATTTCGTTTTTGTGCCAAGAGTAGCCTCTAATTGAGAGGTGGTCAAAAAGTTTTATCTTGCTGCCAGAAAACAGATTCGTTGTGCTTCACCGTAAAAAATCTTTCTCCCATCCAGAGCGTGATATGGATCTGACAAAGGTAATGAATGCAGCCACTCCTTAGCTTTTCCTCTAAGTGAGAAAGGAAATAATTTCAGTTCTAGAATATCACTTTCAACATTCTTAAATTTTTGCATGTCACATATTTAAACAAAATCATGAAGATGCATAGAGGCATCCTCCACAGCACTACCACCAAATTGCTCCCTAGTTATCAAGTTCAACAAACTAGGACTTACTTCATAGCTATCAACTTTAATCTCAGGTGTGGTAATAGGCTTAGCAATAAATTGATCATTAGGAGTGTTCGTGTAGTCACACAATTTAGTTCTATCACCCATTTTAGCAAGTTTTTATGTATTTTTAAATTTTTTATGCAAAACTAAAAGTAAAATGATACTTACTAATGCAAACCGAATTAACTAATGCAACACAAAATGCAAAACTGAAAATAAAAAGCTAAACCGAAATGCAAAAAATAAATAAAAAGCAAAACAAAAACAAAGCAAAGTAAATTATTTGAAGGTAGAGATGGACAAGATGATGCTCACGTAGGTGCAACCTCCCCAAGCTTAGGTGTTAGCACAAGTTGGTGATGTTGACTTTGTTGTGGCATCCGTGGATAAACCTCCAGCTATAATTCCCCGGCAACGGCGCCGGGAAACGGTCTTGATAACGGAGATGATGAAGTGAATTTCTCCATCTAGGTTGAGTCTCCAAGTGCAGAGTATGTAGTAGTGGAAGACCAGTTTTCCCCACGAAGGTGACTCGAGGGTTTATATCGAATTCTCGGGGAATCAGTAGATTCGATTTATCTTCTTGTCCTTCTCTAGATTTCCTGCAAAAAAAATTGTTTTGTGCCCTCAACCTCACCAAGTGGTTGTCAAGCACAAGGTGTGAGAATGATATTAAGATAAATAATGAATGCAAAACAGTAGGTAAATATGTAATAAATAAAGTACGCAAGGATGGTGGCAATAATGATAGCAATGATATGGAATATATTTTGCGTTTTAGATGATAAATGCAAGATGTAAATTGTTTTTGTATTTTTAGTCTTAATAATTTCAGAGAATAACAATGCAATAAAAGTAATTGGAAAGGTGTTTCTTATGATTAAAAGTGGACCGGGGTTCATGGTTTCACAATGCACTCTCTCTTTAAAAAGGTGTGGCAAATAAGTAGATAAAAAATGACATATGAGATTGCAAACAAGGTTAATATCAAGGTACTAATTATATGGGCATCACGTCCTAACATAGAGACCTTTTGATTATTAGTCTCACTTATACTCCACCAAGATGCGAACCAAATCATACACCTTAGTAATTAAGATTAATCAGAGTATAGCCTTAAGTTCAATGACATGAAGTTAAAATAAGAGCATGCTGGATCTAGTCATAGATAGAGGCTTTTCACTCCCTACCTTGCAACATGGTATTTTTGATTATCCCTAGTGAGGCAACAAAGTAAGGTAAAAACCCAGTGGATCACGATATTCAAGTTGTCAGCTTATCGCATCACCACCCCCGTTACTCTAACTAATGCACACGTTCCCCCTCACACGCTCTCATAAACATGCATGATCAATACAAGTAATACAAGAATGGGGTACATAATATGCATCTACTTTCATAACTGAAATAACATTGCAATCTCAACATATATTAACTCATAGAAAGATCCACCACAAATGTACTACAACAGTGACCATAATCATGTTCAGCAGCTCATACGGTACTAATTAGTGAAGCACAAGAGAGAGAGAGAGATACATATGCTACTTCCACAAACCCATAGTCAAGAGGTGGACTACTCCCTCTTCATGATGGAGACGGTGGAGATGTCGATGAAGGAGAAGGAGACCTCTCCGGCAGGGCTCCGCCGGAGTTTTCCCCCTCCAATCTGCAGCCTCCTGGTCTCTGTTTCTGGTTTCTCTCGTGTGGCGGCTCTTGTTACGAAGAACGTCGGGGGGCTCTTTATATAGGCGTTTTTAGGTCAAGACGAAGCTTCGCGAAGAAGGATCACCGTCAACGGAGCCACGGGGCCAAAGATAGGTGGGCCCATGCGGCCCCTGTACCTGGCCGCGTGAGCCACACTCTTTATGGCCTCCGGCCTCCGTTTGTTTGCTTCCTTCGCTCCGAGGTCTTCTTCCTTCCCAAAAAGTGATCCCCGTAAATTTGCAAGTCATTATGACGTCGTTAAGGCCCCTGAAACATAAAAGGAAAAAAATAGGGTAATCTGCCTGCGCAGAGTTAATTCCAAAAATAGGGGAAATCATTATTACTTTCCAAAAATCATTAAATAACAATAATATAAAGTTTATATGATGCAAATATGATTGGAAAACAGGGATTATAATGCAAAGTTCATGTATGCATTTTACATGCATCACCTTACAACCTTCCACTCCATTACTTTAGGCTAAACCTTTTTTCCGGTTCATTGTCGTAAACCTTTCCATTTCATGTAATTAATTTGTTCATTTGAATCATTTAACTTTTAGGTTCATATCCTTTTTTTATCATCGTTATAACCCTTTCTGGTTTCACGCCTTTTTCTATTTTTTGGTTCATAGCCTTTTGATTTTTTTTCTATTTTTAGTTCATAGCCTTTTGGATCTTTTCTAATTTCGATTCATATCCTTTTGGTTCCTTTTTAATTTTGGTTCATCGCCTTTTGGTTCGCTTTTCAATTTTGGTTCATCGCCTTTTGGTTCTTTTCTATATTTGGTTCATCGCCCTTTCGTTCTTTTTCATTTTCGGTTCATAGCCTTTTGGTTCTTTTATATTTTTTTGGATCATAGTATTATGGTTCTTTTTCATGTTTGGTTCATAGCCTTTTGTATCATTTTCTTCATTATTTTTCCCGTTTCATCGATGTTTGGTTCATAATTATTTTGGGTTCATCACCTTTTGGTTCTTTTTGATTTTCGGTTCATAGTCTTTTCGTTCTTTTTATCATTTTTTTCTTTATTTTGGTTATCGACCCATAGCCTTTTGGTTCTTTTTATTTTCAGTTCACCGCCTTATATGTATCGTTTTCTTCATTTTTTTTCATTTCAACGACATTTGTTTCATAATTATTTTCGCTTAAAAGCCTTTTAGTTCTTTTTCATTTTTGATTCATCGCATTTCGTTCTTTTCTATTTTTGGTTCATAGCCTTTTGGTTCTTTTAAATTTTGGTTCATCATCTTTTGGCTCCTTTTCATTTTCAGTTCATAGTGTTTTGGTTCTTTGTAATTTTGGTTCATCGCCTTTTGGTTCCTTTTCAATTTCGGTTCATAGCCTTTTTGTTCTTTTTAATGTCGGTTCGTCGCCTTTGGGTTCCTTTTTATTTTTAGTTCATCGCCTTTTGGTTCTTTTCATTTTTGGTTCATTGCCTTTTCGTAGCCTTTTCGTTCTTTTTTGTAGTCTTTTCGTTCTTTTCTATTTTTGGTCCATAGCCTTTTGGTTCTTTTTCTCATTTTTTCTTCCTTTTCATTTTCCGTTCATAGCCTTTTGTTCCTTTTCATTTTCGGTTTATCACCCTTTCGTTCTTTTTAATTTTCGGTTTATCACCCTTTCGTTCCTTTTCATTTTCGGTTCATTGCCTTTTCGTTATTTTTGATAGCTTTTTAGTTCTTTTTTGTATTTTTTGTTACATAGCCTTTTGGTTCATAGTGTTTTGATTCTTTTTTTATTTCGGTTCATATCCTTTTGGTCCTTTTTAATTTCAGTTCATCGCCTTTTGGTTCTTTTCTATTTTCGGTTCATCGCCTCTCGTTCTTTTTTTTATTTTCGGTTCATAGCCTTTTGGTTCTTTTTATATTTTTGGTTCATAGTTTTCATTTTCGGTTCATGGTCTTTTGGTTCTTTTTCATTTTCAGTTCATCGCCTTATGGTTCTTTTCTATTTTTGGTTCATCGCCTTTCATTCTTTTTTATTTTCTCTTCATAGCCTTTTGGTTCCTTTTCATAGCCTTTTGGTTCTTTTATATATTTTTGGTTCATAGTTTTCATTTTTGGTTCATTGCCCTTTTGTTCTTTTTCATTTCCGTTTTATAGCCTTTTGGTTCTTTTCTATTTTTGGTTCATAACCTTTTGGTTCTTTTCTATTTTCGGTTCATGACCTTTTGGTTCCTTTTCATTTTCGGTTCATAGTTTTTTTTGTTCTTTTTCAATTTCGGTTCATTGCCTTTTTTTTTGGTTCATAGCCTGTTGGTTCTTTTTTTTTAACTTTTGGTTCATCGCCTTTTGGTTCTTTTTCATATCCTTTTGGTTATTTTCTATTTTTGGGTCATAGACTTTTGGTTATCTTTAATTTTGGTTCAATTTATTTTTGGTTCTTTTTGTTCCTTTTTGGTATTCGGTTCATCGCCTTTTTGTTCATTAATAATTTTGGTTCATGGCCTTTTGGTTCTTTTCTCATTTTTTTTCTTGATTTCGGTTTTCGGTTCATACCCTTTTGGTTCTTTTTTATTTTTTGTTCATCACCTTACATATCATTTTCTTCTTCACTTCATCGACTTTTGGTTCATAATAATGTTCGGTTCATAGCCTTTTGGTTATTTTTCATTTTCGGTTCACCGCATTTGGTTCTTCTCTATTTTTGGTTCATAGCCTTTTGGTTCTTTTTTAATTTTGGTTCATCGCCTCTCGGTTCCTGTTCATTTTCGGTTCATAGCCTTTTGGTTCTTTTCGTCTTTTCGGTTCATTGCCTTTCAGTTCCTTTTTATTTTTGGTTCATAGCATTTTGGTTCTTTTTTTGTTCATAGCCTTTTGGTTCTTTTAAATTTCGGTCCATCGCCTTTTGGTTCCTTTACATTTTCGGTTCATAGCCTTTTGGTTCTTTTTTGTTTCTCTTCATCGCCTTTTGGTTCCTTTTATTTTTCGGTTCATCACATTTTTGCTCTTTTCATTTTTGGTTCATCGCTTCTTGATCCTTTTTCATTTTTGGTTCATCGCCTTTCGTTCTTTTTCATAGCCTTTTAGTTATTTTGTATTGTTTTGGGTTAGACTTTCCGTTATTTTTAATTTTGGTTCACTTTATTTTTGGTTCTTTTGTTCCTTTTTGGTTTTCGGTTCGTCGCCTTTTTGTTCATTAATATTTTTGGTTAATACCCTTTTGGTTCTTTTATATTTTGTTCACCGCCTTACATTTTTTTTTCATTTCATCGACTCTTGGTTTATAATTATTTTCGGCTCATAGCCTTTTGGTTCTTTTTCATATTCGGTTCATCGCATTTCGTTCTTTTTTTTGTTTCATAGCCATTTGGTTCTTTTTTTTATTTTCATTTCATCGACCTTTGGTTTGTTTCCATTTTTGGTTCATCGGCTTTTGGTTCTTTTTCATTTTCGGATCATCGACATAATATCCTTTTGGTTTTTTTATTGTCGGTTCATAGCTTAGTTTTTGGTTCATTGATTAATTCATTTACTTTTTGAGTATAGAGATATGAGGAAGACTATTTTAAGCCAAACCCCAAGTACATTGGTGACATCTCGACCTTGAAGTATTTTCTAAGTATGAACATTAATTTTTTTGTTCATTAGCACTTTTCTTTATTTTTCAAGTTTAAAAATCTAGCCTACAGCTTCTACCTACAAGTATTTCCTTTTTCCGACAATTCCATAACAGTATGTGTTTTCCGCTAATTTGAAGAACTACTTAATTCCATAACAGCTTCTAGTTTGATTCTTTGATTCTTCGGAACTGTACTTATTCCACTTAATATATTCAGGACAACTAAGTATGCAGTCTTTTTAAATTCCTGTTCAAATGATTTGTCTTTCTTCAGATAGGAATTATTTCACATACATCAGCTGAAATAACGATGTTATTATTCAGTACATACATATTGCCTTCCTATCTGAAACGATAACAACCGACGAGATGGAAACGACTATCGTGTAACCAAGACGCAACAAATCAGCACTAGCGCGAAGAAGCAGTAAATAGGTCAAACCCACCAAAAAAATTCGACACCATCATCGGTTGCGCGTCGGGTCACCAGTTCACGCTAAACGCGTCAAATAGGGGCACCCCTGACTGACGGCAAACCCTGTTTGACGCCCGTTGCGCGGGTTTGCACGGGTTAGCCACGCAACGCTAAGGTCTCTCCAGTGCTTTCCTTCGCAAATTGGGCCGGCCCAAGTAGAATCCTTATTCCGGTTTTAGGAAACTTGTAGATGGTTCCAGCGGATTTTTTCTAGTTCAGCGCTGGTTATTTTTTTCTGGTTTTTTCTTTTTCTTTTTTCCTGTCTGTTTTTTGTTTTTTTCTATTTCGATTTTAGTTTTTTTTCCTGTTTGTTTTCCTATTTTTCGAGTTTTCAAAATGTTCAGATCTTGAAATTGTTCAGATTTGTAAAATGTTCAAATTTTAAAATGTTCAGATTTGAAAAATGGTGTCAATATTTTAAAATATGAACCATTTTCAAAATCTGATACATTTTTAAAATGAACATTTTTTAATATAAAAATCAATTTCAGAATGAACTGTTTTCAAATTTGAACAATTTTGAAAAAAAGAGCAAATTTAAAAATAAACAAAAAGAAAGGATTTAGACAGTTAAAAAATGAACATTTTTAAATCAGATTTTTTAAAAAACTGGACATTTTTCAAATCTGAACCATTTTTACAAATGAACATATTTCTAAATCTGAACCATTTTTTATGGCTGGACATTTGTGTTGGAATTTAGAACGGTGTAATTTTAGCACTGAACTCTAGTTTCACATTCTGATGCGTGCAACGTTCCTTTTTTTTTTGAGATGGTGCAAATGTTCCTTGCGTAGACGCAACTAAGGGGGTGTTTGTTTGGACTTTTTGTAGCTTTCCAGTGGAAAAAGCAGGCCAAACGAACCAAACAGGTTGCGTTGGCTGTGGGCTTCGTCGAAGACACGGAGCGAAATAGACAAGCGAGGGAAAGCACCTCCTGGGGTGCTTCCCGCAGCGACGGCCGAAGCGTTTTTCTGTTTGGACATGTGGTTCGATGAATTTAGCAGCAAAATGCCACCATGAGGCACAGGCCAGGCCCGAATTGTTTTTCTCCACCCAGCGATACGAACTCCTCTATGCTTCGTATGAACGGGATTCGCCAGTGCCGCCGCCTCCTGGATCGACTCCCGCCGGCGACAGCTTCGGCCCCACCGCCAGACGTCCTCCCAGTCTGCCCGACCTCCCTCCGTCGAAGCTCCTCCCTGCCGTCCTCGCCCGGACCCCTACGCCAGATCTCGTCCGACCCCGGCTGGCCGCCAGAGCCCGTCCCCGGCAGCTCAACTCCACCTCGAACTACCTCGTCCCCGCTGATTCGCGTTGCCCGCTGGGAGGATACGCATACACGAAGGAATCTAGCAGCCTGTTGTGGCAAGTTGCAGCGCTCTGTCTGACTCCAGTTCTGCAAGTGGATGGAGGAAATTTGGAAATGGGATACACACTGATCGGGAAAGAATGGTACTTAACTTTGTTTTAATGCCTCGTATATTTGCGGCAATAGGTGTAAGGAATTAATTCTCTATGCATCTACAACGACAAGCTCGCATCTGTTTACGTGTAAAGTCATGGACATGTATAGGAGATATATCTAGATAAGTGTCTCGGATTTGCCAAAAAAAGTGGATGTATCTAGACTTGTTTATGTCTAGATACATCCATTTTTAGACAAATTCAAGACACTTATTTTGGGGCGGGAGGAGTTTGGATAAATATATATTTATTATGTAGGATATTTTATATGTGTGATGAAAGCAATATGTGTTTTGGATAAATCTATATCTTATTTATTCTATTTATTAACATTGTAAATTCATGATATTGTATAGTGACAGATGCACTTGTACCATTCAACCAGTAAATGGGGTATTTGGGACAATTCTTCAAAGATACAGTCGGTAGACAAGTCGCCAAACAGTGACACTCAAAAAAGTGGCTTTCCCTGCGAGCAGCACAGCCAGCCACAACCCAAACAAACACCCACCCCCTAAGCTGGAAAGAAGTCCACATAAACCTCCGGGATTTCATGAACTGGCCAGTTTACCCCCTAAGCTCAAAAAACAGGGTACTTAACCCCCTCATCTTTCCAAAACCAGATAAAGCACCCCCTAACCTTGAGTAAAGTGGTTTTACAGGCGGTTTTTTGCTTACGTGGCAAGGTTGGGGAAAGGAATACGAACCGAGGTGCATGTCCCTCCCTGACGCACGAGCAAGAAGGCGCCATCCTTGCCATAGCCGTCTTCGTTGGCCTGCTGGGCAGGGGCCGGCCGGCCTATGGAGGAAGGAGAAGACGAAGCAGGAGCCATGGCACATCGTGGAGTAGACGGAGTTGGCCTCAGTGATGATGCTATGGAGGTGGAAGCACTCAGCGAAGGCTTTGTGCAGTCTGGATGCTGATGCCGTCGATGACGATGAGCGCCGAGTCCGCCACCCGCGCGGGAGCGGAGACCTCGGAGTAGATGTCTGTATGGCTGGGGCAGTGGAGCAGATGTCTGCACGACCGCTGCCGCGTCTAGTGGCCGGCGCGACGGAACACACTCCATGCATCGCCTGGATGGGATGCACGTACAGAAGAATACATAAGTTAGCTCCCTACTACTAGCACCATCAACAGGCAAAGACGCAAGCATCAGATTCCGTCGCTCGTTCGAACTACATCCGACTCAAGCGCAGAAGCAACGAAGCAGTAAAACAGTTCAAATCTCTTTTTTCTTTTAGGGAACGCGCAGCGTACATGGGCCCAGCCCACGAACGACAGCCGAAAGCTTTTTCAACGTCCCTATCCATAGGCCTGTATATAAGAACAACCCCCACCGTCTCCGTCTCCGTTTCGCTGCCGCCGCACCATCTCCGTCTAGATCAGATCCATCGCCGCCGCACCAAGCCCCACCATCTCCGTCTAGATCAGATCCATCGCCGCCGCAACAACCCCACCATCTCCGTCTCGTCTCGCCGCCGCCGCAAGGAATGGAAAAGATGGTCCACGTGCGCATCTCCTGCCATGCCGACCTCCAAGCCCTGCAGGACCGCTCCCATGGGCGCATGTTTCTAAAGCTCGTCTCTCTCGAGTCCTTGAGCATAGCGAGCGACTCGTATGCACTCCTCCTCCGCAACCTGATTGAGCGGAGGTACTGGCGATGCCCCCAGGCCCAGATCCATCTCCTCTCGCTCGTGGCAGGCGTGGCGTTGGAGCTCGACAAGATCAAGAATCATCTGTTTCCCCTCGTTGAGGCCAAGCTGGGAGACGACGACGACGGCTTCCCGGAAGCCCTCCTACTCGTGAAGAACACGGCACTTGCGCTCAGACGTCTGGCGGAGGACGCTCAGGAAATAGTCAAAGAATGTGTTGTTGAGGAGGATGAGTTAGGCAAACAAGTTCAAGTGGTGCGCGCATTATTACAGAAAGTTGGAGTGGTGGGCTCAGTGTTAGCGTATGACGTCGATGAGGTGTGTAATGGTACTCGCAAATTTGCCTGGTTTCACTCACTTGTCCCGACCTTTCTCAATGAGATTGAAGTTGCGTTGTCGACCCCGGTTTATTTCTTCCCTGATTCTGACTAGACTATATGCTGTTTCTTGCCAGTGAGTATTTTTTAGGGGCGTGGCTAACAGCTTAGAACTGTACACAGCTCAAAATGTTGCGATGCCTTTATGTTTGGATGATGTTAATGGATTTTAAATGTTTTGTATTATTATGGTGCTGTTTTCTCATTCTGTGCCGGCGTACAACTGCAATTACTTTCTGTTAGGATGATTCTGTGGAACGGCAGCTCCACAAATATTACGGAAAAATTTATTTTCTCATCTATCATTTGTATCAAAACTAGGCTGTATGACCATCAGTTATGGCCATTCATGTTCTAGATCTCTTGTTTCGGATGCAGATGATAGTTTAAACTCTTAGTTACATCTCAAGGAAGGAGTCTAGATAAAAAGTTTTCAGCCATAACAAGTATTGGAGCTACTGCCTTTTGTCAGAATCTCCTGATTGTCAGAAGTGCATGAGGCTGATACTAAATCTCTGCTTATCTGAGGGATTCGATACTTTCCCAACTCTGCTCTGCACAGATGGTTGCTCAATGATCGATCGTCGAATGGTATACGCACTTCACCTGTATTAGATTTATGTTCAGAAATATATACTTAAGTAACACGATTTAATTGAGATGGTAACAGGAACAGGACTGATTCTGCATTTTCTTGTACAACCAAAAGGAACATTTATCGTTTCCTAAACAGTAAACTTTCATTATAGGGACATATTCAGATAGAAAGCATACTCTGACTGGGTGGTATTGGAACAAAATTTGAATATTGAATTTTTCTTTATTTTGTGCCAATTTATTTATATTTATGATAGGGCAAGTGAGATCCTTTCCACGAGTAGGAAGTAGGATTAATTTTAGGATAAGTAAGAAATATAGTACTTGAAAAAGGCGTTCTGTATTCTCACTTATATAACCCTAAAGTCTTAGTGTTTCTTGTTCCACTTTTGAGTTGCAACAATACTTGAAAAAGTCAAACAGTATTCTGAAATATAATTCTAAAATCTCCCAGTTTTGTGCTCGACTTTTGAGTAAGAACTAATATTGAAAGTGAATAACCCTATCGTTACACGATTGTAATGCTACAGATGCAATCTATATTTTCAGGGTATATATGGTTATCCTATTGAGATCCAAGCTCTGTTCTAGATGGCATTAAGATGTGCTCTCCAACTGCTTAAGCCGCGGATGGTGAAGGGAAGGACTTCATAGAGAAGATAGGACAACGGCTGCATGCATTAACCTTCCACATGAGAAATTACTTCTGGCTGGATTTCCCGCATCTAAACAACATATATAGATACAAAACAGAAGAGTACTCCCATACTGCTGTGAATAAATTCAATGTCATCCCAGATTCAATTCCTGATTGGGTGTTTGATTTCATGCCATGCCGGGGAGGCTACTTTCTTGGCAACGTCAGCCCTACTATGATGGACTTCAGGTGGTTTGCTCTTGGAAATTGTATCGCCATTATATCATCTCTGGCCACTCCGGAGCAGTCATCGGCAATAATGGATTTAATCGAGGAGCGGTGGGATGAGCTAGTGGGCGAAGTCCCTCTTAAGATATGCTATCCTTCAATTGAGAACCATGAGTGGAGAATAATTACTGGCTGCGACCCCAAGAATACACGGTGGAGTTATCATAATGGGGGATCATGGCCAGGTAATTCACTCTGCTAGTGTCTACTCCCTCTGTTCCAAAATATAAAAATATTAGCTGTTTTCAGATTCGTACATATCTAGACGTACTTTAGTCCGTATATTCACTCATTTCACACCGTATGTAGTCTACATTGAAATACCTAAAACATATTATTTTAGTGAGCATTCTTTACTGTGAAGTATCCTTGATTGGTAAACCTGTTATCATCTGAAGAGAAACTATTTTTTCGGAGTGAAGATTACAACTTTAATAATTGTAGTACAGTAACACACGTTTAGAATAAACTTCATTCTGAACTTAACCATGTCCTGTACAGTGCATCTGTTTCCCTGTAATGTTGCAGCTACAAAAGGCAGCTATAGTTTTGTCAACAAAATTTATGATTTTGAGAATTCTACGGAATTCTTGATCTGCGTTTTCTGATTGCTTGAGTGAAGTTCTGCCACTACTTCCTTATCTCTTCAGGATTAGAAACGTGGCTTTGTATGTTCAATCGATGTTCTGCTTTAGTTGCACAGAAAACAATGCACCCCTCACATGCATGTTCCATCCACAGTTCTTCTATGGCTGCTGACAGCAGCCTGCATCAAGACTGGGCGGCCACAAATGGCGAAGCGCGCCATCGAGCTCTCTGAGGCTAGGCTTCTGAAGGATGGCTGGCCCGAGTACTATGACGGCAAGCTGGGAAAGTTGGTAGGCAAGCAGGCCAGGAAGTTTCAAACATGGTCCATCGCCGGCTACCTGGTAGGTGGTAGCCCGGCCGGATGATGCTGGAGGACCCGTCAACACTCATGATGATCTCCATGGAAGAAGACCGACCTGTAAAGCCGACAATGAAGCGATCGGCGTCATGGAATGCCTGAAAGCCTGGGTGGTTATTTCTTACGAAAAAATTACTTGTCAAGGGTTATGGGAATGGTCCGTCCAAACGTCAACAGAAAAGAGTCCAGAGTTGGTTGTAACTCTACTCTGTCAATTAGGACAGAAGTGTATGCCTTAGATTATCAGGAGTCAGGCAGCCACAAGTCCACAACCCACAAATAACAAAGCGCACCATCGTTCTCTCTCAGGCTTGCCGCCTAAAGGATGGTTGGCCCAAGCAGGGTGCTGTGATGACAAGCTGGGAAGGTTCATAGGCGAACATGGTACAGTACTGGCAGCCCAGATGATCAACGTGTGCGTTCTCTTGGAGGATATTTGTGAAGCCGACAATGAGGTGGTCAGCGTAATATAATTATGATGCCCGGAAGGTGTGATTGTTTCTTACTAGAAAAAATTGCTTGCCAAGGTTAATTATATATAGGAAAGGTCTATTCACCAGAAGAGTCCAGGAGTTGGTTATAGCTGTACACTTTGACTGGTCTGCGGAGAGAAGTGCATACCGTATTACCGTACCGTTATGGTTGGTGATTTCTTTCCAAACCTTTAGTTTTGCTAGGAAAACAACAAGTGAAGATCCTGCTTTGTTCATACACTCATACCACAGATCTGAATTATACGTACGTTTCTTTTGTACTAGTGGCATCTCCAATAGATGCATAACTAGCGGACTATGTGACCAAGAAAAAAAATGCATAATTCTTTCTTTATTAATTGGGTAAGTATCCGATTCTTAATCCTTTTGAACAATTCAGATCTCTTTTTTTTTTGGAAGGAACAATTCAGATCTCTTGTGGGGGTAGGCTTCTACTCAAGATGCACGCCTCAGTTATTTGGGCTTGTTTTGGTAACTATCTGTTGCGATGGTCGGTAAAACAAGCAGGGCAAGTTTGTCTACTTTGTTCAAGTAGATATCTGTATCAAATTGCATAGCTACAATATTTTTTTTGTTTAAGTGCAATGCAATTAAACTTGGAAAGTTTCAGAGTCCTGGTAGGTACCAGAGGCCCCCTACAACGTCCTTAAACCTTTGCTTTATAACCAAAAACAGAAAACCCTTGCGCTCCAAGAAGATAGCCCCGTCCTCGCTGGGTGCTGCTCGACCGGCTCGGCCACCGCAACGACCGCGCCTACGCCTACCAAGGCACCTCCACCGACAAGTTCATCCAAGTTTCCTTCCGGTTCGCCTCTACCTCCGGTGGCCGGGAGGGCCCCGCAACGAGGAGAGGACTCGTCTTTCGCATACCCCCGCGTCATCGCTGCGCACGGTGACTCCGTCCTCCTCCAGCTAACCGATCCGCCCAGCCGCATCGACTATTTCGTCTACAAGGCTAGTATATCGCCGGGCCGCTGTCGCTGTTGCTCGCTGCTACCCCAGTCCACGCTCATCAGGTGGCCCAACGGCGACTACATATCCCCCTACCCTACACACACCAGCGGCAGCGCATGGTGGACAGAAAGGCTATCGGCTTTCTCCGTCGACGCGCCGATGATGGCCGAGCTCTCCACGACGGGCGGCCACGGCAAGCCTGTGGCGTTCGAGCTCTGCGTGCTCCTCTCACCCGGGCGGGCCAAATGGAAGCTGAGGCCGGTGCAGATCCGCGACGACAAGGGGTTCCAGGTACCGGCTCTGACGTTCTGGGAGTACCCAAGCAGGAGTGATGATTCCACGGTTGCTCTCCCGTCTCCTCCTCCCTAGAGAAAAGTTTGACCCTCTTTGTACCTCTACGAGTTAAACAAACTCGGAAAAAGGACACTAAAGCAAGCCTTCGAAAATTATCGTGTATGAAACCGGCCGGGCAGTCACCGCCCTGGTCCCTCCAGCCGGTCTCAACACCACGAACGATGCCGAAAGGAGCCTTGATACGCAATGCCCAACGTTGTCATCGTGCCGAAAGGAGGCTTTTCGTCTTAATTCAGTATACTTGGGATTTTGTAAACGTTGGTCACATTACTAAGTTCTGAGATCAAGGGGATTCAACGATATCATCATCATAATAGTATTTACTTTATTTCTATTATTATTTTGTACTAAATAACGAGTTACATCAAAATGCAATATCTTTCTAAAAGAAATACCGTTAATATGTAAAATTTGTGACTACAATATTTCGAATGTATTCTTGTAGTAGCAAAAATAAAATATGTATCAAGTCCCATCTGGTTGCAGTATAACGCAGCCACAGCAAAAGGACAACAAGAAGAATAGTGAGGCTCAACTGAACTTCATTGCATAGCCGAAGCACACACGAGATACAGTAGTGGATCAGATCGTGCTAATGATCATGGGTGCGCATGCAGGGGCTCTCGCAGGAGCGCGCATGGCTATGACTTGGCTATGCTAAAGACTGTTGGAATTTTTGTCTATTTGGGCCTAGTTCAATAGCAGTTTCAGAAATTCCTAATAAATCTTAGAGGCCCACGCAGCCCATTAGTGCAAGCCAAGAGGTGGAACTAAAGTTTAGTCCCACATTGCTAGTTTAGAGGGAGTTGGACCTCTTTATAAGGGAGGCTCTTTCCCCACTTGTATGAGCATGAGAACAAGAGGGACATTCGCTGGAAAATAAGGTGGCAGATGCATTTAATAGAAGAAAGGCCGGAACATCTCTCCGGCTGGTCCAAGGTGTGCGAAGTAGTGTTTGAGCAGTTTGCGAGGTCACTTGCCTTCAAAAAAAAGAAGGCGCAATGCTTCTCCCTACCCTGCAGAAAATAAAGTTGTTTGTCTACGTTAATACCCAAATTTTGGAGCTCTGTTGGCGAGTTCTATTTCTGCCTCTGGAACGCCCTCTTTTTTAAGTGGGATGCAAACCTCACAACATTTAAAATTTTGGATAACTTGTTGTATGGACCTCACCCAAACATGCCATTTTCATCTTTTAAACCAAGAACCTCACAACACTATAAAATATATGTTATTGAGATCATTACCTCTGCCCGTCGTCCACGAGGAACGCTGCAAGCTGTGCAACAAAGAGTTAGACATGGATAAGTCCCATTCTGCACCGAGAAAACTCCTATCAATTGTAGCCATTATTGGTGGAGTTTGCATATTAGACCGAGTGAAATCCCTGTCCAAAATAGGGACATCAGGCAGGGGGCGGTTGCCCCCCTCCCTCCACATCATCATGTTGTATTTATTCAATAATTGTTTATGGTTGAGTAGATGCATCTTATTATGCATCTTATACTATGCCGAGTGTTTTTCATGTGTACGTCGAGCGTCTTTCATGTGTGTACGTAGTACTTCGTAGTATGTCGAGTGTTTTTCATATGTCAAGTACGTCGTCGTAGTAGGACCAGCGGCTTCATCGCTGGAGGGAGGGGCAGCAGTTTGTTTTCCTCTCTCGTGCGGTTACGTCAAACTCACATGTTGCTCTTCTCTTTTGCATTTGTGCTGAGTAAACACTAACTGAGTAAATTGTTGGGGAACGTTGCAGAAAATAAAAAATTTCCTACGGTTTCACCAAGATCCATCTATGAGTTCATCTAGCAACGAGTGATAGGAGTGCATCTACATACCTTTGTAGACCGCGAGCGGAAGCGTTCAAGTGAACGGGGTTGAGAGAGTCGTACTCATCGTGATCCAAATCACCGATGACCAAGTGCTGAACGGACAGCACCTCCGCATTCAACACACGTACGGAGCGGATGACGTCTCCCGCACCTTGATCCAGCAAGGAGGAGGGAGAGGTTGATGAAGATCCAGAAAGACGACGGCGTGGTGGTGGATGCAAGCAGGCTCAGGGCTTCGCCAAGCAACAAATGGGAGGGAGAGGTGTAGCAGGGAGGGAGGAGGCGCCAGGTGTTGGGTGCGGCTGCCCTCCCACCCCCTCTTTATATAGGGACCCAGGCGCCCGGCCCAAGGAGATGGGATCTCCTAGGGGCGGTGGCCAAGGGGTGGAGTGCCCCCCAAGGCAAGTGGGGCGCCCCCTCCCCTAGGGTTCCCAACCCTAGGCGCAGGAGAAGGGCCCGGGGGGCGCACCAGCCCACCAGGGGCTGGTTCCCCTCCCACTTCAGCCCATGGGGCCCTCCGGGATAGGTGGCCCCACCCGGTGGACCCCCGGGACCCTTCCGGTGGTCCCGGTACAATACCGGTGGACCCCGAAACTTTCCCGATGGCCGAAACTCGATTTCCCATATATAATTCTTTACCTCCGGACCATTCCGGAACTCCTCATGATGTACGGGATCTCATACGGGACTCCGAACAACTTTCGTTTTGCTGCATACTCATATTCATACAACCCTAGCGTCACCGAACCTTGAATGTGTAGACCCTACGGGTTCGGGAGACAGGCAGACATGACCAAGACTGCTCTCCGGTCAATAACCAACAGCGGGATCTGGATACCCATGTTGGCTCCCACATGCTCCTCGATGATCTCATCGGATGAACCACGATGTCGAGGATTCAAGCAACCCCGTATACAATTCCCTTTGTCAATCGGTATGTTACTTGCAGAGATTCGATCGTCGGTATCCCAATACCTCGTTCAATCTCGTTACCGGCAAGTCACTTTACACGCAAGTAATGCATGATCCCGTGACCAAACACTTGGTCACTTTGAGCTCATTATGATGATGCATTACCGAGTGGGCCCGGTGATACCTCTCCGTGTCTGGAGTGACAAATCCATCTCGATCCGTGACAACCAGCAGACACTTTTCGGAGATACGTAGTGCACCTTTATAGTCACCCGATTACGTTTTGGCGTTTGGTACACCCAAAGCACTCCCTACGGTATCCGGGAGTTACGATCTCATGGTCCAAGGAAAAGATACTTGACATTGGAAAAGCTCTAGCAAACGAACTACACGATCTTGTGCTATGCTTAGGATTGGGTCTTGTCCATCACATCATTCTCCTAATGATGTGATCCCGTTATCAATGACATTCAATGTCCATAGTCAGAAAACCATGACTATCTATTGACCAACGAGCTAGTCAACTAGAGGCTCACTAGGGACATGTTGTAGTCTATGTATTCACACGTGTATTACGATTTTTGGATAATACAGTTATAGCATGAATAAAAGACTGTTGGAAATATGCCCTAGAGGCAATAATAAATTAGTTATTATTATTATATTTCCTTGTTCATGATAATCGTTTATTATCCATGCTATAATTGTATTGATAGGAAACTCAGATACATGTGTGGATACATAGACAACACCATGTCCCTAGTAAGCCTCTATTGACTAGCTCGTTGATCAACAGATGGTTACGGTTTCCTAACCATGGACATTGGATGTCATTGATAACGGATCACATCATTAGTAGAATGATGTGATGGACAAGACCCAATACTAAGCCTAGCACAAAGATCGTAGTTCAGATGCTAAAGCTTTTCTAATGTCAAGTATCTTTTCCTTAGACCATGAGATTGTGCAACTCCCGGATACCGTAGGGAATGCTTTGGTGTACCAAACGCCACAACGAATCGGGTGACTATAAAGGTGCACCAAGGTATCTCCGAAAGTGTCTGGGTTGGCATACTAATCGAGATCGATTTGTCACCCGTAAACGGAGAGGTATCTCCGGCCCACTCGGTAGGACATCATCATAATGTGCACAATGTGACCAAGGGGTTGATCACGGATGATGTGTTACGGAACGAGTAAAGAGACTTGCCGGAAACGAGATTGAACAAGGTATCGGGATACCAACGATCGAATCTCGGCAAGTACAATACCGCTAGACAAAGGGAATTGTATACGGGATCGATTGAGTCCTTGACATCGTGGTTCATCCGATGAGATCATCGTGGAACATGTGGGAGCCAACATGGGTATCCAGATCCCGCTGTTGGTTATTGACCGGAGAACGCCTCGTCATGTCTACATGTCTCCGAACCCGTGAGGGTCTACACACTTAAGGTTCGATGACGCTAGGGTTACAAAGGAAGTTTTTATGTGGTTACCGAATGTTGTTCGGAGTCCCAGATGAGATCCCGGACGTCACGAGGAGTTCCGGAATGGTCCGGAGGTAAAGATTTATATATGGAAAGTTGTTGTTCGGGTTCCGGAAAAAGTTCGGGTTTTTTCGGTATTTTACCGGGAAGCTTCTAGAAGGTTCTGGAGGATTCCGGAGGGGTCCGGAGGTCCGGAAATTGTTCCACCATGTCCAATACAGTAGCATGGGCTGTAGGGGGGCGCCCTAGCCTTAATGGGCCAGGGGCACCAGCCCCCAAGGCCCATGCGCATGGGAAGGGGAAACCCTAAGGGGAGGGCCTCCACTTGACTTGGGAGGCACTCCTCCCCTCTTGGCCGCCCCCAAGTCCCATCTAGGGCTGGCCGCACCCCTTGGGGTGGGAAACCCTAAAGGGCGCAGCCCCCTTTCCCCTATATATACTTGAGGTTTTGGGCTGCCCAACACACATGAGTTCTCTCCCTCTTGGTGCAGCCTCGCCTCCTCCTCCTCCTCTCCCTTGGTGCTTGGCGAAGCCTGCTTGGGATTGCCACGCTCCTCCACCACCACCACGCCGTTGTGTTGCTGCTGGATGGAGTCTTCCTCAACCTCTCCCTCTCTCCTTGCTGGATCAAGGCATGGGAGACGTCACCGTGCTGTACGTGTGTTGAACGCGGAGGTGCTGTCCGTTCGGCACTAGGATCTCCGGTGATTTGAATCCTGACAGTGCGACTCCATCAACTCCGTTCACATGAACGCTTCCGCTTAGCGATCTACAAGTGTATGTAGATGAACTCTCCTTCCCTCGTTGCTAGGTTCTCCATAGATAGATCTTGGTGACACGTAGGAAAATTTTGAATTGCTACGTTCCCCCAACAAAGGCGACATGAGCTAGGTCTATTGCGTAGATTATTTGCACGAGTAGAACACAAAGTAGTTTTGGGCATTGATGTTGTTCAATATGCTTACCGTTACTAGTCCAATCTTGTTTCGACGGTATTGTGGGATGAAGCGGCCGGACCGACCTTACACGTACTTTACGTGAGACAGTTCCACCGATCGACATGCACTTGGTGCATAAGGTGGCTAGCGGGTGCCGATCTCTCCCACTTTAGTCGAACGGATTCGATGAAAAGGGTCCTTATGAAGGGTAAATAGCAATTGGCATATCACGTTGTGGTTTTGCGTAGGTAAGAAACGTTCTTGCTAGAAACCCATAGCAGCCACGTAAAACATGCAAACAACAATTAGAGGACGTCTAACTTGTTTTTGCAAGGTATGCTATGTGATGTGATATGGCCAAGAAGAATGTGATGAATGATATGTGATGTATGAGATTGATCATGTTCTTGTAATAGGACTCACGACTTGCATGTCGATGAGTATGACAACCGGCAGGAGCCATAGGAGTTGTCTTTATTTATTGTATGACCTGCGTGTCATTAAACAACGCCATGTAATTACTTTACTTTGTTGCTAACCGGTAGCCATAGTAGTAGAAGTAATAGTTGGCGAGACAACTTCATGAAGACACGATGATGGAGATCATGGTGTCATGCCGGTGACGATGATGATCATGGAGCCCCGAAGATGGAGATCAATGGAGCTATATGATATTGGCCATATCATGTCACTACTATATAATTGCATGTGATGTGTATTATGTTTATGCATCTTGTTACTTAGAAACGACGGTAGTAAATAAGATGATCCCTTACACAAATTTCAAGAAGTGTTCTCCCCTAACTGTGCACCGTTGCTACAGTTCGTCGCTTCTAAGCACCACGTGATGATCGGGTGTGATGGATTCTTACGTTCACATACAACGGGTGTAAGACAGATTTACACAACAAAAACACTTGGGGTTAACTTGACGAGCCTAGCATGTGCAGACATGGCCTCGGAACACAGAGACCGAAAGGTCGAGCATGAGTCGTATAGTAGATACGATCAACATGAAGATGTTCACCGATGATGACTAGTCCGTCTCACGTGATGATTGGACACGGCCTAGTTGACTCGGATCATGTAATCACTTAGATGACCAGAGGGATGTCTATCTGAGTGGGAGTTCATAAGATGAACTTAATTATCTTGAACATAGTCAAAAGACCTTTTGCAAATTATGTCGTAGCTCGGCGCTTTAGTTCCTTTGTTTAGATATGTTCCTAGAGAAAATATAGTTGAAAGTTGACGATGGCGATTATGCGGACAGTAGAAAGCTTATGTCCTTAATGCACCTCTCGGTGTGCTGAACCCCAAACGTCGTTTGTGGATGTTACGAACATCGGACATACACGCTTTGATAACTACGTGATAGTTCGGTTAAGCGGTTTAGAGTTGAGGCACCAAAGACGTTTCAAACGTCGCGGAACATATGAGATGTTTCGAGGGCTGAAATTGGGATTTCAAGCTCGTGCTCACGCCAAGAGGTATAAGACCTCCGACGATTTTCTTAGCCTGCAAACTAAGGGAGAAAAGCTCAATCGTTGAGCTTGTGCTCAGATTGTCTGAGTGCAAAAATCACTTGAATCGAGTGGGAGTTGATCTTCCAGATGAGATAGTGATGTTTCTCCAAAAGTCATTGCCACCAAGCTGCTAGAAGCTTCGTGATGAACTATAACATATTAGGGATAGATATGATGATCCTTGAGCTATTCGCAATGTTCGACACCGCGAATGTAGAAATCAAGAAGGAGCATCAATTGTTGATGGTTGGTGAAACCACTAGTTTCAAGAAGGGCAAGGGCAAGAAGGGACACTTCATGAAACGTCAAATCAGTTGCTGCTCCAGTGAAGAAACCCAAGGTTGAACCCAAACCCGAGACTAAGTGCTTACGTAATAAGGGGAACAGCCTTTGGAGCGGAACCACCCTAGATACTTGGTAGATGAGAAGGCTGGCAAGGTCGATAGAATTATATTTGATTTACATTATGTTAATGTGTACTTTACTAGTACTCCTAGTAGCACCTTTGTATTAGATACCGGTTCGGTTGCTAAGTGTTAGTAACTCGAAATAAAAGCTACGGAATAAACGTAGACTAGCTAAAGGTGAGCCGACGATATGTGTTGGAAGTATTTCCAAGGTTGATGTAATCAAGCATCGCACGCTCCCTCTACCATCGAGATTGGAGTTAAGCCTAAAATTGTTATTTGGTGTTTGCGTTGAGCATAGACATGATTGGGTTATGTCTATCCTTGTCTGATTTATTCATCTAAGGAGAATAATGGTTACTCTGTTTATTTGAATAATACCTTCTATGGTCTTGCACCTAAATAAATGGTTTATTGAATCTCGATCGTAGTAATACACATTTTCATGCCAAAAGTATAAGATAGTAATGATAGTACCACTTACTTGTGGCACCGCCATATAAGTCATATTGGTGTAAACGCATGAAGAAGCTCCATGTTGATGGATCTTTGGACTCACTCGTTTTGAAAAGTTTGAGACATGCGAACCATGTCTATTGGTGCATACGCATGAAGAAACTCCATGCAGATGGATCGTTTAGACTCACTTGATTTTGAATCACTTGAGATATGCAAATCATACCACATGGACAAGATGGTGAAAAGCCTCGGTTTCAAAGAAGATGGAACTAGATAGCAACTTGTTGGAAGTAACACATTTTGATGTGTGCAGTCCAATAAGTCCGAGGCATCTTGATGAATATCGTTATGTTCTTACTTCACAGATGATTCGAGTAGATGTTGAGTATATTTACTTGATGAAACACAAGTCTGAATTATTGAATGGTTCAAGTAATTTCAGAGTGAAGTTTAAGATCTTCGTGACAAGAGGATAGAATGTCTATGATATGATCATAGAGATGAATATCTGAGTTCTGAGTTTTGGCACACAATTAAGACATTGTGCAAATTGTTTCACAATTAATACCGCTGGAACACCATAGTGTGATGGTGTGTCCGAACATCATAGTTGCACCTTATTGGATATGGTGCGTACCATGATGTCTCTTATCAATTTCCACTATCGTTCATGGGTTAGGCATTAGAGACAACCGCACTCACTTTAATGGGGCACCACGTAATTCCGTTGAGACGACACCGTTTGGAGAAACCTAAGTTGTCGTTTCTTAAAAGTTTGGGGTCTGACGCTTGTGTGGAAAAGTTTCAGGTTGATAAGCTCGAACCCAAAGCGGATAAAATACATCTTCATAGGACACCCAAAACAGTTGGGTATACCTCCTAATTCAGATCCGAAAGCAATAGGGATTGTTTCTTGAGTCGGGTCCTTTCTCGAGGAAAAGTTCGTCTCGAAAAGTTGAGTGGGAGGATGGTGGAGACTTGATGAGGTTATTGAACCATCACTTCAACTAGTGTGTAGCAAGGCACAGGAAGTTGTTCCCGTGGCACCTACACCAATTGAAGTAGAAGCTTATGATAGTGATCATGAACTTTCGGATCAAGTCACCGACGTACCTCGTGGGGTGACAAGGATGCGTACTACTTGAGTGGTACGCAATCCTGTCTTGAAGGTCATGTTGCTAGACAACAATGAACCTACGAGCTATGGAGAAGCAATGGTGGGCCCAAATTCCGATAAATGGTTAGAAGCCATGAAATCCGAGATAGGATCCATGTATCAGAACAAAGCATGGGCTTTGGTGGACTTGCCCGTTGATCGGCAAGCCATTGAGATAAATGGATCTTTAAGAAGAAGACGGACGAGGACGGTAATGTCACCGTCTATGAAGCTCGACTTGTGGCGAAGAGTTTTTCACAAGTTCAAGGAGTTGACTACGATGAGATTTTCTCATCCGTAGCGATGCTTAAGTCCGTCGGAATCATGTTAGCATTAGCTGCATTTATGAAATCTGGCAGATGGATGTCAAGACGAGTTTCCTTACCAGTTTACGTAAGGAAAGGTTGTATGTGATACAATCATAAAAGTTTTGTCGATCCTAAGGATGCTAAAAGGTATGCCAGCTGCAGCGATCCTTTTAAGGACTGGAGTGAGCATCTCGAAGTTGGAATATGCACTTTGATAGGATGATCAAAGATTTTGGGTTTATACAAAGTTTATGAGAAACTTGTATTTCCAAAGAAGTGAGTGGGAGCACTATAGAATTTCTGATGAGTATATGTTGTTGACATATTGATGATCGAAATGATGTAGAATTTTCTGTAAATAATAGAGGGTTATTTGAAAAGTGTTTTCAAATGAAAACCTGGATTAGGCTACTTGAACATTGAGCATCAAGATCTATGAGGATAGATCAAAACGCTTAATGGTACTTTCAAATGAGCATATACCTTGACATGATCTTGAAGGTGTTCAAGATGGATCAATCAAAGAAGGAGTTCTTGCACGAGATGTAAGGTATGAAGTTAAGAGTTAAAAGCTCGACCACGGCGTAAAAGAGAGAAAGGACGAAGGTCGTTCCCTATGCTTCGGACATAAGCTCTATAGTATGCTATACGTGTACCGCACCGGAAGTGTGCCTTGCCATGAGTCGATCGAGGGTACAAGAATGATCCAAGAATGGATCATTGGACAGCGGTCAAAATTGTCCTTGGAGTAAATAAGGACATGTTTCTCGATTATGGAGGTGATAAAGAGTTCGGCGTAAAGGGTTACGTCGATGCAAGCTTTAACACCTATCCGAATGACTCTAAGTAGCAAACAGGATACGTATAGTGGAACAACCATTTGGAATAGCTCCAAGTGGGCGTGGAAGCAGATTTATAATATGACCTAGAAATTTGCAAAGCACACACGGATCTGAAAGGTTCAGACCCGTTGACTAAAACCCGTTGACTAAAACCTCTCTCACAAGCAAAACATAATCAAACCTCAGAACTCATTGAGTCTAAATCACATGATGATGTGAACTAGTTTACAGACACTAGTAAACTCTTTGGGTGTTGGTCACATGGCGATGTGACCTATAAGTGTTAATCACATGCCGATGTGAACTAGATTATTGACTCTAGTGCAAGTGGGAGACTGTTGGAAATATGCCCTAGAGGCAATAATAAATTAGTTATTATTATTATATTTCCTTGTTCATGATAATCGTTTATTATCCATGCTATAATTGTATTGATAGGTAACTTCGGATACATGTGTGGATACATAGACAACACCATGTCCCTAGTAAGCCTCTATTGACTAGCTCGTTGATCAACAGATGGTTACGGTTTCCTAACCATGGACATTGGATGTCATTGATAACGGGATCACATCATTAGTAGAATGATGTGATGGACAAGACCCAATACTAAGCCTAGCACAAAGATCGTAGTTCAGTATGCTAAAGCTTTTCTAATGTCAAGTATCTTTTCCTTAGACCATGAGATTGTGCAACTCCCGGATACCGTAGGAATGCTTTGGGTGTACCAAAGCGTCACAACGTAATCGGGTGACTATAAAGGTGCACTACAGGTATCTCCGAAAGTGTACATTGGGTTGGCACGAATCGAGTAGGATTTGTCACTCCGTGTAAACGGAGAGGTATCTCTGGGCCCACTCGATAGGACATCATCAGAATGTGCACAATGTGACCAAGGGGTTGATCACGGGATGATGTGTTATGGAACGAGTAAAGAGACTTGCCGGAAACGAGATTGAACAAGGTATCGGGATACCGACGATCGAATCTCGGGCAAGTACAATACCGCTAGACAAAGGGAATTGTATACGGGATCGATTGAGTCCTTGACATCGTGGTTCATCCGATGAGATCATCGTGGAACATGTGGGAGCCAACATGGGTATCCAGATCCCGCTGTTGGTTATTGACCGGAGAACGTCTCGGTCATGTCTACATGTCTCCCGAACCCGTAGGGTCTACACATAAGGTTCGATGGCGCTAGGGTTATAAAGGAAGTTTGTATGTGGTTACCGAATGTTGTTCGAGTCCGGATGAGATCCCGGACGTCACGAGGAGTTCCGGAATGGTCCGGAGGTAAAGATTTATATATGGAAAGTTGTTGTTCGGGTTAGGAAAAAGTTCGGGTTTTTCGGTATTGTACCGGAAGCTTCCGGAAGGTTCGGAGGATTCGGAGGGGTCCGGAGGTCCGGAAATTGTTCCACCACGTCCAATACAGTAGCATGGGCTGTAGGGGGCGCCCTAGCCTTAATGGGCCAGGGGCACCAGCCCCCAAGGCCCATGCGCATGGGAAGGAAACCCTAAGGGAGGGCCTCCACTTGACTTGGGAGGCACTCCTCCCTCTTGGCCGCCCCAAGTCCCATCTAGGGCTGGCCGCACCCCTTGAGGTGGGAAACCCTAAAGGCGCAGCCCCCTTTCCCCTATATATACTTGAGGTTTTGGGGCTGCCCAACACATGAGTTTTCTCCCTCTTGGTGCAGCCCTGCCTCTCCTCCTCCTCCTCTCCCTTGGTGCTTGGCGAAGCCCTGCGGGATTGCCACGCTCCTCCACCACCACCACGCCGTTGTGTTGCTGCTGGATGGAGTCTTCCTCAACCTCTCCCTCTCTCCTTGCTGGATCAAGGCATGGGAGACGTCACCGGGCTGTACGTGTGTTGAACGCGGAGGTGATGTCCGCTCGGCACTAGGATCTCCGGTGATTTGAATCACGGCAGTACGACTCCATCAACCCCGTTCACATGAACGCTTCCGCTTAGCGATCTACAAGGGTATGTAGATGCACTCTCCTTCCCTCGTTGCTAGTTTCTCCATAGATAGATCTTGGTGACACGTAGGAAAATTTTGAATTTCTGCTACGTTCCCTAACAAAGACAATTATCATGAACAAGAAATATAATAATAATCCTTTTATTATTGCCTCTAGGGCATATTTCCAACATAAATCTCGATGGAAGGAACAGTGAAGCCACGAATCTAAAATCACGAGATCACTCACTTAAGGTATGGAGTCATATTGATATGTGATTCGACGAATCACTGCCTACAAGGATTCAAAAATATGTTAATTTGCAGTCACATGTGTTTTGTATATTAATGCTAGACCGTGGACGCACTGCTCCAATTGCAACTTGTTAACGCTTATCGTGTTTTCCTTGCAGCCAGTTAAGCAAAAAGTAGTAAGTCTAAAGATATTTTGCTAGCATCTAAGAACTTGTCAACAACTTAAACATATGATTTGGGTGATGTGAAAAAAACATGTCATTTTTTATGGTTTTACTATTTCGAGACGACTAAAAGTAACAATTTTCATGAACATTAATGCAAATGCAAAAAGGTGAGCATATTGTAATTAAATGATTATGAATGTTGACTTTCTAAGTCAATTGAGATAGTCACTCCTTTCATACTACCTCCGTCCGGGTTTATTGGTCCCCATTGTATTTCGTGTCAAATTTTAACCATAGATTAAACTAATAAAAAGTTCACGCATGTCACCAAACATTATATTTTTGAAAACTACGTTCAAATATGAATCCAATGAGATAATTTTTCTTCACATGCATTAACATTTTGTTAGTTAAATCTTTAGTCAAAGTTTGACACAAACTACAAAAGGGACCTATAAACCAGGACGGAGGTAGTACATTGCATCATACCAAACTATAAATAGGACATTTGAACATGTTTACTTGCCAATGTTTTTCCAATACACTAAAATTAATGAACAACACATAATTATGTAGTCACAAATGACAACATTTTCCCTTACTTTCTCTCGCTGAACTCTACAATATCGTATTAGTTAAATATATTGCCATGTATACATGATCTAGCGGGGGTGTTTGCTAAGGCCGATGAGGCGGTCCCTTCATATTGTTTCCGAAAATGAAAATCAATGCCTCTCTACAAAATCAACCTTGTAAATAACTTTAATATGTAAGCATGAAACTGGTACCAAGGTACTAAAGTTTGATTCTATGATTTTTGTGCTTGAGTTGCTCCTTTTCTGCAACTAGGCATTTCATAGTGACGATGCTTGGACAATGAATTAAAATTATTATGGGTACATTGTGGTTTTATGGCTACATTTCTAACAATGCCTACCACTGAAGCTGACAATAATGTCAAATCAACCTATGTTGTTCATCATTAAGATTTTGTGGTATATGTAAGATTGCTACATATAGTCCACTATATAAAGGTTACAACGTAGCTACACAAGCATCGAAAAACACAAGGGGTGGATACAATTGCTTCTACTTGACTGAATTTTAAAAGGTTTCTACATACCTTTTCGAGTCGCCATCGATGTATATGGGAAGGCTTAATCAAGAACATTTAAAAAAATATTGTGATGTTCTGGGTTTAACAGAGATTAAAATGACTTGTTCGGGTGACGTTCATACAATAAGTTATCCAAAACTTTGGGCGACGTTTAATGTATCTGCTGTAAAAAAATTAGAACTCTTCCTGCACTGGTGATCATAGAAACCATGAACGAACTTTGGCTAACTAACTTTCAGAGGCCACACTGCATTTGAACCCCTCTAGGGACAAATTATTGAGATGGTTATTGTGCCTGAGACATCTGGCCACCCGTTCAAGCACTTTGATTAGCAGTATGTTGTCCTCCAGGAGGATTGAAACTAGACTCCCCTTACTTGCACATTCACACTAGTAGAAAAAGGACCTAATGTGAGACACATTAGTGCCGGTTCGATTTTGTCCCAGTACTAATGGTACCATTAGTGCCGGTTAGAACAGCTATGCATTAATGCCGGTTCGTTTTGAACCCACGAACTGGTATTAAAGGGGCGGTGGCAGGCTGGCGTCAGGCCGGGGCCCCGCGATCACCTTTAGTACCGGTTCGTGGCACAAGCCGGTAACCTTTAGTACCGGTTTATGCCACGAACCAGTACTAAAGGGTTTGACCTATGGTACCGGTTCGTGGCACAAACCGGTACTAAAGGGCAATTTTCAATCTCTACCCCCCCCCCCCCTCCATATCGCCATTTCAGTTTTGAAAAATACAAAAGAAAATGATAAAAAAATTCAAAAAATAAAATTATTCGAGATGTAGTTATATTACTACATCTAGTAGTTAGGAAAATTAAAAAACTTAAATTTGGACATGTTTTGCAAAAAGTGTAGGGAAAATGTAAAACGGCTATAACTTTTGCATAAGATGTCGGAAAAAACGTATAATATATCAAAAAATTCAGCACGAAAATCCGCATCCGATTTTGACCTCTGACCTGTTTGCAATTTTTTAGAATCCTCAAATTCTAAAAGGAGAAAAAGATATGCTCAAATTTAAGTTTTTTTTTAATTTTGGTTAAATCTGGTCAAACTATGGTCAAACTACTTATTCAAGAAGTATTAGTGTTACTAAATAATTATTTCAATTTTTTGAATTTTGGTCAAATCTGGTCAAACTATGGTCAAACTTATTTCAGAAATATTAGTGTTACTAAATAATTACTGTTTTTTAGAATAATAGTTTCAAACTCAAACGATGAAATGTGTGACCTAATGCTCAAGCTAAACTGCTGAGGGTTAATAGGATTTACAGCTTATATTTGTCAGGAAAACAACAACTGTAGACTTGGAAAGTAGGGGGGAATAGAACTCTGAAGTTAAGCGTGCTCAGGCTGGGGGAGTGGGAGGATGGGTGACCAGTCGGGAAGTTAGACGATTTGGAATGAGTGATCCACACTTGAGTAGTTAAGAGGGGCGATTAAAGACTAAATCATCAAATAATTCAGAAAATTGAAAATTGAAAAAAAATCAATTTTTTTTCAAAATTTTCAAAAAAAAAAACCTTTAATACCGGTTGGTCCCCCATACCACAGCGCGAGCTCACGCCACGTGGTGGGCCTTTAGTGGCGGTTCGTGCCGAACCGATACTAAAGGAGGGGGGCATTTAGTCTCCACTCTTTAATGCCGGTTGCAAAACCGGTATTAAAGGCCCTTATGAACCGGTATTAAAGTTCCGTTTTCTACTAGTGTCATCTGACCTCCTTGAAGTTGCATATGTGATTGCACTCCAGCACCATGTGAAAGATTTTGAATCCCGCTGAGCCCCATGATTCCGCACCTGCAAATGGATCTGATGGATACCTTGGTTCTGCGGTTGCTCCTTTGAACCGGGTGGAAATCACAAAGTTTTGCAAACAATGAAGATCGCCGAAGTACGTTGATGTCATGCATTGTGAGACCTGTCATGCTAAAGAAAGAGTACCAAATCCACAAGTCTTGTAATGTGGTGCAGTGATGGTGGGCTTTTTGGTATGATCTAAGGTATTGTCATTATCGTAAACTTGTTGGACAGTTCTTTCACTTTCGGTGCTTGAATTGACGAAACCGAGCATTACTAGAAAATCCTCTCACTTCTCCAAATGCCAAAAGCTTGGTTGTTTAATGTACCCTTTCACTTCCGGTTTAATGTATTCTTGCGATCCTAACGGGTCCATGGACGTTTGATGTATCCTGTTATATGGTAAAAAGTGTTTCAACCGGGTGGTTCGGACCTTTGGTGCCGATTTGATGCTTAGCATTGTAGCTGCCCTAGCCGTATCATATGCAAGCATCTCACCAGTTTAAGGGCATCCCTAACGGTAATTCATAAATTTCCTTCCGCATCCGTCCGTGGATCGGGGGACCAGTCCGCGAACAAGGATGCGGGACGTCGCCATCCAACCGTAGCCGCATATATTGCAAAAAAAAAAAATCAGCAAACCAGATGAAATTCATGCAAACCTGAAGGATTTCATTCAAGTTCTAATATAATTTACATAAACGGACATTTCGACCGTTTACTAAAAACAATAAAAAAGCTAAACACTATATCGGAGGAGCACCTGTAGGCAAGGCCGCCCTGTCCTGCCGCACCGCCATCGTCGTCGTCCGTCCAACGGCGCAAGGATGCCGAAGGCGGCAGCAGCCTGTCGGCGGCTGCTCGACGCCTTCAGCGTAGAGCCACAGCACGCCGGGCTGGCGGCGGCCTTCCCCTGGCGGCGTTGGTGGAGGAGTCGCTAAGCGACCACTCCTCGCCGATCTTGGCAAGCTCGCCGTCAAGGCGGCGCCGGCATCTAGCGGTCGTTTCCGCGATGGTGACGGAGCAGTCGAGCGCCCACACCACGGCGAGGTCCAGGTCGTTGCAGACCCATTTCGACGCCGCGTCTGTCTTGGCGAAAGCGGAGCGGCGACCCGCATTGCGCCGGTCGTACCTCACCTGCTGCCGCGCCGCACGCTCGGCCTTGGGTACCATGGCCCGAAAGCCGTAAGCGCCGCCTCCGAGGTAGTGGAGGATGCAACCACGCGTCTTAGCGATCGCAAGCGGCTGCTCCTCCTTCGTTGGGCAAGCTGGCGTCGTGGTGGCGAGGAGGGCCCGTCGATCCGCACATAGTGGCTATGCGGCGGGGGTGACGCCGGCTCGTGTTGGGGAACGTAGCAGAAATTCAAAATTTTCCTACGTGTCACCAAGATCTATCTATGGAGAAACCAACAACGAGGGGAAGGAGAGTGCATCTACATACCCTTGTAGATCGCTAAGCGGAAGCTTTCAAGTGAGCAGGGTTGATGGAGTCGTACCGTCGTGATCCAAATCACCGATGATCCTAGCGCCGAGCAGACGGCACCTCCGCGTTCAACACACGTGACAGCCCGGGGACGTCTCCTCCTTCTTGATCTAGCAAGGGAGAGGGGAAGTTGAGGAGAACTCCGGCAACCTGACGGCGTGGTGGTGATGGAGCTCGTGGTTCTCCGTGAGCTTCGCTAAGCACTACGGAGGAGGAGGAAGTGTTGGAGGAGGGAGGGCTGCGCCCGGAGGAAGGTGCGGCTGCCCTCTCTCCCTCACTATATATAGGGGTAAGGGGTGGAGGAGGCGCCTAGGGTTCCCTAGGGAGGCGGCGGTCACAGGGAAACCCTAGATGGGTTTGGGCGCCCCACCCCTAGGAAACTTGCCCCCAAGCCGGGAAGGGGGCTGCCCTAGGGAGGCGCCCCACCTCTCCTGGTCACGTGAGAGGGGCTGGGAGGCGCACCACCCCTTAGTGGGCTGGTTTGCCCCTTCCCTTTGGCCCATGAGGCCCTCCAACATTGCGGGGCTCAAAACACCTTTCGGTCATCTTTGGCCATAGCACAGTACCGGGAACACTTAGGACTCCAATACCCTTCGTCCAATATATCGATCTTCACCGCCGGACCATTCCGGAACTCCTCGTGACGTCCGGGATCACATCCGGGACTCCGAACAACCTTCGGTAACCACATACTATTTCCCATAACAACTCTAGCGTCACCGAACCTTAAGTGTGTAGACCCTACGGGTTCGGGAACCATGCAGACATGACCGAGACGTTCTCCGGTCAATAACTAACAGCGGGATCTGGATACCCATGTTGGCTCCCACATGTTCCACGATGATCTCATCGGATGAACCACGATGTCGAGGATTCAATCAATCCCGTATTCAATTCCCTTTGTCTAGCGGTATTGTACTTGCCCGAGATTCGATCGTCGGTATCCCGATACCTTGTTCAATCTCGTTACCGGCAAGTCTCTTTACTCGTTCCGTAACACATCATCCCGTGATCAACCCCTTGGTCACATTGTGCACATTATGATGATGTCCTACCGAGTGGGCCCAGAGATACCTCTCCGTTTACACGGAGTGACAAATCCGATCTCGATTCGTACCAACCCAATGACACTTTCGGAGATACTTGTAGTGAACCTTTATAGTCACCCAGTTACGTTGTGACGTTTGGTACACCCAAAGCATTCCTACGGTATCCGGGAGTTGCACTATCTCATGGTCTAAGGAAAAGATACTTGACATTAGAAAAGCTTTAGCATACGAACTACGATCTTTGTGCTAGGCTTAGTATTGGGTCTTGTCCATCACATCATTCTACTAATGATGTGATCCTGTTATCAATGGCATCCAATGTCCATGGTCAGGAAACCGTAACCATCTATTGATCAACGAGCTAGTCAACTAGAGGCTTACTAGGGACATAGTGTTGTCTATGTATCCACACATATATATGAGTTTCCTATCAATACAATTATAGCATGGATAATAAACGATTATCATGAACAAGGAAATATAATAATAACCAATTTATTATTGCCTCTAGGGCATATTTCCAACAGTCTCCCACTTGCACTAGAGTCAATAATCTAGTTCACATCGCCATGTGATTAACACTCATAGGTCACATCGCCATGTGACCAACATCCAAAGAGTTTACTAGTGTCATTAAACTAGTTCACATCATCATGTGATTAAGACTCAATGAGTTACGGGGTTTGATCATGTTTTGCTTGTGAGAGAGGTTTTAGTCAACGGTGCGAACCTTTTAGATCCGTGTGTGCTTTGCAAATTTCTAGGTCATATTGTAAACGTTGTTTCCACGCTCCACTTGGAGCTATTCCAAATGGTTGCTCCACTATACGTATCCGGTTTGCTACTCAAAGTCACTTGGATAGGTGTTAAAGCTTGCACCGACGTAACCCTTTACGCCGAACTCTTTATCACCTCCATAATCGAGAAACATGTCCTTATTTACTCCAAGGACAATTTTGACCGCTATCCAATGACCCATTCCTGGATCATTCTTGTACCCCTTGACTGACTCATGGCAAGGCACACTTTCGGTGTGGTACACAGCATAGCATACTATAGAGCCTACGTCTAAAGCATAGGGGACGACCTTCGTCCTTTCTCTCTTTTCTGCCGTGGTCGAGCTTTAAGTCTTAACTTCATACCTTACAACTCAGCCAAGAACTCCTTCTTTGGTCGATCCATCTTGAACACCTTCAAGATTATGTCAAGGTATGTGCTCATTTGAAAGTACCATTTAGCGTTTTTGATCTATCCTCATAGATCTTGATGCTTAATGTTCAAGCAGCTTAATCCAGGTTTTCTATTGAAAAACACTTTTCAAATAACCCCATATGCTTTTCAGAAATTCTACATCATTTCTGATCAACAATATGTCAACAACATATACTCATCAGAAATTCTATAGTGCTCCCACTCACTTCTTTGGAAATACAAGTTTCTCATAAACTTTGTATAAACCCAAAATCTTTGATCATCTCATCAAAGCGTACATTCCAACTCCGAGATGCTTACTCCGGTCCTTAGAAGGATTCTTTGGAGCCAAAGATACCTTTTAGCCTCCTTAGGATCGACAAAACTTTTTCTGATTGTATCACATACAACCTTTCCTTACGAAAACTGGTAAGGAAACTCGTCTTGACATCCATCTGCCAGATTTCATAAATGCAGCTTGTGCTAACATGATTCCGACGGACTTTAAGCATCGCTACGGATGAGAAAATCTCATCGTAGTCAACTCCTTGAACTTGTGAAAAACTCTTCGCCACAAGTCGAGCTTCATAGATGGCGACATTACCATCCACGTCTGTCTTCTTCTTAAAGATCCATTTATCTCAATGGCTTGCCGATCATCAGGCAAGTCCACCAAAGTCCATGCTTTGTTCTGATACATGGATCCTATCTCGGATTTCATGGCTTCTAACCATTTGTTGGAATATGGGCCCACCATCGCTTCTCCATAGCTCGTAGGTTCATTGTTGTCTAGCAACATGACCTTCAAGATAGGATTCTTGTGCCACTCAAGTGGTACGCATCCTTGTCACCCTCACGAGGTACGGTAGTGACTTGATCCGAAACTTCATGATCACTATCATAAGCTTCTACTTCAATTGGTGTAGGTGCCACGGAACAACTTCACGTGCCCTGCTACACACTAGTTGAAGTGACGGTTCAATAACCTCATCAAGTCTCCACCATCCTCCCACTCAACTTTTCGAGACAAACTTTTCCTCGAGAAAGGACCCGATTCAAGAAACAATCCCTATTGCTTTCGGATCTGAATTAGGAGGTACGCCCAACTGTTTTGGGTGTCCTATGAAGATGCATTTTATCCGCTTTGGGTTCGAGCTTATCAACCTAAAACATTTTCATGTAAGTGTCGCAGCCCCAAACCTTTAAGAAACGACAACTTAGGTTTCTCCAAACCATAGTTCAAACGGTGTCGTCTCAACGGAATTACATGGTGCCCTATTAAAGTGAGTGCGGTTGTCTCTAATGCCTAACCCATGAAGCGATAAGTGGTAATTCGATAAGAGACATCATAGTGCAGCGCCATATCTAATAGGGTGCAACTATGATGTTCGGACACACCATCACACTATGGTGTTCCAGGCGGTATTAATTGTGAAACAATTTCCACTATGTCTTAATAGCGTGCCAAAGCTCGTAACTCAGATACTCATCTCTATGATCATATCATAGACATTTTATCCTCTTGTCACGATGATATTTAACTTCACTCTGAAATTATTTGAACCTTTCAATAATTCAGACTTGTGTTTCATCAAGTAAATATACTCAGTATCTACTCAAATCATCTGTGAAGTAAGATCATAACGATATCCACTGCGTGCCTCAGCATTCATTGGACTGCACACATCAAAATGTATTACTTCCAACAAGTTGCTTTCTTGTTCCATTTCACCGAAAAACGAGGCTTTCGGTCATCTTGCCCATGTGGTATGATTTGCATGTCTCAAGTGATTCAAAATCAAGTGAGTCCAAGCGGTCCGATTGCATGGAGTTTCTTCATGCATATACACCAATAGACATGGTTCGCATGTCTCAAACTTTTCAAAACGAGTGAGTCCAAAGATCCATCAACATGGAGCTTCTTCATGCGTTCTATACCAATATGACTCAAATGGCGATTGCCACAAGCAGGTGGTACTATCATTACTATCTTATATCTTTTGGCATGAAAATGTGTATCACTACGATCGAGATTGAATAAACCATTCCTCTAGGTGCAAGACCATTGAAGGTATTATTCAAATAAATAGAGTAACCATTATTCTCCTTAAATGAATAACCGTATTGCGATAGACATAATCCAATCATGTCTATGCTCAACGCAATCACCAAATGACAATTATTCAGGTTTAATACTAATCTTGATGGTAGAGGGAGCGTGCGATGTTTGATCAAATCAAACTTGGAAACACTTCCAACACATATCGTCACTCACCTTTAGCTAGTCTCCGTTTATTCCGTAGCTTTTATTTCGAAGTTACTAACACTTAGCAACCGAACCGGTATCTAATACCGGGTGCTACTAGGAGTACTAGTAAAGTACACATTAACATAATGTATATCCAATATACTTCTATCGACCTTGTCGACCTTCTCATCTACCAAGTATCTAGGGTGGTTCCGCTTAGGTGTCCGTTCCTCTCATTACGAAGCACTTAGTCTCGGGTTTGGGTTCAACCTTGGGTTTCTTCTTTGGAGCAAAGAATCGATTTGCCGTTTCATGAAGTGTCCCTTCTTGCCCTTGCCCTTCTTGAAACTAGTGGTTTTACCAACCATCAATAATTGATGCTCCTTCTCGATTTCTACTTTCGCGGTGTCAAACATCGCGAATACCTCAAGGATCATCATATCTATCCCTGATATGTTATAGTTCATCATGAAGCTCTAGCAGCTTGGTGACAATGACTTTGGAGAAACATCACTATCTCATCAGGAAGATCAACTCCCACTCGATTCAAGTGATTGTTGCACTCAGACAATCTGAGCACAAGCTCAACGACTGAGTTTTTTCTCCCTTAGTTTGCTGGCTAAGAAAATCGTCGGAGGTCTTATACCTCTTGACGTGGGCACGAGCTTGAAATCTCAATTTCAGCCCTTGAAACATCTCATATGTTCCGCGACGTTTTGAAAAACGTCTTTGGTGCCTCAACTCTAAACCGTTTAACTGAACTATCACGTAGTTATCAAAACGTGTATGTCCGATGTTCGCAACATCCACAAACGACGTTTGGGGTTCAGCACACTGAGCGGTGCATTAAGGACATAAGCTTTCTACTGTCCGCATAATCGCTACTGTCAACTTTCAACTATATTTTCTCTAGGAACATATCTAAACAGTGGAACTAAAGCGTGAGCTATGACATAATTTGCAAAGGGTCTTTTGACTATGTTCAGGATAATTAAGTTCATCTTATGAACTCCCACTCAGAAAGACATCCCTCTAGTCATCTAAGTGATTACATGATCCGAGTCAACTAGGCCATGTCCGATCATCACGTGAGACGGACTAGTCATCATCGGTGAACATCTTCATGTTGATCGTATCTACTATCGACTCATGCTCGACCTTTCGGTCTACGTGTTCCGAGGCCATGTACGTACATGCCGGGCTCATCAAGTTAACCCTAAGTGTTTCGTGTGTGTAAATCTGTCTTACACCCGTTGTATGTGAACGTAAGAATCCATCACACCCGATCATCACGTGGTGCTTAGAAGCGACGAACTTTAGCAACGGTGCCTGATTAGGGAGAACACTTCTTGAAATTGTTGTAAGGGATCATCTTATTTACTACCGTCGTTCTAAGTAAACAAGATGCATAAACATAATAAACATCACATGCAATTATATAGTAGTGACATGATATGGCCAATATCATATAGCTCCATTGATCTCCATCTTGGGGCTCCATGATCATCATCGTCACCGGCATGACACCATGATCTCCATCATCGTGTCTTCATGAAGTTGTCTCGCCAACTATTACTTCTACTACTATGGCTACCGATTAGCAATAAAGTAAAGTAATTACATGGCGTTGTTTAATGACACGCAGGTCATGCAATAAATAAAGACAACTCCTATGGCTCCTGCGGTTGTCATACTCATCGACATGCAAGTCGTGAATCCTATTACAAGAACATGATCAATCTCATACATCACATATCATTCATCACATTCTTCTTGGCCATATCACATCACATAGCATACCTGCAAAAACAAGTTAGACGTCCTCTAATTGTTGTTTGCATGTTTTACGTGGCTGCTATGGGTTTCTAGCAAGAACGTTTCTTACCTACATAAAACCACAACGTGATATGTCAATTGCTATTTACCCTTCATAAGGACCCTTTTCATCGCATCCGATCCGACTAAAGTGGGAGCCGGCACCGCTAGCCACCTTATGCACCAAGTGCATGTCGGTCAGTGGAACTGTCTCACGTGGAAATGCGTGTAAGGTCGGTCCGGGCGCTTCATCCCACAATACCGTCGAAACAAGATTGGACTAGTAACGGTAAGCATATTGAACAAAATCAACGCCCACAACTACTTTGTGTTCTACTCGTGCAAAGAATCTACGCAATAGACCTAGCTCATGATGCCCTTTGTTGGGGAGCGTGGCAGAAATTCAAAATTTTCCTACGTGTCACCAAGATCTATCTATGGAGAAACCAACAACGAGGGAAGGAGAGTGCATCTACATACCCTTGTAGATCGCTAAGCGGAAGCGTTCAAGTGAACGGGGTTGATGGAGTCGCACTGCCGTGATCCAAATCACCGATGATCCTAGCGCCCGAGCAGACGGCACCTCCGCGTTCAACACACGTACAGCCGGGGACGTCTCCTCCTTCTTGATCTAGCAAGGGAGAGGAGAAGTTGAGGAGAACTCCGACAAAGACGACGGCGTGGTGGTGATGGAGCTCGTGGTTCTCCGTGAGCTTCGCTAAGCACTACGGAGGAGGAGGAAGTGTTGGAGGAGGGAGGGCTGCGCCCGGAGGAAGGTGCGGCTGCCCTCTCTCTCCTCACTATATATAGGGGTAAGGGGGTGGAGGAGGCGCCCTAGGGTTCCCTAGGGGAGGCGGCGGCCACAGGGAAACCCTAGATGGGTTTGGGCGCCCCACCCCTAGGAAACTGCCCCCCAAGCCGGGAAGGGGCTGCCCTAGGGGCGCCCCACCTCTCGGTCACGTGAGAGGGGCTGGGAGGCGCACCACCCCTTAGTGGGCTGGTTTGCCCATTCCCTTTGGCCCATGAGGCCCTCCAACACTTAGGGGCTCCCGAAACACCTTTCGGTCATGCTGGCCATAGCCTGGTACCCCCGGAACACTTCCGGACTGCAATACCCTTCGTCCAATATATCGATCTTCACCGCCGGACCATTCCGGAACTCCTCGTGACGTCCGGGATCACATCCGGGACTCCGAACAACCTTCGGTAACCACATACTATTTCCCATAACAACTCTAGCGTCACCGAACCTTAAGTGTGTAGACCCTACGGGTTCGGGAACCATGCGAACATGACCGAGGCGTTCTCCGGTCAATAACCAACAGCGGGATCTGGATACCCATGTTGGCTCCCACATGTTCCACGATGATCTCATCGGATGAACCACGATGTCGAGGATTCAATCAATCCCGTATTCAATTCCCTTTGTCTAGCGGTATTGTACTTGCCCGAGATTCGATCGTCGGTATCCCGATACCTTGTTCAATCTCGTTACGGCAAGTCTCTTTACTCGTTCCGTAACACATCATCCGTGATCAACCCCTTGGTCACATTGTGCACATTATGATGATGTCCTACCGAGTGGGCCCAGAGATACCTCTCCGTTTACGGAGTGACAAATCGATCTCGATTCGTGCCAACCCAATGACACTTTCGGAGATACCGTAGTGCACCTTTATAGTCACCCGATTACGTTGTGACGTTTGGTACACCCAAAGCATTCCTACGGTATCCGGAGTTGCACAATCTCATGGTCTAAGGAAAAGATACTTGACATTAGAAAAGCTTTAGCATACGAACTACGATCTTTGTGCTAGGCTTAGTATTGGGTCTTGTCCATCACATCATTCTACTAATGATGTGATCCTGTTATCAATGACATCCAATGTCCATGGTCAGGAAACCGTAACCATCTATTGATCAACGAGCTAGTCAACTAGAGGCTTACTAGGGACATAGTGTTGTCTATGTATCCATACATATATATGAGTTTCCTATCAATACAATTATAGCATGGATAATAAACGATTATCATGAACAAGGAAATATAATAATAACCAATTTATTATTGCCTCTAGGGCATATTTCCAACAGCTCGTCCTTCACGCGACGGAGGCGCTGGGGTGACGCCGGCTCATCCTTCACCTGCCCGAGTGGGGATGCCGGCTCCCGCTTAATGCGGACCCACATCGGGGACGGTTCGTCCTCCTTCACGCACGTCGAGCAACGATGGCGCCGGACCCATCTGATAGAGCGAACACTCCGTCATGATCTTCATCTGACGAACGAATTCTTCGTCTGTCAGAGTGCCTCCGAAAGGAGACAGGGCCGCTGTTGTGGCTGGTCCTTCTCGTCGCCGGAGGAGCCCACCGTCGTGGATGCGGATGGTCCAGGTGAGCGTGGGTGGTGATGCCACGATCTGCATGACGATGAACTTCCACCGGTGCCGCCTGCCGGTGCAGAGAACTAGGATTTCGACATTGCTGGGCTCGGAGGGGAGGAAGGACTCAGATAGGAGGAAGGAGGACAATGCGGTGCTCGGGAAGGTGTGGATCTGGACGGTGTCCAAGCGCGGCTTAAATAGCCGCGTCCAGGCCAGGCGGATGGGCAGTCATCCCGCTTCAATGCGGCAGGCATCCTGTCTCGAGACATGGCATCTGCATTGAAGCGGCGGCACCCGAGAGGTCACGTCCGTCTATGTCGCCTTCCCGTCCGGTCAAAGTGCGATATCAATGTCGGACGCAACATGAATGAGACGCGGGATGGAAAGCGTGGGAGGGACGAGCGGGGGTTAGGATGGGTCAGGGCGGTATAAGCGGGCTTAAAAGCAGTCCAGACTCCCATAAAGCCCCTACATTTGTCTCCGTTTGCGAGAGAAAACGTGGCCGGACCGCTCTGCGCCGGATGGCTTCCTCTGTCCGGACAACCGGGGTTCCACGGAGTCTGAGGGTCGGCTTAGAACGAGATGGTCCCACGGTTCGTTTTAGGCTAGTCATAGTGGGAGTAACATAAGTAGTAACATAGATGCCACATAAGCAAAAAAGATGACGTGTCATGTAATTAAAGAGGAGAGAGACAAATAGAGTAACATAATATGTTACCATCACATAGCGGTTTCCAATACAAAATGAGTCTACAAAGCAATAAATAAAGATATGCAAGTTACTACATCTATGACATTTCCCATTATGAAGATGGTAACATGGACTAATAACATATGTATGTTCCTAGTCTAAGTTATTCCCCACTATGACTAGCCTTAGCAACCACCGACGGGAAGCACGTGCGACGTTGTTGCAGAGAAAAATGAGAAGAAAAAAAAGGGTTTCCACGCGTGTGGCCAGTTGGTCTAAAATCGGGCTGGCCTGCTGGAGCCTGGTCCTCTCCCAGCGCATTGTTGATTGATTCACGGGAAGAGCGAGCGAGACGCCAAGAACTCGGGGAAGTCGTGAGGCCGCCTGCCTCCGCCCGCCCAGGACTCGATCTCGATCCCCGCCGACAAGCCGATCCCCCGTCCCCCTGCCTGCGAGAGAGATCGGACGCCGCGGGAGCGCCCAGATCCCGCCATGAATCCCGAGTAGTAAGTCCCCTTCCCTCCCTCCCTCCCTCCCCTGCTTCGCCCACAGCAGTTCCGATCGGGGGGTCGGGGCTTTTAGGCCGAGATGAGGTCTCGCTGGATCCGGCGGCCGCGGGGGAGAGTCGACTCTCGATCCCAGCAGAATCGTCCCGCTTTTTCTTTTCTTGCTTGGTCTGGATCGCGTCCGCGAGGGGAATGCAACGTTTCGTTTGTAGGAGAGTTTATGTTTAAATTAATTAGGTGAAATCTGATGCGTAATTGCTTGCTGTGTGGACCTGTCCCGCTGGATGCCGCTGGGTAGATGTGCTTTTTTTTTACTTGGTCATTTTGATTAGTGTTTCAAGGGGTGTTTATTGTGGATTTCAGATTTCTACTACTATCTAATGGCAGTAAAAGAACAGGGCAATTTTGGTTGCAGTCTGTTTTCACAAAGAGGATAGGTCGATTTTGGTGAATCTCTAGAAAGACAAATATTTAGGAAGGGAGGGAGTATATGCTAAACTTTTCGCAATCACTTTGTTGAGTCTCATTTTTTTTTTCCTCCCAAAAAAGGAAAAAAACATTAGATGTGCAGATGCAGATGCGGGTAGAGTATTGTACTTGTTGATACTGTTAGGCTAAATTATGGGTCAACTGATCGAATTTGCATACTCGTATAGTGCACCAGTCTGCTTAACATCCTTTACAAGCAAGACCAAATGCTTGTTTGTTCATGTTGTATAACTGTGACAGTCATGGGTTAGGTTACTGCTGTAACTGTGGTTGCACTCACTCATTCAATTTTACAATACCATTTTATCTTAATGCTGCAACGGGGACTATTTTACATTCTATCACACACTAGTGCATAGGGATCAAACCTGACGATATCTCTTCATCTTCGCTGCTTACTTGTCTAAGCCTGACAATATTATTCGATCTAATCGTTGTGTGTTATTATCTTGAGAATACATTGCCCTTTGAATTTATTTTCAATCTTCCAACCATGGAGATAGTTATTGTATCTTATTATTATCATCTATGAAAGTGGTCGGACCCTTCCCCGGACCCTGCGCAAGTGCCATCACTGCTTGTTTTCTTCTCTGCGCACTCTGTTTGATGGAGACTAACATTCTCTTATTTTACCATGCAGTGATTACCTCTTCAAGCTTTTGCTTATTGGAGACTCAGGTGTTGGCAAGTCATGTCTTCTGTTAAGATTTGCTGTAAGAATCTCTATCGCAAGCATGATCCATTTTGCTATCTTTTTCCCGTCTATATATTATAGATTTTCCATGTTAAAATTAGGTAGTTCATGGAATTAACCATTCTGTTTATAGGATGTGTAAGCTGAATCATTACTCACAAATGGTCTAATTTAAATTGCTCAACCTGAATAGTTCATTATTGGTAGCTACATTTTTCCAAAAGATGATGGGCATCCCTAGATACATCCATTTCAGCGACAAGTAATTCCGTCTCAAATGGATGTATTTTAGCTAGATACATCCATTTGAGTGACAAGTAATTCCGGACGGAGGGAGTACTATATTGTAGTATGCCCTTGAGGACAACTAATTATAATTACTATTAAATTTACCTGTGCTGCTTTGTTTGTTTGCCTCTTTAATATTTTGACTCTCTTGGCAGGACGACTCATACCTGGATAGTTACATCAGTACTATTGGAGTTGATTTTGTAAGCACATTTACTTTCTGCATAGTGTTTTTTGGCTGCTACAGATCCTTCTATTGAACGTAACTTATTTGGAAAATGTTAACAGAAAATACGGACCGTGGAGCAGGACGGAAAGACTATCAAGTTGCAAATCGTGAGTCTAGCTTATCTCGCGATTTACTTGATATGCATCCGTTGCTAGTAACCAAGCATGCCTGTGCAAGTAGCATTTAGTTGTGATTTTGTTGATGATCTGTAAAACTTCATTGAGACATATAGTTCTCCCAGTGACCACTATTATTCTGCGGGATGCAAATCATGATTGTTAGTTGAAGTCGATAGATATGAAACTGACACACTCAACCGCTTCTCCCGAATGAACTTTGTTGTCACTTTGTGGTTCTCTTTAGTCTGTCCAGTTAATATAACCGGACCATTAAAAGTTTTCATTATTTGTCTTTTCTATGAAGATTCATTTTTTCTGGATGTTTAGAAATGGAAATAGATGTAGCTCAGTTTGAACGTGAGGGATGGAAGTGTTGCAGCTTATGTGTAGGTGCTGTTCGGATTGGGCAATTCCTCTGTTTTTCATCTCCCACTTCAGTTGCAGTGATACAGGCTAGTATTATCCTTTTCAAAGTTATTAAATCCCTTCATTCTACAAACTTCTTTTTCAGTGGGACACTGCTGGGCAAGAACGTTTTAGAACTATTACTAGCAGCTACTACCGAGGGGCCCATGGGATTATTGTAAGTGTGCTTATGCAAACTTCATTTTAGTCAGATTACAAAATTACATGTATGATGGCTTGACCAGAATATTCAAATGGTATTGCAGATCGTCTATGATGTGACAGACCAAGATAGCTTCAACAATGTTAAGCAGTGGTTGAACGAGATTGACCGCTATGCCAGTGAGAATGTGAACAAGCTTCTTGTGGGGAACAAATGTGATCTGGCTGACAAAAGAGCTGTGTCATATGAAACAGCAAAGGTATCATCATCTCATGAAAACATTATTTTTTTAGTTGTTCACTTCACAATCTGCAGATTCCAACCTTCCATTCACCAAAGGCATTCTCACTGCTATTTGTCATTAATTTTATGTGCATATATAGGCATTTGCTGATGAGATTGGCATCCCATTCATGGAGACCAGTGCAAAGAACGCCCTGAATGTTGAACAGGCTTTCATGGCCATGGCTGCTTCGATCAAGGATAGGTTTGGACCCACACTGAAACTAGCATTCATGATAGTTTATATTAACGTGCTAGTCTATGAACTTTAGATGAAGAACTTACTGAAAACAATGGCCTATGTTTCCAGGATGGCGAGCCAGCCAGCCGCAAACAACGCTCGCCCAGCTACTGTACAGATCCGCGGGCAACCTGTCGAGCAGAAGGCCAGCTGTTGCTCTTCTTAGAAAACCATGCAAACTTGTTGATGCTCCGTCGCCTTTATACATGTTTTCTTATTTGTTTTTACTTGTTATCTTTATTCTTTTCTTTCTAGTGTACCTGCCTTCTGAAATTGTGTAACTTGGATGAATATATCTTCTTACATTCGCAGCTGTTTTTATGGTTAACTTGGGGTGACACTGCTGGTCATAGTACTCAGTCTGTATCTATACGGTTCTATTACTAACGATATTATACGATAGCCGGTTTCTTTTTTCTTCTCTCAGCGAGATACAAACAAAGAAAGGGAATATGATGATAATTTTTTTGGTAATTGGAGTATGATTATCTGATTTTGTAATATGGTTGACTCCTGAATTATCATTTTGTAAAAAAGTTCACTGTGAGTATGCTTTCAGGCTGTCGCACATTTCAATGAAGTGAGCACCCTGAATTTGTAAAGTTGATAAATTAAAAAATTTAACATTGAGGGGGAGGTCGTCAGCATGAAGTTGTGGGTCTTCACTTTTTCTTTCTTGAGGGATACATTTTCATGACAGCTTTATATTAATATGGCAGTTTTTATTACATGGCAAATACGGATACATCATTTTTAGATTATACTCTCTCTGTTTCTTTATATAAGGCGTATTTCTTTTTTGATAAATTTTACAATGTAAGATGCATTTGTTTTAATTTCTCGTAATTTTGATCTTAGCGCTCCAGAAAAAGGTAAGTATATCTCCCCTGATTTCATGTATTTCTCCGAAAAGGAAACTATCTTTCCCGATTGCTTGTATCCCTTCCTTTCGTAGCCTAAATAATTTACTTATCGCTAATCTATGAATTAGACAAGTTAGACAAGGGGAATTTCGTCCTAAATAGTCCATAATTATGTGCCTTGAAATAATACACCTTAAATTAAAGAATGGAGGGAGTATCAAATAGAAAATCAGGAGCCATACTGGAGCCTTGTGCTTTACTTCCTCCGTTCCCTAATACAAGGTGTATTTGTTTTTTTTTAAATCAAGCGAGTGCACGTTTGACCGAGTTTTAAGAAAAATATACCAATATGCACAATAGGGAATTCATATTATTTGTTTCATCATGAAAAGTATATTCATATTTTATCTATTAGGTATTGCAGATGTTATTATTTTATTCTATAATCTTGGTCAAACATTCAAATGTTTGACTTGCACAGAAACCAATACACCTTATATTCTGGAATGGAGAGTACTAGCTAACAGGGACAGTGGTTAAACAAAATATAAGGAAAATTGTGGCATAAAACATGCATTCTCATAGACCGCTCTCGTGGGTTGGATAGAATTGTCACCATTCAGCGTGACTTCTATAACTTCCATACAATCTGCCTCCACATATTTTTTTGCCGATGCCTCCTACATGCACATGAGCCCATCTCTGAGAGCCCGGACTTCCGAAGTACCAACATCTTAAACGAAAGGAATCCCACTGGCCAGGAAATAACCCCTTTATCGTCTCAAATGATAGCGCCAGTTCCTCCATAGCCACTACCACTAACAAATGTAGTGTCAACATTTAGTTTAAAGAGGCCTTCTTTTGGCTTCTCCTAGCCATGTCTTGGATTTGCACCTTGGTTCCCTCGGCTAATCCTCCTTCCAAGCCGTGAGATTCGTATTAATGATAGTTTCATCATGCTGAGAAGGAAGTAATAGAACCGAGCCCCCGTGTCGCTCCCATGTGACCGGCTCGGGCGGACAAGAAAGACCTAACGGAGCCTCCACCACAGATCCTTCTGGTGATGCAGATCTTGCCCGAGTTGCGGAAGATCTGTGTGGTGCACGCTTCGCCTCTGTCGATGGTACATCTGGACTCGCTCATGACCTTGAGTATGGTTATGTCTCCACCCACACTACCACCGCCAGAGACCAACCAAGCGCTCGTCTTTGTGGAGCATGGAGGGTTGGGCGCCTGCTGTCTTCCACTCGCCTGAGCCCATCGGCCAGTGGGTTCCTGCTAGTGACTGAGGTTGTGGCGTCCAATACATTGACGTCTGTTTTTGAGGCTCTCTTCGCCAAACAATTTCAAGAATTGATAGCCAAAATGGATGGACCTGACAATGACGGGTTGTTGCCTCATGAAGGGGAAGGCAACCAGGGGCAAGAGCAAGAGGGTTCGCTCTAGCCATCGTGCGTTCATCTTGATGAAGAAATCTTTTGGGAGCAAAAGTAAGAACTGTGAGACCATAGAGAAGGCATCAACGACTGCTTGATGGACGATTCTCTTATTCTCGGGCTGTTATGTTTGATGTCATTATCGATGTGTTTTTGGTAGGGGTTTCTTTGTGATGTTGCGATCCATTGGTTGATTTGTGGTTACTAGATGACCAGTTGCGCCAAATGGCGCAAAGACCCGTTTAAACCATGTTCGTGTTAAAAATATTTGCATTTTTTTTAATAACCGTATATTTTAGTACATTTGATAAGAACTTATACACCTATATATAAAGGAAATTAAATACAAATATTTTCTTAAGGTAATAATGCCACAAATTAGATCATCGGTAGGTTAAGATAGTTGAGTCTGCAATTAGGAACTGGAGTAGCTGTAAACTTGCATTTAAAAAGGAGTAAACAGAAATGACACAATAAAATGTACTTAATACATGAACTCGTGAACATTGTGTACAGGAAAAGTTAATAAAAATAATGGTCAATTGCATCATATAATTTGATGGGCTACATGCACATGAGCAGGGCCGGTCCTGAGATTTCGGGGGCCCGAGGCGAAACTAAAACATGGCCCCTTAATGTATACGTGCAAAAATAGTCAATATATATATATGTAAGTATATTGATATGCTCGGGCAAAGTTACAAAGCCACACAACATACAAGATCAACTTATATAATTTTACTAATTATTATGGCATACTCACAAACCAATAATTTTCTAGTACAGTCTATCCTTAGGTAATGTAGAATCATTTGATTATAAATGGTCATATTGTAACAATGAGTCTCGAAAATTATGACAACAAATCTTGGAGACATGGCTAAAGGGAAACCTATGATTGAAGTGCTCAGACAAGAAAAGTGAGGCAAGTGATGCAGAAAAATCATTATGAATATTTGGACCTACGTTCTCCAAGACATGTATACAAGTCAGATGTTCTTATGCAAAAAGTGAGCAGCCATGAGTAAGTTAGTACTGCCAGTACAACGCTCACTTGCGCTAGTTAATACCAACTTAACAGTAAATGGCAAACAATAGACACCGAATATCTTAATCAGCTGCTCCCTCCGTTCGGAATTACTTGTCTCGAAAATGGATGTATCTAGAACTAAAATCCATCTAGATACATTCATTTTTGCAACAAGTAATTCCGAACGAAGGGAGTAGATATTTGAAGAGAAAATGCAGTCTTACCTTCCGTCAGGGGGCAGCCACCAAGAGCATGGACTTCAACCACGCAGCAGCAGCAGCAGCGACTACAGGCAGAAGCTTTGCCATGAGAGGCAACCTGTTTCTGCGGATGACAACAACAAGACCATCGCAAGTTCATAATCCTGATGCCCGCGGCGGATGGAAAGCCGAAAGAACTCAAAGAAGCACGAGGAAGAGCGGACCGGCGGCGGCATCATGGATAGTCAGATCGGATGGATGAATCGAGGATGGAATAGGCCCTGATTAATCGCGACCTAATTTTCAGCGTGGCTTCGGAGCGACCTCAGCAGCTGCGCTAATACAGAGCACTTTGGCCCAAGCCCAGTCTGAGAGGACGGCGTCTGGGGCCCCTCGGCCTCGGGGCCCGGGCCGCCCCCTGCCCCTCGTGGTCGGGCCTGCACATGAGCCCATCTCGAGAGCTGGACCTCAAGTACCAACATCTTAAACGAAGGGAATCCCACCGCCAGGAAATAACCCTTTATCGTCTCAACCGATAGCGGGTTCCTCCCGAGCCATTGTCACTAACAAATGTAGTGTCAACATTTCGTTTTAAGAGGCCTTCTTTTGGCTTACGCTAGCCATGTCTTGGATTTGCACCTTGGTTCCCTCGGCTAATCCTCCTTCCAAGCCATGAGATTCGTATTAATGATAGTTTTATCATGCTGAGAAGGAAGTAATAGAACCGAGCCCCTGTGTCGCTCCCATGTGACCGGCTCGGGGGGACGAGAAAGACCTAACGGAGCCTCCACCACAGATCCTTCTGGTGATGCAGATCTTGCCCGAGTTGCGGAAGATCTATGTGGTGCACGCTTCACCTCTGTCGATGGTACATCTAGACTCGCTCATGACCTCGAGCATGGTTATGTCTCCACCCACACTACCACCGCGAGAGAACAACCAAGCGCTCGTCTTTGTGGAGCATGGATGGTTGGGCGCCTGCTGTCTTCCACTCGCCTGAGCCCATCGGCCAGGTGGATCCTGCTAGTGACGAGGTTGTGGCGTCCAATACATTGACGTCTGTTTTTTAGGCTCTCTTCGCCAAACAATTTCAAGAATTGATAGCCAAAATGGGTGGACCTGACAGTGACGGGTTGTTGCCTCATGAAGGGGAAGGCAACCAGGGGCAAGAGCAAGAGGGTTCGCTCTAGCCATCGTGCGTTCATCTTGATGAAGAAATCTTTTGGGAGCAAAAGTAAGAACAATGAGACCATAGAAAAGGCATCAACGGCTGCTTGATGGACGATTCTCTTATTCTCAGGCTGTTATGTTTGATGTCATTATCGATGTGTTTTTGGTAGGGGTTTCTTTGTGATGTTGCGATCCATTGGTTGATTTGTGGTTACTAGATGACCAGTTGCGCCAAATGGCGCAAAGACCCGTTTAAACCATGTTCGTGTTGAAAATATTTGCATTTTTTTCAATAACCGTATATTTTAGTACATTTGATAAGAACTTATACACCTATATATAAAGGAAATTAAATACAAATATTTTCTTAAGGTAATAATGCCACAAATTAGATCATCGGTAGGTTAAGATAGTTGAGTCTGCAATTAGGAACTGGAGTAGCTGTAAACTTGCATTTAAAAAGGAGTAAACACAAATGAAACAATAAAATGTACTTAATACATGAACTCGTGAACATTGTGTACAGGAAAAGTTAATAAAAATAATGGTCAATTGCATCATATAATTTGATGGGCTACATGCACATGAGCCCATCTCTGAGAGCCTGGACTTCCGAAGTACCAACATCTTAAACGAAGGGAATCCCACTGGCCAGGAAATAACCCTTTATCGTCTCAACTGATAGCGCCAGTTCCTCCCGAGCCACTGTCACTAACAAATGTAGTGTCAACATTTCGTTTTAAGAGGCCTTCTTTTGGCTTCTGCTAGCCATGTCTTGGATTTGCACCTTGGTTCCCTCGGCTAATCCTCCTTCCAAGCCATGAGATTCGTATTAATGATAGTTTTATCATGCTGAGAAGGAAGTAATAGAACCGAGCCCCTGTGTCGCTCCCATGTGACCCGGCTTGGGGGACGAGAAAGACCTAACGGAGCCTCCACCACAGATCCTTCTGGTGATGCAGATCTTGCCCGAGTTGCGGAAGATCTATGTGGTGCACGCTTCACCTCTGTCGATGGTACATCTGGACTCGCTCATGACCTTGAGCATGGTTATGTCTCCACCCACACTACCACCGCGAGAGAACAACCAAGCGCTCGTCTTTGTGGAGCATGGATGGTTGGGCGCCTGCTGTCTTCCACTCGCCTGAGCCCATCGGCCGTGTGGATCCTGCTAGTGACGAGGTTGTGGCGTCCAATACATTGACGTCTGTTTTTTAGGCTCTCTTCGCCAAACAATTTCAAGAATTGATAGCCAAAATGGGTGGACCTGACAGTGACGGGTTGTTGCCTCATGAAGGGGAAGGCAACCAGGGGCAAGAGCAAGAGGGTTCGCTCTAGCCATCGTGCGTTCATCTTGATGAAGAAATCTTTTGGGAGCAAAAGTAAGAACAATGAGACCATAGAAAAGGCATCAACGGCTGCTTGATGGACGATTCTCTTATTCTCGGGCTGTTATGTTTGATGTCATTATCGATGTGTTTTTGGTAGGGGTTTCTTTGTGATGTTGCGATCCATTGGTTGATTTGTGGTTACTAGATGACCATTTGCGCCAAATGGCGCAAAGACCCGTTTAAACCATGTTCGTGTTAAAAATATTTGCATTTTTTTTAATAACCGTATATTTTAGTACATTTGATAAGAACTTATACACCTATATATAAAGGAAATTAAATACAAATATTTTCTTAAGGTAATAATGCCACAAATTAGATCATCGGTAGGTTAAGATAGTTGAGTCTGCAATTAGGAACTGGAGTAGCTGTAAACTTGCATTTAAAAAGGAGCAAACAGAAATGACACAATAAAATGTACTTAATACATGAACTCGTGAACACTGTGTACAGGAAAAGTTAATAAAAATAATGGTCAATTGCATCATATAATTTGATGGGCTACATGCACATGAGCAGGGCCGGTCCTGAGATTTCGGGGGCCCGAGGCGAAACTAAAACATGGCCCCTTAATGTATACGTACAAAAATAGTCAACCCGTAGACCACCCAATGACGGCTACGAGCACTGAAACAAGCCGAAAGCGCGCCGCTGTCATCGCTCCTCCCTTGCTGGAGCTGGGCATAACCTTATTGTAGTAGACAATTGGAAAGTCGTCGGGCTAAGGCCTCATATAAAACCAACGCACCATAATAGCAACCGCTATCGACGAGTAGTGTAGATCAGAATGATCCAATCTGAAGACACACGAAAATGGACGAACGACGAATAGATCCGAGCAAATCCACCAAAGATAGATCCGTCGGAGACACGCCTCCACACGCTCACCGGAGGATGCTAAACGCATCACCGAAACGGGGGCTAGGCTGAGAGACCAACATTCCATCTTGAAGGAGCCGCGCCGTCTCGCCTTTCTAAGCAGAACACAAACACTAACAAGACTCGGAAAAAAGATCTAAAAACGGAGCCCTTCCATCGGCAAGGGCTGGGATCCACTCCGCCTCTACGGCCCCAAGGAGACGGGGTGGACCGGCGGGAGGCAGGCTTCAACAATATTTAAAAGTTTAGATCAGGGATATATGTTTTCAGAGCAATAAAGACTTCAACAATTTACAAACAGGAGACGTAGGTGTAGCATTGTTGCTAAAAAACGTGAGAGCAGTTACAATTAAAAAGAGCATACGGTAGGGTGCACGAAACAGGAAAAGATCCCCTCGTCCGTGCGGCTGGAACCCTAGTCGCCGCTAGGGAGGCCGATCTTCCAACGTCGTTCTTCGGCGGCTCCCCTCTGCCGGCGACCTCGGTCGGTGGTGATGAGGAGGGTCGCCGGATCCATGCGTGTGGATTACTTTTTACTTCCTCGTAGTCTAGGTTTTTAGGTTGTTCATTGTTTTTGCTTCGGCGGCAACAATAACAGCGCTAAATAAAGATTTTTTGGATCCTTCCCTGACGAGGCCATCGGTCCTATGGTTGGGAACGGATTTGGAAACCAGTCTGTTCAAGTAAGGATGGCGTGGCGGCGGCGGCATCCTCGTGGTGGACCTGTGTCCTCGGGCTCCGCCGTTGCGACGACGTTTGCTCCAGCGTCGGCGCGGAGCTTGGGAGGTAGTCAAGAAGCGGATGCAGATTGTGGTCTGCATCAACGACATTTGGAAAACGGAGCATGTGCTGGGCTCGTGGTTCGTGGATGGCATGTATGGTTTCCTCCTCCAGCATTTTAGTCGTGGTGGGGTGCCAGATCTGGAGTTCGATGGCGTGTCCGGGGTGTTGCCCCGGTCTGATTCGTTCAACGGCAAGGGCTTTTCACTTTTGATGAGCCACCTTAGAGGTCATAAAGTCGCATATCGTGATGGAGCCGCGTCGAGCTTCGGTTGAGGAGGTGATTCGTCATTCTTTTCTTCGGTGGTTGCTTTGTGGTGGTGGCGGAGGCGGTGGCGAGCGTTGGTGTGTTTCCGGAGATGTTCTACTATCTTTTTAGTTTTGTCATGTCGGTCTTTACGTGACTTGTACTTTGTTCGTCATGATATGAATGAGACACGTATTACCATGCAAAAAAAGTTACAATTAAAAAGAGAGTAGCACGTATGGATTTTGTAAATCTTTGCGTAAGAACATGATTTTCCACAAAAAAAAGCTCAGAAAAGGTGCGAGATGGTGAGAAAGGGTGCGGCGGTGTGTGCGAGGGCGAGAGGGCAGCGAACACACACGTGCCAACGACCGACTACCGGGGCCCACCTGGCGGCCCGTAGATGGCCTGGGAATTCCCCACCTTGAGATCGGCTTCTTAGAAAACAACCGTGAGATCGGGTTCGGGCAGGCCGCCGAGTCGTCGTCGTCGTCGAGCCCGATCCCCACCCCACCACCCGTCCCGCGCCGGCGCCGCCCCCGCCCCGGAGATCGGAGCAGGATCCCGGCCTCGCCATGAATCCCGAGTAGTAAGTCGCTTGCTCTCGCCTCTCCTCTCCCTCTCTCTCTGGTCGAATCAATTGGGGGGGCCGGGGATCTCGCCGGATCTGGCGCCTGCTGCCGTCGATTCGCGGGATTCAGCTCCTAGTCCCCTCCTACATTCGGCGGATTCCGACCGTGGCCGTGCATGATCTTTGTCATGCTAGGGTAAAAGCGCAGGGATAGTGCTGTTCGTGTAGGAAGATCTTCCTGGGGTGCGAAGCGATCGCGTGACCGACGCGCCGCCGGGCTCGCCCTCCTCCAGCTCAAACCGCCGGCCGGCGAGAGGTCATTAGGGTAGCGAGAGGACGCGACAGATGGCCTCTGTGCAGGGCAAGAGGATGGAGTTGGGATGTGGTGGAGTGAATGTTGCATGCTAGATGCACACACACACACACACACGGTTGTTTGTACCAGATGATTTTTCCCACATAATCAGAGATGGCTTCGGTGACGATGACAAGCAGCAAGGACCCAGCTGTGATGAACCCTTTATTCGACAGTGGTTTAGCCATGTTATTAGGTTTCCTGTCACTGCCCAATTCCTCTGTTTTGCACAAGAATTTCTTCTCTATTCCTGTGATTTTTGTTTTCCTGCATTTTTTCTATCCGATGTTCCAAACGGGGGCTTATTGTTTTTCTGTTAAGCAAATGCGTTCTTACTGTGGACTGCTGTCACGGGTGTTATTGTTTCATCAGAATGATGCTTGCTCTTAAGGGGTGACTATGGTGATAGGCCTACCGCCTATGACCGCTCTGAAAACACTTCTCGTTGTTTTATGGACAAGAAATTGTTGGTTAGCATGTTGGTGGTGTGACTCTACGATGCTCAGTGCATTCATATGTAAATTCTACAAGCACGATCGGATGCCTTGCTCAATCCGATTGGTCATGCTTTTGTATTGTGCACATGGGTATTGCTTCTGTACCTTATGAATGTATATCATCGTTCACGGAGTCGTTCTCGTGGTTAGTGTTGTAGCTGTTGTGTAGCTTCACCATTGGAAACTGTTACTTATCTATTCAGCTTCCTTTTTCTATCTCTCTATACAAATTTTCTAACGTGCACTGCTGTACTACAACTGAATCAAATTTACTGAATATTATGTACTCCCTCCGTTCCTAAATATAAGTCTTTTTAGAGATTCTATTATGGACTACATATGGAGCAAAATGAGTGAATCTACACTCTAAAGTATGTCTATATACATCCGTATGTAGTTTGTAGTGGAATCTTTGAAAAGACCTAATTTAGGAACAGAGGGAGTATATAGAATACCAAAATATCTGTCTATGAATTAATGCACAAACTTCTAAGCCTCGAGATGTTGATTCTATCCAATTTGGTATAGTTATCTTAAATGTATTCATCTTTGTATTGCTGCTCAATGTTCTAAGCATGGATATAATGACTATGTCTCATTTTGTTAAATTTGCCATGCAAATGTTGTCATTACTTGTTTATTTCGTATAGTAAGTACATTTGATTGAGACTAATATCCTGTTACTTGACATGGCAGTGACTATCTCTTTAAGCTTCTGCTTATCGGAGACTCAGGTGTTGGCAAGTCATGCCTTCTCTTAAGATTTGCTGTAAGAATCCCTATCGAAAGCATGATTTGTTCACTATCTTTTATAGGTCTTCCCTTTTTTAATATGCATCTTCATCTTAAAAGTTTGATATAAGTTGTCTTCCGGATATCATGCAAACTGTCAATTTATTCTTAGGCTCAGTAAACTGTATGATTTCCCACTACTTAATACGAATGAGGTGTTCATTGTTGGTAGCTACTGTTTCTTAACAACATGGAGATGATCCCTATAACATTCTTGTTGTTACTAGTTAATTTACTCTGACCTCCTTAATATCGACTCTTTTGGCAGGATGACTCCTACCTGGAGAGTTATATCAGTACTATTGGTGTTGATTTCGTAAGTATATTTACTTTCTTTGTCTGAGTGTTAATGTTCTGGCTACCTTAATTGAACTTGTAGCCTTGTTTTCTTCCAACTTTGTTGATAGAAAATACGTACCGTGGAGCAAGATGGAAAGACTATGAAACTGCAAATCGTGAGTCTATTCTTTCTTTCTTTATGTTCAGTATGCATGTACCATCGAATCCAGAATTGACAAAATAGAAGACTTTATTGGGAAACATTTCATTTATAGCCCTCTTTTGTTCTGTCGAGTTTGCTGGATTTTCCCTTTGCATAGTATATAGCATGCCGTTATTCATCAGTATTTATGTGGTTGTTAGTTGAGGCCAGTTCACAGGAAACTGAAACTCCACTATGCCTGAATATGTAGGCAGTCGCACAACCCCTTTTCACCTTGTGGATTTTTTAGTTCCATCCATTTGAATTACTGTTGAACATAAAGAATAAGAGTAGTTCAGCCCATTAAATTAAATGTTTATATTAAGTTTCTTAGTTCGGATAAAGAATTGCACTTTCAAGATGTTTTTAGGTACCAAAGTGATGCCCATTTTGAACATCATATTTAGGGGCCTGATAGTATGTCATTTAAAAATACTTGGGTGGTACGGTAGATCATGCTGCACCTACTGTTGGCATTTGGCGATTCTTCCTTCCTTTTGTGTGACACATTACATTTAGTGATGCAAGATATCCTTTTCCTTTCCTTTAAACCCCTCTTTGGTACCTTTGTTTTTATCAGTGGGACACTGCTGGGCAAGAACGCTTCAGAACTATTACTAGCAGCTACTATCGAGGGGCTCACGGGATCATTGTAAGTTTGTTTATGTGAAATCTTATTTTTATTTTTCACATGCTATTTAACATGCATAAATGTTCCACTTTTTACATATTTTGAATACATATATACAAATGGGGTTGCAGATTGTCTATGACGTGACAGACCAGGACAGCTTCAACAATGTGAAGCAGTGGTTGAACGAGATTGATCGCTATGCTAGTGAGAATGTTAACAAGCTTCTTGTAGGGAACAAATCTGATCTCACTGACAAAAGAGTTGTATCATATGAGACAGCGAAGGTACCTTATGCTTTACTCATATCTGCTGAAGCATTCTTTCTGCTCTTTGTGTTGACATTTGGTGTATGCAGGCATTTGCTGATGAGATTGGCATCCCATTCATGGAGACCAGTGCAAAGAATGCCTTGAACGTTGAGCAGGCTTTCATGGCTATGTCTGCTTCAATCAAGGACAGGTGTGTGTTCCCAGACGGTTTAATTAGCACAGGCCATCCTACTAGTCCACTTCTTTTTAACTACCATCATTTTACACTTTATTTACTGCTCATTGATGCTCTGTTCCTATAGTATCATAACCAAAATTGCCCTACACTCTTTAGCATGTTGCTGTTAATTAACTGTTCTATGTTATTCCTCACGGTGTTGTTCTATATATACACCTCATAGAAAGAGCATATAATTATGAATAAAAATCTTGGTTTCCAGGATGGCGAGCCAGCCAGCCGCAAACAGCGCTCGCCCAGCCACGGTGCAGATCCGCGGGCAACCTGTCGAACAGAAGACGAGCTGCTGCTCTTCTTAGAAATGCAGGCAGCCGCCATCCGTGTTACCCAAATGGAGACGCAAACTTGGCCGCGCCGTCCTTGAGTCCATGCTTCTACATAGGCCTACTACATCTTACACCTTCATTCCATTCTTTCTAGTGTACTTATTAGCTCTTGAATCGTTGGACTTGTAACACCAGACGGAGTTTGGAGACAGTATCTTCTTCTAGTTGTGTATCTTGAATGGTTATATATGTTACGATTTGCAGCTGTTGCTTTTCTTCCCTAAATTTAAGGCGATTTTCTACTTTTACTTGACCAAAATGTTCCGTTCTTCAAAATGTTATCGGACAGTATGCTTATCTTTATGGTATAGAAAGTTCCTGACTATAATTTTCAAGGCGCACTTGTTGATTGTTGAAGGCAGCATCAGGAATGTGCACAACATGGCAAGTTGCCAACATTAGACCAACTTGGGCGTGTGTTGGTTGGCTGCATTGTTTGTCTCAGTGGGCCTGGTTGAGTTGCCTGTATTTGTGCTACGGGTATGCAAAGCAGAGCTGTTTTGCGCACCCTCGGTGACGAGCTCCAGATGCGTCCGGCGGAGCTCGGTCGTGTACCCCTCATCGGTGCTTGCCGCCTCGAGCCGCTCGAATGCCTCCCGATTCTCTCGCACCTCGCGGGCGGAGACCACACGGGGGGTCGATGCCGATGTGGAAGTTGATCTTGCCTGGCTACCATAAAGGCTCACCGCCTTCTCGTTGTACGCCCTTCGCCAGCTCCGCCAACTGGAAGGAGCCAAGCTAGTATCGGCGGCCGCTGTCCGCTTTCTTGATTTCCGACACCCATGTACCCCACGGCCGTTGCCACACACCATGGTACTTCCTCTTCGGCGCCGCGTGCTCAGTTCAGTTGTGCGCTGCTGCATGGACATTTCCTGAAAACACGTGTTTTTTTATTTTTCTGAATACTTATTAAAAAGTGACCTTTTTTAAAATTAGCTCACATTTTTTTTGAAAAAGTGAACATTTATCAGTTTTGAACATTTTTTGACAATGCATCTTTGTTTTCAAATTGGAAACATGCTATACAAATACAAATGTTTTTTTTTCAAATTTGTCATTTTTTAAACATTGCAGAAAATTTTCAAATATGTGAACAGCTTTTGAACCTTTTTTTTGGAAATATGAACAATTTTTCATATTTTTTAACATTTTCTAAAAACAAGAACTTTCAAAAATTGTAAATATTTTTTATAACAATCATGAATATATTTGGAAATTTGTGATCTTTTGGAAAAGAATGAGAAAGAAAAAAGTGAGAAAAACAAACGGAAAAACAAAAACAAAGTAAACTTCTCGGTCACTGCGCCGGCATTGAAGCGGCGCCGCTCGCTCGTTTGGTCGCTTCGCTCTGACCGACATCAATGTCGTCGAGTCACGCTCGATCTAGAGCGGGCCAACCTTCTCTGGGGCCCGTGCTGCTTCTGCCGAGGAAGACGGTGACGGTGCCGTGGACCACCGCCACGTCTCAAGTTCCTCATGCCGAGCCTGGGACTCATCCTTGGGCCGCTGCAACAAGCGTGGTGATGGAGGTGGAGCTGCATCGGCCGCCGCACACAAAGAAGAGGGCGGGGCTCAGGAGGGGAGGAGGCACGACAGCGCCGTCCAGGAGGCACAATAGCACGACACGATATGGAGACGACCGGACCAACGCGTCGGAGCATGGCCGGCGACGAAGAGGTCGGCCACACCGAAATCCTAGACGGGTAAAGCTGATGGGGGCAACCACAGGAGTGTAGGATCAACGAATCGATGTGGTGGATCATATAGAGCGCGAGCAGAGAAAGAGATCGGTACCAGCACGACGTCGGAGATCGCCGGATTTCGTCAGAACCGGCCGACGAAAAGAGGAACACGGGAGAGAGAGGGGGGCGGACCTGAATTTTCTCTCCTTTCTCTCTCCCTTCGGCGCAGTAAAATTCTCTCTCCCTTCAGCACAGTAAAATGACACGTGGACATCACGGTTAATCGCCCTTGTAGCGTAGCTTAATGTGTTGGATTGAAACCTACCGACTGTCTTTATTGAAAAGAAACCTACCGACTATATGTGAAGCTAGTAAATACATTAATTGGAGCTAGCTTTTGGACCATACCCATGTGTGGTGTGCGGCTATATATTGCACACACATATGTGAAATTTCTAATTTAGTTGTGCTAGCAACAAAAATAGAAGGGACATATCAGGGCCAGTATACAATAGTTCAATCTACTGAGTGTGCCACCACTGCCGTATTAGAGATTGGTCATTTAGCTATACCCGGAGTGACCATACACATTGGAAAAGGAGACATCGGGAAATGAGGGGAAACAATATGCATAGAACTAGATCGAAGATATCTATGGCGTCGAGCACCCTACATGGTAGGACACCATATAGGACACCATGTAGTCTGCAGTCTCAAGTTTTTTTTTGTTTTGAAAGATCCATCTGGTGCCTGGCTTTATATTGATCAAAGCAGGAGCATATGGAAGAGTACAAAGGTGTATTGTGATCCAAGGATCAAGGAGGAAAAAAGAGAGGCGCCACTAGGCAACCCTTCCAGCTCCTAACAAGCTTGCCATGATACTACTAAGTCTTGGCTAAATTCTCGCACTTTCATCCCCAAAAGGGGGCTCAATGAATTTTACACTTGCCTGGCGCCAGAGTTCAAAATCGCGTCTGACAACTGCTATAACGCCGCTCACTGAAGCAACCTTGACTCTGAAAGTGCACTCATTTCTTTCTTGCCATATCCTCCAAAGGATTAGCAGCGCTAGGGTCTTCGGCGGCTTTCTGAACCTTGGTTGTGCCGCGTTGATCAAACACACTCAAAATCATAGTCTTTACTATCAAACACATGCGAACTAGCGGGATTTATGAAAAAGCCCTCTCGACTACTGTTGCTTATGAAGCTACTTTTTCCTCAATGTTAGACGATCCGTTTTTATTATTCAAAAAATAATAATTTGTGCCTAACTGGTGTTAAATGTTTCTTTTGCTGGCACACAAGCATAGGATATTCACCGACCGCCTCCACCGAAGCTTGTCTGTGTTGTAAAGAAGCCGAATCAAAAGCTCATCTTCTCATACACTGCTCAGTTCCTAGGGCGAGATGGACCATTATTGACTCTCTCGACATTACTCCGGACGACTGCATCTCCTTTCATGACTTATCCATCTCCGAGCCGGCAAATAAAGTAAGGAACACAATAATTATGGCTCTTTTGTTGAATATCTAGAAGTGCCGGAACGCAGAAGCTTTCAGGAACTAGAATGAACACCTTCAAGTTGTTATCTCTAGGTCTGCAAATGATATTTTTCCTTGGTCAAGCAGATGGGAAAATGAATCCAAAAGGCCAATCCTCTATGACAGTGGGGTTATGCTTTCGAGATTTAATGTGTGTGTCTCTGTTCCTCCTGGAGTAGTTTGGGTAGCTTTGTTCTTATCTCCCCGCTTCTTTGTATATGGCAGTGACTACAAATTTATAAAAGAAAAAGTTCAGGATGGATCTTAGCCCGCGGTAGTTACCCCCCACCCCTCCCCATTACTGCTTAGTGGTATTTCCTGGCTTAAAAGGACAAAGTTCTTTGATACTCAACCACATGTACCACTCTTACTAATCCGAGCAAACATGGCTTCTAGTCAAGCTTCAAGTTCATCGATCGAACACCTTCTCTCCTATTGGCTGGCTAGCGGGCTGGGTGCACGATCTCTTTGTTTGCTCCAGTCCGGAGTGGTGGTTGGTTTTGGCAAGTTATGGCCTGTGTTGCTGATGGTGTGATCCTCTAAACTACAAGAAAAAACTCCATTTTATAAATTTCTGCTAATAACGTAAGTTTCGAATGGACCAATTGGTCACATGATTTTTTTTACATCTCACATTATGTGGATCAAGCGGAGATGTCGGTGGAAGGTTCTTGTCATGATCGTCTGTAATATACTCGCCCGGATCGTAACCCTCTACTTTCAGTATTTGTGCCCGTCCGAATCATGTTGCACCTTAAAAAATGGTCTTTTAAGCTATGAAATACTTGGCAAAAACATGTAAGACCAGTATAAATAATAAAATAAAAAATTACAAAAATGAACCATGAAATTTAAAAAATATTATAAGTAAGAACTAGCATGGTAGTCCAAGCAATTGTGCAATGAACATCTTGATTTTCCCTCCCTATAAATAAACCTTTAGGGTACTTGAAAACAATAATTTTCAGTTAAAAACATTGAAATTTTATACACCACTGAGCAACAACGCCTTTAGCTGATATTGTTGGGCAAATTTAATTCGAAAGATGAGGGACCAAAGTTTTCTAGTTTAAGTCACCGTACCAACTCTGATCTAATTAACAAGATAAATTGAACGCTACCAACTGCGTGCCAAGCTAGTAAATACATTAATTGGAGCTAGCTCTTGAACAGTACTCATACGGTGTGCAGCTATATATATATATATATATATATATATATATATATATATATATATATATATATATATATATTCTATGCATATATGAAATTCACAATTTAGCTGCACTAGCAACCCAAACAGAAAGGATCTGTTCAACTTACTAGGTGTACAACCACTGCTATACGAGAGATCGACCGTCTAACTGTACGTGCATAATTCATATATGTAGGAAATGGAGGCACCGGGAAATGAGGGGAAACCATATGTTATCGTGCCACTTCTCATCGCGTGTCACCGCATTGTGATTCACACGCAGGATCGTACGCACCACACATCGTTCACTCTGAAAACTGCACGTGCTATGCTAGCTTCTTCATACATTCTTCTCGTCATTCCATTGAATAATGATGAAGTCTGCTCCGTTGTAGGCTATAAGCTAGTTGTTGTCTGTGCACGACCTAATGTCTGAAAGGGCTTAGGGAAAAGTTAAAATCATGTCCAACATACTTTTGCGCTGACAATCTTCATTGTGATTCTTGAAATAGGTTTTTGTCTCGCTTTATAGATGAAGTCAAATGATTGATGATGAGGAAACCTTCTTATACAATAGATCAATGATAGAACAAAACAACATAGATAGAAATGGAACACAATGCAGACAAGGTGCACTTCTGGGCGCCACCAGCTTGACGTCATGCAAGAGCATAGGAGTATCCGAACTCCAACTTGAAGCACCCATGACAACCAACAAAAGATGAGACCGTGCCTCCTTGAAAAATCACTGGAGGTCATTGCCTCGCCCACACCAAGTAGTTGCTGGAGACGGCCACACTGCTCTCTGCACATCTAGTAGACACCGAAAATTACAAATGGCCACATTCTAGGATTCATTATTTGCTATATTTGGCATTTATAAACAAATTTGTATTTCATTTGACATAATTCAAATTTGAACAGCAATTACATATAATTTTTTTCCAAAAAATGAACAAAGACTGTGTTGATCTTCTAAAACTAATGTTTGGCAATTTGAAACATGTAGATGTGAAAATTAAAACACAAACTTAACTTTAGGTTTTTGAATTTATGAATAATTTTAATGCATTTGTTTGAAAACATTGAAATTAATGTTGGTGTAGCGCTCTTAAGGTGATTTGCACTTTGGTTAATCTTTGTAACAGATCCAGGTCCTTTTTGAAAAGAAAAGTATGTGAATGAATGTTCATGATTTTCCTTTTTCTAAACTCTTATCTTAAGGACATTTCAACACATTTTTCTGCCAAATATTTCCAAGAGAAGAACCAATTGCTTTCAACAACATATTTTGCGGTGTCTCCTGATTCAGGTGAATCATCACCTACTTCGGTGGCATCTGGGTCGTTTCCGGCTCTGGCGGCCTTCTTGTAGGGGTACGAGTTGGTGATGGGCAGGTAGACAGCAAAGTTGACGGCGCTGAAACATGTCATAGTTCTTTATAACCTGATTGGCCAGATGACATGTTACAAACGTGGCTTCAAGGCGGCAGTCTTTAGGTGCACATGCATGATGACTTTCTAACTGTCATCGACAAGGTAAGGCCGACTCCGGTTTGGGAGTAGCGAGAGTAGCAAGTCGGCGGCAATAGTGGTGCTTATGTGGTCCACGAACCTTGATGTAATTTTTGATATGTTCAAGGTGTTTTGCACTTTTGGTGAATCTTTATTATAGACCCGGATCCTTTTTCCCAAAAAGAAAAACGTTAATGAATATTCACGATTTCCTTTTTCCTAATCTTTTATTTCAAGGACATTTCAACACATTTTTCTATCAAATCTTTTCAAGAGAAGTACTACCAATTCTTGCTTTCAACGATCTATTTTGTTCTGTCTCCTGATTTAGGTGAATCATCACCTACTTCGTTGGCGTCCTGGTCATGTCCGGCTCCGGCGGTCGAATCATCACCTACTTCGTTGGCGTCCTGGCCATCTCCGGCTCCGGCGGTCTTCTTGTAGGTGTACCAATTGGCGATTGGTAGGTAGACAGCAAAGTTGACGACGCTGAGCACGGTCATCAGCCAGAAGAAGTAGTCGAGGTGGCCGACGTTTAGGTTCTTGGCCGGGATCCACCCTTCTTTTCCGCCCCTCGTCGTCACCTTCGCCACCACGGTCACCAGCAGCGTGCTCACGTAGCCCCCCAGCGCTATGGCCGTGAGCGACAGCGCCGTGCACATGCTCCTCATGGCGTCCGGCGCCTGGTCGTAGAAGAAATCGAGCTGCCCCACGAAGACGAACACCTCGGCGGCGCCGATGATGAAATATTGCGGCACCTGCCAGAAGATGGAGATGGGCACGATGTCGTCCTCCCCATACAGTCCGTGCCGCGCGACCGTGCGGAGACGGATGAGCTCGAGCACGCCGGCGGCGACCATGGAGAAGATTGAGACGACAAGGCCGACACCCATGCGCTGGAGCTGCGTGAAGCCGCGGGGGTGGCCGGTGAAGGAGCGGACGGCGGGGACGAGGAGGCGGTCGTAGACGGGCACCCAGGCGATGACGCTGAGGGTGTCGAAGACGGAGAGGGAGGCGGAGGGGATGGAGAAGTGGGCGCCCATGCGCTTGTCGAGGGTGTTCCCCTGGAACACGAACATGGTGCTCATCTGGCCGTACACCGCCGCGAAGACGATGCCGCTCGCCCAGATGGGCAGCAGGCGCACCACGCTCTTGAGCTCCTCCACCTGCGTCACCGTGCACAGCCGCCACGGCGACGGCCCAGTCTCCGTCCTGTCCTCCGGCGTCTCCACGGCCGCCTTGTCGAGGAACCTGAACTGCTCGGTGTGCTCCAGCTTGCGGCTCCCCATGATGCCAGACTCCTTGTCCATCGTCTCGTACAAAGCCGACCCGTCGACAGGGACGCTCAGCTTGCACGTGGCGGCGACGAGCACCTGCGCGATGCGGGTGAGCGGGCTGCCGCCGGGGCGCTGTTGGCGGTAGAGCGGTGTGCCGACGAAGAAGCTGCCGACGGCGATGGCCATGACGACGGCGGGGATGCCGAAGCCCCAGGCCCAGCCGTAGTGCTCCTGCACGTACACCATCACGGACGACGCCACCAGCGCGCCGATGTTGATAGACAAGTAGAACCAGTTGAAGAAGGAGCTCTTGCTCCGGCGCTCGCCGTCGTCGTTCTCGTCGAACTGGTCGGCCCCGAACGAGGACACGCAGGGCTTGATCCCGCCCGTGCCGAGAGCGACGAGGTACAGGCCCACGAACACGGCGGCCGTCTGCCCCGCCGTCGGGTCGCACACCCCCTTGGCCGCGCACGTCGGCACCAGCGCCTTCACCGACGCCGAAACCGTGAGGAGCCCGAGGCCGATGATGTAGATGGTGACGAAGGAGGCGATGGTCCAGAAGCGGCCGAGGTAGGCGTCGGCGAGGAAGGCGCCGATGAGGGTGGTGGCGTAGCAGGTGCCCGCCCAGTTGGTGACGCTGTTGGCGGCGGCGCTGTTGTTCATGCCCATGTTGTCCAGCATGAAGTTGCCCAGGTTGGCGCTCATGCCGTAGTAGGCCAGCCGCTCGCAACATTCGTTCGCTGCAATTCCAATTCATCCATCAACGCCATGGCTCAAGGTAAGAGCAGGCAACAATGGAGTCCCTCCCTTGTACTAGTATGCATGTACGTACCGAGGATGTAGGGGCAGGCCCGCCAGTTGCCGGTGTTGCTCTTGGCGGCCGGGTTGCCCTTGATGTCCACCGTGCCATCTTGGGTGTAGATCATGCCTGCAGACTCAACACCGACCTCCCCCATTGCTACTTCTTTGCTGCTCAGAGGAGCAACTTTTGTTACAATTAGTAAGGATGAATCCGATGAACGGATGCAATGGGCAAGAAAAACAAGATGGCGTGGGTAGTACCGAAGATTATAAAATATCAGAAATTAGAAATCAAATCAACACGACTAAATCTCTGCCAATTCCCATGGTACCCTTGTGGCGCAGGCTTCGTCCGCCCAGCTGTTTCGTGGTAACAATGGAGTGTAGTCGTGTGGTAAATGGGTGTTGGAGTTGACGACGACGACGAGCGTGTCCGCCTCGCGTGTCTTTGTCAATCGGCCGGCGGATACTCTGATGCCAAAACAAACGCAACCGGCCGGCTGGACACGCCAAGTGATGGCAAGTTGGCGACATGTTTCCTTTAGATTAGATATGAGAGTTGGGTATTAGTACATGGGTACATTAATACTAGCATAGTAAGTCAAAACAAGTGTAAGAGCATCCTCAACACACGGCACCGAGCAACTCAGGCTCCTCGAGTCAAGCATGGTCGGGTTTTCCCCAAACCCTAAAACCTCTGGCGGCGCTCGAGGCGGCTAGGGTTTGACGTGGATCCAACTTTGCCCCACGACTCGTTGCCGGTGCAAGAGAGAGAGAGAGAGAGGCAAGTGTTCTGGCTCATGGTTGCGCCCAACGCCGCCGCGGGCTCGGGGGGGGGGGGGGGGGGGGGGGGGAGCGATCCCCAGGCGGGCTGCTCCGCCAGGAAGAAACTCGAGGAGGCCTTGGGGAAACTTGATATATCTGAGGAAGAGGCTACTCCTCTGATCCTCGACGATCGCGTTGAGGGGCCCCGGCAAAGTGGCTCTTGGCTGGGAAGGTGCTCCACCGGAACCAAATTCACATCCAGACCATTACTAACGCACTTCGGCCGGCGTGGGGCAACTCACGTTGTTTGAAGTTCAGATTAGCGGGTGTAAACATGTTCGTAGCAGAATTTGAGAACCAGAGAGGCAGAGATCGGGTGTGGAATGGTTCGCCATGGCACATCAGCAAGAACGCCGTGGTGCTGGGTGAGTTCGACGAGTGTATGCGGCCTGATGAGGTCCTGTTCGATCGTCTGCAGATTTGGGCTTGGGTTATGAACCTACCCTATAGCCTGAGGGATGAGGCGTGCTGGACTCCTATTGCTAAGCAGATGGACAAGAACGCTCAGTTTGTTAAGTTTGATCACAATTTTCTGCGAGCCAGGATATCAGTTGAGGTAGGTAAACCTTTGAGAAGGTGGATTTTCATCGATTCTGCGCGAAGGAAGAAGGTGGACTTGTATGACATTCAATATGAACAGCTGCCCTACTTCTGTTTATCCTGTGGTAGATTAGGGCACTCAGAGCTTTATTCCACTACTCCGGGCTCCCGCGATGTAAAGGGTGAGCTCCCGTTTGGCTCTAAGCTTCGTGCTTCAGATGATGCTAGGAAGCCGGCGGCCAGCGACAATTCCTCCACGGAGCCAAAGGTGGGGACTCATAGTAAGCCAACCATGAGGAATTCTATCCGGGTTTGCTATTTCACATCTAGATGTGAGATATTATCTCACATCTAACTCCCTCATCTTTGATTTTTTTTCTTTTAAAGTCTCCCATTGATTTGTTTTGTCCAAAAATTCACGCATAGGCTAATCTCGCGGTTGTTCGCGTTCGAGCTCGAGCGTGATGTGCTCGCGCAGCCTGAAGCCTAACGTGCGGTCATCGTGGCAGCTTGGGCTGGCCCATGTGTGTGGCAGCGTGGGCTGTCTTTGTCTGTTTTTTTGTCTACTTTCTGAACTGTCTCAGTTCGCTACATCCTTTGCATTTTTTGAGGCCTTTTATCTTATTTATTTATTTTTATTTTTTCTCCCACTGCGATGCTATGAATGCATATATGTCATATGTTGTGTGCATGCATCTCCTTTGTGCGTGTATATACCGTACGATTGTTGATGCATGTTTTTTGTTGTTGTTTGGATTTTTGTGTTCATTTAAGTAAATCATGTATCGAATTGTTAAAATTCATATAGATTAGTTTCAATGATGTTCATCTAAGTTCCAGTCCTTTTGACCCGTCGCTATTAATTTCGTGCAATTTTTGATCAGGATTGTCTAGTCCCGTGCATCCGGTGTCACTCGCGCATTGTCCGTTTCGCGGCTCATCACACCGTGCGTTTTTTTTGTTGGGCCATTCTTTGTGGTTTGTTTTTTCTGTGTTGTAGTTGAAAAGACAAGTTGTTTGTATAAGTCGAAGAGATGAGCTGACCGCTGGCTCATCAGTTCTTCTCATCTCTCTCTCTCATTCCTCTTTGTCTTTGGAGCAGAGGTAACCCAAGGATGGATGTGCTTTTAAACACTACAATGCCAGGCAACAACCTTTTTTTTGGCAAGTCTAACCCTAATATGTAAGAAGCTCGACCTTTTCTTGTCCTACTTTGTGAGTGCATTGTTCATACGCAACATGGCCTTGTCCCAGTTGTAACTCCACCCTCAACACGTAACTGGGGACCCGACCACTTTTGTCCCAGCTGCAAGTCCACCCCTGGCATGCAAGTCCACCCCTACAAGCCCATTTTTGACTCGTAACTGGGCATGTGTTTCGTCTTTCATCCCAACTACAAGTCGACAATTGACTTGCAATTGGGCTTGTAGTTTCGTAGTTGTCCTAGTTGCAAGTCCATCTTCCATTCACAACTGGGTTTATATTTCTCCCATTTGCAAGCCCACCCTCAACTTGCAACTAGACATGTTTTTGTTTTTCATCCCAGTTGCAAGTCTACCCTTGACTCAAGAATCGGGCTCGTTGTTCGTAGTTGTCTTAATTTCAAGTCCATCCTCGACTCGCAACTGGGATCACAGTTTTGTAGTTGTCCTAGTTGCAAGTCCACCCTCAACTTGCGAATGGGCCCATATTTTTGTTGTTGTCCTAGTTGCAAGTCCACCCGTGAGTCGCAACTGAGCTCGTAGTTTTTGTTATCCTAGTTACAAGTCCTACTTTGACTCGCAACTAGGCGCATAGTTTGTTTTATCCCAGTTGCAAGCCCACCCTTGACTCGCAACTGGGCCCGTGTTTGGCCTTTCATCCCAGTTGCAAGCCCATCTTCGACTCGCAACTGGACCGTAGTTTGTTTTATCCTAGTTGCAAGTCGACCATTGACTCGCAAGAATCGGGCTCATAGTTTGTAGTTGTCCCAGTTTTATCTGCATCCTCGAGTCGCAACTCAACTCATAGTTCTCTCAGTTGCAAGCGCACCCTCGACTCGCAACTAGCCATGTCTATTGTTTTTCATCCAAGTTGCAAGTCCACCTTTGACTCGTAACTAGGCTCATAGTTTGTTTCATCCCACCCTCAATTCGCAATTATCGGTCTTCTCCTCCACTACATTTCACGCCTTCAATGCTAATGCAACTAGGCATGGCTGGGTTCGGTTGCGGAATTGACGTTCTGGGGGGTAATTGACCTTTTTCTCGTAGCTGCAAGTCCTCCTCGACTCACAACTAGGGCTCGACCTTTTCTTGTCCCAGTTGCAAGTCCACCCTCGACTCGCAACTGGGGCCCAACCTTTTTTGTCCCAGTTGCGAGTCCACCCTCGAATCGCCACTAGGGGTCCGATCTTTTTTTGTCCCAGTTGCAAGTCCACCCCTCGACAGCGAACAAACCGCAGATGAGCCGCCCTAGGTAGCTGGGATACTTTTTCCATTTTTGTTTTGTTTTTTCTTCATGATTTCTTATTTTTATATTCTATTATTTTTTTTCATTGATTTTCCTCGCGTTTTAATCCCAGTTGCAAGTCCACCCTTGACTCGCAGCTAGGACCATAGTTTGTTTCATCCCAGTTGTAAGTCAACCCTTGACTCATAACTTGTCTCGTAGTTTCATAGTTGTCCCAGTTGCAAGTCCATCCCTCGACTCGCAACTGGGCACGTAGTTGTCCGAGTCCCAAGCCCACCCCAACTCGCTACTGGAGCCTATGTTTTTGTTTTTCAGGTTTGCTATTTCACATCTAGATGTGAAAGAATACCTCACATCTAAGTGCATTATTGTAGGATAACTCTTTGCTATAAGATTTTTGTTTTGTTTTCCCTTGTTTGCTTTTCCTCATTTGTTTTTGTATCTCTTTTTGGTCTTTTAAATTCATAATTTTCAATAAATAAATAAATTCACCATTTAATTTATTTCCTGTAATTTCCATGCAAGCGCTCTCTCTACCTTCTGCCTCGTTTGTTGTTTTTTGTTTATTACATATCATGTTGTTGTCTAGGCCTGTTTGGCTTCGCTTTTGTCGGCCCTCAACTCACAACTGATGCCTGATATTGTTTTGTCCCAGTTGCAAGTATGTCCTCAACTCGCAAATGGAGCTCAACGTTTTTTGTCCGAGTTGCAAGTCCGCTCTAGTCTCGCAACTGGGACCCGGTCTTTTTTTTCCTAGTTGCAAGTCCATCGTTGACTCGCAACTAGGTCCGACTTGTTTTTTTCTAATTGCAAGTGCACCCTCAACTCGCAATTGGGGCTCGAACCTTTTTGTCCCAGTTGCAAAAAAAACCCTCGACTTGTAACTAGGACATGACTTTTTTTCCCAGTTGCAAGTCCACCCTCAACTCGTAATTGGGGTCCGATCTTTTTTGCCCGATTTCCAAGTCCACTCTCGAGTCGCAACTGAGCCTGACCTTTTTTCCCGGTTGCAATTGCACTCTCGACTCACAACCGGGTCTCGACACTTTTGGTCCTAATTGTAAGTCTGCCCTTGACTCGCGACGGGGCTCCAATTTTTTTTCCGAGTTGAAAGTCCACCCTCGATTCTTAACCAGGCCTCAATCATTTTTGTTCTAGTTACAAGTTCACTCGACACAAAATGGGGTAGACATTTTTCACAAGTTGCACGGCCACCCTCGACTCAAGAATCATGGACCAACCTTTTTGTCCGAGTTGCAAGTTCACCATTTACTACGCAACTAGGGCACAACCTTTTTGTCCGAAAGGTTGCAAGTCCACCTCGACTCACAACTAGGGTCCAACCTTTTGTGTCCGAAAGGTAAGTCCACCCTTTTTTGCAACTAGGGGCCCAACCTTTTTTTTGTCCAAGTTGCATGTCCACCCTCGACTCGCAACTGGGGGCCAACCTTTTTTTTCTGAGTTGTATGTCCATCCTTGGCTCGCAAGTGGGGCCCGAGCTTTTTAAGTCCCAATTGTGACTCCACCCTCGATTTGCAACTGGGACCCGATCTTTTTTCCCAGTTGCAATTCCACCATCGACTCGCAACTGGGACTCGACCTTTTCTTTTCCCAGTTGCAACTCCACCCCTCGACTCACAAGTATATATGGCCCAACCTTTTTGGTCCTAGTTGCAAGTCCAAACTCGACTCGCAACTAGGGGCCAATTTTTCATTCCTAGTTGAGAGTCCACCCTCGACTTCCAAAGAGGGGTTCGAACTTTTTTGTCCTAGCTGCAAGTCCACCCTCGCCAAATGAACAAACTGCAGAAGAGCCGGCCCAAGTAGCTAGGATACATTTTTTGTTTTGTTTTCTCCATGTTTTTTTATTTATCATTTTTCTTCATTGGTTTTGCTCTGCTTTTATTTTTTCTATTTTTAGAAAATGGATCTCATTTTCTATGATTCTTTTTTATTTATTCATAAATTCACAAGTTTCAATAAATGTTTCAAATATGTAAATTTGTTAATTTTTCTAAAATTGTTCATGTTTATCAATTTTTTAGAACAAATCAAAATGTGTTCATTTTTTTGTTCTCTTCTTATTTATCTATTTTCTCTATTTGGGTTTCTCTTTCTAGTTTGTTTTCTCTTATTTGCTTTTCGTACAATGTATATAAAAAGTTCGCTTTTAGTTCATCGTATATAAAAAGTTCATCAAGTATCAAAAATAATGTTCACTGTATATTGCAAAAAAATTGTGTGTATTCAGAAAATGATCATCATATATTAAAGGATTGTTCACCATATATTAGAATTTTTTTGGTATTCGTTAACATTTTTGTCATTTAAAAATATGTAAATTCATGAACATGTTTTTTGAAATATGTTTTGACCAAACTTTGTTCCTTACAGAAAATTAATTATAAAATAATAAGAGTGAAAAACGCAAAAACCAAAAGGCAAAAAGAAAAAAAGGTTGGTAGCCTACAAGCTAGCAATGAGAGACGTACATGTAAATGTATAACGATCAGACGCAAAAGCTAACAAATCGATGTTTGGACTAGCGAGCAGTTTTTTCCGGAAAAAGCTAGCGACCAGTTTTTTTACCGGTAGCTAGTAACCAGATTTTTTTTAGGGAGCTAGTGGCCAGATCTGACGCTAACCGAGTTATTAACTGTTTGTGTTTATTATTATGCAAGAACAACCCTTAGTTCTAGCGGCTATAAGTGAGTGTTTAAGAGTAAGAGGTAGGAGGTTCAACACCTGGTACGTGCGATAGTTTTTTTTTTTTCAGAAACTGAGCCGGATAAAAGAAAACAATAAAACAGCAGGTTGGCTGGATTTTCTTTGCGTTTTTTTTTTCAGAAACTGAGCCGAATAAAAAAAAACAAACAAACAATAAATAGTAGCTTGGCTGGATAATTAACAAAAAAGAATGACATCATCTTAGATGTGAGATATTATCTCACATCTAGATGAGATATAGACAGACCCCTATCCGGGTTTGCTATTTCACTAACAAGGAAACTGGGGAGGAAGTTGTATCTCCTATGAAGAACAAGCAGCCACCGAAGCGAAAAGATGCTCCACATCAAGTCTACAGACCCGTGGCAAGGCCCTTGTTGCTTACAGATGGGAGTTTGGGCGCTGCTGCTGGGGACACGAGTACAAGCAAAGAGGACCCAACTTCAGCTAGTAATGATACAGAGGGGGATGACTTTGCCCGTGAACCAAAGAAGAAGAAGCCCACACCAGATAATTCGGCAGAGACCGCGGCGCGGTCCTGCCAGTCACATTGAGTTGTTTAAGTTGGAACTGCCGGGGGCTTGGGAACCCCGAGGCAGTTCGGGAGCTTCGCAGTATTGTGAAGCTTGAAGGACCCTCCCTTCACTTTGTAATGGAAACGAAAATCAAGGCAAAAAGAGTTGAGGATCTGAAGTATAAGCTTGGTTTTGCAGGTAGTTTTGCTGTTGACAGTGTCGGCCTTAGTGGCGGCATAGGTCTTTTTTGGTCCAGAGATGTGACCGTTGATTTGAAGAATTTTAGTAAGAGTCATATTGATGTACTGGTTCATAGCAATAATCAGAGCGCTTCTGTTTGGCGCTTCACTGGTTTTTACGGAGCACCGCGAGCGGAAGATAGACATCACAGTTGGCGGTTCATGCGTACTTTGCATGACATACCCCATAGCGCATGGTTGTGCATGGGAGACTTTAATGAAACATTGTATGCATATGAGCATTTCAGTAGAGCGGCACGGTCTGAAGCTCACATGAGAGCTTTTCGGGAGGTTGTGGATGAGATCTCCTTCCAAGACTTGGCCTGGTCTGTCACGGCCTTTACATGGGATAATCATCAAGCAGGAGATGCAAATGTCAAGGCACGATTAGATCGAGCTTTCGCGAACGAGGAATTCCGGCAGCTTTTTCATCACATACGGGTTAGACATCCCCCTTCAGTTGAGTCTGACCATTGTTTTGTGATAGCAGAAATAAAGGAGGTACTGTCAGATAGGCCTAGGGCCAAGAAGCAATTCCGTTATGAGAATGTTTGGCAGACTCATTCAGATTAGTAGATGAGACTTGGCGGGGTATACCACGAAATCCGGGCCTCCAAGACATTGCATCGGCACTCGGCACTTTGCAGTCAACTTTGGGGCCATGGAGTTTGAAGGAGTTTGGGTGTCTGGCCTGTACTGTCAGGCAATTCCAACAACAAATGAACCGTGTTCGGTGTCAGTCTATAGGTTCTGGGCCTTAGGATGAGGAGAAAAGCCTCATTAAAAAGTTGAAGGAAGCCCTGCATTAAGAGGAGGTGTGGATCCGACAGCGTTCGAGAGTTCCGTGGATCCGCGAGGGCGATGGTAACACATCATATTTCCAGGCACAAGCAGCGCAGCGCAAATGAATGAACATAATTTCAGAACTGAGCCGAGCTGATGGCACCGTTTGTGCTAGTGGAGATGAGGACAAGGTGGAGGTGCAGACTCTTTACCAAAATTTTATATGAATCACAAGGTTTTGCCGACCCCCAGCTGTTGTTATTGTATGTGCCGGTCAAGGTGATGCAGACGATGAGTATTGAACTATCCAAACCCTACACCCCGGAGGAAGTCAAAGTGGCGCTGTTTCAAATGGCTCCATCGAAGGCCCCCGGTGTTGATGGTTTTACTGCAGGTTTTTATCAGTGCCATTGGGATTTAGTTGGTAATGACGTAACCTGGTAGTTCTTGATTTTCTCAAACGGGGGAGGGGGGGGGGGGGGTGGGGGTGGGGGAGCTACCGTCGGGATTGAATGACACTTGTATTACTCTCATTCCCAAGGTTAGACACCCCAATCAATCTCGCAGTACTGTCCTATTGCATTGTGCCCAGTTTTGTACAAGATTGCAGAAAAGGTGATCACCAACCGTTTGAGATGTATTATGGACGAGGTTATCAGTGAAGAGCAAAGTGCATTTGTCCCCGGCCGCCTCATCACCGACAATGTTCTAGTTGCATATGAAAGCGCATACACGATGAGGAGGAGGAAGAAGGGCAAGAATTTCTCTTGCGCGGTCAAGCTTGACATGATGAAAGCATATGACCGCGTCGAGTGGCATTATCTCGAAGCAATACTGTCTCGGCTAGGTTTCTGTATGAGCTTCGTTAGATTAATAATGAAGTGTGTCTCCTCTGTTCGGTTTTCGGTGCGTGTCAACGGTGAACTACTGCCATACTTCACACCATCCAGAGGATTCCGACAAGGTGACCCAGTTTCACCATATCTTTTTCTGCTATGTGCAGAAGTTTTTCCCTCATTGTTAAAATATTACAATGGAGTAACTATTGATAGAGGCCTGAGGGTGAGTTACAGATCACCATGGGTCACTCATTTATTATTTGCAGATGACAGTCTTATTTTCATCAATGCAAGTAATCGAAGTGCACTCAGACTGAATGAAATTCTCAGGATTTATGGAGAGGCTTCGGGCCAAAGTGTTAATCATGATAAAAGTTCAATATATTTCAGTACTAACACTCCTGATTCGTTGAGGCAGGTTCTGAAACCAACTTTGAATATTCATGTGCAAGTTTTCAGCGAGAAATACCTGGGGCTCCCTACTGCTGTGGGTCGGATCACAAGTGGTACATTTGATCATATCAGCGAAAGGGCTCGCGGGAAAATCCAAGGCTGATCGGAAAAATTATTGGCCTGTGCAGGCCGAGAGACTCTGCTCAAGTCAGTTGTTCAATCTATTCCTACCTATCCAATGAGTACTTTCCTACTGACCCAAAAAGTTTGTAAGAGTCTTACTTCACCAATGGCTAAATATTTTGGAGTAGTTCTCTTGACAAGAAGTCATTGCATTGGGTCTCCTGGAAGGACCTAGCCACACCCAAGTGTAAGGGCGGGATGGGCTTCCGAGACCCGCATCTTTTTAATCTTGCTATGTTGGGCAAACACGTGTGGCGCTTCCTCACCAACCCAAATTCCCTTTGTGCAAGAGTTCTGAAGGACCGCTACTTCCCCGACACTGACTTCGTGCATGCTACTATACCCAAGTCGGCGTCGGCCACTTGGAGGGCGATCATGGCAGGGAGGGAAGCCCTTCGATCCGGACCGATCTCTCGTGTGGGCGATAGCTCCTCCATATCAGTCTGGAATGACAAATGGATACCAGGTACAATATCTATGTCTCCTATTTTGCGGCCACAACATACCACACCATTGATCGTGTGTCTGAGCTTATCGATCCATCTAACTGGTCGTGGAGGCAAGAGCTTGTTCGATATACTTTCATTGCTCCTGATGCTGAAGCAATATTGAACATCCCTATTCGGCAAGGAGGAGGAGATGATTTTCTTGCATGGGCATTCAAAAGATCGGGGAACTACACTATGAAGACGGTGTACCGTGCTCTCGTGACTCAGAAAGAGCGTGTTGCTCTAGAGGAAGGGACGGCTACCAGAACTTCAGAGGATGATACATAGTTGTGGAAATCCCTATGGAACTTGAATGTCATCCCGAAAGTTAGAGTGTTCTGGTGGAGGGTTCTACGTGGAATTCTCCCAGATGAGGCCACTCTCAACTATCGACATATTGCAAAGATTTGATGATGCAAAGTTTGTCTGGCTATGGACGAAAATCTCGAGCCTGCACTCATACATTGTTCACATGCAAAACGCTTCTGGGATGAAATCTGGAGCATGCACTCATACATTGTTCACATGCAAAACGCTTCTGGGAAGAAGCGTGTGCTTGGTTTGGTCTCAGATTGCCTCGTCTTCATCCAGATTCATGGGCGCGGGATATCACATGTGATCCTCGGTTTACAGATGATGACCGCACCAAGATCACCACGATAATGTGGTCTATATGGCACTCCCGGAACCGGATTAAGCACGACAAGGAGGGGAGGGATCCTACAGCAACGATTAGGGCCACCAAGAAAGCGATCGCCCTCCTTCATCTACCACGACGAGACGCGATGATCCTGCCTAGATTCGGTTGGAGACCACCAGATGATGGTGTCATCAATATCACTACGAACGGTGCCTTAAACATAGCACATGGCAGGGGCGGTGCGGGAGGTGTGGCTCGATCCTCTTCGGCGCTCCTGGGAGCATGGTGCAAGCCATACTTGGGCATCTCTGATCCCTTGATTATGGAGGGTTTATCACTACGGGATGGAGTTTGTTTTGCTTTTCTTCGAGGATTCTCGCACGTGGTAATGGAAGTTGATTGCTTGGAGATGGTGACGCTTTGGAACACTCGCCACAATTCTCGTTCAATTGTGGATCCTTTATTGTTAGAGATAGGAGAGCTATGTAATAATTTTTACTTCATTTGTTATTCAGCATGTAAATAGGTCAGCTAACCTCCCGGCGCATCTTTGTGCAAAGCATGCTTGCACTTTGAATGTGAGCAAGAGCTGGCTTGAGGAGACTCCTAGCTTTTTGGTGACCAGCCTATTGGCTGGTTGTCCCAAGAATGCTTTCATATGAATAAAGCTCTCTATTTTCCCCACCAAAAAAAGCATCCTCAACGGACGCATGCTACCTCTTGAGCTTGAGTTGGGTTTTCTCTTGAAGAGGAAAGGGTGATGTAGCAAAGTAGCATAAGTATTTCCCTTAGTTTGAGAATCAAGGTATCAATCCAGTAGGAGACAACACACAAGTCACCGAATACCTGCACAAACAATCAAAAACTTGCACCCAACGCGATAAAGGAGTTGTCATTCCCATCACAGTCACTTGCAAAAGTGAGATCTGATAGAGATAGACAAACGGTAAAGTAAATATTTTTGCTATTTTTGGTTTATAGATCGCAAAGTAAAATATTGCAAAATAGTAGATCAGAAACTAGTAAGATATAAAAGAGAACTTATATGATGCAAAAGAGACCCGGGGGCCATAGGTTTCACTAGTGGCTTCTCTCAAGATAGCAAATATTACGGTGGTGAACAAATTACTGCCGAGTAATTGATAGAAAAGCGCAAAGTTATGACGATATCTAAGGCAATGATCATGAACATAGGCGTCACGTCCGTGTCAAGTAGACTGAAACGATCTGCAGCTACTACTATTACTCCACACATCGACCGACTCCTGTCTGCATCTAGAGTATTAAGTTCATAAAGAACAGAGTAATGCATTAAGTAAGATGACATGATGTAGAGGAATTAACTCAAGCAATATGATGAAAACCCCATCTTTTTATCCTCGATGGCAACAATACAATACACGCCTTGCTGCCCCTACTGTCACTGGGTAAGGACACCACAAGATTGAACCCAAAGCTAAGCACTTCTCCCATTGCAAGAAAGATCAATCTAGTAGGCCAAACTAAACCGATAATTTGAAGAGACTTGCAAATATATCAAATCATTCATATAAGAATTCAGAGAAGAACCAAATAATATTCATAGATAATCTAATCATAAATCCACAATTCATCGGATCTCGGCAAACACACCGCAAAAGCATATTACATCGAATAGATCTTCAAGAACATCGAGAAGAACATGTTATTGAGAATCAAAGGGAGAGAAGCAGCCATCTAGCTACTAGCTATGGACCCGTAGGTCTGTGGTAAACTACTCACGTATCATTGGAGAGGCAATGTTGTTGATGAAGAAGCCCTCCGTGATCGAATCCCCCTCCGGCAGGACGCCGGAAAAGGTCCCTAGATGGGATCTCACGGGTACAGAAGGTTGCGGCGGTGGAAAAGTGGTTTCGTGGCTCCCCTGGATGTTTTTAGGGTATAAGAGTATATATATAGGCGAAGGAGCTAGGTCAGGAGACCCTCGAGGGGCCCACGAGGTAGGGGCGCGCCCTACCCCCTGGGGCGCGCCCTCCTGCCTCGAGGCCGCCTCGTTGCGTCTCCAACTTCATCTCCAAGTCTTCTGGTATCCTTCTGGTCCAAGAAAGATCATCGCGAAAGTTTTATTCCGTTTGGACTCCGTTTGGTATTCCTTTTCTGCGAAACTCTAAAATAGGTAAAAAACAGAAACTGGCACTGAGCTCTCGGTTAATAGGTTAGTCCCAAAAATAATATAAAATAGCATATAAAGTCTTATTAAACATCCAAAACATATAATATAATAGCATGGAACAATAAAAAATTATAGATACATTGGAGACGTATCAACGCGTGCTTGCGCGGCGCTTTAAAAAACTTTTACAGCGCCAAAATAGCGTTTTCGCGCACTGGGCATGTGTTCTGCTTCAGCAGAAGCGCTATATTTCACGTCGCAGGTAGCGCTCCAGCAGGCACGCTAAGGTTACAGCGCACGCGACTAGCACAAACAACATTTCCCACTCAACATAGAACCAAAAAGATAGAACACACAAAAAATAAATCTACAATAAATAGTTCAATTATTATTACAACTGTAATAATTAATTTATCTTCCAATACAACAAATAGTTCAACAATACAACAACAAACCAATTTTGTCGCCCATTCCATGCCCACCAACACCAGTCCTCGATTAGATTCTTTTGCAGATCATCATGCGTTTTGGCACGTCAAATGACATATGACAGGGGGCAATAAATCGGGACACCCTCGCAGCCCTCCTCCGCACTCGCACGAGACGTCCCAACGACTCATACTGAGAATAGTCTAAATCTTGCCTACGCTCATTCTCAACGATCATGTTATGCATGATCATACAAGCGCTCATGATGTATCAAAGGATCTTTTGATCGCAAAATCTAGTTGGTCCTCTAACAATAGCAAATTGGGCTTGCAAAATCGCCAAAGCTCTCTTCACATCTTTCCTAGCCGCCGCCTGAGCATTGTGGAAATAAAGATTTTTCTTACCTTGCGGTGCCGTCAACGGCTTCACAAATGTTTGCCACCTTGGGTAGATGCCATCCGCAAGATAGTAGCCATAGTTGTATGTAGGACCATTTGCTACAAACTCCACCGGTGTAGTTTCACCATTTGCAATCTTATTCATGAGTGGTGACTGATTAAGAATATTGATATCATTCAGAGATACGGGCATGCATTCAGAAAAAGCATGCCAAATCCAAGTCTCCTGATTGATCACCACTTCAACGATTATAGTGGAACCCTTTTTCTGGCCGTGGAATTGTCCATGCCATGCCTTAGGATAGTTCTAACTCCAATGCATGTAATCTATTGAGCCAAGCATACCTGAAAACCCGCGAGCTTTGTTCATCTCCAAAAGCCTTGTGGTGTCTTCCAGCATTGGGAGCTCTCAAATATTCTGGACCAAACACTTGCACAATTCCGACTGCGAAGCGCTTGACACACATGATGACTTGACTCTCACCCATGGCCAAGTGGTCATCAACGAGATTCGCCGTAATACCGTATGCCAACATACGCAAAGCGGCGGTCACCTTTTGAAAGGTGCTATGCCCGAGTTCTCCGGTGGCATTCCTCCTTTGCTAGAAAAACCGATCATGGCTCGCCAGTTTCTCTGCAATGTGTTTGAACAACTCGATGCTCATCCTAAAACGTCGCCGAAAGTAGGTCTCGGGGTATATGGCATTCTCTGCAAAATAGTTCCTCATCAATCTTTTGTGGGCACCGATCCTAGCCCTCCGCAATTTCTGATGACCGATAACTGAACCACCGTGCTTCGGCTTTTTATTGACGTGTATAGCTAGGATCATTGTGATGTCATCCTCCTCTTGAATATCAAATTCTTCGTCAGAAGAATCACAGGACGAACTCATCTAACAATATTGAATTTAAACTAGTTAAAAACAACAACCAACCTGCACCAAATTCATCTACAAATATAAAGTTGAAGCAATACATATCTTGCAAGCGTTTTGTCAAACTCCTTGTGGGCAGGGGCGGTGCCAGAAAATTTAGCCATTGGGTTCGCTCATTGACTTAGTGTAAGGAATTGTGATGAATTGATTAACTATAAAGTCCAGTTTTAGACCATCGGACGACAATAGTATATCACTCAAAGACAACATAACAGAAAGAAATATAATACCAACCATACGGAACGTACCAGCTGGATAATTATAAAACCACTTTACATATTGTAAAAGGGAGTAGTGCCAAAATAACTTAATAGCTTCAAGTACTATTTCTCGTCCTCCTGAAAACATATGAAAAAATAGCAAATTTAAAATAAGCACCATCAAGAGCATGTAAAATCATCACATTTATAGTGTCCCCTTTCAATTTTTCATCATCTAAAGAATATTTTTTTGTTAGTTTGGATTGCTTACCACATATGTCATCTAAATAATATTAAATACATAATCATTACTAATGGTAGAAAACATATCTTTCTTCACATAGCAAATTAGACAATCAATTATAAACTGATAGCCCATTTTATTACAGATTTTTTTTTACAACATTCAAAGCTGAAAATAATCTTTATACTGATATCGTGGCAACTGGCAATATCACATCACACTAGCTTTAGAAATTGATAGACCAGACTATAGAGAACTTCACATTAAATCTTCGTGGAGCATCCCCAATGATCCTCAACGGATAACTAAAATCAGGTGATCACACAAAAGGTCCCCTGGTTAAATATCTTCACCTAATTTCATTTTACTTCTTAGTGAGATCATCTAAATTATTTTCTCTGTGAATAGAAGGCTCTGAAGGATTGCTTGCGCTTTACCACGACGAATTTGGGAAGAAGATGTAGTGATGTGACCACGTACCTTGAATTTGGACTGTAGTTGCTTGCCCTAGCCGGCTTGCCGAGCGGCGGCGATTGGCAGATTGGTGAAGGGAGCAGCGGAACGGAAAAGACGAGAATCTGCCGATAGGGAGTAACAGATCGCGTCAATTCTGGAGGCGTGCGGCATGGTGCGTTATGTGCGTACATTGCATTCCGTCCATTATGGATGGAATCGAGTAAATCTTGCGATAGGTTCAGCTTTAATACGTTAGAATGGGATAATCACGTTAAGAAGATTAATGGGCACGGAGACAATTAGCTTGTGGGTTTCTGGGCCTTTCGATGGGGTCAGCTTTGATTTCTTAATGGGTTCAAACCACTAAATCCCTGTACGTATAGACATGGCAGTCCAAAGTCGTTGGGTTCAGCTGAACCCAATGACTATAAGCTGGCTCCGCCCCTGCTTGTGGGCGCCGAGCAGCAAACGGCCGCCGAGCGCTGTTCGCCGGAGGAACGGTCCGCTCGAGGGGCGGCAGCGAGCAGAGAAGCGAGGGAAGCGCCGACGGTTCGCCGGAGCAAATGGGAAAGGTGCGGGTGGCGGCGCCAGCACCTGGAGGTTTCAGATCTGGCGGTTGGTGAGAGTTGCGCGCCCAATTGGCATGTCCAGCGCGCGAGCGGGCATACCAAGTACACCGCGCACGATGCCATTTTCCTCCGCGCGCTGAACCAAGTTTACCGCGCGCGCGATTATTGCGCGGCTGCTGGAGCGCCTGTTTTGCCCCCGCGCGAGCGCAATAAAACGGATTTTTTCAGTGCGCGGCTAAGATAGCGCGCCTGTTAGAGATGCTCTTAACTTTAAAACTTTCGACATAAAGAAAGTGAACATGATGTTGTTGAAATATACTCCCTCCTTAAAGAAATATAAGAGCGTTTAGATTACTAAAATAGTAATGTAAACACTCTTATATTTGATTACAGAGGTAGTATAAACATATCTTCCTTTTAGCAGCATCATTAATAAATTCAACACCGTGCAGTGTGGCCGGTCTCCACTAGGATGGCGTGTGTAGGGGCAGCATGCGTTGCAGTGTGGCGGCTTCCATCAGGGTGCTCCCGTGCAAGCATCAGTTATGCAGAGATGCTTCAGAATTGTAGCTTTCAGAGAACTTTGCTGAAGGAATCTTCCAGGCGACTAATTGGATCACTTCATATAGCATTTTCTTTCAAGAGTTTGACACCTTATATTAAGATATAAGGTCCCAAAGACAATATCCTAAAGCACTTAGTAGAGCCCAGAGGCACTGCTGACAAAAGATGACCAGAACATTGAATTTCCATGATAGCTCCAATAAATTGTTGCAAGACAAAAATGGTCAAAAGGAATACTGATCACAAGAAAGAATAAGATCCAGAACAGAAAACTAAGACAATGTATACTCCTATCACTCAACCGATTAAGGTTCAAACAATGGACAAACCAAAACGATTATGGGAGATGATTCATGAGCATTCAGACTGTACCCAAACTTCATGGTTTCACCACAGAAATTCAAAAAGTGCACTCCAGCCAAAAAGCTATTTCGCCTTGCATCTTGTGTTGGGGTTGTATATCTTACGAAGGGCAACTAGATTTAGAATGTTTGCCATGCTATCTGTGCAAAAAGATGCACACTCTTATAGACATATGTGTGTTCAACTTGGTTCGTTAGTTTAGTTTCAATTACAAGACCTAGGTGCAAAAACTATGGTGCTCTGGTGGATGGACTTCACAAAAAAAAAATACAATAGTTTCCCCGGTAATTCCATAAACAAAGTCTAGGATTTAATAATTACTCCTTAAGCTTGTTTCCCCTTAATTTCTTAATTCTATAAAAACTAATATATTTTTAGATTTCCAAAATTATTTATTCAGGTGTTGAAAATGCCGCAGCATGTGTGAAAGAATCATCAAGCTGTCTCATGGAAAATCATGTAATGGCGATCTATTGGACATCTCTACTATTCAATGCTTCATTAACGAAAATATAAGATCAAGAAAATAAGGCGATGTAAACATGAGACTCCCATATGTCAAAACTAATGTTCCAATTTGATGAAGCATGTGATAGGGAAAGCACATCATGAAAACTACGGGCATTGCCAAGCAAGGCCACCATATGTCAAAACTAATGTTCCATTTAAATACACATTGCCATGAGCCTTTAAATGGTGGCCTTGTCCCTCTTGACTTGTAACGTGAGTATGTGCATGCATTCACTAACACAACAACCAAAGCATTATCCCACTCCCACCACCACCATATGCCAATATAAAGGCTTGGGATTTTGCGATTTACGCTGGTACATAGCTAGTTTGATTTGGTATATGTTGCTAGAGTAGGTGGTTGCCTAGCCATATCGATTGGTCTCGTAGTTTAGGATCCGATTTGATCGTGCGTTCACTTGGGCTTTTAGGATTTGTTCACAATATGTGTCTTAATTGTGGTGGTTCTATGTCCTTTTCTATTTTTGTACTTCTCTTTGTTGCTGAGAAGACTATCATCTCTGCGAGTTCATTCTGAGGTTTCGGACCGCCTCAAAATGGTCGCAAGTGATTGGAGTTGGAGCTCGGGTTAATACTAGGTGTTGGAGGCATATGTGGAGATCTATGAGCGACGGAGACAGTACAAACTTTGATTGAGCTCGTTGGATTGTTATGCCATGTGCAGCAACGGCCAGCTCCAAAGTGGATGCAGTCTCCATGGAGAACTAAACCAAGTCGGACAGAAAATGATGGTACTATTCATCACGGTAAAGCCTCTCAAAATCTCTTGAGACGAGGACACTTTTGCATCCAATCCAAGTACCAGCCGCCCAGAGTGTCACACCTGCAAGTACCTGTCATGCAGTCGTTCATACATGTATGATATGTATTTTATATACCAGGAAAAAATGTTTAGGCTTTTATTGAAGTAAAAATTAAAACCAAAATCAAGAGAAAATAAAAAAAGAACATTTTTTGAAAAATAAAAAGAAAGAAAATTAAGAAGAGGACTCAAAACCAGAATGAGCCAGACCCAGACGTTCTGGTTGAGCGTTTATTTAGCAAAGCGACGTAATAGGATTTTCCTGTAATGAAAAAGGTAAATGGTGATTTTGTTGGCTCTTGCAGAGAGTATGTTTTCTTCCTTTAATTTGTTCCCTTTTTAAAAAGCAATTCTGCTTGTTTTTGCTGTTGAAAGTTGTTTCTTTTTTACCTGGAATTTGGTGGCCCGCAGGGCCACGTGTACAGTATCGGTAAGGCAGGTTTTTTTTAGGCTAAGCGGTAAGGCAGGTGGAACACTGAGTATACTAGAAGCATATACACGCCTTGCTGCGCCGTTCTATTTTTCTACAATTTATTTGTTTGATTGTTAATTCACGAATAGATTCCTTGCTACTCTATTTGAGGGTCAGGGGTTGTTGTTCATCTCAAGGGCCTTATGTGTTTTGGCTTCCATAATTTTGGGACGAGAACACCCTTTATTGCATTGCAGGATATGTTTGGATCCTAAGACACATCATTATCTAGTTGGTAGGATATTACTCACTTTTTACGACTATTGTTCTTCACAAAAATGATATATGTTAGCAGCACTGCCAAAAACATATCCAAAATAGTGGATGGACAAGATAATATTCATCCGCAAAACTAATTCAAAACTAAGATATGCGTAACCGAGGTTTCCGATTGTAGTATTCATCTAAAACAATCATACAACTCTATGATTTGACCAACCAATATTTGATAACCTTCACATACAAATAATACAAAACACCAACAATAATGGTTTGCAATAACGGTAAACACGTACTGGAAGTGTGAAATACCGGGAAGTTGTAGCATTGCACCAAAGTATATGGCTTCTAGGTTTTGAATATCGATCATTCAGATGCCTAGTTAGAATCAAAATAAAAAACATATTTGAAATAAAAGCAATGCTTTGCACTGACTAACGACAGGAAAGGGAATGAAGCATGTTTATAGCGGCCTCTAAGAGGAAGAGCCGGAAGTGGGAGGATAGATAAACAATACTACAAGTGATTGATCTCAGTTTTTATTTGAATGTAGCATTGCTGATACATTAATAAGGTCTGGTCAGCTGTGTACATAAGTGACCCCGTGACAATTAACCAAATTATCTCCACATAGAAACCTACTTATCATCTTGTCTATTGTTTTAGTGCCAATTAAGTTATGTTAGAAACCGTGCTCCTTAGGCGTGGCACCATATGCTAATTAATACCCCCTCTATTCTATAATATAGTACATACTTTATTTTGAAAAGTCAAGCGTATCATGTTTGACCAAGTTTTAAAAAATCAACATCCACATGTACTTTTATAGTTTATTGATTTAGTACTTAGGATATAGATAGTTTATTCTAGAAACTTCATCAAACATGGACATCTTTGACTTCTGAAAAAACTAATATGCACTACATTGTGGAACAGAGGCGGCATAAAGCATGTCATGTATAAACTGCCCGAGGTTTTTAATCCACAAGCACAGACATGGTACTCAAGCAGTGAAGCATGGGGATTTTATATTGAAACCTTACTCGGTGAGATAAAATCTCAATATAATGTACTACTTGTTTAGCCCTTAAGCGAGCGAGATTGAATTTGGATCAGGGTGCCAAAGAAAGGAATGCAGAGGGAGAGGAAGGAGGTATCAGGAGTTGTACTGCAGGCCTTGTGGACCATGGTGTGGTGATGAAGGCGACCAAGTTCCAAAGACGACAACCATCCATGTCCAGGGCCAATGCTAGTCGTGGCAGCCTACTTTGTCGCCTGCTCCTCTAGGCCCCAAGCTTTGTCGTCGTTCGACGTTAATTACCATACAAAAGAAGGGGAGAAAGATGGAGAGATGGGCGGGGTGTCGTCCTGGTGGTGGACAGGCACAGCCCGTGCAGCCTGGTGGTGCAGAGGAGGCGGTGTTGGTCGGGCGCCTATGCAACTGTGTGGTGTGGAGAAGGCGTTGATGGACTAGCACCCGTGTAACCATATGACGCGGATGAGCAGGTGATGGTCTGGGTGTGTGTGCAACCGTGTGGTGCGAAGGAGGCGGTGATGGCTCCCGCGTACTGCCAGGCAAGAATGGGAGAAAGATGGAGAAATGGGCGGGGCATGCGGCATGGTGGTGAATTGACGGCGCCCATCCAGCCATGTGACGCAGAGGAGGCGGTGATGGGCCAAGCTGGCGGTGACCGTGCGGGTGTGCGATGGTCCATCATTTTGATAGACGTGAATATAGTTGGCCGCATCATTAATTTCCCTCGTACAAGTTGGGGTGAATTCCGTATATGCCATTCAAAACTTGCCCGTATCCGCATATGCCATTGGAAATTTCCCTCTGTCAAATATGCCACCAAAAATTTGCACCGCGTACAGATATGCCACTATGGCCAGTTTGACCGTTAGTTGACTGTCAAGTGGAAGGTGAAAAGACGATTTTGCCCCTGGGCGTTCTTGTGCACTGCAGCACCAACTTTATCGACCCAGTACTGTAGTGTTCGATGCACTGTGGAGAATACTTTCGCGTCCAGTACTAGAGCAACTAGTTCAGCGGGCGACGTACTGTAGTAATAATTACTGTAGCGCATGATTTTCTAAAAAATGTGTCCTGCTATATTGCAAACAATTTTTTATAATATCTTTTTAAGTGAACAATTACTGCGACGGAGCCTGTGTTGCGAACAATTTTTTTAAAAGTGAACAAAATTTGAAAAAAGTGGGCGGCACAGTTTTTAAAAAATCGCGCGCTATAGTAATTGTTACTATAGTAAGTGTTGCTACAGCAGGCTCCGTCCCATATTGCGAACATTTTTTTAAATGAATGAAATTTGAAAAAAGTGGGCGGTACAGATATTCACATTTTTGAAAAAGTGGGCGCTATAGTGCATCAGATGCTGCAGTGTCGCTCTGTTGCTACAGTGTAGGTCAGGGGCAAAATTGTCTTTTCACCTTCCACTTGACGGTCAACTAACGGTCAAACTGGCTATTGTGGCATATCTGTACGCGGTGCAAATTTTCGATGGCATATTTGACAGAGGGAAATTGCCAATGGCAGATGGGGGTACGGGCAAGTTTTGAGTGGCATATACGGAATGCACCCTACAAGTTGTACATGAGCGGCATGCAATCCTTTTTTTCTCGCAAAAACGTAGTCCGTCTGATCAAAAATAAATGTCGTGGTTTTAGTTTAGAGAGTAAGTGACACGTAACCCATCAAGTGTTGGACAAACATAGTTGGATGGTTGACCCAAACAGTAAAAATACCTACTATTAGACAGTTAAGAGGACATTGGTATCCCTTGCCCATCCGAATTCAAGTCCCAGACTTAACATTGATGCTCGCATTTTTCTGGATTTATTCCAGACCTTTTGGTAATGTGCGTTCGGCGGGAGGAGACGTTCCCGTCGACTACAAAGGCGTCTGTGTCGACTTCGTCAATCTCAAGATATTCTGTTGACTCAGTCTCTCAGAGGTGCTAATAGGGATAGGGTGTGAGTGCGTGTATTCATATGGATGAGTATATGCTTGTATATGTGAGCGACTTTGATGGTACTGTATTAAAAAAATCTAGTCACGTAGTTTAGACCGTGGTTTTCCTAAGAAAAACTAAGTGATTCTCCTATATATATAAAAAGAGATGTGGTCACTCAACCCTTCACAGCCCCGGAGCTGTGGTCACTCAACCCTTCACAGCCCCGGAGCGCTCAGAGCGGTTACAATTGAGGGAACTTAGATATTGTAGTGATATGACTGCTGAGAGAGTGGCGACAAAGCAATATTCGCAGAGGAGGGCATGTTGCGCTGGTGCTCCCAATGTGGCCCCACATGACAGAGAGATAAAAGCGGTAAATGGCCTCAGGAGGCTCACATCTCACCCCGCATATACTATGTAGAAGATACTACTCGTACATAAAGAAGCCTTTTTTTGGGAAAAAAATATATATAAAAGCTGTCACGCTCAACTCACTGCTATGCAATTAACACTCGATTGTGTCAAATCTTGGGAGGAAAAAGAGTAAAGGAAAAAGAGTACAGGAAAAAGGTAAAGGAAGGCGGTTTCGCCACTTTGATCCTCTTCTCTAGGAGTTATGGGCTTAAGTACTTCTCCAGATGCTGAAGTGAGTGGATGGACGTCTCACTCGTTTCATGTCATGGGCCACGCCACCTTGCTGCTCTGGTTATTTCGGGCCCATGACACGTTCCATGCGGTTTTCAGAGTGAACCATGTGTGGGGCGTCCGAACCTGGACCTGAATCGCAACGCGGTGACACGCGATGAGAAGCGGCATTACACCACATGGTTTTCCCTCATTTCCTGATGTCTCCTGTTCCAACATATATGAATTATGCATGTATAGTTAGACGGTCGATCTCTTATAGCCGTGGTTGTACACTAATCCTGATATCCTCTCTGTCTCGGTTGCGAGCTCGGCTAAATTGTGAACTATATATATATATATATATATATATATATATATATATATATATATGCATAGACTATGTGTAGCCGCACAGCACATGAGTACTGTCCAACAACTAGCTCTAATTAATGTATTTACTAGGCACGCAGTTGGCAGGATTCAGCATATCTTTTTAATTAGATCAGAGTTGGCACGTTGAGTTAAACTAGAAGAGTACAGTCCCTTATCTTTTGAACTCAAATCTTCTTTTTCGAACGAAAACGCTAGGAGCGTCCGTCTTTAAATTAATAAAGCCACAAAGCAACATCCACATAGATTTCAAACCTTACAAACCATTAAGTTCAAATGACACAAGACAGATAGATTGGATAAGTTCAATAGACCTAAGGGTACAATTGACGGCAAATAGATTGATCGAGAACCAATTCCAGTTAAAAGAATGACAGCTCAGCCGGAAAGGTAATTTATAAGGATAAACGATGATTGCGGGCATTCGCAAACATATCGAATCAAATGCTTCCTCCGGAGCTAGGAAATGTGTGAACCAGGTGATCACATGGACATATGAGGGCGTTCCAATCTCGTGCTTCCTCCGGAGCTAGAAAACATGTCCGACTGATGGGACACGACACTGACATCACAGTCCAAGCAGGTGCGCAGGAGATGCAACGGGGGAATCATCTACACTCTATGGTCGATCTGGGGGGAGCGAAATAGGCGTGTGTTCACTGTACAATGGCTGACGCACCGTGAAGTGGCAGCACTAGCCCTAGACGCAATTAATCAACGTGATCTGGCATTTGCTGGAAGCTTGCCAATCACGGGTATTGGCTAAACTAGTTTCTAGATCAGTCTTTTTTTATGGTTTGTGCGACATTCCCTAAAAACCCTCGCCCATCTGTATATTGCATCTTTTCGCCATCCCTTCTGTAAGAAAAAAAGCAGTGCTCCTGCCGGCTCCTCAAAAAAAAAAAACTCGACTAAATCTCTGCTAATTCCTTCATTGGCGGCTTATCTTCATTAATGAACTGGGAAGAGCATCGGTCATCATACATCCATTGCCGGCTTATCTTCATTGCACAACACCGAAAAGACCAAATTAATACAAGTTCATACACACTTATTATCATAGAACTTGTCTGAGTGTGTTTTATTAAGTATCCAGTTCTAGTTGTCATAAGTTCAAGGTACAACTCCGGGTCGTCCTTTTACCGAGGGACACAACTATTCGAATAGATAAACTTCCCTATAGGGGTGCACCACATAATCCAACACGCTCGATCCCCTTTGGCCAGACACACTCTCCTGGGTCATGTCCGGCCTCGAAAGATCAACACGTCGCAGCCCCACCTAGGCACAACAGAGAGGTCAGCACGTCGGTCTAAATCCTATGTGCGCAGGGGTCTGGGCCCATCGCCCATTGCACACCTGCACCTTGCATGGGCGGCCGGTGAGCAGACCTAGCAACCTCCATTACAAAGGAAGTTACGTTATGCGATCCAACCCAACAGGCCGCCGGGCCAACAAGGCCAAGAAGGCTTCGGCTGATACCACGACGTCGAGTGCCCATAACTGTTCCCACATAGTTGGTTAGTGCGTATAGGCCAGTAGCCAGATTCAGATCAAATACCAAGTTCTCGTTAAGCGTGTTATTATGAAGTAACCACGAACGCCGACCAGGGCCAGGCCCACCTCTCGCCTAAGTGGTCTCAATCTGCCCTGTCGCTCCGCCACAAAGATCCACACAGAGGGCCGTCGGGACAAATGTCCTTTCAGCCCCCAATCCGTGAATCACTCGCGGGTACTCCACGAGCCGACCCGACTTTAGTCACCATCTGTATAGTATGTATATATGTATAGTGTATATCCGTGATCACCTCCCGAGTGATCACGACCCGATAGTATAGCAAGGCAGACTGACATGAATGTAGGGCCAAAGATGATAAACTAGCATCCTATACTAAGCATTTAGGATTGTGGGTAAGGTATCAACGACTGTAGCAACAATGACAGGCTATGCAACAGAATAGGAGTAACCGAACAGTAACATGCTACACTACTCTAATGCAAGCAGTAGAGACAAGTATAGACGATATCTGGTGATCAATGGGGGGCTTGCCTGATTGCTCTGGCAAGTAGGAGGGGTCCTCAACACCGTAGTCGTACTGGGTAGTAGCGGCTTCGGTCTCGGTGTCTAGCGAGAGAAGAGGGGAAGAAACAATAAATATAATGCAAACATATGCATGACGATGCATGACATGACAATGAGCGTTGCTAGGTGTGCCCTAACGCGGTAGTAGGTAATACCGGCGAAGGGGGAAACATCTGGGAAAGTATTCCCGGTGTTTCGCATTTTTGGACAGATGAACCAGAGGGGGAAAGTTGCGAGTTTGCTATGCTAGGGATGTGTGGCGGACGAACGGGCTATATTCGGATTCGTCTCGTCGTTCTGAGAAACTTTCATGTACAAATTTTTTCCATCCGAGTTACGGCTTACTTTCTATGATTTTCTAAAGATTTTAAACATTTCTGGAATTTATTTATTTATTTCAAATCAGCATCATCCAGAACATTGTCTGGTGACGTCAGCATGACGTAGAGGTGACGTCAGCGGTCAACAGTCCGCTGACCAGAGTCAAACCTGGCCTGTGGGTCCAGTGGGACCCACATGTCATTGACAGTGGTTTAATTAGCTGAGTTAGTTTAATCTAATTAATCTAATTAGTGGGAGGCCTACTGTTAGTGGGTAATTAGTGTTCCAATTAATTAATTTAATTAACTAACAAACTAATTTATTTATGAAAAATCATTTTAACAGGCGGGACCCACATGTAATAGACAGGGCCCGCCCAGTCATCATAGTTGACTTAGCCAACGGGTCAACAGGGGGGCCGGGCCCACTGGTCAGTGACCCAGCGGGGTGGTGTTGGGGAACGTAGTAATTTCAAAAATTTTCCTACGCACACGCAAGACCATGGTGATGGCATAGCAATGAGAGGGGAGAGTGTCTGTCCACGTACCCTCGTAGACCGAAAGCGTAAGCGTTATAACAACGCGGTTGATGTAGTCGTACGTCTTCACGATCCGACCGATCCAAGTACCGAACGCACGGCACCTCCGAGTTCAGCACACGTTCAGCTCGATGACGATCCCGGACTCCGATCCGGCAAAGTGTCGGGGATGAGTTCCACAAGACGACGGCGTGGTAGGACGATGATGATGCTCCACCGACGCAGGGCTTCGCCTAAGCTCCACGACGATATGACCCGAAGTGGAATATGGTGGAGGGGCACCAGACACGGCTAAGGAACGATCCGTAGATCAACTTGTGTGTCATGGGGTGCCCCGCCCCGTATATAAAGGAGCAAGGAGGAGGTGGCCGGCCTAGGGAGGAGGCGCACCAAGGGGGGAGTCCTACTCCCACCGGGAGTAGGACTCCTCCTTTCCTAGTAGGAGTAGGAGAGAAGGAAGGGGAAGGGAAGAAGGGGTGCGGCCCCTCCCCTTAGTCCAATTCGGACTAGGCCTTGGGGGGCGCGCGGCCTGCCCTAGGCAGCCCCTCTCTCTTTCCCGCAGGGCCCAATAAGGCCCAATACTTCTCCCCGGCGAATTCCCGTAACTCTCCGGTACTCCAAAAATACCGAATCATTCGGAACCTTTCCGAACTCCGAATATAGTCGTCCAATATATCGATCTTTACGTCTCGACCATTTCGAGACTCCTCGTCATGTCCCCGATCTCATCCGGGACTCCGAACTCCTTCGGTACATCAAAACTCATAAACTCATAATATAAGCCATCGAAACCTTAAGCGTGCGGACCCTACGGGTTCGAGAACTATGTAGACATGACCTAGAACTATTCTTGGTCAATAACCAATAGCGGAACCTGGATGCCCATATTGGCTCCTACATATTCTACGCAGATCTTTATCGGTCAAACCGCATAACAACATACGTTGTTCCTTTTGTCATCGGTATGTTACTTGCCCGAGATTCGATCGTCGGTATCCAATACCTAGTTCAATCTCGTTACCGGCAAGTCTCTTTACTCGTTACGTAATGCATCATTCCATAACTAACTCATTAGCTACATTGCTTGCAAGGCTTATAGTGATGTGCATTACCGAGAGGGCCCAGAGATTCCTCTCCAGACAATCGGAGTGACAAAACCTAATCTCGAAATACGCCAACCCAACATGTACCTTTGGAGACACCTGTAGTACTCCTTTATAATCACCCGATTACGTTGTGACATTTGGTAGCACCCAAAGCGTTTCTCCGTAAACGGAGTTGCATAATCTCATAGTTACGGGAACATGTATAAGTCATGAAGAAAGCAATAGCAGCATACTAAACGATCAAGTGCTAGGCTAACAGAATGGGTCATGTCAATCACATCATTCTCCTAATGATGTGATCCCGTTAATCAAATGACAACTCATGTCTATGGCTAGGAAACTTAACCATCTTTGATTCAACGAGCTAGTCAAGTAGAGGCACACTAGTGACACTATGTTTGTCTATGTATTCACACATGTATTATGTTTCCGGTTAATACAATTCTAGCATGAATAATAAACTTTTATCATGAAATAAGGAAATAAATAATAACTTTATTATTGCCTCTAGGGCATATTTCCTTGATTTCCCACTTGCACTAGAGTCAATAATCTAGTTCACATCATCATGTGATTCAACACTAATATTCACATCTCGTATGTGATTAACACCCATAGTTCACATCGTCATGTGACCAACACCCAAAGGGTTTACTAGAGTCAATAATCTAGTTCACATCGCTATGTGATTAACACCCAAAGAGTACTAAGGGATGATCATGTTTTGCTCGTGAGAGAAGTTTAGTCAACGGGTCTGTCACATTCAGAGCCGTATGTATTTTGCAAATATTCTATGTATACAATGCTCGCAGGGGCTACTCTAGCTAATTGCTCCCACTTACAATATGTATCCAGATTGAGACTTAGAGTCATCCGGATCAGTGTAAAAAGCTTGCATCGATGTAACTCTTTCTGACGGGCTCTTTTATCACCTCCATAATCGAGAAATATTTCCTTAGTCCTCACTAAGGATGTTCTTGACCAATGTCCAGTGATCTACTCCTAGATCACTATTGTACTCCTTGCCAAATTCAGAGCAAGGTATACAATAGGTCTGGTACATAACATAGCATACTTTATAGAACCTATGGCTGAGGCATAGGGAATGACTTTCATTCTCTTTCTATCTTCTGCCGTGGTCGGGCTTTGAGTCTTACTCAATTTCACACCTTTGTAACACAGAAAGAACTTTTCTTTGACTGTTCCATTTTGAACTACTTCAAAATCTTGACAAGGTATGTACTTATTGAAAAACTTATCAAGCCGCCTTGATCCATCTCTATAGATCTTGATGCTCAATATGTAAGCAGCTTCACTTTGAGGTCCTTCTTTGAAAAACTCCTTTCAAATACTCCTTTATGCTTTGCAGAATAATTCTACATTATTTCCGATCAACAATATGTCATTCACATATACTTATCGAAATGTGTAGTGCTCCCACTCACTTTCTTGTAAATGTGAGGCTTCTCCAAAAGTCGTATAAAACCATATGCTTTGATCACACTATCAAAGCGTTTATTCCAACTCGAGATGCTTGCACCAGTCCATAGATGGATTCTTGAAGCTTGCACATTTTGTTAGCTCCTTAGGATTGAAAAACCTTCCGGTTGCATCATATACAACTCTTCTTTAATAAATCCATTAAAGAAGGTAGTTTTGACATCCATTTGCCAAATTTCATAAAATGTGGCAATTGCTAACATGATTCGGACAGACTTTAAGCATCGCTTCTGATTGAGAAAATCTCATTGTAGTCAACACTTTGAATTTGTCGAAAACCTTTTGCGACAAGTCGAGCTTTGTAGATAGTAACACTACTATCAGCATCTGTCTTCCTCTTGAAGATCCATTTATTTAACTTGACTTGCCGATCATCGAGCAAGTCAATCAAAGTCCATACTTTGTTCTCATACATGGATCCTATCTCAGATTTCATGGCCTCAAGCCATTTCGCGAATCTGGGCTCATCATCGCTTCCTCATAGTTCGTAGGTTCATCATGGTCTAGTAACATGACTTCCGAACATGATTACCGTACCACTGCAGTGCGGATCTTACTCTGGAAGACCTACGAGGTTTGGTAGCAACTTGATCTGAAGTTTCATGATCATCATCATTAACTTCCTCACTAATTGGTGTAGGAATCACTAGAACTGATTTACGTGATGAACTACTTTCCAATAAGGGAGAAGGTACAATTACCTCATCAAGTTTCTACTTTCCTCCCACTCACTTCTTTCGAGAGAAACTTCTTCTCTAGAAAGGATCCATCTTAGCAACGAAAAACTTGCCTTCGGATCTGTGATAGAAGGTGTACCCAATAGTTACCTTTGGGTATTCTATGAAGACGCACTTCTCCGATTTGGGTTTGAGCTTATCGGTGAAAACTTTTTCACATAAGCATCACAACTCCAAACTTTTAAGAAACGACAGCTTAGGTTTCTTTGTTAAACCATAGTTCATATGGTGTCGTCTCAACGGATTTAGATGGTGCCCTATTAAACGTGAATGCAGCTGTCTCTAATGCATAACCCCAAAATGATAGTGGTAAACCGATAAGAGACATCATAGATCGCACCATATCCAATAAAGTGCGATTCTGACGTTCGGACACACCATAACATTGTGGTGTTCGGTGGCGTGAGCTGTGAAACTATTCCACATTATTTTAATTGAAGATCAAACTCGTAACTCAATTATTCGTCTTCGCGATCAGATCGCAGAAACTTTATTTTCTTGTTACGATGATTTTTCCACTTCACTCTGAAATTCTTTGAACCTTTCAACTATTTCAGACTTATGTTTCATCAAGTAGATATACCCATATCTGCTCAAATCATCTTGTGAAAGTCAGAAAATAACGATACTTGCCACGAGCATCAACACTCATTGGATCGCATACATCGGTATGTATTATTTCCAATAAGTCAGTAGCTTGTTCCATTGTTCTGGAGAACGGAGTTTTAGTCATCTTGCCCAAACGGCATGGTTCGCAAGCATCAAATGATTCATAACCAAGTGATTCCGAAAGTCCATCAGCATGGAGTTTTATTCATGCGCTTTACACCAATATGACTTAAACGGCAGTGCCACAAATAAGTTGCACTATCATTATTAACGTTGCATCTTTTGGTTTCAATATTATGAATATGTGTATCACTATGATCGAGATCCAATGAACCATTTTCATTGGGTGTGTAACCATATAAGGTTTTATTCATGTAAACAGAACAACAATTTATTCTCTTACTTAAATGAATAACCGTATTGCAATAAACATGATCAAATCATATTTATGCTCAACACCAAATAACACTTATTTAGGTTCCACACTAATCCCGAAAGTATAGGGAGTGTGTGATGATGATCAAATCAATCTTGGAACTACTTCCAACACTCATCGTCACTTCCCCTTCAACTAGTTTACATTCATTACGCAACTCCGTTTCAAGTTACTACTCTTAGCAACTGAACCAGATTATCAAATACCGAGGGGTTGCTACGAACACTAGTAAAATACACATCAATGATCTGTATATCAAATATACCTTTGTTCACTTTGCCATCCTTCTTATCCGCCAAATACTTGGGGTAGTTCCGCTTCTAGTGACCAGTTCCATTGCAGCAAAAGCACTTAGTCTCGGGCTTAGGTCCAGACTTGGGCTTCTTCACTCGAGCAACAACTTGCTTGCCGTTCTTCTTGAAGTTCCCCTTCTTCCCTTTGCCCTTTTCCTTGAGACTAGTGGTCTTGTCAATCATCAACACTTGATGCTCTTTCTTGATTTCTACCTTCGTCGATTTCAACATCACGAAGAGCTCGGGAATCGTTTTCGTCATCCCTTGCATACTATAGTTCATCACGAAGTTCTACTAACTTAGTGATGGTGACTAGAGAATTCTGTCAATCACTATCTTATCCGGAAGATTAACTCCCACTTGATTCAAGCGATTGAAGTACCCGGACAATCTGAGAACATGCTCACTAGTTGAGCGATTCTCTTCCATCTTTTAGCTATAGAACTTGTTGGAGACTTCATATCTCTCAACTCGGGTATTTGCTTGAAATATTAACTTCAATTCCTGGAACATCTCATATGGTCCATGACGTTCAAAACGCCTTTGAAGTCCCGATTCTAAGCCGTTAAGTATGGTGCACTAAACTATCAAGTAGTCATCATATTGAGCTAGCCAAACGCTCATAACGTACGCATTTGCTCCTGCAATAGGTCCATCACCTAGCGGTGCATTAAGGACATAATTCTTCCGTGCAGCAATGAGGATAAACCTCAGATCACGGATCCAATCCGCATCATTGCTACTAACATTTTTCAATACAAGTTTCTCTAGGAACACATATAAAAACATAGGGAAGCAAAAACATAGGGAAGCAACAACGCGAGATATTGATCTACAACATAATTTGCAAAATACTACCAGGACTAAGTTCAAGATAAATTAAAGTTCAATTAATCATATTACTTAAGAACTCCCACTTAGATAGACATCCCTCTAATCTTCTAAGTGATTACGTGATCCATATCAACTAAACCATGTCCGATCATCACGTGAGATGGAGTAGTTTCAATGGTGAACATCACTATGTTGATCATATCTACTATATGATTCACGCCGACCTTCGGTCTCCGTGTTCGAGGCCATATCTGTTATATGCTAGGCTCGTCAAGTTTAACCTGAGTATTCGGCGTGTGCAACTGTTTTGCACTCGTTGTAGATGGACGTAGAACTTATCACACCCGATCATCACGTGGTGTCTGGGTACTACGAACTTTTAGCAACGTTGCATACTCAGGGAGAACACCTCTTGATTATTTTAGTGAGAGATCATCTTATAATGCTACCGCCAATCAAAGCAAGATAAGATGCATAAAGGATAAACATCACATGCAATCAATATAAGTGATATGATATGGTCATCATCATCTTGTGCTTGTGATCTCCATCTCCAGAGCACCGTCATGATCACCATCGTCACCGGCGCGACACCTTGATCTCCATCGTAGCATCATTGTCGTCTCGCCAACTATTGCTTCTACGACTATCGCTACTACTTAGTGATAAAGTAAAGCAATTACATGGCGTTTGCATTTCATACAATAAAAGCGACAACCATATGGCTCCTGCCGATTGCCGATAACTTCGGTTACAAAACATGATCATCTCATACAATAAAATATAGCATCACGTCTTGACCACATCACATCACAACATGCCCTGCAAAAACAAGTTAGACGTCCTCTACTTTGTTGTTGCAAGTTTTACGTGGCTGCTACGGGCTGAGCAAGAACCGTTCTTACCTACGCATCAAAACCACAACGATAGTTTGTCAAGTTGGTGCTGTTTTAACCTTCGCAAGGACCGGGCGTAGCCACACCAGTTCAACTAAAGTGAGAGAGACAGACACCTGCCGGTCACCTTTAAGCAACGAGTGCTCGAAGCGGTGAAACCAGTCTCGCGTAAGCGTACGCGTAATGTCGGTCCGGGCCGCTTCATCTCACAATACCACCGAACCAAAGTATGACATGCTGGTAAGCAGTATGACTTATATCGCCCACAACTCACTTGTGTTCTACTCGTGCATATGACATCAACGCATAAAACCAGGCTCTGATACCACTGTTGGGGAACGTAGTAATTTCAAAAATTTCCCTACGCACGCAAGACCATGGTGATGGCATAGCAACGAGAGGAGAGTGTCCGTCCACGTACCCTCGTGAGACCGAAAGCGGAAGCGTTATAACAACACGGTTGATGTAGTCGCACGTCTTCACGATCCGACCGATCCAAGCACCGAACGTCACGGCACCTCCGAGTTACGCACGTTCAGCTCGATGGCGATCCCGGACTCCGATCCAGCAAAGTGTCGGGGATGAGTTCCGTCAGACGACGGCGTGGTGGCGATGATGATGCTCCACCGACGCAGGGCTTCGCCTAAGCTCCATGACGATATGACCGAAGTGGAATATGGTGGAGGGGCACCGCACACGGCTAAGGAACGATCCGTAGATCAACTTGTGTGTCATGGGGTGCCCCCCTGCCCCCGTATATAAAGGAGCAAGGAGGAGGTGGCCGGCCTAGGGAGGTGGCGCACCAAGGGGGGAGTCCTACTCCCACCGGGAGTAGGACTCCTCCTTTCCTAGTAGGAGTAGGAGAGAAGGAAGGGGAAGGGAAGAAGGGGTGCGGCCCCTCCCCCTAGTCCAATTCGGACTAGGCCTTGGGCGCGGCCTGCCCTAGGCAGCCCTCTCTCTTTCCCGCAGGCCCAATAAGGCCCAATACTTCTCCCGGCGAATTCCCGTAACTCTCCGGTACTCCGAAAAATACCGAATCATTCGAACCTTTCCTAACTCCGAATATAGTCGTCCAATATATCGATCTTTACGTCTCGACCATTTCGAGACTCCTCGTCATGTCCCCGATCTCATCCGGGACTCCTAACTCCTTCGGTACATCAAAACTCATAAACTCATAATATAAGCATCGCCGAAACCTTAAGCGTGCGGACCCTACGGGTTCGAGAACTATGTAGACATGACCTAGAACTATTCTTGGTCAATAACCAATAAGCGGAACCTGTATGCCCATATTGGCTCCTACATATTCTACGAAGATCTTTATCGGTCAAACCGCATAACAACATACGTTGTTCCTTTTGTCATCGGTATGTTACTTGCCCGAGATTCGATCGTCGGTATCCAATACCTAGTTCAATCTCGTTACCGGCAAGTCTCTTTACTCGTTACGTAATGCATCATTCCATAACTAACTCATTAGCTACATTGCTTGCAAGGCTTATAGTGATGTGCATTACCGAGAGGGCTCAGAGATACCTCTCCGACAATCGGAGTGACAAAACCTAATCTCGAAATCGCCAACCCAACATGTACCTTTGGAGACACCTGTAGTACTCCTTTATAATCACCCGATTACGTTGTGACGTTTGGTAGCACCCAAAGTGTTCCTCCGGTAAACGGGAGTTGCATAATCTCATAGTTACAGGAACATGTATAAGTCATGAAGAAAGCAATAGCAACATACTAAAAGATCAAGTGCTAGGCTAACAGAATGGGTCATGTCAATCACATCATTCTCCTAATGATGTGATCCCGTTAATCAAATGACAACTCATGTCTATGGCTAGGAAACTTAACCATCTTTGATTCAACGAGCTAGTGAAGTAGAGGCACACTAGTGACACTATGTTTGTCTATGTATTCACACATGTATTATGTTTCCGGTTAATACAATTCTAGCATGAATAATAAACTTTTATCATGAAATAAGGAAATAAATAATAACTCTGTTGGGGAACGTAGTAATTTCAAAATTTTTACTACGCACACACAGGACCATGGTGATGGCATAGCAACGAGAGGGGAGAGTGTCTGTCCACGTACCCTCGTAGACCGAAAGCGGAAGCGTTATAACAACGCGGTTGATGTAGTCGTACGTCTTCACGATCCGACCGATCCAAGTACCGGAACGACGGCACCTCCGTGTTCGACATCGTTCAGCTCGATGGCGATCCCGGACTCCGATCCAGCAAAGTGTCGGGGATGAGTTCCACAAGACGACGGACGGCGTGGTGGCGATGATGATGCTCCACCGGCGTAGGGCTTCGCCTAAGCTCATGACGATATGACTTCTCCGGCGCAGGCTTCGCCTAAGCTCCATGACGATATGACCGAAGTGGAATGTGGTGGAGGGGGCACCGACACGGCTAAGGAACGATCCGTAGATCAACTTGTGTGTCTTGGGTGCCCCCACCCCCAGATATAAAGGAGCCAAGGGGAGGGGGCCGGCCCTAGAGGAGGCGCTGCCAGGAGTCCTACTCCTCCGGAGTAGGATTCCTCCAATCCTAGTTGGAATAGGATTCCCCGGGAGGGGGAAAGAGAGAGGGGCGGCCCACCTTTCCTAGTCCTAGTAGGACTAGGGGAAGGGGGCCTTGACCACCTAGGGCTGGCCCTTTCTCCTTTCCACCAAGGCCCACTATGGCCCATATAGTTCCCGGGGGTTCGGTAACCTCCCGGTACTCCGGTAAATTCCCGATTTCACTCGGAACATTTCTGATGTCCAAATGTAGGCTTCCAATATATCAATCTTTATGTCTCGACCATTTCGAGACTCCTCGTCATGTCCGTGATCACATCCGGGACTCCGAACAACCTTCGGTACATCAATACTTATAAACTCATAATGAACTGTCATCGAAACGTTAAGCGTGCGGACCCTACGGGTTCGAGAACTATGTAGACATGACCTAGAACCATTCTCTATCAATAACCAATAGCGGAACCTGGATGCCCATATTGGTTCCTACATATTCTACGAAGATCTTTATCGGTCAAACCGCATAACTAAATCGTTGTTCCTTTTGTCATCGGTATGTTACTTACCCGAGATTCGATCGTCGGTATCCAATACCTAGTTCAATCTCGTTACGGAAAGTCTCTTTACTCGTTCCGTAATACATCATCTCACAACTAACTCATTAGTTGCAATGCTTGCAAGGCTTATGTGATGTGTATTACCGAGAAGGCCTAGAGATACCTCTCCGAGCAATCGGAGTGACAAAACCTAATCTCGATTCATGCCAACTCAACATATACTTTTGGAGACACCTGTAGAGTACCTTTATAATCAGCCGATTACGTTGTGACGTTTGGTAGCACACAAAGTGTTCCTCCGTAAACGGAGTTGCATAATCTCATAGTTTCAGGAACTTTGTATAAGTCATGAAGAAAGCATAAGCAACATACTAAATGATCAAGTGCTAAGCTAACGAAATGGGTCATGTCAATCACATCATTCTCCTAATGATGTGATCCCATTAATCAAATGACAACACATGTCTATGGTTAGGAAACATAACCATCTTCGATTAATGAGCTAGTCTTGTAGAGGCATACTAGTGACTATCTGTTTGTCTATGTATTCACACATGTATTATGTTTCGGTTAATACAATTCTAGCATGAATAATAAACATTTATCATGATATAAGGAAATAAATAATAACTTTATTATTGCCTCTAGGGCATATTTCCTTGATCTCCCACTTGCACTAGAGTCAATAATCTAGATTACAGTAATGATTCTAACACCCATGGAGTCTTGGTGCTGATCATGTGTTGCTCGTGGAAGAGGCTTAGTCAATGGGTCTGCAACATTCAGATCCGTATGTATTTTGCAAATCTCTATGTCTCCCACTTGGACTTGGTCCCGAATGGAATTAGGCGTCTCTTGATATGCTTGGTCCTCTTGTGAAATCTGGATTCCTTTGCCAAGGCAATTGCACGATATTGTCACAGAAGATCTTCATTGGTCCCGATGCACTAGGTATGACACCTAGATCGGAAATGAACTCTTTCATCCAGACTCCTTCATTTGCTGCTTCAAGCAGCTATGTATTCCGCTTCACATGTAGATCCCGCCACGACGCTTTGTTTAGAACTGCACCAACCGACAGCTCCACCGTTTAATAAAAATACGTATCCGGTTTGCGATTTAGAATCGTCCGGATCGGTGTCAAAGCTTGCATCGACGTAACCATTTACGACTAGCTCTTTGTCACCTCCATATACGAGAAACATATCCTTAGTCCTTTTCGGTATTTCAGGATCTTCTTGACCGCTGTCGAATTGATCCACTCTGGATTACTTTGGTACCTACACCTTGAAGCTTACTGACTAAGCATACGTCAGTCTGGTACACAGCATTGCATACATGATAGAGCCTATGGCTGAAGCATAGGGAACATTCTTCATTTCTCTCTATCTTCTGCTGTGGTCGGGCATTGAGTCCGACTCAATCTCACACCTTATGTCTGGGTAAAAACCTTTCTTTGCACGATCCATTTTGAACTTCTTCAAAACTTTATCAAGGTATGTGCTTTGTGAAAGTCCAATTAAACGTCTTGATCTATCTCTATAGATCTTGATGCCCAATATGTAAGCAGCTTCACCGAGGTCTTTCATTGAAAAACTTTTATTCAAGTATCCTTTTATGCTATCCAGAAATTCTATATCATTTCCAATCAATAATATGTCGTCCACATATAATATCAGAAATGCTACTGTAGCTCCCACTCACTTTCTTGTAAATCTGAGGCTTCTCCAAAAGTGCATATAAAACCATATGCTTTGATCACACTATCAAAACGTTTATTCCAACTCCGAGAGGCTTGCACGGACCATAAATTGATCGTTGGAGCTTGCACACTTTGTTAGCACCCTTTGGATCAACAAAACCTTCTGGTTGCATCATATACAACTCTTCTTCTAGAAATCCATTCAAGAATGCAGTTTTTACATCCATTTGCCAAATTTCATAATCATAAAATGCGGCAATTGCTAACATGATTCGGACAGACTTAAGCATCGCTTCTGGTGAGAAAGTCTCATCGTAGTCAACCCCTTGAACTTGTCGAAAACCTTTTGCAACAAGTCGAGCTTTGTAGATGATTACATTACCATCGGCGTCAGTCTTCTTCTTAAAGATCCATTTATTCTCAATAGCTTGCCGATCATCGGGCAAGTCTACCAAAGTCCATACTTTGTTCTCATACATGGATCCCATCTCAGATTTCATGGCTTCAAGCCATTTTGCGGAATCTGGGCTCACCATCGCTTCTTCATAGTTCGTAGGTTCACCATGATCTAGTAGCATGACTTCTAGAATAGGATTACCGTACCACTGCAGTGCGGATTTTATTCTGGTTGATCTCTGAAGTTCGGTGACAACTTGATCTGAAGTTTCATGATCATTATCATTATCTTCCTCGCTAATCGGTGTAGTTATTACGTAAACTGATTTACGTGATGAACTACTTTCCAATAAGGGAGCTGGTACTATTACCTCATCAAGTTCCACTTTCCTCCCACTCACTTCTTTCGAGAGAAACTCCTTCTCTAGAAAGGATCCATTCTTAGCAACGAATGTCTTGCCTTCGGATCTGTGATAGAAGGTATACCCAATTGTCTCCTTTGGGTATCCTATGAAGACACATTTTTCCGATTTGGGTTCAAGCTTATCAGGTTGAAGTTTTTTCACATAAGTCATGGATAAAAGCAATAGCAACATACTAAACGATCGGGTGCTAAGCTAATGGAATGGGTCATGTCAATCACATCATTCAACTAATGATGTGACCTTGTTAATCAAATGACAACTCCTTTGTCTATGGTTAGGAAACTTAACCATCTTTGATTAACAAGCTAGTCTAGTAGAGGCATACTAGTGACACTCTGTTTGTCTATGTATTCACACATGTATTATGTTTCCGGTTAATACAATTCTAGCATGAATAATAAACATTTATCATGAAATAAGGAAATAAATAATAACTTTATTATTGCCTCTAGGGCATATTTCCTTGATCTCCCACTTGCACTAGAGTCAATAATCTAGTTCACATCGCCATGTGATTTAACATCAATAGTTCACATCTATATGTGGTTAACACCCATAGTTCACATCGACATGTGACCAACACCCAAAGGGTTTACTAGAGTCGATAATCTAGTTCACATCGCTGTCACGATTAACACCCAAAGAGTACTAAGGTGTGATCATGTTTTGCTTGTGAGATAATTTTAGTCAACAGATTACATCACATTGAGCCGTAAGTATTTTGCAAATCTCTATGTCTACAATGCTCTTGCGGAGCTACTCTAGCTAATTGCTCCCACTTTCAATATGTATCTAGATCGAGACTTAGAGTCATCTAGATCGGTGTCAAAACTTGCATTGACGTAACCCTTTCTGACGAACCTTTTGTCACTTCCATAATCGAGAAACATATCCTTATTCCACTAAGGATAATTTTGACCGCTGTCGATGATCTACTCCTAGATCACTATTGTACTCCTTGCCAAACTCGATTGTAGGGTATACAATAAATCTGGTACACAGCATGGCATACTTTATAGAACCTATGGCCAAGGCATAGGGAATGACTTTCATTCTCTTTCTATCTTACGCCATGGTCGGGTTTTGAGTCTTACTCAATTTCACACCTTGTAACACAGGCAAGAACTCTTTCTTTGACTGTTCCATTTTGAACTACTTCAAAATCTTGTCAAGGTATGTACTCATTGAAAAAAAAAAACTTATCAAGCGTTTTGATCTATCTCTATAGATCTTGATGCTCAATATGTAAGCAGCTTCACCGAGGTCTTTCTTTGAAAAACTCCTTTCAAACACTCCGTTATGCTTTGCAGAATAATTCTACATTATTTCCGATCCATAATATGTCATTCACATATACTTATCAGAAATGTTGTAGTGCTCCCACTCACTTTCTAGTAAATACAGGCTTCACCGCAAGTCTGTATAAAACTATATGCTTTGATCAACTTATCAAAGCGTATATTCCAACTCTGAGATGCTTGCACCAGTCCATAAATGGATCATTTGGAGCTTGCATATTTTGTTAACACCTTTAGGATCGACAAAACCTTACGGTTGCATCATATACAACTCTTCTTTAATAAATCCATTAAGGAATGCAGTTTTGACATCCATTTGCCAGATTTCATAAAGTGTGGCAATTGCTAACATGATTCGGACAGACTTTTAAGCATCGATCTGAGTGAGAAAATCTCATTATATTCAACATCTTGAACTTTGTCAAAAACCTTTTCGACAAGTCTAGCTTTGTAGATAGTAACACTACTATCTGTGTCCGTCTTCCTCTTGAAGATCCATTTATTTAACATGGCTTGCTGATCATCGATCAAGTCAATCAAAGTCCATACTTTGTTCTCTTACATGGATCATATCTCAGATTTTATGGCCTCGAGCCATTTCGCGAATCTGGGCTCATCATCGCTTCCTCATAGTTCGTAGGTTCATCTTGGTCTAGTAACATGACTTCCGAACATGATTACTACACCACTACAGTGCGGATCTTACTCTGGAAGACCTACGAGGTTCTGTAGTAACTTGATCTGAAGTTTCATGATCAATATCATTAGCTTCCTCACTAATTGGTGTATTTGTCACGAGGAACTGATTTACGTGATGAACTACTTTCCAATAAGGTGCAGGTACTGATTACCTCATCAAGTTCTACTTTCCTCCCACTCACTTCTTTCGAGAGAAACTCCTTCTCTAGAAAGGATCCATTTTAACAGCGAATATCTTGCCTTCGGATCTGTGATAGAAGGTGTACCCAACTATTTCCTTTGGGTATTCTATGAAGACGCACTTCTCCGATTTGGGTTTGAGCTTATCGGTGAAACTTTTTCACATAAGCATCGCAGCCCCAAACTTTAAGAAGCGTCAACTTGGGTTTCTTGCTAAACCACAGATTCATATGTTGTCGTCTCAACGGATTTAGATGGTGCCCTATTAAGCGTGAATGCATTTGTCTCTAATGCATAACCCCAAAATGATATTGGCAAATCGGTAAGAGACATCATTGATCGCACCATATCAAAATAAAGTACTGATTCTGACGTTTGGACACACCATAATGTTGTGGTGTTCCGGTGGCGTGAGCTGTGAAACTATTCCACTTTGTTTTAATTGAAGACCAAACTTCGTAACTCAAATATTCATCTCCACGATCAGATCGCAGAAACTTTATTTTCTTGTTACGATGATTTTCTACTTCACTCTGAAATTCTTTGAACTTTTCAACTATTTCAGACTTATGTTTCATCAAGAAGATATACGCATATCTGCTCAAATCATCTGTGAAGGTCGGAAAATAATGATACTTGCCACGAGCATCAACACTCATTGAATCGCATACATCGGTATGTATTATTTCCAATAAGTCAGTAGCTTGTTCCATTGTTAGGAGAAGCGGAGTTTTAGTCATCTTGCCCAAAAGGCACGGTTCGCAAGCATCAAATGATTCATAATCAAGTGATTCCAAAATCCCATCAGCATGGAGTTTCTTCATGCGCTTTACATAATATGACCTAAGCGGTAGTGCCACAAATAAGTTGCACTATCATTATTAACTTTGCATCTTTTGGTTTCAATATTATGAATATGTGTATCACTATGATCGAGATCCAATGAACCATTTTCATTGGGTGTGTAACCATATAAGGTTTTATTCATGTAAACATAACAACAATTTATTCTCATACTTAAATGAATAACCGTATTGCAATAAACATGATCAAATCATATTTATGCTCAACACCAAATAACACTTATTTAGGTTCCACACTAATCCCGAAAGTATAGGGAGTGTGCGATGATGATCATATCAATCTTGGAACTACTTCCAACACTCATCGTCACTTCCCCTTCAACTAGTTTTTGTTCATTCTGCAACTCCGTTTCAAGTTACTACTCTTAGCAACCGAACCAGTATCAAATACCGAGGGGTTGCTACGAACACTAGTAAAATACACATCAATAATCTGTATATCAAATATACCTTTGTTCACTTTGCCATCCTTCTTATCCGCCAAATACTTGGGGTAGTTCCGCTTCTAGTGACCAGTTCCATTGCAGCAAAAGCACTTAGTCTCAGGCTTAGGTCCAGATTTGGGCTTCTTCACTCGAGCAGCAACTTGCTTGCCGTTCTTCTTGAAGTTCCCCTTCTTCCCTTTGCCCTTTTCCTTGAGACTATTGGTCTTGTCAATCATCAACACTTGATGCTCTTTCTTGATTTCTACCTTCGTCGATTTCAACATCACGAAGAGCTCGGAATCGTTTTCGTCATCCCTTGCATACTGTAGTTCATCACGAAGTTCTAGTAACTTAGTGATGGTGACTAGAGAATTCTGTCAATCAACATCTTATCTGGAAGATTAACTCCCACTTGATTCAAGCGATTGAAGTACCCGGACAATCTGAGCACATGCTCACTAGTTGAGCGATTCTCCTCCATCTTTTAGCTTTAGAACTTTGTTGGAGACTTCATATCTCTCAACTCGGGTATTCTTTGGAAATATTAACTTCAACTCTGGAACATCTCATATGGTCCATGACGTTCAAAACGTCTTTGAAGTCCCGATTCTAAGCCGTTAAGCATGGTGCACTAAACTATCAAGTAGTCATCATATTGAGCTAGCCAAACGTTCTCATAACGCCCGCATCCGCTCCTGCAATAGGTCATCACCTAGCGGTGCATCAAGGACATAATTCTTCTGTGCAGCAATGAGGATAAAACTCAGATCACGGATCCAATCCGCATCATTGCTACTAACATCTTTCAACACAGTTTTCTCTAGGAACAAAACATATGAAAGCAACAAACATAGGGAAGCAACAAAGCGAGCTATTGATCTACAACATAATTTGCAAAATACTACCAGGACTAAGTTCATGATAAATTTAAGTTCAATTAATCATATTACTTAAGAACTCCCACTTAGTCAGACATCTCTCGAGTCATCTAAGTGATCACGTGATCCAAATCAACTAAACCATAACCGATAATCACGTGAGATGGAGTAGTTTTCAATGGTGAACATCACTATGTTGATCATATCTACTATATGATTCACGCTTTCGACCTTTCGGTCTCCGTGTTCGAGGCCATATCTGCATATGCTAGGCTCGTCAAGTATAACTCGAGTATTCTGCGTGTGCAAAACTGGCTTGCACCCGTTGTAGATGAACGTAGAGCTTATCACACCCGATCATCACGTGGTGTCTCCGCATACGACGAACTTTGGCAACGGTGCATACTCGGGAGAACACTACTTGATAATTTTAGTGAGAGATCATCTTAAAATGCTACCGTCAATCAAAGCAAGATAAGATGCATAAAGGATAAACATCACATGCAATCAATATAAGTGATATGATATGGCCATCATCATCTTGTGCTTGTGATCTCCATCTCAAGCACCGTCGTGATCACCATCGCCACCGGTAGCGACACCTTGATCTCTATCATAGCATCGTTGTCGTCTCGCCAACTATTGCTTCTACGACTATCGCTACCGCTTAGTGATAAAGTAAAGCAATTACGTATGCGTTGCATTTCATACAATAAAGCGACAACCATATGGCTCCTGCCGATTGCCGATAACTTCGGTTACAAAACATGATCATCTCATACAATAAAATATAGCATCATGTCTTGACCACATCACATCACAACATGCCCTGCAAAAACAAGTTAGACGTCCTCTACTTTGTTGTTGCAAGTTTTACGTGGCTGCTACGGGCTGAGCAAGAACCGTTCTTACCTACGCATCAAAACCACAGCGATAGTTTGTCAAGTTGGTGCTGTTTTAACCTTCGCAAGGACCGGGCGTAGCCACACTCAGTTCAACTAAAGTGAGAGAGACAGACACCGCCGTCACCTTTAAGCAACGAGTGCTCGGAGCGGTGAAACCAGTCTCGCGTAAGCGTCTGGCGTAATGTCGGTCCGGGCCGCTTCATCTCACAATACCGCTGAACCAAAGTATGACATGCTGGTAAGCGGTATGACTTATATCGCCCACAACTCACTTGTGTTCTACTCGTGCATATGACATCAACACATAAAACCTGGCTCGATACCACTTTGTTGGGGAACGTAGTAATTTCAAAATTTTCCTACGCTACGCAAGACCATGGTGATGGCATAGCAACGAGAGGAGAGAGTGTACGTCCACGCACCCTCGTGAGACCGTGGCGGAAGCGTTATAACAACGCGGTTGATGTAGTCGTGCGTCTTCACGATCCGACCGTTCCAAGCACCGAGCGTCACGGCACCTCCGAGGAGTTACGCACACGTTCAGCTCGATGGCGATCCCGGACTCCGATCCGGCAAAGTGTCGGGGATGAGTTCCGTCGGCACGACGGCGTGGTGGCGATGATGATGCTCCACCGACGCGGGGCTTCGCCTAAGCTCCACGGCGATATGACTTCTCCGGCGAGGGCTTCACCTAAGCTCATGACGATATGACCGAAGTGGAATATGGTGGAGGGGCACCGCACGGCTAAGGAACGATCCGTAGATCAACTTGTGTGTCCATGGGGTGCCCCTGCCCCGTATATAAAGGAGGGAGGGAGGAGGAGGCCGGCCCTAGGAGGGGCGTGCCATGGGGAGTCCTACTCCCACCGGGAGTAGGATTCCCCCTTTTCCTAATCCAACTAGGAGTCCTTCCATGTATTAGGAGTAGGAGACAAGTAAGGGGAAGAGAGAAGGGAAGGAAGGGAGGGGTGCGGCCCCTCCCCCTAGTCCAATTCGGACTAGGCCATGGGGCGTGCGGCCTGCCCTAGGCAGCCCCTCTCTCTTTCCGCAGGCCCAATAAGGCCCAATACTTCTCCCGGCGAATTCTGTAACTCTCCGGTACTCCGAAAAATACCGAATCATTCGAACCTTTCCGAACTCCGAATATAGTCGTCCAATATATCGATTTTTACGTCTCGACCATTTCGAGACTCCTCGTCATGTCCCCGATCTCATCCGGGACTCCGAACTCCTTCGGTACATCAAAACTCATAAACTCATAATATAAGCATCGCCATCGAAACCTTAAGCGTGCGGACCCTACGGGTTCGAGAACTATGTAGACATGACCTAGAACTATTCTTGGTCAATAACCAATAGCGGGACCTGGATGCCCATATTGGCTCCTACATATTCTACGAAGATCTTTATCGGTCAAACCGCATAACAACATACGTTGTTCCCTTTGTCATCGGTATGTTACTTTCCGAGATTCGATCGTCGGTATCCAATACCTAGTTCAATCTCGTTCTTGGCAAGTCTCTTTACTCGTTCCGTAATACATCATCTCACAGCTAACTCATTAGTTGTAATGCTTGCAAGGCTTAGTGATGTGCATTACCGAGAGGGCCCAGAGATACCTCTCCAACAATCGGAGTGACAAATCCTAATCTCGAAATACGCCAACCCAACATCTGCCTTTGGAGACACCTGTAGTACTCCTTTATAATCACCCAGTTACGTTGTGACGTTTGGTAGTACCCAAAGTGTTCCTCCGGTAAACGGGAGTTGCATAAAAGAGATACCTCTCCGACAATCGGAGTGACAAAACCTAATCTCGATTCATGCCAACTCAACATATACTTTTGGAGACACCTGTAGAGTACCTTTATAATCACCCAGTTACGTTGTGACGTTTGGTAGCACACAAAGTGTTCCTCTGGTAAATGGGAGTTGCATAATCTCATAGTTTCAGGAACTTTGTATAAGTCATGAAGAAAGCATAAGCAACATACTAAATGATCAAGTGCTAAGCTAACGAAATGGGTCATGTCAATCACATCATTCTCCTAATGATGTGATCCCATTAATCAAATGACAACACATGTCTATGGTTAGGAAACATAACCATCTTCGATTAATGAGCTAGTCTTGTAGAGGCATACTAGTGACTATCTGTTTGTCTATGTATTCACACATGTATTATGTTTCCGGTTAATACAATTCTAGCATGAATACGGTAATCCTATTCTGGAAGTCATGCTACTAGATCATGGTGAACCTACGAACTATGAAGAAGCGATGGTGAGCCCAGATTCCGCAAAATGGCTTGAAGCCATGAAATCTGAGATGGGATCCATGTATGAGAACAAAATATGGACTTTGGTAGACTTGCCCGATGATCGGCAAGCTATTGAGAATAAATGGATCTTTAAGAAGAAGGCGGCGACGATGGTAATGTAGCATCTACAAAGCTCGACTTGTTGCAAAAGTTTTTCGACAAGTTCAAGGGGTTGACTACGATGAGACTTTCTCACCCGTAGCGATGCTTAAGTCTGTCCGAATCATGTTAGCAATTGCCGCATTTTATGATTATGAAATTTGGCAAATGGATGTACAACTGCATTCTTGAATGGATTTCTAGAAGAAGAGTTGTATATGATGCAACCAGAAGGTTTTGTTGATCCAAAGGGTGCTAACAAAGTGTGCAAGCTCCAACGATCAATTTATGGTCTGGTGCAAGCCTCTCGGAGTTGGAATAAACGTTTTGATAGTGTGATCAAAGCATATGGTTTTATACAGACTTTTGGAGAAGCCTGTATTTACAAGAATGTGTTAGAATCATTACTGTGTAATCTAGATTTTGACTCTAGTGCAAGTGGGAGACTGAAGGAAATATGCCCTAGAGGCAATAATAAAGTTATTATTTATTTCCTTATATCATGATAAATGTTTATTATTCATGCTAGAATTGTATTAACCGGAAACATAATACATGTGTGAATACATAGACAAACAGATAGTCACTAGTATGCCTCTACAAGACTAGCTCATTAATCGAAGATGGTTATGTTTCCTAACCATAGACATGTGTTGTCATTTGATTAATGGGATCACATCATTAGGAGAATGATGTGATTGACATGACCCATTTCGTTAGCTTAGCACTTGATCGCTTAGTATGTTGCTTATGCTTTCTTCATGACTTATACAAAGTTCCTGAAACTATGAGATTATGCAACTCCCGTTTACTGGAGGAACACTTTGTGTGCTACCAAACGTCACAACGAATCGGGTGATTATAAAGGTACTCTACAGGTGTCTCCAAAAGTATATGTTGAGTTGGCATGAATCGAGATTAGGTTTTGTCACTCCGATTGCTCGGAGAGGTATCTCTAGGCCTTCTCGGTAATACACATCACATAAGCCTTGCAAGCATTGCAACTAATGAGTTAGTTGTGAGATGATGTATTACGGAACGAGTAAAGAGACTTTCCGTAACGAGATTGAACTAGGTATTGGATACCGACGATCGAATCTCGGGTAAGTAACATACCGATGACAAAAGGAACAACGTATTTAGTTATGCGGTTTGACCGATAAAGATCTTCAGAGAATATGTAGGAACCAATATGGGCATCCAGGTTCCGCTATTGGTTATTGACAGAGAATGGTTCTAGGTCATGTCTACATAGTTCTCGAACCCGTAGGGTCCGTGACGCTTAACGTTTCGATGACAGTTCATTATGAGTTTATAAGTATTGATGTACCGAAGGTTGTTCGGAGTCCGGATCACGGACATGACGAGGAGTCTCGAAATGGTCGAGACATAAAGATTGATATATTGGAAGCCTACATTTGGACATCGGAAATGTTCCGAGTGAAATCGGGAATTTACCGGAGTACCGGGAGGTTACCGGAACCCCCCGGGAACTATATGGGCCATAGTGGGCCTTGGTGGAAAGGAGAAAGGGCCAGCCCTAGGTGGCCGCGCGCCTCCCCCCTTCCCCTAGTCCTACTAGGACTAGGAAAGGTGGGCCGCCCCTCTCTCTCTGTCCCCCTCCGGGAATCCTATTCCACCTAGGATTGGAGGAATCCTACTCCCGGAGGAGTAGGACTCCTGGCAGCGCCTCCTCTAGGGCCGGCCCCCTCCCCCTTGGCTCCTTTATATACGGGGGCAGGGGGGCACCCAAGACACACAAGTTGATCTACGGATCGTTCCTTAGCCGTGTGCGGTGCCCCCCTCCACCATATTCCACTTCGGTCATATCGTCGCAGAGCTTAGGCGAAGCTCGCGCCGGAGAAGTCATATCGTCCGCGAGCTTAGGCGAAGCCCCGCGCCGGTGGAGCATCATCATCGCTACCACGCCGTCAGGTTGACGGAACTCATCCCGACACTTTGCTGGATCGGAGTCCGGGATCGCCATCGAGCTGAACGTGTCTTGAACACGGAGGTGCCGTGACGCTCGGTACTTGGATCGGTCGGATCGTGAAGACGCATTTGACTACATCAACCGCGTTGTTATAACGCCCGCTTTCGGTCTCACGAGGGTACGTGGACAGACACTCTCCCTCTCGTTGCTATACCATCACCATGGTCCCGTGTGTGCGAGGAAATTTTTGAAATTACTACGTTCCCCAACAAAGGGCATCCGAGCCAGGTTTTATGCGTTGATGTCATGTGCACGAGTAGAACACAAGTGAGTTGTGGGCGATATAAGTCATACTGCTTACCGGCATGTCATACTTTGGTTCGGGCGGTATTGTGAGATGAAGCGGCCCGGACCGACATTACGCCAGACGCTTACGCCGAGACTGGTTTCACCGCCCGAGCACTCGTTGCTTAAAGGTGACCGCGGGTGTCTGTCTCTCTCACTTTAGTTGAACTGAGTGTGGCATACGCCCGGTCCTTGCGAAGGTTAAAACAGCACCAACTTGACAAACTATCGTTGTGGTTTTGATGCGTAGGTAAGAACGGTTCTTGCTCAGCCCGTAGCAGCCACGTAAAACTTGCAACAACAAAGTAGAGGACGCCTAACTTGTTTTGCAGGGCATGTTGTGATGTGATGTGGTCAAGACATGATGCTATATTTTATTGTATGAGATGATCATGTTTTGTAACCGAAGTTATCGGCAATCGGCAGGAGCCATATGGTTGTCGCTTATTGTATGAAATGCAAACGCCATGTAATTGCTTTACTTTATCACTAAGTAGTAGCGATAGTCGAGAAGAAATAGTTGGCTAGACGACAACGATGCTACGATGGAGATCAAGGTGTCGCTACCGGTGACGATGGTGATCATGACGGTGCTTGGCGATGGAGATCACAAGCACAAGATGATGAAGACCATATCAAATCACTTATAATGAATGCATGTGATGTATATCCTATATGCATCTTATCTTGCTTTGATTGACGGTAGCATTATAAGATGATCTCTCACTAAAATTATCAAGAAGTGTACTCCCTGAGTATGCACCGTTGCTAAAAGTTCGTAGTACCCAGACACCACGTGATGATCGGGTGTGAGAAGTTCTACGTCCACCTACAACGGGTGCAAGCCAGTTTTGCACACGCAGAATACTCAGGTTAAACTTGACGAGCCTAGCATATGCAGATATGGCCTCGAACACGGAGACCGAAGGTCGAGCGTGAATCATATAGTAGATATGATCAACATAGTGATGTTCACCATTGAAACTACTCCATCTCACGTGATGATCGGACATGGTTTAGTTGATTTGGATCACGTAATCACTTAGATGACTAGAGGGATGTCTATCTAAGTGGGAGGTTTTTAATATGATTAATTAAACTTAAATTTATCATGAACTTAGTACACGATAGTATTTTGCTTGTCTATGTTTCATCAGAGATAGATGGCTCGTCTTTGTTGTTCCGTTGAATTTTAATGCGTTCCTTGAGAAAGCAAAGTTGAAAGATGATGGTAGCAATTACACGGACTGGGTCCGTAATTTGAGGATTATCCTCATTGCTGCACGTAAGAATTACGCCCCGGAAGCACCGGCTGGTGCGAGGCTGCTGCAGGAGCTGCACCAGAAGTTGTGAACGTCCGGCAAAGCAAAGTCGATGACTACTCTATAGTTCAGTGTGCCATGTTTTACGGCTTAGAACTGGGTCTTCAACGACGCTTTTGAACGTCATGGAGCATATGAGATGTTCCAGGAGTTGAAGTTAATATTTCAAGCATCTGCCCGGATTGAGAGATATGAAGTCTCGAATAAGTTCTATAGCTGCAAGATGGAGGAGAATAGTTCTGTCAGTGAGCACATACTCAAAATGTCTGGGTATAATAATCACTTAATTCAGTTGGGAGTTAATCTTCCGGATGATAGTGTCATTGATGTAATTCTCCAATCATCGCCACCAAGCTACAAGAGCTTCGTGGATGAACTATAATATGCAAGGAATGACTAAGACAATTCCTGAGCTCTTCGCAATGCTAAAAGCCACGGAGGTAGAAATCAAGAAAGAGCATCAAGTGTTGATGGTCAACAAGACCACTAGTTTCAAGAAAAAGGGCAAAGGGAAGAAGAAGGGAAACTTCAAAAGAACGGCAAGAAAGTTGTCGATCAAGAGAAGAAACCCAAGTCTGGACCTAAACCTAAAACTGAGTGTTTTACCGCAAGCAGATCGACCTTTGAAGCGGAACTGCCCCAAGTATTTGGCGGATAAGAAGGATGGCAAGGTGAACAAAGGTATATGTGATATACATGTTATTGATGTGTACCTTACTAGAGCTCGTAGTAGCACACAGGTATTTGATAATCTGGTTACATTGCTAATATTTGCAACTCAAACAGGGGACTACGGAATAGACGAGCACCGGCAAAGGACGAGGTGACGATGCGCGTGGGAAATGGTTCCAAAGTCGATGTGATCGTAGTCAGCACGCTACCTCTACATCTACCTTCGGGATTAGTTTTAGACCTAAGTAATTGTTATTTGGTGCCAGCGTTGAGCATGAACATTATATCTGGATCTTGTTTGATGCGAGACGGTTATTCATTTAAATCAGAGAATAATGGTTGTTCTATTTATATGAGTAATATCTTTTATGGTCATGCACCCTTGAAGAATGGTCTATTCTTGTTGAATCTCGACAGTAGTGATACACATATTCATAATGTCGAAGCCAAAAGATGCAGAGTTGATAATGATAGTGCAACTTATTTGTGGCAATCGCCGTTTAGGTCATATCGGTGTAAAACACATGAAGAAACTCCATACAGATGGACTTTTGGAATCACTTGATTATGAATCACTTGGTACTTATGAACCGTGCCTCATGGGCAAGATGACTAAAACACCGCTTCTCGGTTGTATGGAGAGAGCAACAGACTTGTTGGAAATCATACATACAGATGTATGTGGTCCGATGAATGTTGAAGCTCGTGGCGGATATCGTTATTTTCTCACCTTCACAGATGATTTAAGCAGAATACGGGTATATCTACTTGATGAAACATAAATCTGAAACATTTGAAAAGTTCAAAGAATTTCAGAGTGAAGTTGAAAATCATCGTAACAAGAAAATAAAGTTTCTACGATCTGATCGTGGAGGAGAATATTTGAGTTACGAGTTTGGTCTACATTTGAAGCAATGCGGAATAGTTTCGCAACTCACGCCACCGGGAACACCACAACGTAATGGTGTGTCCGAACGTCATAATCGTGATTTTACTAGATATGGTGCGATCTATGATGTCTATTTCCGATTTACCGCTATCGCTTTTGGGGTTATGCTTTAGAGACGGCCGCATTCACGTTAAAATGGACACCGTCAAAATCCGCTGAGACGACGCCTTATGAACTATGGTTTAGCAAGAAACCAAAGTTGTCGCTTACGAAAGTTTGGGGTTGCGATGCTTATGTGAAAAAACTTCAACCTGATAAGCTTGAACCCAAAACGGAAAATGTGTCTTCATAGGATACCCAAAGGAGACAATTGGGTATACCTTCTATCACAGATCCGAAGGCAAGACATTCGTTGTTAAGAATGGATCCTTTCTAGAGAAGGAGTTTCTCTCGAAAGAAGTGAGTGGGAGGAAAGTGGAACTTGATGAGGTAATAGTACCAGCTCCCTTATTGGAAAGTAGTTCATCACGTAAATCAGTTTCAGAATAACTACACCGATTAGCGAGGAAGATAATGATAATGATCATGAAACTTCAGATCAAGTTGTCACGAACTCAGTAGATCAACCAGAATAAAATCCGCACAGAGTGGTACGGTAATCCTATTCTGGAAGTCATGCTACTAGATCATGGTGAACCTACGAACTATGAAGAAGCGATGGTGAGCCCAGATTCCGCAAAATGGCTTGAAGCCATGAAATCTGAGATGGGATCCATGTATGAGAACAAAGTATGGACTTTGGTAGACTTGCCCGATGATCGGCAGGCTATTGAGAATAAATGGATCTTTAAGAAGAAGACTGACGCTGATGGTAATGTAACTGTCTACAAAGCTCGACTTGTTGCAAAAGGTTTTCGACAAGTTCAAGGGGTTGACTACGATGAGACTTTCTCACCAGAAGCGATGCTTAAGTCTGTCCGAATCATGTTAGCAATTGCCGCATTTTATGATTATGAAATTTGGCAAATGGATGTAAAAACTGCATTCTTGAATGGATTTCTAGAAGAAGAGTTGTATATGATGCAACCAGAAGGCTTTGTTGATCCAAAGGGTGCTAACAAAGTGTGCAAGCTCCAACGATCAATTTATGGTGCAGTGCAAGCCTCTCGGAGTTGGAATAAACGCTTTTGATAGTGTGATCAAAGCATATGGTTTTATATGCACTTTTGGAGAAGCTCTGTATTTACAAGAAAGTGAGTGGGAGCTCAGTAGCATTTCCGATATTATATGTGGACGACATATTATTGATTGGAAATGATATAGAATTTCTGGATAGCATAAAAGGATACTTGAATAAAAGTTTTTCAATGAAAGACCTCGGTGAAGCTGCTTACATATTGGGCATCAAGATCTATAGAGATAGATCAAGACGCTTAATTGGACTTTCACAAAGCACATACCTTGATAAAGTTTTGAAGAAGTTCAAAATGGATCGTGCAAAGAAAGGTTTTTACCTGTATTACAAGGTGTGAGATTGAGTCAGACTCAATGCCCGACCACAGCAGAAGATAGAGAGAAAATGAAGAATGTTCCCTATGCTTCAGCCATAGGCTCTATCATGTATGCAATGCTGTGTACCAGACCTGACGTATGCTTAGCTGTAAGCTTGGCAGGTAGGTACCAAAGTAATCCAGGAGTGGATCATCGGACAGCGTCAAGAACATCCCGAAATACGAAAAGGACTAAGGATATGTTTCTCGTATATGGAGGTGACAAAGAGCTAGTCGTAAATGGTTACGTCGATGCAAGCTTTGACAATCGATCCGGACGATTCTAAATCGCAAACCGGATACGTATTTTTATTAAACGGTGGAGCCGCTGGGTTGGTGCGATTCTAAACAAAGGCCGTATGGCGGGATCTACATGTGAAGCGGAATACATAGCTGCTTGAAGCAGCAAATGAAGGAGTCTGGATGAAAGAGTTCATTTCGATCTAGGTGTCATACCTAGTGCATCGGGACCAATGAAGATCTTCTCGTGACAATATCGTGCAATTGCCTTGGCAAAGGAATCCAGATTTCACAAGAGGACCAAGCATATCAAGAGACGCTTCAATTCCATTCGGGACCAAGTCCAAGTGGGAGACATAGAGATTTGCAAAATACATACGGATCTGAATGTTGCAGACCCGTTGACTAAGCCTCTTCCACGAGCAAAACATGATCAGCACCAAGACTCCATGGGTGTTAGAATCATTAATGTGTAATCTAGATTATTGACTCTATTGCAAGTGGGAGATCAAGGAAATATGCCCTAGAGGCAATAATAAAGTTATTATTTATTTCCTTATATCATGATAAATGTTTATTATTCATGCTAGAATTGTATTAACCGGAAACATAATACATGTGTGAATACATAGACAAACAGATAGTCACTAGTATGCCTCTACAAGACTAGCTCATTAATCGAAGATGGTTATGTTTCCTAACCATAGACATGTGTTGTCATTTGATTAATGGGATCACATCATTAGGAGAATGATGTGATTGACATGACCCATTTCGTTAGCTTAGCACTTGATCGCTTAGTATGTTGCTTATGCTTTCTTCATGACTTATACAAAGTTCACGAAACTATGAGATTATGCAACTCCCGTTTACCGTGAGGAACACTTTGTGTGCTACCAAACGTCACAACGTAATCGGGTGATTATAAAGGTACTCTACAGGTGTCTCCAAAAGTATATGTTGAGTTGGCATGAATCGAGATTAGGTTTTGTCACTCCGATTGTCGGAGAGGTATCTCTAGGCCTTCTCGGTAATACACATCACATAAGCCTTGCAAGCATTGCAACTAATGAGTTAGTTGTGAGATGATGTATTACGGAACGAGTAAAGAGATTCTTCCGATAACGAGATTGAACTAGGTATTGGATACCGACGGTCGAATCTCGGGTAAGTAACATACCGATGACAAAAGGAACAACGATTTAGTTATGCGCGGTTTGACCGATAAAGATCTTCAGAGAATATGTAGGAACCAATATGGGCATCCAGGTTCCGCTATTGGTTATTGACAGAGAATGGTTCTAGGTCATGTCTACATAGTTCTCGAACCCGTAGGGTCCGCACGCTTAACGCTTCGATGATGCTTCATTATGAGTTTATAAGTATTGATGTACCGAAGGTTGTTCGGAGTCCCGGATGTGATCACGGACATGACGAGGAGTCTCGAAATGGTCGAGACATAAAGATTGATATATTGGAAGCCTACATTTGGACATCGGAAATGTTCCGAGTGAAATCGGGAATTTACCGGAGTACCGGGAGGTTACCGGAACCCCCCGGGAACTATATGGGCCATAGTGGGCCTTGGTGGAAAGGAGAAAGGGCCAGCCCTAGGTGGCCGCGCGCCTCCCCCTTCCCCTAGTCCTACTAGGACTAGGAAAGGTGGGCCGCCCCTCTCTCTCTTCCCCTCCGGGAATCCTATTCCAACTAGGATTGAGGGGGAATCCTACTCCTGAGGGAGTAGGACTCCCCGGCGCCTCCTCTAGGCCGGCCGGCCCCCTCCCCCTTGGCTCCTTTATATACGGGGGCAGGGGGGCACCCAAGACACACAAGTTGATCTACGGATCGTTCCTTAGCCGTGTGCGGTGCCCCCCTCCACCATATTCCACTTCGGTCATATCGTCATGAGCTTAGGCGAAGCCTCGCGCCGGAGAAGTCATATCGTCGCGAGCTTAGGCGAAGCCCCGCGCCGGTGGAGCATCATCATCGCCACCACGCCCGTCGTCCGACGGAACTCATCCCGACACTTTGCTGGATCGGAGTCCGGGATCGCCATCGAGCTGAACGTGTCTGAACACGGAGGTGCCGTGACGCTCGGTACTTGGATCGGTCGGATCGTGAAGACGCACGACTACATCAACCGCGTTGTTATAACGCCTTCCGCTTCGGTCTCACGAGGTACGTGGACAGACACTCTCCCCTCTCGTTGCTATGCCATCACCATGGTCCTGTGTGTGCGTAGGAAATTTTTTGAAATTACTACGTTCCTTCAATCTCGTTACCGGAAAGTCTCTTTACTCGTTCCGTAATACATCATCTCACAACTAACTCATTAGTTGCAATGCTTGGAAGGCTTATGTGATGTGTATTACCGAGAAGGCCTAGAGATACCTCTCCGACAATCGGAGTGACAAAACCTAATCTCGATTCATGCCAACTCAACATATATTTTTGGAGACACCTGTAGAGTACCTTTATAATCACCCAGTTACGTTGTGACGTTTGGTAGCACACAAAGTTTATTGCCTCTAGGGCATATTTCCTTCAGGTGGCCCCAGGTGGCCACGTCGGCGTGGCGCCGGAGAGAGCTCCGACGAGCCTCTTCCGCGGCGAATCTACGCCGGAGCCGGGCGGGATTCGTCCCCCCTAGCGTCCATCTGACGCGCGGTAGGACGCGTTTGAAAGGGGGCGACGAGCTGCATCTAGGGGTGGCCGCGGCAGCAGCTGGAGAGGCGGGGAAGGGCGCCGGCGACTAGCTGCAGCGGCGGCAAGGGGCGAGGGGCGAGCGTGGTCCAGACGTGCGCGAAGCGGTGGCGAGGACGGGGCCAGTGGCCGGCGAGGCGGACGCGACCGCGGGTGCGGTGGTCGCGTAACAGAGGGCAGAGGGAGAGGTGGAGGAGGTCCTCACCCCACGTTGCAGGGGAACTGGCGGCGAGGCTCGATGGAGCCTTTGGGGAGGAGGACGGGGACGACCGGCGCAGGGGAGGAGGCGACGACTAGAGGACGGCGGGGAGGCAGTCCGGCGAGGTGGCGGTCCGGGCGGTGGTGACGGGGTCGGGGAGGCGATGAGCAACGGCGTTGGGGCGGCTCCAGGGCGTGGTGGCACAATGACGGCGAGGTCTGGCGACAGAGAAGAGGTGGCGGGGTGTGGTCATCGGGATCTGGGGGAACGAGCGCCCCCGATCTGTGGGCACGTGGTGGGTGGGGGATCATGGGGGGGGGTGGGGGATCGTGGGGGGGGGGGGTGGGAGTGCGGCAAATAGGTCACGGGGGAAGGGGTTAGGTGTAGGCTGGGGGTGTGGGGTGGGCCGTGTGGGCTGGCCTGGCCAGCCGGCTGAATGTCCAGCTGGGCCACGAGGCCCGGTGGGGGGTTTTCTTTTTCTTTCTTTCTTTTTCTTTTTCTTTTTCTTTTTTTACTTAACCTTTTATGTTTTCTTTAGATTAGGGCATTAACCAACTTGCAAAATTTTTGGTTCACCACCAATATTAACAAATGACAGTTTGCCACATGACGAACATTTTATTTTAGGTATTTGAAAACTTTTGAGTTTGACTCGACTTTGAATTTGGACCGGATTCGAACCAACTCGAGTTAAGAACAGTAATCATGATGACGTGGCATCATTAGCAGGAAATTACTGTAGCTTAATTACCCGGGCGTCACAATTCTCCTCCACTACAATAAAACTCGTCCCGAGATTTAAGAGGTGGAATAAGGGGGAGAGGTCTGGTTACGAAATTTAACGTATCTTCTTGGCCTTGGTTGCTCTTCTCCAAGAGGTTGATACATTACGTTGATGTCTTCATTCCTCTGCTTCAGGTCATCATGATGCAGTCATCATCCTTTCTTCGGAAATTTCATCGTACTTACGAAAGGACAAGGGGTAACTTCGGAAGGACGGACCTTACAAGGTTGACTATCCAGCAGATAACTCAGGGAATGTGGTAGAAAGTAACTCTCGAATAGATACTTAAGAACATACCGAGAGTAAAGTAAGAAGGTACCATGAGAAGTTTCCAATAGGCATGCAATCATTTGATGGCCTAATCAGAAGGTGAAAGGGGTTCAGAGCAACGAGAATAAGTATAGCGTCTGATACCAGAATAGAACACTAGGCAGGTGGCCCGTGAATTACATACAAAGTCAAGCGCGAGGAATAACTTTGACAACAGGGTATATAGGAGAGTCAGGTTTCAATCCTGTGGAACTATGGGTTATGGGCCCACCATGTGGGTTAAAAGTAGGAAGGGGGATGACGTCTTGCATGATCATGTAAGCAAGGCATGTCAGAGGATAGACTATCGATTATGTCAGCAACTACCATTGGTACCAAGGGCGAGGGACGAAGAGAACCATTTTCCTGCTCGTTGAATGAGGCGGATCAATAGGCAAAGTTCTCGTCCATCGGTGGTTACCGGAATGCTATCAAGAAAATCAACAGGGTCTTACTAACACGGTCATACACCAAGGTGTTTACATAAGCAGAAGAATATTACTGCTTAAATCATATAGATCACCAGAAAGGTTAAACAAAACAATGAAAAGGAAAAGGTGATCTTCATATTAAACAGAACAATGGAAAGGAAAATGTGTTTAAACACAAATTTCAGGGGTATATCCTTCCCAAGGACAACAGAGCATGATATCCATGACATTATATAACATAGAAAACCCTTTAGGTAAGAGAAGAGAAATTTCATGACATTACCCATACAAAGGTGTTTGGATAATTGATAATGAAAATTTAGCATTGTGCTTAAAAAGTTTTTATTGAAAATCGAAGTACCACAGACATGCTTCGAGATAGCATTGACATGGTCTTCAAGCAAGGTCGGACTTTGGATACACAAATTATCCATCAGGAAAAACTTATTAAACAAGTCATTCAATTTCCTCATGGAAGAATGGTTAACCTTGTTAAAAAACTATAACACTAGGTCCTCCGGTCGGGTGTGCTAGGCATGACATCACCTTACGGTGTCATAAGAGGACCAATGTTATAACTCTTGAAAGTATGTTCCAACCATCATATCTGACCGAGATTCAGAGTTGATTGGTGTCAGGATACCTCAGACTCAGGGTGCCTGAGAAGAAAAGGTGCGACAAATTGATGAGAAGACATTACAAGATTCTGGGGAAATGAATTATGGAAGCGAGTTCTGATACGTCTCCAACGTATCTATAATTTTTGATTGTTCCATGCTATTATATTACCCGTTTTGGATGTTTATGGGCTTTACTTCACACATTTATATCATTTTTGGGACTAACCTACTAACCGGAGGCCCAGCCGTATTGCTGTTTTTTTTGCCTATTTTAGTGTTTCAAAGAAAAGGAATATCAAACGGAGTCCAAACGGAATGAAACCTTCGGGAGCGTGATTTTTGGAATGAACGTGATCCAGAGGAGTTGGAGTGGAAGTCAAGCAACAGCCGAGGCGGCCACGAGGGTGGAGGGAGCGCCCCCCTACTGGGCGCGCCCCCTATCTCATGGGCCCCTCGAGCGTCCACCGATCTACTTCCTCCTCCTATATATACCCATGTACCCCGAGAGCATCAGAACAGACCACGAAAACCTAATTCCACCGCCGTAACCTTCTGTATCCACGAGATCCCATCTTGGAGCCTTCGCCGGTGCTCCACCGGAGGGGGAATCAATCACGGAGGGCCTCTACATCATCTCCAAGGCCTCTCCGATGAGTTGTGAGTAGTTTACCACAGACCTTCGGGTCCATAGTTATTAGCTAGATGGCTTCTTCTCTCTCTTTGAATCTCAATACAATGTTCTCCTTGATCTTCTTGGAGATCTATTTGACGTAACTCTTTTTGCGGTGTGTTTGTCGAGATCCGATGAATTGTGGTTTTATGATCAAGTTTATCTATGAGAAATATTTGAATCTCCTATCAATTATTTTTCTGTGTGATTAAGTTATCTTTGCAAGTCTCTTCGAATTATCAGTTTGGTTTGGCCTACTAGATTGATCTTTCTTGCAATGGGAGAAGGGCTTAGCTTTGGGTTCAATCTTGTGGTGTCCTTTCGGTGATGAGGGGGCAGCAAGGCACGTATTGTATTGTTGCCATCAAGGATAAAAAGATGGGGTTTATATCATAGTGCATGAGTTTATCCCTCTACGTCATGACATCTTTCTTAATGCGTTACTCTGTTCTTTATGAACTTAATACTCTAGATGCATGCTGGATAGCGGCCGATGTGTGGAGTAATAGTAGTAGATGCAGGCAGGAGTCGGTCTACTTGTCATATGTGATGCCTATATACATGATCATGCCTAGATAATCTCATAATTATTCTCTTTTCTATCAATTGCTCGACAGTAATTTGTTCACCCATCGTAATACTTATGCTATCTTGAGAGAAGCCACTAGTGAAACCTATGGCCCCCGGGTCTATCTCTTATCATATAAGCTTTCAATCTACTTCTATTTGCATCTTTAATTTTCCTATCTATATTATAAAATACCAAAAATATATTTATCTTATCATATTATCTCTATCAGATCTCACTTTCGCAAGTAGCCGTGAAGGGATTGACAACCCCTTTATTGCGTTGGTTGCGAGTTCTTGTTTGTTTGTGTAGGTGCGTGGGACTTTTGAGGAGCCTCCTCTTTGGATTGATACCTTGGTTCTCAAAAACTGAGGGAAATACTTACGCTACTATTGCTGCATCACCCTTTCCTCTTCAAGGAAAACCAACACAAGCTCAAGACGTAGCAAGAAGGATTTCTGGCGCCGTTGCCGGAGAGGTCTTCGCTCCAATCAAGACATACCAAGTACCCATCACAAACTAATCTCCCTTGCATTTACATTATTTGCCAGTTGCCTCTTGTTTTCCTCTCCCCCACTCCACCCTTGCCATTTTATTCGCCCTCTCTTTCCCAATCTCCTCTCTCTTTCGCTTGCCCTTTTTGTTTGCTTGTGTGTTGGATTACTTGTCGCTATGGCTCAAGACGTAGCAAGTTTCAAAACAAGAGTTCATCAATAAACCAAGGAGAGGATGAGGAGGTGGCTGATGGACTCAGCGGCAATTCAACGAGATTTCTAAAAGGTGGATTTCCAAAGTTATGTGAACAAGGAGATATCATTTGTTAGATCAAATGATATAATGAGATATGCTCGAGGAAAACACACCCAATTAAACATCAGTTGAAAGGTGCACCCGAAATATGGGCTTATGTAGCATGACCGATGTTATAATGGTGATTCGATAACCAATGGTCTAAGAATGAAATGTCGACCATTAACTTCAACGCAATAGGTTTACTAGAAGTTTTGAATTCACACCTCATAGTTCAATGGTTGGTAATCCGGTTAGAAACAACACGGGACCAAGATATGAACGGAGATGGCGAGAAGTATTTCTGCATCAAGAATTTCCTAAGAGGTGGTGAAACCCTCACAACATTCTTATTGAAGACATTAATGCTACAAGTTAGAACATAACCTAAGCTAGATAGCAAGGAAATCAAGGTACAACACAAAACATGAACAAGTTTGTGTTGGGCGAAGGCAAGAATGTTGCCAATGATAACACAAATCATCGAGGGGCAAGGATGGTATTTCTCATCATGAATTCAATTGATATCCTGGAGGAACTCAGAATGTTGATGATGATCATGACAAATTTTGTCGAGAGGTTTCATGGAGATGTAATCGGTCGGCGATGACATCAAGTCAAAGGAATGATGAAGTGAAAGGTTATCGGAACCATGGGTATGACACAAACTTGAAATCACGTTTGCTGTTCGAGGAGAATTGATATGATGAGGAAGATCGACACATGATTTGCTCATCATCAAAAATTGTGCTCCGGGAAAAAGAACCAGGTAGCACAGTTAAAATTTAGCACGATAAGGATATAGCCAATCAGGCTAGGAATGACTTCAAGGATTATTAAACTCATAAGCAACGAAAACTACTTAGGGTTATTGTATCGGAGCGCGGAATCGATTCACTTATGGATGTTCTCGGTTGACGACAACCCAGAACCTGTGGAGGCACTATGACAGGGAAGGTACTACTTCATCAGAAATTCATAACATGTAGTGCAATGGGGTGATATCCTCGAGATACCGGGGGTAATACTCGCAGGTAGATCAAAATAGAGGTTGGGCAGGCGTACTGATCTAAGAAGGCAAGTATTTTACTCGTCCGAGAAATGGGATCAAAGAAAGACAATATGGCGAAACCACGATTGCAAAGGACCAAATCCCGGATATAATATGAACTTATACCAAGGGAATAATTAATTTAAGTGAAGCTTCCATGATAAGATCTACATCGTGTCCATGGGCATGAACACAATGTTCAAGGTTGACTCCCACTTCTCCAATGCATAATCATTCATTCACTGTTCTAATAAAAATGATTTCAGTGTGAAAACCTACCGGGTGAATTACTAGAGGAGTATGACCCGTGAAAAGTTTTCGGGTTCACACAGATTAAGGAAGGCATAAGGTTTAACCCATCGGGATATCTTAGAAATACATACCACAAGTTTCATGAGTAAATATCACTAGCTCGAAAGCAGAGCATGGTTTGGTTAAATCAGATAATAAGATTTACTAATGGCATTATGTATCAGGGAAGAATTCACAAGGCGATTAAATACGAAGGACAATATAAAATAATAATCTAACAAAGGATTTGACGGTCCATAGCGGAGCTGATGTGAGCATCGGCACACAACCAGTTGAAGAAAGAATGCAAGGGCATCAGATCATAGAACATCTGAATGATTCAATGCTTAGGTATCAAAGGAATTATGATTTCCAAATCGAAGGATCAGAAGCAGACGCTCTGATCAAGGGTGGATAAGTTCAATAGACCTAAGGGTACAATTGACGGCAAATAGATTGGTCGAGAACCAATTGCAGTTAAAAGAATGGCAGGTCAGCCTCAAAAGGTAATTTATAAGGATCAACAATGATTGCGGGAATTCACAAACATATCGAATCAAATGCTTCCTCCGGAGCTAGGAAACGTGTGAACCAGGTGAACACATGGACAAATGAGGGCGTTCCAATCTCGTGCTTCCTCCGGAGCTAGGAAACGTGTCCAATTGATGGGACACGACACTGACATCACGGTCCAAGCAGGTGCGCAGGAGCCGCAACGAGGGAATCATCTACACTCTATGGTTGATCTAGAGGGAGCGAAATAGGCGTGTGTTCACTGTACAATGGTTGACGCACCGTGAAGTGGCGGCACTAGCCCTAGACGCAATTAATCAACGTGATCTGGCATTTGCTGGAAGCTTGCCAATCGCGGGTATTGGCTAAACTAGTTTCTAGATCAGCCTTTTTTGCGGTTTGTGCGATGTTCCCTAAAAACGCTCGCGCATCTGTAAATTGCGTCTTTTCGGCATTCCTTCTGTAGGAAAAAAGGCAGTGCTCCTGCCGGCTCCTCAAAAAAAAACTCACTAAATCTCTGCTAATTCCTTCATTGGCGGCTTATCCTCATTAATGAACTGGGGAGAGCATCGGTCATCATACATCCATTGCCAGCTTATCTTCATTGCACAACACTGAAAAGACCAAATTAATACAAGTTCATACACACTTATTATCATAAAACAACATACAAACTCTCTAGCTAAAGCATTTAAATGCAACAACAAATGCGATCAAGATCGCAACTAAGGTAACAATTGATCCAACAGCATAATGATACCAAGCCTCACTATCAATCTTCTAATATTTCTAATCTTGAAGTGCATTGCAGCCATCTTGATCTTGTGATCATCGACGACATCGGCAACATGCAACTCCAATTCCATCTTCTCCTCCTCAATTCTTTTCAATTTTATCTTCAAGTAATTGATTTTTTCAACTAAATTTAACCTCTCGACAAGAGGGTCGGTTGGAATTTCCGGTTCACATACCTCCTAGATAAAAATATCTATGTCAACTTGATGGGCATAATTTTTTATAAACACGAAATGCAACAAATAATTATAAAAGAGAATATACCACATCCGAATCATAAACCAGACGAGGGCCGACGGGGACGGATATCAAAAGCATGCCACTATGTATGACAAACAACGTACGGGTAAGATAATTATACAAGTAACTATCTGAATCACAGAAACATGATTTTTTATATAAAAAGGATAAGAACAAGAGGATCACCAAGGTGGTGCCGGTGACGGGACGGTGCAGGCGATCGACGGTGGTTAGGACGGGGAAGCGAAGGCACTAACCACACCTACTGTGACACCCCCAATTCAATCATACACTAATCATGCACGCAAACGTGTACGATCAAGATGAGGGACTCACGGGAAGATATCACAACACAACTCTGAAATATAAATAAGTCATACAAGCATCACAATACAAGCCAGGGGCCTCGAGGGCTCGAATACAAGTGCTCGATCATAGACGAGTCAGCGAAAGCAACAATATCTGAGTACAGACATAAGTAAAAAAGTTGCCATAAGATGGCTAGCACAAACTGGGATATAGATCGAAAGAGGCGCAGGCCTCCTACCTGGGATCCTCCTAAACTACTCTTGGTCGTCGTCAGCGGCCTGCACGTAGTAGTAGGCACCTCTAGTGTAGTAGGAGTCGTCATCGACGGTGGCGTTTGGCTCCTCGGCTCCAGCATCTGGTTGCGGCATCCGGGAAGAAGAGGAAAAAGGGAGGAAAGAGGGAGCAAAGCAACCGTGAGTACTCATCCAAAGTACTCGCAATCAAGGATCTACACTACATATGCATGGGTATATGTGTAAAGAGGCAATATCGGTGGACTGAACTGCAGAATGCCAGAATAAGAGGGGGATAGCTAGTCCTATCAAAGACTACGCTTCTGGCAGCCTCCGTCTTGCAGCATGTAGAAGAGAGTAGATTGAGGTCCTCCAAGTAGCATCGCATAGCATAATCCTACCCGGCGATCCTCCCCTCGTCGCCCTGTGGGAAAGCAACCACCGGGTTGTCTCTGGAACTTGTCTGGGTGTGTTTTATTAAGTATCTGGTTCTAGTTGTCATAAGGTCAAGGTACAACTCTGGGTCGTCCTTTTACCAAGGGACACGGCTATTTGAATAGATAAACTTCCCTGTAGGGGTGCACCACATAACCCAACACGCTCGATCCCCTTTGGCCGGACACACTTTCCTGGGTCATGCCCGACCTCCGAAGATCAACACGTCGCAGCCCCACCTAGGCACAACAGAGAGGTCGACGCCGGTCCTAAATCAGAGCAAGGCAGGGGGTCCGGGCCCATCGCCCATTGCACACCTCCATGTTGCATGGGCGGCCGGTGAGCAGACCTAGCAACCTCCATTACAAAGGAAGTTACATTATGCGGTCCAACCCAGCGCGCGCTGCTCAGTCGCTGGCGTCAAGAAGGCTTCGGCTGATACCACGACGTCGAGTGCCCGTAACTGTTCCCGCGTAGTTGGTTAGTGCGTATAGGCCAGTGGCCAGATTCAGATCAAATACCAAGATCTCGTTAAGCGTGTTATTATGAAGTAACCACGAACGCCGACCAGGGCCAGGCCCACCTCTCGCCTAGGTGGTCTCAACCTGCCCTGTCGCTCCGCCACAAAGATCCACACAGAGGGCCCTCGGGACAAATGTCCTTTCAGCCCCCAATCCGTGAATCACCCGCGGGTACTCCACGAGCCGACCCGACTTTAGTCACCATCTATATAGTATGTATGTATATATGTATAGTATATACCCGTGATCACCTCCCGAGTGATCACGGCCCGATAGTATAGCAAGGCAGACTGACAAGAATGTAGGGCCAAAGATGATAAACTAGCATCCTATAGTAAGCATTTAGGATTGCGGATAAGGTATCAACGACTGTAGAAACAATGACAGGCTATGCAACAGAATAGGAGTAATCGAACAGTAACATGCTACACTACTCTAATGCAAGCAGTAGAGACAAGAATAGGCGATATCTGGTGATCAAGGGGGGGGGGGGGTGGGGCTTGCCTGGTTACTCTAGCAGCGGCTTCGGTCTCGGTGTCTAGCGAGAGAAGAGGGGAAGAAACAATAAATATAATGCAAACATATGCATGACGATGCATGACATGACAATGAGCGTTGCTAGGTGTGCCCTAACGCGGTAGTAGGTAATACCGGCGAAGGGGGAAACATCCGGGAAAGTATTCCCGGTGTTTCGCGTTTTCGGACAGATGAACCAGAGAGGGAAAGTTGCGAGTTTGCTATGCTAGGGATGTGCGGCGGACGAACGGGATACGTATCCGGGTTCTTCTCGTCGTTCTGAGCAACTTTCTTGTATAAAGTTTTTCCATCCGAGTTACGGATTATTTTCTATGATTTTCTAAAGATTTTAAACATTTCTGGAATTTATTTATTTATTTCAAATTAGCATCATCCAGAACATTGTCTAGTGACGTCAGCATGACGTAGAGGTGACGTCAGCGGTCAACAGTCCGCTGACCGTAATCAAACCTGGCCTGTGGGTCCAGTCGGACCCACATGTCATTGACAGTGGTTTAATTAGCTGAGTTAGTTTAATCTAATTAATCTAATTAGTGGGGAGGCCTACTGGTCAGTGGGTAATTGGTGTTTCGATTAATTAATTTAATTAATTAACAAATTTAGTTATTTGTGAAAAATCATTTTAACAGGCGGGACCCACATGTCATAGACAGGGCCGTCGAGTCATCATAGTTGACTTAGTCAACGGGTCAACAGGGGGGCTGGGCCCACTGGTCAGTGACCCAGCGGGGTGGCCCCAGGTGGCCACGTCGGCGTGGCGCCGGAGAGAGCTCTGGCGAGCCTCTTCTGCGGCGAATCTACGCCGGAGCCGGGCGGGATTCGTCTCCCCTAGCGTCCATCTGATGCGCAGAAGGGCACGTTTGGAAGTGGGCGACGAGCCGCGTCTAGGGGTGGCTGCGAGAGCAGCTGGAGAGGCGGGGAAGGGCGCCGGCGACTAGCTGCAGGGGCGGCGCCTTCGGCCGTTCGATGGGGTCGACATCGCAGCGCGCGGCAAGGGGCGAGGGGCGAGCGTGGTCCAGACGTGCGCGAAGCGGTGGCCAGGACGGGGCCAGTGGCCGGCGAGGCGGACGCGACCGCGAGCGCGGTGGTCGGTGTAACAGAGGGTAGAGGGGGAGGCGGAGGAGGTCCTCACCCCACGTTGCAGGGGAACGGGCGGCGAGGCTCGATGGAGCCTTTGGGAGGAGGACGGGGATGGCGGGCGCATGGGAGGAGGCGACGACTTGAGGACGGCGGGGAGGCAGTCCGGCGAGGTGGTGATCCGGGCAGCGGCGACATGGTCGGGGAGGCAACGAGAAACGACGTCAGGGCGGCTCGAGGGCGTGGTGGCGTGATGACGGTGAGGTCCGGCGACGGAGACGAGGTGGCGGGGCGTGGTCGTCGGGATCTGGGGTGAATGAGCGCCCCCGATCCAGATCAGGTCGTGGGGGCGGGAGCGCGTGGTGGGTGGGGGATCGTGGGGGGGGGGGGGGGTGTGGGTGTCGGTGTCAAAACCGGCGGATCTCGGGTAGGGGGTCCCGATCTGTGCGTCTTAGGCTAATGGTAACAAGAAGCAAGGGACACAATCTTTACCCAGGTTCGGGTCCTCTTGATGGAGGTAAAACCCTACTTCCTGCTTGATTAATATTGACAATATGAGTAGTACAAGAGTAGATCTACCACGAGATCGTAAACCCTAGGAGCTAGACTATGATGATTATGATTGTAATTGTGATCGGCCTTCTAAGGACCAACCTCTCCAGTTTATATAGACACCAAAGAGGGCTAGGGTTTACATGGAGTCGGTTACAAGGAAGGAAATACAATATGCGGATCGCCAAGCTTGCCTTCCACGCAAAGGAGAGTCCCATCCGGACACGGAACATTGTCTTGAGTCTTGTATCTTCACGCTTCAATAGTCCGGACGATTCATATAGTCCGGCTGTCCGAATACCCCATAATCCAGGACTCCCTCAGTAGCCCCTGAACCAGGCTTCAATGACGATGAGTCCGGCGCGCAGTCTTGTCTTCGGCATTGCAAGGCGGGTTCCTTCTCCGAATACTCGAAAGTAACCATCGAACACGTAGACCGTGTCCGGATCTGCAAAATGGTCTTCACATACCACCGTAGAGAGAACGATATTTCAGCTGACAACTTTTTAGATGACGTGATGTGTCATTACGGTCGGGTCATTATTCGAACCGTTTTCCCACAACCAGCCTCAGCGCATATTGCGAGGCGTTTTCCTTGACACGTCTTGTCAAAGCAGAGATCGTGTCCCCTTATCACGGGATTCTCATCAATACGGGTATGGGTAATCCCACCATGCCATCAATCGTGGCGCTTGGGAAGTAAGCGATTCTCAACGGGCGAGTGGGGAGGCGCACCGCTTTCGTCGCCTCTATAAAGGGATAAGAGTTCCCCATTTTTAGCCACGCCTTCTTCCTCCTTTGCCCACTCTTTCCCCCTCGAGCTCCAGCGCCCTAGCCCAAGTCTTCTCCGCACAGCTAAACATGTTCGGAGCAGGAGGCAAGTGGGTGGCTTCCACCGTGAAGGAGAAGCACATCGCGAATCTTCGGGCGGCCGGATACTTGGCCGCAGACATAGCGCACCGGCTACCAGACGACGGGCAGGTCATTCCAACCTCGGGACCCCACGAGAGGGTCGTGTTTCTCGCCCACTTCGTCCGTGGACTGGGGTTTCCACTTCACCCCTTCGTCCGCGGGCTCATGTTCTACTATGGGCTAGATTTCCATGATCTAGCCCCGAATTTCGTCCTCAATATCTCGGCGTTTATCGTCATGTGCGAGGCCTTCCTTCGCATCAAGCCTCACTTCGGCTTGTGGCTGCAAATCTTCTACGTGAAGCCGAAGATCGTGAGCGGCCAGCAAGCAAAGTGCGGAGGGGCCATGGTGGGCAAGATGCCTAACGTCACCTGGCTTGACGACTCCTTTGTGGAAACCGTGAAGGGGTGGCAGTCGGGATGGCTCTACATCACCGAGCCGCGCGGCGCCAACTGGGCAGCGGCCCCCAAGTTCCGATCTGGAACCCCCATGTGGCTCACCTCCTGGGAAAAGACGGGTCTGTCCTGGGGCGAATCTACAGAGCTGACCGGACTCCAGACCTGCATCAAGAGCATGAAGGACAAGAACATCAAGCTTGTCAACGTGATCCAGGTCATGCTCATTCGCCGGATTCTCCCATGCCAAAGGTGGGTATTTAATCTGTGGGAGTTCGTCCCAACCAAACACCAGACGCTTCGGAGGCTCTATGGCATGACGCACAAAGATGCATGAAAGGCGCTGTTCAAGGCCTCCAAAGTACCTCCTCCCACATCCAAGGACCGTGGGCTCCACGCCACGCGGCCTCCAAGTCAGGTGAGTTTTCAGGCTACCACCGGATTCGGTTCTTCCCCATATATTCATGGGGGAGTCTGAAGTAATTGTGCATATTTGTTCAGGATTATGTGGAGATAGCGGAGCAGATTGACTGTCCGGCTCCGCTGCCAGAAGGCCCAGCTGGTGCTCTCCTGACGGAGATGCTAGTCCCGGCGCCCTACAAGGTGCCGGAGAAGAAGGACAAAAAGAAGGCCCCGGGGATCCGAAAGGGTCTCCGGCGTAAGGTTGTGCCAGAAGCCTCGTCCGAAAATGACGAGGCACACTCCTCCCCCGAAGGGGAGGAAGAAGAAGAAGAAGGGAGCACCCCACCCGGAAAGGGTGAGGGGCCCGAGAAGGCGGACCAGGGGGCTTGGAAAGGCCCTCGGCGCAAGGCCATCATACCCACGTCGTCTGACGACGATGAGACAGATTCCTCCCGCGGAGGTGGGGGAAAGCAAGAAGAAACTCTACCTCCCCGCACTGGGGAGGAGAAAAAGAGGAAAGCCGCCCCGGAGGGGGAGGCTGGGACGTCCAAGAAGGGAAGGGCGTCCCTTCTGGACTACTCCACCACGGCCGCCCATAGCGAGGAGGGGTGGCTGCCTAGGGGGAAGCCCCTAGCGCGATCATAAGTATCCGCACTCTATCATGACTTTACTTCACAGTATTCTTATAACACCGAAAATATATGCAGTCCGGCCAGGGTTCATCCCAAGGTATCATCTTCTGATGGATCCCTGAGCAATTCAGCGATGAACTCGCTCCCGACGGCCACTACTCCTCAACCCGAGGATGACACAGAAGTGTTGTCCCGAAGGCTCCCAGAGCAGGGGGAGGTGACTCTGGAGACGCCCCAAGGCGGAATTCCAGATGTCGGACACGTGGGGTTCAAGATCCCCGCGGATCGTGTCGATGAGAGCCACAGTAGGCCGGGCTCTCAGCCGAACACTGTTTCGGAACCTCCAATGGTTCCGGACTCAGGCGGGTAGCCCCTCGTTAGGGAGGGCGAGCCGTCTGTGTCCAGGACTTCCGTTGCGCCCGGGGCACCGGATTGTCTGCTGGAAGCGCTTCGCGGCGCTTCTATGGATGAAGAGCACCGTACTATTATGAGTGAGGTGATTCAGAAGGTTTCGTCCGCCAAGAGCGGACTAACCTAAGCTTGCACCAGCCTCCTAACATGCTTTGAGGTAAGTAATAAAAATGTGTGAAATTACCACCCAATAGGTAGTAGCCCCTGATACTCTGTTTGGTGTTCGGGAGGAAAAGCCAAACGGAGGGTCAATTGTAATCCGCAGGAGTCTAATAAATGTGCATGTGAATGAGCAGGCAGTGCTGCTTGCCGCTGCTGCCCGCACAGTCGAGGTCGCCGAACTAAAGCGGGACCTGGAGCAGGCGCATGGAGAGCTCGACCTCACGAAGAGGCAGCTCGAAGAGAACAAAGGTGAGTGATTCGCCACCCTTATATATTTAAGGATAGATAAAATTGGTTAGTCTAACGACAAAGCGTCGTGACTGTGTAACAGGGGCCACCGCTGAAGTGGCGTCCCTGAAGAAAACACTGTCCGAGGCCGAGGACAAGGCAGCCTTGGAATGCAAAGAGTGCGAAAAGCAAGGCGCTAGAGTGGGCGAGGTACAGCAAGAGCTCCGGGACCTCGGCAAGAAGTTCGAGTCCATGGAGCATGATCTGAAGATGAAAGAGGCCGAGCTTGCGAAGGCCCTTGTGAGTATGAAAGACGCCAAGGCCGAAGCCGAGAAGGCACATCAGGAAATCCAAGAGGCCCAAAAGATAGCGACGGGTAAGAAATTCTTAATGCAAAGCAAACATGTGGAGGAGGCGTTTCTTTTACTTACTCGAATGCGGAGCTCTCCAGGGGCATTCGCAGATCTGCCACGCAGCGTATTAGATGCCGCGGAGTTCTAGCGTGCCCAAGAGGGGAGCTCAACGGAGAAGCCGTTCTGGTCCCAGTATGGTGGGGCCGAACATCCAATGCCTCTGAGTGACCAACTGAAGCAGTTGGTCGAACTCCACAGGGCAGCCGAAGTGGCTATGAAAGATTTCATAGTCCGGATTTAGCTTGGTGAGCCCCTGCCCACTAGCTATTTCGCCCTGATTAAGCGGATGGTGAATGCCTGCCCGCAGCTTGAAGTTATCAAGCGATCCGCTTGCATTGAGGGTGCCCGCCGGGCCTTTCACTACTAGGGAAAACCCTAGTAGTAGCGCGGGTTTTGAGGCTATCAGCAGCGCGGGCACCCGCGCTACGAATAAGGCGCTACAGCTAACCGTTAGTAGTAGCGATGTTTGTACCCGCGCTACTACTATTGACTATATCAGCAGCGCATTTCCCGAACGCGCTACTATTAGTTAGCTGTAGTGATTTCCTGCTCCCGCGCTGCTGTTATATCTTCCACCATTTCCCCATTCCGCTTCAAGAACTGCAATTTTCAGATACTAGTTCTACTATATATCAATTTCATAAAGCATTATAGGTCTTGGGTAGTACTCCCTCGGTTCCAAATTACCGTCGTGGTTTTAGTTCAAATTTGAACTAAAACCACGCATTTGTAATTTGGAACCGAGGAAGTACTAGATTACAATTTCATATATACTCAACATGCATCCTCAAGCAAGTACAAGGTGACATCGACTACGATCATCATATTTAGTTCTAGATGATATCGACGACGATCATCATATGTAGTTCTACATGATATCGACGAAGATCATCATATGTAGTTCTAGATGATATAGCCACACACATGTAGTTCTAGATGATATCGACGACGATCATCATCCTCAAGCCTGGGCGGTGGGTGTTCCTGATAGTAATTAGGATGGCCTGTCCAACACGAAGATTCTTGCCAACGAGGAATCTCAACCACCCAACCGAGTTTAAGTGTGTGCGACGTTTGTGTCCATGCGGTAAGTACAGGTGGTGACAGAGCCCCTTGCGGTAAGGCGTAGTCCAGCTGAGCCTTCTTCATCAGGCTCGATACCACAACTCACAGATAGGTTCTTTGGCAATTTCTGAATAAGAAAAACATATCAATTAATAAATAGCCTCACACATACTCTTGGAAATATATTTCTATTAAGTCTAGATTTCTACACTATCAAAAGACATAGTACTACGCATTTGCACTAATTAATCATGAATTCTACTAAGCATATCACTGGACTCTACACTAAGCATTTCATCGGATTCACTAAGCATATCATCGGATAATTTGCATTTGTAAGTATAACAATAAAGCATATATATATCATCAAATTACTACAACAAGACGTATAACATACCATTTCATGCCGATCGACCATGGTACTTGTCAGCGGGTCACGAATGGCACCCGACAAAGTCATCACGCGGGCGGAATTATGTCCCATAGGTTGCACACCTCGTCCTCGCCAGCCTCATTCTTTGAGCTACGATGGCTTCATGAAGTGGGTCCTCATTATCTTCATCATCTTCATCATCTGCATCATCTTCGTCATCTTCGTCATCTTCATCATCTTCGCCATCTTCATCATCTTCCACCAGGTTGAGATAAATGACAACCCGCTTGGGTCTTTCTGCTCTGAAGGAGAAGCTGATCAACTCACTACCAGTAAGACGCATGCGGGCGAGGAAACGGGCCCATCCATCTCCTCCAATCTGTGACATATTGCGTCCTTTCTCGACCTCCATAGTGTACGGCCCCACAGAGCCTCAAATGTCACAAAGGTGTCTCGTTAGCTTGTTGAATTTCAACCTCACATTGCATGGGACGATTTGTGTAAGAAAAGCAAAATGACACAATGCAGTAATGCCAACACTAAAAATAAAATAGTTGTTACATTTCATCTAATTTCTTACCGCCGCATGACGAAAACTCGGTTGGAAGTAGATGCCGAATAGCTTGCCAGTTGCAAGGCTGCTGGCGCACCTTGACTTGCACAGTCAACATAATGGTGGTGGTAGCGCCATTTTCCTAAAGCAATATGAGCAAAGGATTAACGATTAGATGACAAGGTACCACCTACCAAAGCATTTCGATGGCACCTATTGCCTAAGATAATTGATTAAAAAAACAAGTGGCAAATTTATCTAAATTGGCACCTACATTTTGCCAAAAATAACTTATTACAAAAAACAAAAGCATCTACCTATCCATGTACAGAAAAATAACAATAAAATGGTGCATACTAAATCAACTAGCATACTAAATCCACTAGCATACTAAATCAACTAAATGACACAATGTTCTAAATCAACTAAATCAACTAGCCTACTAAATCAACTAAATGAAAATGTTCTAAATCAACTAATCAACTAGCCTACTAAATCAACTGAATCATATTAACTAAATCAAAATGTTGCATATAAACTAGCCTACTAAATCAAAATGTAGCAGGGAGGAGGGAGAAGGAGGGGCGACTCGAGGAGGGAGTAGAGAGTATGACGGAGGAGGAAGGCGGAATGAGGAGCGGCCGGCTGGCGGCGAGTGGAGGGAGGACGGAGGAGGAAGGCGGAGCGAGGAGGGGCCGGCCAGTGGCGAGTGGAGGTAGGACGGAGGAGGAGGCCGGTATCGAGTCCAGCGAGGAGGATGAGGTGACGGCGGCGTAGATCGGAGGAGGGGCGACGGGGGAGGACTGGCGGCGCGGGGGGTTGATGGGAAGATCGAGTGAGTGTGTGGATCTATGGATCTGGATTGCGACTAGTTAACTTAGCAGCAACGGTTATTGCATAAATGTGCTACTGCTACGACCCGTAGCAGTAGCGCTCTTCGTATTAACGCGCTGCCGCTATAACTGGCCTCGCGGCGGCGTCGTGGGAATTTTAGCAGTAGCGCGTCTTTGAGTGTGCGCGCCATCGATAAACTTGTTTCAGACAGCGAGTTTTGTCCGGCGCGTTATCTACTTAGCAGCAGCGCCTGATTTTAAAGCGCGCTGCTGGTAAGATTCTATGTATAGGCTTTTCCCTAGTAGTGTTTGCCCGCGCCAAGGTGCATTGGGGCAAGCTGGATGCGGAGAAGCTGGTGAAGGACGGGCCGCCGGAGGGCAAGGCGCATCGCTATCCAGAGAAGTACTATGATGGCGTTATGAAGGGCGCTCGTCTCGTGGCCGATGAATGTACCAAGGACAAGATCTTTGACTAAATGTACCTCTGCTGCTGTTGTAATTTGAAGACGAAGTTACTTGTGCTATGTAGCACTGTTTGATTTAAAATATTACCTTCTGTGCGGCTGTTTATAAAATTCTGAAAGTAGGCCAGTCGTCGGCTTCCGCCCCCATGTAACTAGTACTGGGGTGCTCCTGGAAAAACCCGGATACTCTTTATCCAAATTTTTGGTCCCTTAAGGAGGTATCCGCGCAGTAACAAGGCAATCAGACTATGCGGCTTTATAACTTTCACTTAGCCATAGAAGTCTATAATTTTAAATTTCATGAAGCCCCTAGATTTCGGAGGGCCAAGTTGGGGCGCTATATACGCCTTAATCGGACAAGGCCTACTCATCGCCTATAGCGGAAAAAAATCTTTAAGGATTTTAAGACCTCTCGAACAGCGACCAGCTCTCGCCACATCATGCCGGTCAGTTTTTGGCTTTCTCTACTGAGGTGCTCGTCCGGAAGAACCGGGACACTATCGCAGTAGTTCTCCCTGCGCTACCTTAGCCGACATAATGGAACATAACGTACCAAAACAAGGGAGCCGGGCTAACCCAACTGTGGACCCAAGACATGATTCAGAGCTGATGCATACAGTGCTATAAGTTCGGGGTGCCGCACTGTTGAAAGTGTTCGTACTTTACTTGTCGTATTACGGGGCGCCATGAGAAGCCCCTGGCAAACTGACCGTACCAAGGTGTGCGGTTGCAATATCAAATAAACATTTGTAAGAAAAAAATGCTCAAATAAGAATAATAAGCTGACGCTATATGTGATCTCCCATTGATGAATAATACGTTTAAGCGTATGTTTACAATGAATGCATTAAACGGAGATAAATAGGACTATTTGACATGTCCTATCCAGGGACAGGCCACGTACAGATAGATAAAACAGGTATAATGATCGTAAATAGATTCCACCTGGGTATTTCCTTCTGTGCGCAAATCCTGTTGCCTCCTTGGTTTTCTCCCCTGTATAGGTCCGACAATCCGGCTCTTCTGAAGAGGCTGCCCTAAGGCAGTGTCCTGAAATAATAAAAGGGAGGGGGGGGGGGTGGTTTATGAAAGTATGCAGCGGTGATACCGCACTGTTGACTGAGTCACTGCTGCGCCTCCGCCTGTGCCCATGGTATTTTGAGTGCGTAATTGTGTGCGCGTGGCACGAATGCTGCTTTGATGGGGTTTGAGCGGAGGTCGGACTGCTAGTCGCGCTCTTGGCGTGCCTGGTGATCCTGTTGCGGGGTGCTCCGGACTCGCTTTACGGTGCTCGAGGTTGTCGTCGCCGGATTGGTGGTTTGCCGGAGGAGGCCAGATTGCACTTCGCCGCGAGGGCTGCAAGATGCTCTTCCGCGACGGAGAGAGCGGTCCATGTTTCCATTGATCGTTATGACTTCGCTGGCCCTGGCATCTTGAGCTTGAGGTATGCATAGTGTGGTACCGCATTGAATCTAGCGAATGCGGTTCGTCCGAGCAGTGCGTGGTAACCACTACGGAAAGGGACGATATCGAAGATTAACTCTTCGCTTCAGAAGTTGTCGGGAGATCCGAAGACCACTTGCAATGTTATAGAGCCCGTACAGCGGGCCTCTACTCCAGGAATTACACCTTTAAAGGTGGTTTTGGTGGGCTTGATCCTTGAAGGGTTGATGCCCATTTTGCGCACTGTGTCCTGATAAAGCAGGTTCAGGCTACTGCCGCCGGCCATAAGGACTCGCGTGAGGTGGAATCCGTTGATGATTGGGTCTAAGACCAATGCGGCTGAGCCGCCGTGACAGATGCTAGTAGGATGATCCCTACGATCAAAGGTGATCGGACAAGCTGACCATGGGTTGAATTTGGGGGCGACTGGCTCCATCGCATCGCGTCCCGTAGTGCTCGCTTCCGTTCCCGCTTGGGGATGTGAGTAGCGTAGATCATGTTGACCATTTTCACCCCGGGGGGGGGGGGGGGGGAATTTATTATGTCCCCCCATGTTCGGACGCCGGACTCATCGTCATCGTCGCTGTGCAGCCCCTTGTCCTTGTTTTCGGTGTTTATTTTACCGGCCTGTTTGAACACCCAGCAGTCTCTATTGGTGTGGTTGGCTGGCTTGTCTGGGGTGCCATGAATTTGGCACGAGCGTTCCAGTATGCGGTCCAGACTGGACGGTCCTTGATTGTTTCTTTTGAACGGCTTCTTCCGCTGACCGGATTTGGATCCACTGAATCCGGCGTTGACTGCCGTGGTTCGTGTTGTCGCCGTTGTTCGGTCGCTTGTGTCTGCGGCGCCGTGGCTTGGCGTTATTGTCGCGGACATCCGGCGCCGGAATGTGGCGGTGCTGCTGCGAGCCAACCAGCTGTCTTCGCCCATGCAAAAGCGGGTCATTAGTGTTGTGAGAGCTGCCATGGACTTGGGTTTTTCCTGGCCGAGGTGTCGGGCGAGCCATTCGTCACGGATATTATGCTTAAAAGCCACCAGGGCTTCGGCGTCCGGACAGTCGACTATTTCGTTCTTTTTAGTTAGGAACCGAGTCCAGAATTTCCTGGCTGACTTCCCGGGCTGTTGAGTAATGTGCCGCAAGTCATCGGCATCTGGTGGTCGCACATATGTGCCCTGGAAGTTGTCGAGGAATGCGAATTCCAGGTTTTCCCAACTGCCAATGGAATTTGCCGGCAGGCTATTTAGCCAGTGCTAGGCTGGTCCTTTGAGCTTAAGGGGAAGACACTTGATGGCATGTAGATCGTCTCCGCGGGCCATGTGAATGTGGAGAAGGAAATCTTCGATCCATACTGCGGGGTCTGTTGTGCCATCGTATGATTCGATGTTTACGGGTTTGAACCCTTCTGGGAATTCATGATCCATCACTTCGCCGCTGAAGCGTAGGGGTGTGTGGCGCCTCTGTGCCGGGCTATGTGGCTACGCAGTTCGAATTGGTCTGGGTTGCTGTGTTCGGCCCGGACGGACTTGTTGATAATGTATCCGGCGTGACGGTCATCGTCGCGCGCTAGGGCGCGCCCCCGCGATCCGTAGATCGATCTTGGTTGTCCTGCGGTGTTTTGAGTATTGCCCCAGGCCGTAGTAAACTGGCACGGGGGTGCGGGCTGGTATTCGGGCTGGTATGCTGTTTTATCCCGGCCACGGGGTGGCCGGTCAACCGTGGTGGCGCCGAGTCCATATTCCTCGGCTGCCGTGACTTCGCCCATCCGTCTGCGGAGCAGGTCCGGATCAGCTTGAAGCTGCTGCTGCTTCTTCTTCAGGCTCCTCGCAGTGGCAACAAGCCGGCGCTTAAAGCTCTCCTTCTCCACAGGATCCTCAGGCACGCCGAACTCGTCGTCGCCGAGGCTAATCTCGTCTTCGGAGGGGGCATATAGTTGTCCTCCTCCGGATATCCGTCGGTCGCCTGTTCGTCTGGGCTGACCTGCTCATCTTCCTGTTCGGCCTGCTCGAAGGCGGGCTGGTCAGGGTTGTATTCCTCTTGGCACCATCCGGATTGCTTTCATCTCCGGGGCCGGTGTTGCTGTGGCGGGGCTTGGAGCGGCGCCGGTGAAGCCCATGCTTCGTTTTTCTCCATGAGGGGTTATCCTCCGTTGCCTCGTCGCCATTGGTTTCCTTCGGAGTGTCCACCATATATATGTCGTATGAGGAGGTGGCCATCCACCGCCCCGTGAGCGGTGGCGCCTGTATTTCTCCTGCATCGTCGTCCATACCGTCGATGTCTACGGAGTCATAGTCAAGCGCGTCGGTTAAATCATCGACCATGGCAATGAAGTGGGTGGTGGGTGGGCAGCGAATTCCTTCGTCGCCTGCTTCCCACTCAAGCCGGACATAGTTCAGCCAAGAGTCTACTGACAAAGAGAGAGACTTTAATGAGTTCAGCATGTCGCTGAAGGGCGAGTGCTGGAAGATATCCGCAGCGGTAAACTCCATTAGCGGAGCCCAGCCAGGCTCGGCGGGCTCGGGAGCGCGCGGGCTGGATCCCACAACCGGATACGAATTCGGGGATCCGAGTCACAGGCTTCCTTAGAAGTGAGGCATGTGTTCGGCTCTACCGCCGATGAGTGTACGGCCTGCGGGGCGGGGTCCATCCACCCGTCCGTGGGCCACGCAGTCTGCTCCGGATCTAGGTCCGGGGCTACTGCCGGAGTGATATCCCGGACAATGTCCGACAGCAGGTCTAAGCCGTGATCATCGTGACTGTCCGATGCTCCTGGCCCAGGCCCGAATCCGTCGAAGACCAAGTCTCCACGGATGTCGGCCGTGTAGTTCAAGTTTCCGAACCTGACCTGGTGGCCAGGGGCGTAGCTGTCGATCTGCTTCCAGATGGCTGCTTTAATTGGCTCAGAAGGCGGCCGCCGAACACGAAGATCTGTCCGGGGAGAAAAGTCTCGCCTGGACCGTGTTGTTGACGGTTGGAGGCGCCATCAAGCCTTGCAAAGGACGGCGACAGAGGAACTCTCAATGAAAGCACCAATGTCGGTGTCAAACCGGCGGATCTCGGGTAGGGGGTCCCGATCTGTGCGTCTTAGGCTGATGGTAACAGGAAGCAAGGGACACAATGTTTACCCAGGTTCGGGCCCTCTCGATGGAGGTAAAACCCTACTTCCTACTTGATTAATATTGACGATATGAGTAGTACAAGAGTAGATCTACCACGAGATCATAGAGGCTAAACCCTAGGAGCTAGCATATGATGATTATGATTGTAATTGTGATCGGCCTTCTAAGGACCAACCTTTCCGGTTTATATAGACACAGGAGAGGGCTAGGGTTTACATGGAGTCGGTTACAAGGAAGGAAATACAATATCTGGATCGCCAAGCTTGCCTTCCATGCAAAGGAGAGTCCCATCCGGGCACGGAACGGAGTCTTGAGTCTTGTATCTTCACGCTTCAATAGTTCGGACGATGCATATAGTCCGGCTGTCCGGATACCCCCTAATACAGGACTCCCTCAGTGGGGTGCGGCAGTTAGGTCACGGGGGAAGGGGTTAGGTGTAGGCTGGGGGTGTGGGGTGGGCCTTGTGGGCTGGCCTGGCCGGCAGCCTGAATGTCCAGCTAGGCCACGGGGCCCACTGGGGGAGGTGGCAGGGGTTTCTTTTTCTTTTTCTTTTTTTACTTAACCTTTTCTGTTTTCTTTAGATTAGGGCATTAACAAATTTGCAAATTTTTTGGTTCACCACCTATATTAACAAATGACAGTTTGCCACATGACGAACATTTTGTTTTAGGTATTTGAAAACTGTTGAGTTTGACTTGACTCTGAATTTGGACCGGATTCGAACCAACTGGAGTTAACAACAATAATCATGATGACGTGGCATCATTAGGAGGAAATTACTGTAGCTTAATTACCCGGGCGTCACACCTACATATGCATACTAAGAAGTTAATTTGAGCTCAAATTGCATATAAATCAAATAAACTACCACATATAAATACTCGCAAATTAAAACCCACAAATCACTATACTTATAGAGCATTGCAAGAGCTAATCTAGCAGTGAGAGATGAAGGGACAAAGTTGCTAACCTTTGTGAACACTTGGATGGTGTGCCTTCAAATCTTAACAAATTTTGGAAAAAAATGGAGGATGAGCTCGAGCAAGAGGGGAAGAACAGAGGAGAGGAATGAGGAAGAACAGAGAGCTCGCGGGCTGGACGATGGGTGTATATAGGAGCATATTTAGTCCCGGTTTGTGACACAAACCAGGACTAAAGGTGACCCTCTAGTACCGGTTCATGATACAAACCGGGACCAAAGGGGATCATGAGGCCCCAGCCTCACACCAGCCTGTCACCACCACTTTAGTCCCGGTTCGTGTCATGAACCGGTACTAGAGGTCCAACATGAACTGGGACTAATGATTCCCGCCCCCCTAGCCATTGGAACTGGCACTAATGGTCACATTAGTACCGGTCCATTTCTAAACTTGGACTAATGGGGCTCACATATTTTCTACTAGTGAGCATACCAACTAATACAAAAAAGTATTCCGCAACTATAAAAGTAGAGCATGCCAATTCATGTCAACTTCTTCATGAAAACTCTATTTAGAAAAAGATGGCTAATGATGTCAACTACAAGACGGTTATTGTGCAACTACAACAAATGGTGGTGCCAACAGCTGCATAACTTAATGTACACCTAAGTGATAAACACTCATATTCCAGGATGTATTTACCTTAGTAGATGATTCAGCCCCCTGCAACTGCAGCACATCTAGTCCGCTTTACAACCCAAAACTGATCAACACCCTAAGAATAAAACTTGGCCATGGGAAAAACAAAAATTAATTATATGACCCACAAACCAAAAATGGTGGTTATGTCTTGAGCATGACACTTACCTCAATTTCGTCTCCTTGCTGATTGATACGTCTCCCACATATCTATTTTTTATTGTTCCATGCTATTATATTATCTGTTTTGGATGTTTAGTGGGCTTTGTTATGCACTTTTCTATGATTTTTGGGACTAACCTATTAACCTAAAGCCCAGTGCCAGTTTCTGTTTTTCCTTGTTTTTGAGTTTTACAGAAAAGGAATACCAAACGTAGTCCAATTGACGTGCCAATTTTTGACGATTGTTTATGGACCAAAAGAAGCCCCTGGAGTAAAATAGTTGGGCCAGAAGAGGCCCGAGCCGTCCACGAGGGTGGAGGGCGAGCCCTACCCCCTCGGCGCGCCCCCTGCCTCGTGGACGACTTGGAGACCCCCTTGACGTGAGACCGATGCCAAAAATTCCTATAAATACCCAAACCTCCAGAAAATAACCTAGATCAGGAGTTCCGCCGCCGCAAGCCTCTGTAGCCACCAAACACCAATCGGGACCCTGTTCCGGCACCCTGCCGGAGGGGGGGGGGGGATCCATCACTAGTGGCCATCTTCATCATCCCGGCGCTCTACATGATGAGGAGGGAGTAGTTCACCCTCGGGGCTGAGGGTATGTACCAGTAGCTATGTGTTTGATCTCTCTCTCTCTCTCTCTCTCTCTCTCTCGTGTTCTTGATTGGCACGATCTTGATGTATCGCGAGCTTTGCTATTATAGTTGGATCTTATGATGTTTCTCCCCCTCTCTCTTGTAATGGATTGAGTTTTCCCTTTGAAGTTATCTTATCGGATTGAGTCTTTAAGGATTTGAGAACACCTTATGTATGTCTTGCATGTGCTTATCTGTGGTGACAATGGGATATTCACGTGATCTACTTGATGTACATTTTGGTGATCAACTTGCGGGTTCAGTGACCTTGTGAACTTATGCATAGGGGTTGGCACACGTTTTCGTCTTGACTCTTTGGTAGAAACTTTGGGGCACTCTTTGAAGTACTTTGTGTTGGTTGAATAGATGAATCTGAGATTGTGTGATGCATATCGTATAATCATGCCGACGGATACTTGAGGTGACATCAGAGTATCTAGGTGACATTAGGGTTTTGGTTGATTTGTGTCTTAAGGTATTATTCTAGTACGAACTCTATGATAGATCGAACGGAGAGAATAGCCTCGTGTTATTTTACCACGGACTCTTGAATAGATCGATCAGAAAGGATAACTTTGAGGTGGTTTCGTACCCTACAATAATCTCTTTGTTTATTCTCCGTTATTAGTGACTTTGGAGTGACTCTTTGTTGCATGTTGAGGGATAGTTATATGATCCAGTTATGTTATTATTGTTGAGAGAACTTGCATTAGTGAAAGTATGAACCTTAGGCCTTGTTTCCTAGCATTGCAATACCGTTTACGCTCACTTTTACCATTTGCTACCTTGCTGTTTTTATATTTTCAGATTATAAATAATCATATCTACCATCCATATTGCACTTGTATCACCATCTCTTCGCCGAACTAGTGCACCTATACAATCTACCATTGTATTGGGTGTGTTGGGGACACAAGAGACTCTTTGTTATTTGGTTGCAGGGTAGTTTGAGAGAGACCATCTTCATCCTACACCTTCCACGGATTGATAAACCTTAGGTCATCCACTTGAGGGAAATTTGCTACTGTCCTACAAACCTCTGCACTTGGAGGCCCAACAATGTCTACAAGGAGAAGGTTGCGTAGTAAACGTCAAGCTCTTTTCTGGCGGCGTTGCCGCGGAGGTTAGTGCTTGAAGGTATATGTTTAGATCTTGCAATCGAATCTTTTTGTTTCTTGTTTTATCACGAGTTTAGTCTATAAAAGAAAACTACAAAAAATGGAATTGAGGGTGCCTCATATGCTTCATCTTTTTAATGTCTTCCGTGAAAATAAGGATTTCCTATAATTGTGCTCAATTGCTAGAGGAAGAATGCATTAAATTGTTTGGCACTAAATCTTTGAATGATGAGCGTGATTGCAATGTTGTTAGTACGAATTCCATGAATATCCATGATGCTAATGATATGCAAAGCCACAAGCTTGGGGATGCTATGTTTGATGAAGATGATATTTTTTGTCCCCCAAGTTTTGGTGAGCAATTTTATTTTGATGATAGCATGCCTCCTATTTATGATGATTATTGTGATAACACGTATGCTATAAAGAATAAATATAACCATCAATCTTGTCATCATGATTGTAATTTTCAATTGGATTATGCTTCACATGATAGTTATTTTGTTGAGTTTGCTCCCACTACTATTCATGAGAAGAAATTTGCTTATGTGGAGAGTAATAAATATTATATGCTTGTGCATCATGAAAATACTTCTTTATGTGATGGTTATATTGTTGAATTCATTCATGATGCTACTGAAAATTATTATGAGGGAGGAATATATGCGTGTAGGAATTGCAATAATATAAGGTTTCCGCTCTATGTGCTTAAAGTTTTAAAGTTATGCTTGTTTTGCCTTCCTATGCTAGTTGATTATTGTTCCCATAAGTTGTTTGCTCACAAATCCCTATGCATAGAAAGTGGGTTAGACTTAAATGTGTTAGTCATATTCTTCATAATGCTCTCTTTATGTTTCAATTCTTATCTTTTATGCGAGCATCATCGAAATAATCATGCCTAGCTAAAAATGCATTAAAGAAAAGCGCTTGTTGGGACACAACCCAATATTTACCCTTACTGTTCTTGTGTGTCCACATGATTATGCTACTGTAGTAATCATATTTTATAGATTTTGTTTCAATAAAGTTCCAAGTAAGACCTTTAGGATAGCTTACAGTGATAGTTGTGTTGATCCTGCTGAATATCAGAAACTTTTGCGCCCATTAAATTAGTTTTGATAATTCACAGAAACGTGCTTTGGATATGATTTGTTTTGCTCTGGATTTGTTGTGCATGATGGGAGCATTTTGTGTGATGAAAATGATGCATGGCCTAACTATATGATTTTGTAGGGATAAGCTTTCTTTGGCTACGCTATTTTGATAAGACATGATTACTTGTTAGTATGTTTGAAGTATTACTATTTTTATGTCAATATTAAACTTTTATCTTGAATCATTTGGATCTGAACATTCATGCCACAATAAAGAAAATTACATTGAGAAATATGCTAGGTAGCATTCCACATCAAAAATTCTGTTTTTATCATTTACCTACTCGAGGAAGAGCAGGAATTAAGCTTGGAGATGCTTGATACGTCTCCAACGTATCTATAATTTTTTATTGTTCCGTGCTATTATATTATCTGTTTTGGATGTTTAATGGGCTTTATTATGCACTTTTATATGATTTTTGGGACTAACCTATTAACCTACAACCCAGTGCCAGTTTTTATTTTTCCTTGTTTTTGAGTTTTACAGAAAAGGAATACCAAATGGAGTCCAATTGATGTGCCAATTTTTGATGATTTTTTAAGGACCAAAAGAAGCCCCTGGAGTAAAAGAGTTGGGCCAGAACAGTCCAGAGCCGTCCACGAGGGTGGAGGGCGAGACCTACCTCCCTGGGCGCGCCCCCGTGACGTGGGACCGACGCCAAAAATTCCAATAAATACCCAAACCTCCAAAAAATAACCTAGATCGAGAGTTCCACCGCCGCAAGCCTCTGTAGCCACCAAAAACCAATCAGGACGCTGTTCCACACCCTGCCGGAGGGCGGGGGGGGGGGGGGATCCATCACCGGTGGCCATCTTCATCATCCCGGCGCTCTCCATGACTAGGAGGGAGTAGTTCACCCTCGGGGCTGAGGGTATGTACCAGTAGCTATGTGTTTGATCTCTCTCTCTCTCTCTATCTCTCTCTCTCTCTCTCTCTCTCTCTCTCTCTCTCATGTTCTTGATTCGGCACAATCTTCATGTATCGCGAGCTTTGCTATTCTAGTTGGATCTTATGATGTTTCTCCCCCTCTACTCTCTTGTAATAGATTGAGTTTTCCCTTTGAAGTTATCTTATCGGATTGAGTCTTTAAGGATTTGAGAACACTTGATGTATGCCTTGCATGTGCTTATCTGTGGTGACAATGGGATAGTCACATGATCTACTTGATGTACGTTTTGGTGATCAACTTGCGGGTTCAGTGACCTTGTGAACTTATCCATAGGGGTTGGCACACGTTTTCGTCTTGACTCTTCGGTAGAAACTTTGGGGCACTCTTTGAAGTACTTTGTGTTGGTTGAATAGATGAATCTGAGATTGTGAGATGCATATCGTAATCGTGCCCACTGATACTTGAGGTGACATTGGAGTATCTAGGTGACATTAGGGTTTTGGTTGATTTGTGTCTTAAGGTATTATTCTAGTACGAACTCTATGATAGATCGAACGGAAAGAATAGCTTCGTGTTATTTTACTACGGACTCTTGAATAGATCGATCGAAGGATAACTTTGAGGTGGTTTTGTACCCTACAATAATCTCTTCGTTTGTTCTCTGCTATTAGTGACTTTGGAGTGACTCTTTGTTGCATGTTGAGGGATAGTTATATGATCCAGTTATGTTATTATTGTTGAGAGAACTTGCAATAGTGAAAGTATGAACCTTAGGCCTTGTTTCCTAGCATTGCAATAACGTTTACGCTCACTTTTACCACTTGCTACCTTGCTGTTTTTATATTTTCAGATTACAAATACTCATATCTACCATCCATATTGCACTTGTATCACCATCTCTTCGCCGAACTAGTGCACCTATACAATCTACCATTGTATTGGGTGTGTTGGGGACACAAGAGACTCTTTGTTATTTGGTTGCGAGTCGTTTGAGAGAGACCATCTTCATCCTACACCTCCCGTGGATTGATAAACCTTAGGTCATCCACTTGAGGGAAATTTGCTACTGTCCTACAAACCTCTGCACTTGGAGGCCCAACAACGTCTACAAGGAGAAGGTTGCGTAGTAGACATCGATGATCAGTACGCGCAGAGCATGGCTGACGATCAGTGATGTCTACTACACAACTTGTTCTTGTAGACTCATGTTGGGCCTCCAAGTGCAGAGTTTTGTAGGACAATAGCAAATTTCCCTCAAGTGTATGACCTAAGGTTTATCAATCGTGGGAGGCGTAGGATGAAAATGGTCTCTCTCAAACAACCCTGCAACCAAATAACAAAAAGACTCTTGTGTCCCCAACACACCAAATACAATGGTAATTTGTATAGGTGCACTAGTTCGGCGACGAGATGGTAATAAAGTGTAGTAGTGATAGTAGATATTTATTTTTGTAATAGTAACAATAAAAAACAGGCAAGGTAACGAGTAGCAAAAGTGAGCACAAACTGTATTGCAATGCTTGAAAATGAGGCCTAGGGTCCGTATTTTTGCTAGTGCAATCTCTCAATAATGCTAATCTAATTAGATCATATAACCATCCCTCAACCTGCGATGAAGAATCACTGCAAAGTTCCTATATAGCGGAGAATATAAGAAGAAATTGTTTGTAGGGTACAAAACCACCTCAAAGCTATTCTTTCCGATCTATCTAACCAAGAGTTCGTACTAAAATAACACCATGTGATACACATCAACCAACTCTAATGTCACCTATATACTCCAATGTCACCTTGAGTATCCATGAGTTGACTATACGATATGCATCAAACAATTTAAGATTCATAATACTCAATCCAACACAAATAACTTCAAAGAGTGCCCCAAAATTTCTACCGGAGAAACAAAGACGAGAACGTGCATCAAACCCTATGAATAGATTACCCCAATGTCACCTCGGGTATCCGCGATTTGAGTGCCAAAACACATATCAAGTGAATCAATATGATACCCCATTGTCTCCACGGGTATTCATAGCAAGCCATATATCAAGTGCTCTCAAATCCATAAAAGTATTCAATCCAATAAAACGAAATCTCAAAGGGAAAACTCAATTCGTCACAACAAGATAGAGAGGGAGAAACACCATATGATCCAACTATATTAACAATGACCCCGATACATGAAGATCGTGCCATCACGAAAACGAGAGAGAGAGAGATTAAACACATAGCTACTGGTACAAACCCTCAGCCCTGAGGGTGGACTACTCCCTCCTCATCATGGTGGCCGACGGGATGATGAAGATGGCCACCGGTGATAATCTCCCCCTCCGGCGGAGTGCTGGAACGGGGTCTAGTTTGGTTTTCCATGGAAACAGAGGCTTGCGGCAGCGGAACTTCTGATCTAGGGTTACCCCAAGGGTTTTTGGAACATTTGACATTTTATAGGGCGAAGAGGCAGTGCGGGAGGCCACCGAGGTGGGCACAACCCACCAGGGCACGCCTGGGCCTCCAGGCGCGCCCAGTTGGGTTGTGCGCCCCCTCGGGGCACCCCACTGGTACTTCTCTGGCCCATCCTGGGTGTTCTGGTCCATAAAAATTCTCCAAAAAGTTTCACTGTGTTTGGACTCCGTTCGATATTGATTTCCTGCAAAGTAAAAAGCAAGCAAAAAATAACAACTGACACTGGGCATTATGTCATGGGTTAGTCCCAAAAAATGATATAAAGTTTCTATAAAATGATTGTAAAACATCCAAGAATGATAATATAACAGCATGGAACAATCAAAAATTATAGATACGTTGGAGACGTATCAGCATCCCCAAGCTTAATTCCTGCTCGACCTCGAGTAGGTAAATGATAAAAATAGAATTTTTGATGTGGAATGGTGCCTATCATGTTCATCACATTCTTTTCTTTTGTAGCATGGACATATGGACTTTTATATTGTTCAAAGCAATAGTCTAGTTTTGACATGAAAATTTCAATACTCAAGCATATCAACAAGCAACGATGTCTTTCAAAATATCAACAGTAAAGCAAATTATCCCTAGCCCATTATGCTCAATCATTGATCCATTCATGAAACACATTCGCATATTAGCTACACCCAATGCTCAAGTAAGATCATAGTGCCCCTTAGTTGGAGCTTTATGAGAGAAGATGGAGACTCAAATAAAAATAAAAATTGCATAAAGTAAATAGAAAGGCCCTTCGCAGAGGGAAGTAGGGATTTGTGGAGGAGCCAGAGCTCAATGCTTAAATTGAGAGATAAAAACATTTTGGGAGGCATACTTTTCCCGTCAACGAAAACGACCGAGTAGTTCCCAACACTTTCCATGCTAGATATATCATAGGCGGTTCCCAAACAGAAAATAAGGTTTATTCCTTTTCCCACCATTCTTTCACAATCCATGGCTAACCGTATCCACGGGTGCCCTCCATACTAACACTTTCCAAGGAATTTATTCTTTGACAACATAAAGTAAATTCATTTTTTTCATTTCGGGACTGGGCATCCCTAGTACCTTTGCCTACTCTTGTGCAATGACAAGTGAATAAACACTCATCTTGAGAATAACACATCTAGCATGGAAAATATTGGCCACCCCCTGCTTCTTCCTGAGCGGTACGAGTACACAAAAAAGAAATTTATTTTAAAAATTAGAGATGGCACATACAAATTTACTTGAACGGCACAGAAATACCGCATTAGGTAGGTATGGTGGACTCATATGGCAAAACTGGGTTTAAGGATTTTGGATGCACAAGTAGTATTTCTACTTAGTACAAGTGAAGGCTAGCAAAAAGATTGAGAAGCAACCAACCAAGAAACAAAAAATCACATAAGCGAGCATTAAGCATAACTAACACCGAATAATGCACCACGAGTAGGATGTAATTTCATTGCAGAACTATTGACTTTTGTGCTTGCATAGGGAATCACAAACCTTAACACCAATATTCTTACTAAAGCATAATTACTCACCAACATGACTCACATATCACTATCATCATATCTCAAAACTATTGCAAAGAATCAAGTTCATTTTGTCCAATGATCTTCATGAAAGTTTTTATTATATCCTTCTTGAATATCTATCACTTTGGGACTAGTTTCATATATTGCCATTTCTTTTTGACAAGCTCAAACAAATTTAAGTGAGGAACATGAGCATATTTTTTTTTCATCTCTCAAAATAATATAAGTGACGCATGAGAGAATTGACAAACTACTCCAAAAAGATATAAGTGAAGATCAAACGAGTAGTTATATAAATGGGTAGCTTTTTGAGGACTCTCTCTCTCTTATTTAAAAACTTTCAGATCTAAGTATTTTATTAAAACAGCAAGCAAAACAAAACAAAATGACATTCCAAGAATACCACAACTCATGTGAAGAAGCAAAAACTTAGGCTCAACTGATACTAATCGATAATTGTTGAAGAAGAAAGGTGGGATGCCTACCAGGGCATACCCAAGATTAGATACTTGAGACTTCTTGAAATGATAATTTGGGATGCCTTGGGCATCCCCAAGCTTGAGCTTTTGTGTCTCCTTAATTCCTCTCATATCACAGTTGCCATAAATCTCAAAAACTTCATCCACATGAAACTCAACAAGAACTCATGAGATAAGTTAATATAAATCAATGCAAAACCTTATCATTCTCTACTGTAGCAAATCACTAAAATCATTATTTAACATTGGCTACTAAATGCCTCTACATATTTAATACTCCTATCCTTAAATATAATCATTAAACAAGCAAACATATGCAAACAATGCAAACATAACAACAATTTGTCTAAACAGGACAGTCTGTAAAGGATGCAAGAGGATCCATACTTCCCTTACTCAAACAATTCTAAAAAATTACCACACTATAGGAAATTTATCACACCTTGTTTTGCAAAAAGTTTCAACATTTTATCACATTCTGAATTTCTAGAGAATTTTTGCAACAGCGATAAAGTCTCTGTTTTGAAATAGCAACTCATATACTTGCAAAATAAGCCTGGCGAAGGGTATACTTGACATTTTTATTGAAGTAAAAGACGCAAAACATTATTATGGATAGCAGCAATCAAATCAAAATAAAATAAAATGATGGTCCAAGCAAAACTCATATCATGTGACGAATGAAAATATAGCCCCAACTAAGATTACCGATAATGTTGGAGATAAAAGAGGGGATGCCTTCCGGGGCATCCCCAAGCTTAGTTGCTTGGATCTTCCTTGAATATTAACTTGGGTACCTTGGGCGTCCCCAAGCTTAAGGTCTTGTCACTCCTTATTCTCCTCATATCGATATCTCACCCAAGACTTGAAAACTTCAATCACACAAAACTTAACGGAACTTCGTGAGATAGGTTAGTATGATAATTAAAGAAAATAATTCACTTTGGTACTATCAAAGACAAGATTCATAGTTGTCCTGACACAATTCCTACTGTACCTTATCATTTCCATAGTTATATTGAGCAATATAAGCCATAGAAACTAGGAAATAAGCAAACTATGTATTGAAAACAGAATCTGTCAAAAACATAACAGTCTGTAATGATCTGGAAAACAACCATACTTTTGTTTCTCCTAAAATTCTGAAAGATTAGGACGGAATTTGTATATCTATCACCTGTAAAAATTTCAGATCAAAAGCACGTTCCAGTGAATTTTGAAAATTCCTGGACTGAGCACAAAAGTATTTGTTTTTGCACAGATTTAAGTCAACTATCATCCACACTATCCCAAAGGCTTTACTTGGCACTTTATTGAAACAAAAGCAATAAAACATGATTACGATAGTAGCATAATCATGTGAACACACAAAAACAGTAGGTAAATGTGTTGGGTTGTCTCCCAACAAGCGCTTTTGTTTAATGCCTTTTAGCTAGGCATGATGATTTCGATGATGCTCACATAAAAGATAAGAATTGAAACATAACAAGAGCATCATGAATCACATGGCAAGCACATTTAAGTCTAACCCACTTCCTATGCATAACGATTTTGTGAGCAAACAATTTATGGGAGCAAGAATTAACTAGCTTAGGAAGGCAAAACAAGTGCAACTTAAAAACTTTCAACATATAGAGATGAAACTTGATATTATTGCAATTCCTACAAGCATATGTTCCTCCTTCATAATAATTTTCAGTGGCATCATGAACGAATTCAACAATATAACCATCACATAAAGCATTCTTTTCATGATCCACAATCATAAAAATTTTATTACTCTCCACACAAGCAAATTTATTCTCATGAATAGTAGTGGGAGGAAACTCAACAAAATAACTATCATGTGCTTGAAAATTAAAATCATGATGAAAAGTTTCATGGTTACCATTATTCTTTATAGAATACATGTCATCACCATAATCATCATAAATAGGAGGCATCCAATCATTATAACAAATATGCACATCAAATCTTGGGGATGGCTTGGGGGATGCTATGTTTGATGAAGATGATATTTTTAGTCCCCCAAGATTTGATAGGGGGACTAAAAATCTTGGGGGATGCTATGTTTGATGAAGATGATAAGGTACACAGGAAGTCTAGAAAATGATAAATGATGGCTTTGATATGCAGACCTCTACACATAATTAAGCAGGACACCTAGTGCAAAACTGTAGAAATTATGGACAAACAACTACTACAGTGATGTAGCCAACTGGACAGCCAACTTGTGCAACTGGACAACATATAAGCCAACTAGTTCACTAAGGCAAGTAATAACTAGTTAGAATAGTTAACTAAAGGCAGCCAGCTGAGTATGATAACTTGTGCAATTCGGACAAACAAAAATGCATAGCCAACTAGAACATATGGATAAGTATGCAGCAAAATGGACAAGCTATCCACCAACTGTGATTAATCTCTTGGACTTGGTGGAAATACAAATCGGGATTTCTTCGTAGACCAATCAACACTAGGACATAAGGATATGAGCATCAATCCATCCTCTCCACACATAAATATCGTTTGGAAGAAAGAAGAAGATGCTAACTAGTAACCCCATGTCCACATATTGCCAACTCTCCATCAGTAGCAAGTAAAGCAAATGGAGCTCTCCCCATCCATCAAACAGTAGAGAATCCATTCCCCCGCATAAACAAAGAACCCACCGCATAGTACAGCACTGGAAAAAAGTGAACTGAAACACACATGGGACTGCTACCTCCAATCCTAATCGCCCCAGCACCAGCTGGGCACCTACAGAAGCAACTCGAACACCGAAGCATGCCAATTTGTTCAACTGAACAACATAAACACAACCAACCTAGTACGAACAGGAAGCCAACTAAGCATGACAACTAGTGCAAAGTGCAGAACATGTGAACAACCAACTAGTATAGGGATGCAGCCAACTGAGTAGGAAACTTGTGCAAGTGAAACAACATATAGACAGCTAACCTAGTACAAACAGGAAGCCAACTAAGCATGACAACTAGTGCAAAGTGCAGAACATGTGGACAACCAGCTAGTATAGGGATGCAGCCAACTAGGGTAGAATTTTGTGCAACTAATCAAAATACTAGTTCAATCAGCCATTTCATTGCACACATCTAGGGCACATCTACCAACAAACAAAATAGAACTAGGAGAAGGACTAGTAGAAATTAGAACATTGTTTAGTTGCCAACAACGGCCCTAAACGGATCTGAAACCCCTGCACCCGAACAACAACAACGAGGTCATGAAATTCGACCCAAAAAACGCACAACAGGCACTATGGACGAACATCCCGTGCTGCCTATCCTACCCTTGCGCTGCCCCAACTACACCTCTGTGCCATGAATCTCCACCACAGCGGGGGCATGCTACCGAAGAACCAGAGAACACTCAACCGCATGGGACAAGAGATGTGCAAAATCCACCACAAAAGTGAGAGGAGTTGGCGCCGTTTTGAACCCTATGAAGCCTTCCCTCACAGTCCGGCACATCCGCGCAATCACAACAAGGACGTTTCCCCGCCGAGATAGAGAGAGGGAGAAGAAAGAGCATACCTGCGACACCGACCAGCACCAGCGACTCCCAGCAGAGAGCCACCCGCGACCCCCACCACCGATTTAAGGACTCCGCGGGCCTCACCCGTATCGCGACCCGTTTGATGGAGAGACCTGACGAAGACGAAGACGAAGGAGAAGAGAGAAATGGGGAGACAGCATCACGGGAGGAATTTCAGGCACGGATTTCGAAAACCGCCGCCCATGACCCCCCACTCCTCCGCCCCTCAATCTTTTACAGGTGGGCCACCCCACGTCCGGATGGAGACAAAACCAGCCACGACCGCGGAGGGAACCAATCCGACCAGGTGCCACCTGGCCCGCCCGGGGAGCAATCCGCGGCGCAATCGTGCGGCCAGGAGGCGGCCGCCCGTTCTCTCGTTTAGTGCGTGTGCACTTTTTAGATTTTAGGATAAGAAAATTCATGTGTCTCAAAAAATAAGAAAATTCATGGACCAGTTTCTCAAAAGAAAAAAACATTGACGGTCCTCCAATGGTCAAGGCATGGAAATGATCTTTTAAGCTAGGAAAGACTTGGCAAAAAATGATCTTTTAAGCTAGGGAATACTTGGCAAGAAAATTACGAAAATGAACGATGAGATTTGTAAATTATTATTATTAAGAACTAGCATGGCAGTCCAAGCAATTGTGTAATGAACATCATGATTTGTTTCTCCCTACAAAAAACTATTAGGCTACTTGAAAACAATAAACTTCAGTTAAAAAACATTGAAATTTTATACACCACTTAGCAACAACGCTTTAGCTAATATCGTGGGGCAGATTTAAATTTGAAATATGCGGGGTCGAACTCTTCTAGTTTAAATCACCATGCCAACTCTGATCTAATTTACAAGATATATATCGAAACCTACCAACTATGTGCCAAGCTAGTAAATACATTAATTGGATCTAGCTCTTGAAGAGTACTCACGCAGTGCGCAACTATATATTGTCTATGCATATATAAAGTTCACAGTTTAGCTGCACTAGCAACCGAAACAGGAAGTGTACAACTCCTCAACTTACTAGGTTTACAACCACTACTATAAGATGTCCACCGTCTAAAGAGCATAATTCATATATGTAGGAAAAGGAGGCGCCGGGAAATGAGGGAAAACTAGATGATTCCAAGGTTGCTTATCATCATGTGTCACCACGTTGGACGCATTACCGCATTGTGATTCACGCGGGGGATCCGCAAGTTTAGGGTTCGGATAGCACGACTATCGCTCACGGGTTGGCTTCCCGATCCCTAGTTTGCGATGACAATGCATCTCCTAGTTATTGTTTCCCGTTGGCGGCTGCGACGACCCATCCGCCTAGTCCTTGGCAGGAGGCGATTTGTAGACATGTGTTGCGGGTTCGACCTAGTGTGTGCCAAATTGAAGGAGTTTGTGCGCACGTTGACTAGTTTGCTCTAGGAAGCATGCATGATCCCAGACTACTAATCATCTCCAGGGCCGTGTGACGCCGCCACGCTAGGTCCCATGATTTTTTGGTCTCCCGTGAATTTCTGTGGATTTAAACGGCAACAAACCACATGCTGGCGGCTTCCTAGTAGCCCCTGGCACCGGGCCCTCCTTCTTGGTTCGGTGTGCAGGGCCTAGGTATGGTCCCTCAAATTAAGTCACATATATATAGTAGCATTATTGACCTCAAGTAGTTGGAGATTACTTCTAGTTCTAGATGATGTCAATGACAGCCATCATGTTCATGTCGTTGTGGGCAGTGTTCCTAGTAATTAGCACAACATGGCTAACTTGTAGATTTTCCCCACGAGGAAATCCTTCAACCCCTCCTTGTTGAAGACAACGCGGCCGTCTGTGTCCGTCTTGTAAGCAGCGGTACTGGCACCCCTACTCCAAGTTGTAGTACAGCAAAGCCTTCCTTAACCAAGATGGGAGTCCTGGTAGCTATCTTCCTAGGTAATCTCTAAGGATGTCGTCATGGATGAAAATCAAAAAGAGCACTTACCTGAGACCGTCACACTTGGACAGAAAATATTATAGATACTTTAAATAAAATACCATCACGTGTTTGGTGATAAGATTTGTGTTTGTCCGGAGAGTCACAAATGGCACCTCGATGTGGATATTTTGGGCAGTAGCATGTCAAGGAGGCGGCCAGTCTCATCATTGTCAAGCTTGATTCTTTTGTTGAAGACGTAAGAATGAAATGGGTCATCCTGGCCGACTCATCGGCATAGAGAAACTGCATCGTGGAAAATGGTCTTGTCAAGCAAAAGCATATCATCTCTCCGCCTGTTAGACCATTCTGCATAATGAACTGGGCCCATCCTTGGCCTCCTATACAAGTCCTTGTCGGTCCTTTCTGCAGCTCAATGTTGTAAGTGAACCTAAGACACACTCTAGCCTAATGTTGCATGGGACAATCTATGCAACAAATGCAAAAGAAACATACACTAGATAAATTGTAAAAGCACTAAAATAAACACAAATGTGTACAAGTTTAGGGAGAAGAATATATATAGTTTGTTACCACTCAACTTGCAACCAAGTGCCAAGTTTATGGAGCCGTCAACTGCAATCGGTCATGCCACATGGCACTGTTAAAATCCTTGGATCATCTAGGGTAAAGATGTAAAGGTGGTCTACCTTCAGCTTGGCCCAAGGACCTCGAGCCGGTGGCAAGCCTTTCGTGAGCGGATCCGCAAGCATATCCTTTGTCCTTATATTCTAGACTTATAGTGTGATACTGGATTTTATCTTTCACAACATAATCCCTTATCTCTATTGTTTTGGCAGCATTACTCGACTTGTTCTTGTGAGCATAGAATACTACGGGCTGGTTGTCACAACACATCTTTAGTGGTTTGTCAATACAATCTACCACTTTCAAGTCGTGTATAAATTTCTTTAACCATATTGCCTGCCCCATGGCCTCATAACATGCTATAAATTCTGCATACATCGTGGACGATGCACTATTGACTGTTTGGAGCTTCATCACGAAATAGCCCCTCCAAGGAGAGTGAACACGTATCGAGATGTGGATTTTTTATCATCTCTGTCTCCCTTCAAAATCTGCGTCTGAATACCCCCTTATCTGTAGGGATTCATATCTCATGTATGTTAGCATGAGGTCCTTCGTGCCTTGCGCATGATGCAATGCTTTCTTTACCATCTTTCAATGCTTTATGCCCGGATTATCTTGATATCTACCGAGTACCCCAGTGATAAAAGCGAAGTCGGGGCGACTGCACACTTGTGCATACTGTAAACTTCCAACAACCGAAGCATATGGTACTTCTTTCATTTGATCAATCTCGTACTAGTTCTTGGGACATTGGAATTTCCCAAAACTGTCGCCCTTGACTATAGGAGCAGGTATGGCTTTACTAACATGCATATTATATTTTTTAAGAACCTTTTTTAAACATGCCTTCGGCAATAGACCTAAAACTCCATTTATCTTATCTTGGTGAATTTATATGCCCAAAACATATGATGCTTCACCAAGATTTGTTATATCAAAATTTGAGGACAAGAACTTATTTGTTTCTTGCAGTAGACTAACATCACTGCTAGCAAGCAAGATATCATCCACATACAAGATTAGGAAAATATATTTCCCATTTTTAAACTTTGCATAAATCCAGGTGTTCTCAATATTCTCTTAAATCCAAAACTTTTAATTGTTTCATCAAACTTTAGATACCACCGTCTAGAGGCTTGTCTTAATACATAAATAGATTTCTTCAGGCGGCATCCCATATCTTCCTTGCCTTCCATGATAAAACCCTTGGGTTGTTTCATGTAAAAGAAACATACACTAGATAAATTGTAAAAGCACTAAAATAAATACAAATCGTTACAAGTTTATGGAGAAGAATATATATAGTTTGCTACCACTCAACTTGCAACCAGGTTCCAAGTTTATGGAGCCGTCAACTGCAATTGGTCGTGCCATATGCCACCTCTTTATCGAGGTGCCGTGGGGGGAATCTCAGCATACACTTCATAAGCCGAGTTGTTTCATGTTCGCCGAGTACATCCAGACGGAGATTAGGTAACGTCTAGAGCATCTGCCGTGTCCTGCTGTTTGCCGAGAGTCGTACTCGGCTAGCTTACATAGGTTTTGCCACGATCCCGTGTTTCGATACTCGGTAAACATGAAAGAACTTGGTAACAACGATTATTTCAGTAGTGCTTGCGTGGTATTTAGACGGGAGGTATAATTTATTTCCCTCAATGTGCATTTGATTTGTTATAGTATTATCCTTATTAAAATTGTTGTTATACTTTGTAAGGTCCTCGTGAAGATAGTGATATTTGTTAGAGAAGAGGTATTTTTCAAAAAGGAGGATGACCCGCGGCCTCTGCATCTGGAAGATGCATATGGCCATTTTATTGATTATTCTCGAGGACCTTACAAAGTATAACAACAATATGCTTGAATCCGGCATCTTGGCAGCATCTGCCGCTACTCCTATCCAAATGATGAAGGGGTGCAAACTGGGCCATGCTACGTCTTGAGCTTGCGTTGGTTTTCCTTGAAGAGGAAAGGGTGATGCAGCAATAGCAGCGTAAGTATTTCCCTCAGTTTTTGAGAACCAAGGTATCAATCCAGTAGGAGGCTCCTCAAAAGTCCCACACACCTACACAAGCAAACAAGAACTCGCTACCAACACAGTAAAGGGGTTGTCAATCCCTTCAAGGCCACTTGCGAAAGTGAGATCTGATAGAGATAATATGATAAGATAAATATATTTTTGGTATTTTATGATATATATTGGAAAAGTAAAGATGCAAATAAAAGTAGATTGAAAGCTTTATATGATAAAAGATAGACCGGGGGCCATAGGTTTCACTAGTGGCTTCTCTCAAGATAGCATAAGTATTACGGTGGGTGAACAAATTACTGTCGAGCAATTGATAGAAAAGCGAATAATTATGAGATTATCTAGGCATGATCATGTATATAGGCATCACGTCCATGATAAGTAGACCGACTCCTACCTGCATCTACTACTATTACTCCACACATCGACCGCTATCCAGCATGCATCTAGAGTATTAAGTTAATAAAGAACATAGTAATGCATTAATAAAGATGACATGATGTAGAGGGATAAACTCATACAATATGATATAAACCCCATCTTTTTATCCTCGATGGCAACAATACAATACGTGCCTTGCTGACCCTTCTGTCACTGGGAAAGGACACCGCAAGATTGCACCCAAAGCTAAGCACTTCGCCCATTGCAAGAAAGATCAATCTAGTAGGCCAAACCAAACTGATAATTCGAAGAGACTTACAAAGATAACTTAATCAGACATAAAAGAATTCAGAGTAGATCCAAATATTTCTCATAGATAAACTTGATCATAAACCCACAATTCATCGGATCTCGACAAACACACCGCAAAAAGAGTTACATCGAATAGATCTCTAAGAAGATCGAGGAGAACTTTGTATTGAGATTGAAAGAGAGAGAAGAAGCCATCTAGCTAATAACTATGGACCCGAAGTCTGTGGTATAAACTACTCACAACTCATCGGAGAGGCCTTCGAGATGATGTAGAGGCCCTCCGTGGTCGATTCCCTCTCGGGCGGAGCGCCGACGAAGGCTCTAAGATGGGATCTCGCGGATACAGAAGGTTACGGCGGTGGAAATAGTTTTTCATGGTCGCTTGTGAAGCTTTCGGGATACATGGGTATATGTAGGAGTAAGAAGTATGTCGGTGGACGCTCGAGGGGCCCACGAGGGTGGGGGGCGCGCCGGGCACCCTCGTGGCCGCCTCGCTTGTTTCTTGACTTCCACTCCAAGTCCTCTGGATCACGTTTGTTCCAAAAAGATCGTCATGAAGGTTTCATTCCGTTTGGACTCCGTTTGATATTCCTTTTCTTCGAAACACTGAAATAGGCAAAAAAACAGCAATTCGGGTTGGGCCTCCGTTTAGTAGGTTAGTCCCAAAAATGATATAAAAGTGTAGAGTAAAGCCCATTAACATCCAAAACGGGTAATATAATAGCAGGAACAATCAAATATTATAGATACGTTGGAGACGTATCAAGCATCCCCAAGCTTAATTCCTGCTCGTCCTCGAGTAGGTAAATGATAATAACAGAATTTTTGATGTGAAATGCTTCCTAGCATAATTCTCAATGTAATTTTGTTTATTGTGGCATGAAGGTTCAGATCCAAATGATTTAAAATAAAAGTTCATATTGACATAAGAAATAGTAATACTTCAAGTACACTAATCAAAGCAATCATGTCTTCTCAAAATAACATGGCTAAAGAAAGTTATCCCTACAAAATCATATAGTCTGGCTGTTGCTCTATCTTCATCACACAAAGTATTTAATCATGCACAACCCCGATGACAAGCCAAGCAATTGTTTCATACTTTAGTAATCTCAAACTTTTTCAACTTTCACGCAATACATGAGCGTGATCCATGGACATAGCACTATATGTGGAATAGAATGGTGGTTGTGGAGAAGACAAAAAAGGAGAAGATAGTCTCACATTAACTAGGCGTATCAACGGGCTATGGAGATGCCCATTAATAGATATCAATGTGAGTGAGTAGGGATTGCCATGCAACAGATGCACTAGAGCTATAAATGTATGAAAGCTCAACAAAATAAACTAAGTGGGTGTGCATCCAACTCGCTTGCTCACGAAGACTGATGACCCACAAGTGTAGGGGATCGCAACAACTTTGAGGGTAAAGTATTCAACCCAAATTTATTGATTCGACACAAGGGGAGCCAAAGAATATTCTTGAGTATTAGCAGTTGTGTTGTCAATTCAACCACACCTGGATAACTTAGTATTTGCAGCAAAGTAATATGATAATAAAGGTAACGGTAGCAATAGTAATATTTTTCGGTTTTGTAGTGATAGTAACAATAGCAATGGAAAAGTAAGTAAGCGAAACACAAGATGTGAAAAGCTCGTAGGCAATGGATCAGTGATGGATAATTATGTTGGATGTGATTCCTCATGTAATAGCTATAACATAGGGTGACACAGAACTAGCTCCAGTTCATCAATGTAATGTAGGCATGTATTCCGTAAATAGTCATACGTGCTTATGGAAAAGAACTTGCATGACATCTTTTGTCCTACTCTCCGTGGCAGCGGGTCCTAGCGGAAACTAAGGGATATTAAGGCCTCCTTTTAATAGAGAACCGGAACAAAGCATTAGCACATAGTGAATACATGAACTCCTCAAACTACGGTCATCACCGAGAAGTATCCCGATTATTGTCACTTCGGGCTTGTAGGATCATAACACATAATAGGTGACTATAGACTTGCAAGATAGGATCAAGAACACACATATATTCATGAAAACATAATAGGTTCAGATCTGAAATCATGGCACTCGGGCCCTAGTGACAAGCATTAAGCATAGCAAAGTCATAGCAACATCAATCTCAGAACATAGTGGATACTAGGGTTCAAACCCTAAAAAAACTAACTTGATTACATGGCAAATCTCATCCAACCCATCACCATCCAGCAAGCCTACGATGGAATTACTCACGCACAGCAGTGAGCATCATGAAATTGGTGATGGAGGATGGTTGATGATGACGACGGCGACGAATCCCCCTCTCCGCAGCCCAGAACGGACTCCAGATCAGCCCTCCCGAGAGAGATTAGGGCTTGGCGGTGGCTCCGTATCGTAAAACGCGATGAAACTTTCTCTCTGATTTTTTTTCTCCGCGAGACGGAATATATGGAGTTGGAGTTGAGGTCGGCGGAGCCTCAGGGGGCCCACGGGATAGGGGGCGCGCCTAGGGGGGAGGGCGCGCCCCCACCCTCGTGGACAGGGTGTGGGGCCCCTGGTCTTGATTCTTTTGCCTGTATTTTTTATATTTTCCAAAAAGTGCCTCCGTGGATTTTCAGGACATTCCGCGAACTTTTGTTTTCTACACATAAAACAACATCATGGCAGTTCTGCTGAAAACAGCGTCAGTCCGGGTTAGTTTCATTCAAATCATGCAAGTTAGAGTCCAAAACAAGGGCAAAAGTGTTTGGAAAAGTAGATACGTTGGTGACGTATCTACTCCCCCAAGCTTAAACCTTTGCTTGTCCTCAAGCAATTCAGTTGATAAACTGAAAGTGATAAAAACAACTTTTATAAACTTTGTTTTCTCTTGTTGTTGTAAACATGCAAAGCCATCATTCAGGTTTCAGCAAATATTATGAACTAACCATACTCACAATAACACCCGGGTCTCACAATTACTCATATCAATAGCATAATCAGCTAGCGAGCCATAATAATAAAACTCGGATGACAACACTTTCTCAAAACAATCATAACATGATATAACAAAATGGTATCTCGCTAGCCCTTTCTGAGACCGCAAAACATAAATGCAGAGCACCTTTAAAGATCAAGGACTGACTAAACATTGTAATTCATGGTAAAAGAGATCGAGTCAAGTCATACCCAATATAAACCAATAATAATGAATGCAAATGACAGTGTGCTCTCAAATGGGTGCTTTTAATAAGAGGGTGATGACTCAACATAAAAGTAAATAGATAGGCCCTTCGCAGAGGGAAGCAGGGATTTGTAGAGGTGCCAGAGCTCGATTTTAAAATAGAGACTGAATAACATTTTGAGCGGCATACTTTTGCTGTCAACACAACAACTATGAGATGGTTGTATCTTCCATACTACATGCATTATAGGCAGTTCCCAAACAGAATGGTAACGGTTTATACTCCCCCAACCACCAACAAGCATCAATCCATGGCTTGCTTGAAACAACGAGTGCCTCCAACTAACAACAGTCCTGGGGGAGTTTTGTTTAATTATTTTGATTTGCTTTGATCTGTTTGGATCATGGGACTGGGCATCCGATTCTTGGCCCTTTCAGTGAATGAGGAGCGTATTCCGCTCCTCTTGAGAATAACCCACCTAGCATGGAAGATATAGGTAGCCTTAGTTGAAACATGAGCTGGTCGAGCATACAAAACAGAATTTCATTTGAAAGTTTGGAGTTTGGCACATACAAATTTACTTGGAATGGCAGGTAAATACCGCATATAGGAAGGTATGGTGGACTCATATGGAACAACTTTGGGGTTTAAGGAGTTTGGATGCACAAGCAGTATTCCCGCTTAGTGCATGTGAAGGCTAGCAAAAGACCGGGAAGTGACCAACTGAGAGAGCGACAACAGTCATAAACATGCATTAAAATTAATTCACACCGAGTACAAGCATGAGTAGGATATAATCCACCATGAACATAAATATCATGAAGGCTATGTTGATTTGTTTCAACTACATGCGTGAACATGTGCCAAGTCGAGTCACTCAATTCATTCAAAGGAGGATACCATCCCATCATACCACATCATAATCATTCTAATAGCATGTTGGCACGCAAGGTAAACCATTATAACTCATAGCTAATCAAGCATGGCATAAGAAACTATAATCTCTAAATGTCATTGCAAATATGCTCACTTCATAATAAGCTGAATCAGAAACGATGAACTCATCATATTTACAAAAACAAGAGAGGTCGAGTTCATACCAGCTTTTCTTATCTCAATAAGTCCATCATATATCATCATTATTTCCTTTCACTTGCACGACCGAACGATGTGTATAATAATAATAGTGCACGTGCATTGGACTAAGCTGGAATCTGCAAGCATTCAACTCAAAAGAGAAGACAAGTAATATGGGCTCTGAATTAAATAAACAATCATGCATATGAGAGCCACTAAACATTTTCAATATGGTCTTCTCGACCCCCAAAGGAAAGAAAAGAAAATAAAACTATTTACACGCGAAAGCTCCCAACAAGTAAAAGAAGAACAAGAAATCTTTTTGGATTTTCATTTTAATTTCTACTACAGGCATGGAAATTAAACTAACTAATTTTTTTGGTTTTTTCTAAAGGTTTATCAAACAAACAAGAAGAAAGCGAAAAAGAAAATGAAACTAGCATGGATAATACAATGAAAGAGTATGAGCATCGACGACTAGTGTGTGAACATGAATGTAAAGTCGATGAGAAATACGTACTCCCCCAAGCTTAGGCTTTTGGCCTAAGTTGGTCTAGTACCAAGGACAGGCTGGCTGATATCCATAGTTGTAGCTGGGGTCGTACTGAGATGTAGCAGCAATTGCCTCCTGAGCTGCGGCATGTTGGTGAGCCGCCTCCGCTCTCCCCTCGTGTTCAACTGCTTCTTCCCTGGTAACAACATATCTTCCTTTTGCCTGATAATCAAAAAGGAGAGGAACAGGAAGAGTAACATGGACGACGTTGCGTCCGTCATAGATTAGTCGATATTGCAGGAATTGTTCATTCCTCCTAAGAAAATGATGGTTGACCATAGCGTCATAATCTAAATAAGCAGGAGGTAACATCATATCCCCCTCTCGTGGGGCTTTACCAAGATAATTAGCCACACGGGCTGCATAAATTCTTCCAAATAAATCTCCAGCTCTACCATTATTCTGCAACCTACGTGCAACTATTGCCCCCAAGTTATAACCTTTATAACCTAACACATCACTCTTGAGGACACAAAGATCAGGGACACACATATGACATGCTTCATACTTACCGTTAATGCATCTACCAATGAAGAGAGCAAAATAATGTATAGCAGGAAAATGAATGCTCCCTACGGTAGCTTGTGCAATATCCCTGGATTCTCCCACAGTAATACTAGCAAGGAAATATCTAAATTCAGATTTGTGAGGATCATTAATATTACCCCACTGCGGAAGTTTGCAAGCAGTTGTAAAATCCTCTAAGTCCATGGTATAAGATGTATCATAAATATCAAATAGGACACTAGGAGAATTACGTGTACAGTTATATTTAAACCTCCGCACAAAGGAATCAGTCAATTGATAGTACTGAGGACACTTATCTTGTAAGAAGTCCTCCAGCTCAGCATTACGCACGACGTCTGGCCAAATTCCTCCTTAAAGCCTGCTTCGACCATAAAATCATCGGATGGCCACTCACAAGCTCGTACATCCGCATCCCTCGATAATTCAACATCTTGCTCACGCATAGCAATCCTGGGCCCTTTCTTTACCGAGGAACCACCTTGGTACAATCTCCTAGAAATAATTCTTTCTCTGAAAAATTTCTGAAATTTTAGTAACTTCAAAATAGAAGTGAATAAAACTAAACAAGATTAATAGCAACTACTCCTACAAGTGCCTAGAGCCTATATCAAGCATTATAATTGCTTGGGACCTCATAAATTCAACATGCAAGCTCAAGAACATGGTCACCTATGCAGCAAAAAAATGCAATGAATAAAGCACTAGAACAAAAACTAATTGGACCAATGGAGGAGTCACATACCTAGCAACAATCTCCCAAAGTAGTTTTGTGAATGGAGATTTGAGCAAGGAGATCGAAAATCGCAGCAAAATGATCTAGAACTCGTGCTTGAGCTCGATGGGGATTTTTTTTGGGAAGAAGATGGAGTGTGTGGGTGCTGGCATAAGTGGAGGGGGCCACTAGGGGCCCACGAGATAGGGGGGCGCGCCCCGGGTCGGGGGGCGCGCCCTCCACTCTCGTGGCCTGGTGCTTGCCGCTCCTGCAGTGATTTGAGTGCCTAAAATCCTCAAATATTCCATAAAAAATCATACTAAATTTGCAGGGCATTTGGAGCACTTTTATTTTCGGGATATTTTTTTATTGCACGGATAATTCAGAAAACAGACAGATAATACTATTTTTTCTTTATTTATTATAAATAACAGAAAGTAAAAAGTGGGTACAGAAGGTTGTGCCTTCTAGTTTCATCCATCTCAGGATCATCAAAATGAATCCACTAACAAGGTTGATCAAGTCTTGTTAACAAACTCATTCCGAATAACACAGAACTGAAGAAATTTCGAATAACACTAAGTTACCTCAACGGGGATATGAAAATCCCCAATAATAAGAAATCATAGTTTTTCTTGACAGTAGGGAGAGGAAATTCAAAACCTCCAATAATAATAGTTGGAACTTTTCCAATAGAATTGATGCTATGAACTTGAGATTGTTTCCTCGGAAAGTGTACCGTATGCTCATTACCATTAACATGAAAAGTAACATTGCCTTTCTTGCAATCAATAACAGCTCCTGCAGTATTCAAAAAGGGTGTACCAAGGATAATCGACGTACTATCGTCCTCGGGAAAATCAAGAATAACAAAGTCCGTTAAGATAGTGACATTTGCAACTACAACAGGCACATCCTCACAAATACCGACAGGTATAGCAGTTGATTTATCGGCCATTTGCAAAGATATTTCAGTAGGTGTCAACTTATTCAGTTCAAGTCTACGATATAAAGAGAGAGGTATAACACTAACACCGGGTCCAAGATCACATAAAGCAGTTCTAACATAATTTCTTTTAATGGAGCATGGTATAGTTGGCAGACCCGGATCTCCAAGTTTCTTTGGTATTCCACCCTTAAAAGTGTAATTAGCAAGCATGGTAGAAATTTCAGCTTCCGGTATCTTTCTTTTATTTGTAATGATATCCTTCATATACTTTGCATAAGGATTTACTTTAAGCATATCAGTCAAGCGCATATGTAAGAAAATAGGTCTAATCATTTCAGTCAAGCGCTCAAAATCCTCATCATCCTTTGTCTTGGATGGTTTAGGAGGAAAGGGCATTGGTTTCTGAACCCATGGTTCTCTTTCTCTACCGTGCTTCCTAGCAGCAAAATCTCTCTTATCATAACGTTGATTCTTTGATTGTGGGTTATCAAGATCAATAGCAGGATCAATCTCTACATCATTGTTTTGCTAGGTTGAGCATCAACATGAACATTATCATTAACATTATCACTAGGTTCATGTTCATCACCTGATTGTGTTTCAAAGATCGTAAATAGAAATATCATTGGGATTCTCGGTGTGTCTACAGTAGGTTCACTAGAAGCATGCAAAGTCCTATCGTCTTTCTTTTTCTTCTTTTTGGAAGAACTAGGTGCCTCTAAATTATTTCTCTGAGAATCTTGCTCGATTCTCTTAGGGTGGCCTTTAGGATACAAAGGTTCCTGAGTCATTCTACTAGTTCTAGTAGCCACTCTAGCAGCAAAGTCATTTTTATTATTTAATTCATCAAGCAAATCATTTTGAGCTTTAAGTACTTGCTCAGCTTGAGTAGCAACCATAGAAGCATATTTGCTAATGAGTTTGAGTTCACCTTTAACTCTAGCCATATTATCGCTCACGCGTCCTATCTCGAAAGCATTATTCTTTAACTCTCTAACAACATAAGCATTAAAACTTTCTTGTGTAGCCATAAAGTCATCAAATTCATCTAAGCATGGGCTATGAAATTTAGTAGAGGGGATTTCAACTTTATCATATCTACACTACTAGGGAAAAGCCTATACACAGAATCTTAGCAGCAGCGCGGCTCAAAAAGGAGCGCTGCTGCTAATTAGTAGTAGCGCGTGTGCGGGAAACTCGCTACTAACAAGTTTTTAGCAGTAGCGCGCTCGGTGTAAACCGCGCTGCTACAAATATCGACCGAAGGTGTCCACCAAACTCCATTTAGCAGCAGCGGTGTCATGAGCCGCCATCTGCTGTGGATGTAGTAGTAGCGCGCTTTTTCTGAGGTCGCTGCTGCTAAATTTCAAATTGGCACACTTTTTGGTCCCGGTTAGCAGTAGCGCCGTTGCCCAAAGCGCGCTGTTGCTACTTCCTTAGCAGCAGTGCGTTTTAACTCCCGTGCTACTGCTAATCCGCACCAACCCACCACCTTTTCCCCACCCGTCCCGTCCCTCCCCCTCCCCCTCCTCTCTTCCCTTTCCCCTACCTCCCACATGCTCCCACTCTCACTCTTCTTCTTCCTCAATACTTCTCCCCCATTACTCTCCCTCTTCTATCTACATTTCTCTCTCTTCATTAATCCTACCGAACTACACCACCTCTGTTAATGCATCTCCTTTCTCTTTTTCCTTCCGCCTCCACTAGTTGAAATTGTCTCCTTCCAAATTAGGTAGCTAGGTAGATGTAGGATTTAGTTAAGTGACCTATTTTGCCCCCTAACTAGATCTATCTTTGTCAAGAAGAGCTTTGTGCACTTTTGATCTACCTACAATATCATCTCCACCGTGTGCTCGATCTCGAGATAGAGGTGATTAAAATTTCATGCTTTTGCAAAATGGAAATATGTTTATGTGTGTGTGATATGTTTATGGAAATTGTGTGTGTGGCATGAGTTGACGCCAATTGTGCTTTTGAGTTGCCTATGTTCCGCCGAAAAAGTCGATTTATTTCGCTTCAATAATTCGGGCAAACTCTAGATCCATATATGTCCTATTTTATGGAAGGTCATGCTGAATTTTTGTATGACTTTGATGCATGCACGCATTTTTATAATCAATTTGTTTTATTATTACCGTGCAGACGTTCATGATGGTCAGTGGAACGATGGCGGACAGGTGGTTGCGGTCGGCGGTGCAGGACATGAAAGAAAATAGCATGACAGAGGTTTTATGTCCGTGTCGAAAATGCAAAGGAATAGTTTGGCTCGACCCTATGACGATGGTTGTGTCAAGCGCACCTGCTCATGACTGGTTTCATTGATGGCTATACTCGGTGGATAAATCAAGATGAGGATGACAATGTTGAGGATGCCGACGGGCGAGCAATGATGACACGGGGCAAGACGAAGAGATGATCGATAATGGCGGCGGGGAAGAGGCCGGACATGGCGGCGGAGAAGGGGCTGGACATGGCGGAGGAGAAGGGGCCGGACATGGCGGCGGAGAGAACGACATGGACTCCACGCAGCAGAGTTCGTCGGTACTAAGTTCAATCGCATGGGACCCTCATGTTCAAGCATTGGTTTGCAAGGAGACGAGTCTCGAGAGAGCTGCTTCTAGAGAGGAGGCTAAGCTGGAGCAACTGGTGGTAGACTCGAACACTCCATTGTATGATGGTTGCAATCCTGAGGTGACCCGCTTGAGTTTCACGCTCCAACTCCTGAAGACGAAGGCTAAAAACAAATGGACCGACAGTAGCCTCGATGAGCATCTCAAATACCTAAAGGTTGTTCTTCCCATGGTAATCTATGTCCTACTAGTGTTGATGAGGCCAAGAAGATCGTGTGCCCTCTTGATCTGCCACACGTTAGATACCATGCATGCATCAACGATTGCATAATTTATCAGAAGGAGCAGGCGAAAAAACAAGCTGTCCGGTGTGCAATGCTTCTCGATACAAGAAGGCTGGGAAGAAATGTCCCCAGAAAGTTGTATGGTACTTACCGATCACTCCCCGTCCCCAAAGGTATTTTGTAGATCCCAAGGAAGCAAAGCTAATGCGCTGGCACGCGGAGAGGAAGAAGCCTGACGATGGAGATGATCCGAAGCTGAGACACGTGAAGGATGGAAGCCAGTGGAGAGCGTTGAACAGCTTCTATCGGTATTTTGAATGTGATGCAAGGAACATCATGCTCGGCGCGTGTACCGATGGCATGAATCCGTTTGGCAACCGTAACACCAACCATAGCACATGGCCCGTGGTTTGTATGGATGTACAACCTCCCCCTGGTTGTGCATGAAATCAAAGTACATTCACATGAGCATGCTTATTCAAGGGCCAAAACAACCAGGAAATAATATTAATTTGTATCTGGGGCTACTTCAAGAGGAGTTAGACACGTTAAGGAAAATACCGGCCAAGACATGGGACGCCTTGACAAAGGCGTAGTATTTCAACATGAGAGCTGCTACCGATCACGATAAAGGCACAACTATCTCGGTTATGGATATGTGGCAGGCCAGGTGTGCCATGGATATTGCGGATGCACGCGGTGCATGGATGATACGATGTCTCAACAGCTAACGTCAAGGAAAGATGGCGGGTCTGGGAAAATCATGTAGATGGGGCATCGAAGATGGCTTGAACAGGACGACCCATGGAGAAACTGTGGAGATCTATTCAATGGTCACGCTGAGCATCGAGGACCTCCACGTAAGCGGAGCGGTGCCGAAATAGATGAGCTGTTGAAAAACTGGAAGGAGTGCCACGCCGAAAGACGATGAGAAAGGCGCTGGAGCCGCTGCTGAAGGTATGGAAGACGAGGTCTGTGTTCTGGGACTTGGAGTACGGGCACAAACTCCATACACCTCATTTCCTTGATCAAATGCATATATGTAAGAATGTCCTTGAGAGCTTGCTCGCAACACTGATGAACATGCCCGATAAGACCAAGGATGGGCCGAAGGCAAGAAAAGACTTGCAAGATTTGAAAATCAGGGAAGATCTGCACATGCCGCCCCGTAAAATGTCAGACGAGACAGAGATGGAGACAGAGGCACGGGAGAAGAAGGGCAAGAAAATAAAGAAAGAGGATTATTGCCCCCCTTCTAAGTCAGGCTGAGATCAATCAATTCTTTAAGTGCCTTACCGGAGTCAAAGTTAGTTTCAAGCCATCGTGGCAAGATAAGCATATATCTAGACACGGACAAGAAAAGGTTCAGCGGGATGAAGTCTCATGACTGTCATGTGATGATGACGAAGATACTACCTGTTGCCCTTAGAGGGATAATGGACAAGCACGTCCGTGACACGCTTATTGGTCTCGCAACTTTTCGACATCATCTCTCGAAAGTCAATCGGTGTGAAGCAGATCCGAAGGCTACAGGTGAAGAGATCGTTGTGATCTTGAATGAGCTTGAGATGTACTTCCGCCAGCGTTCTTTGATGTGATGGTGCATCTGTGTCCATATTGTGGATGACATAATAGACCGGGGCCGTCATTCCTGCACAACATGATGCCGCTTTGAGAGGATGCATGGGATCATCAAAGGATTCATTCAGAACATGTCCCGTCCGGATGGAAGCATCGTCCAGGCTATTTGACACAAGAGTGCATCTCTTTACGTGAGAATTTTCTATATGGCGCAGACCAGCCGCTGGTGTTAGTGTTGGTTTGCCCGCTAACAAGCACGATGGGAGGCTCAAGGAGATGGTCATCGCAACAATCGCAGGAACTGCACGTGGCATACTCAGATCGACGCAGGCGACTTTGACAGAGCAAACTTGGTAGTGCTACAACACCTAGACGAGGTAGATCCTTTTGTGGCAATCGCACAAAGAAATTATCGCAAAGAAGTATCGTGACCGGGGTATGCAGATTTAACGCCAAAGTTACTAGAGAGCACAACTCCACTTTCCTGCATTGGTTCAAAGAGCATATTATTGCTAATCCCGGAGGAGGGCTCTAAGGACAGATTGCTCATATACGCCTTTAGCACATGGCCCCTCTCCCAACCTCGTAACCTATCGGGCATATGATATCAACGGATACACGTTCTACGAAGGCCAAAGATATGGACAGTGATGATCGTAACTCGGGGTGACGATGGAATGCATGATGTGCAACGACAACGGTGCAAATCGAACGATTTTATGGAAGGGTCGAGGAGATCTGGGAGCTTGACTACTACCGGACTGCAAAACACGACGATGTTCCGTGTCAGATGGGCTAAGAATGTCGAAAGAGAAAACCGGATTTTCACTACCATGACTATACCCGACGCCAAGAGCGCTACCGTGAATGCTATCGCAAAAAACGAGCGACGGGTACACGCTAAGCCCGTGACACAATGCTTCTTCAGAACCGACCCATGCAATCCCAGTCGTGTTGTTGTGAGGAGAGGCAAAAGGAACATCATTGGAATGGATGGAGTCGCCAACGAGGAAGACTATGATCAGTACGACAACCCAATGAGGGAAGATGACGATGATGATGAAGTATACGTCAAAAGAAGAATCAATACTACATTACCTAACAAAAATCGTACTCCATGGAAAAGGCAAAGTCACAATGAGGGGCTCAATTATTCTTGACGAACAAGAAGGGAAAGAAGCTGACTCAAAACGAAAACGCTACCGAGGAACCGTATGTTATCGATCAAATTATTTAATATATATATATATATATATATATATATATATATATGTTCCTATTTTGTATACACACTTAGCCATTAATATGCATGGGTCCAATGATGTAATATATATGTTCCTATTTTGCATACATATTTAACCGTTAAATGATGCAATATATATCACCCTCCCTTCATTCACTGCTCTCGGGAAATAAAAGTGGGAGAAAATAAAGGAAAAGAAAAAGGAAAACTGGCAGTAGCGAAGGTAGTAGCAGCGCGTTCTGTCTAAACCGCTACAACTACTGAAGGTAGTAGTAGCGCATTTCGTATAAACCGCTACAGCTACTAAAGGTAGTAGCAGCGCGTTTTGTCCAAACGCGCTACTGCTACATCCACTTAACACAAAATTCTCACTCTCCCTGCTTCATCCCGCCTTTTCCCCCCAAATCCCCACTCTCTCTTCCCCGTCAGACCGCCGCCCTTCTGCCCGGGCTCGCCCCGACCCGGCCCTCGCCCCGACCCGGCCCTCGCCCCGACACCGACCAGCGCTGCCCCGACCCGGCCCTCGCCTCCGACCTCAAGGCCGCTCGCCTGACCCAGTGCTGGCCTCCGACCCCAGTCGCGCTCGCCCTCGACCCGTCGGCCCTCGCCTCCTCCTCTGCTTCCTCCTCCCAACCTCGGCCGTCGTCAGCCTGCCTCCTCGCCCCTGCACCCTCTGTAAACCCCCATCTCTCTCTCTGCTAGGGTTCTTCGGTTAATTTACTTAGGTTTTAGTTAGGGCAGTATGTTAATTAGGTTATCTATTTAGTTATGAATTTAGCTAGGTTTCAAGATTAGCTGAATTTATATGCAAATTTGAACTGGACATGTGATATGTGGATATGTCATGTTTTGGACATGTCATGTTTGGAAAATGATCCGAGTGGCCTATGTTACGCCGGAATGTTGATTCATTTCCGTTCCGGTGAATTTCAGCGCCGATATGTCCATTTTTAGCAAAGGTCATGCCAAAATTTCCCGTGAATAAAGGCATGATTTGTGCTACATAGTTGGCATATCGAGTCTTGGCACATAGATTTCTTTTTTATGTCATTTCTCATTTATTCATACTTTTAGAAATAAATGAGGACACTTAATCATAGGAAACATGTCGAACAACGAAGAAACTGGGCCTTCTGACCAAGATGTAGACGAGATGGATTATGAGGGTGAACAATAGTACCTAGACAATTTGACTGCTAAGCAAGGTTTGCAGGTCGGCCTCGATGATGGTACTTACGCCGACATCGACACCGACGGCGCCGGCACCTATGGCAGCGCCGAGACCGGTGGGGAAGGTACCGGCGGGGAAGATAGCAGCGGGGAAGGTACCGGCCCCGATGCCGCTACCGAAAAGAGGAAGCATAAGAAGCAGAGGATACGAAAACCTAACAAACTAGGGATTGGACGACTTGTGATTACAAAGATGGCACCTGGCAAGTTTGAGCCGTTAGAGCCGGAAGAACCTCGCAAGTGCTATGGCAACCAAGTAGGATGCATCCTACGGGAATGCGCGAGCATCAACGACGATGACTTAAGGAGTAAAGAACATTTGACGCAATTGCTCCTAACGAAGTTGTACAAGAGATTCAAGTTCCCCGACCGGGATGATAACATAGAACAACCGTGGGATGATCCGAAGATGAAAAGATTAACAATCACGCCATGGGCATGTTCAGCAATGATTTGGCCTCCTGGAAAGGGAGGGTGAAACGAGCTATTGAGGCTGATGAACCCCTGGCCAAGATTCTGGAGGAAAATCCGACACTTACGGAAGAGGAGTTCGAAAAGTTCAAGGACACTTACGCTACCGAGGCAGCCAAGCCTAAGGCTGCGAAATTCAAGAGCCTTCAGCGAAGGAACACGGGGAAGCATCGCCTCGCAAGCCGTGGCTACCTCGGTAAAAGGCCCATATGGGATAAGGAGGACGCGGAACGTGAAGCCGCGCATCTCGCAGACCCCTTCGCGAAGTTCACCAACCCCTTGGAGCGTGACTTCATCAGGGCCCGCTACAAGTGGGACAAGGAGAAAAAGGTTTTTTACACGGACAAGATCACGAGGAAATTGATTAGACTACTGGAGAAGCAACACCAGCTTGCAGCCGAAATCCCTACTTCTCCGATGAGGCCCAAGTGGGACACCCCTCTCAACCGGGCCTTGAACGAAATTAAGTGACTCCCTTTGGGCCAGCGGCCGCAATATGGTCGTGTGCACGGCGCTGGAGACGGCGCCACGTGGAAGGTGTTTTACAACGAGGGCCCGGAGGCCAAGAAGCAGAAAAAGAAGTTTAGTCAGGCGGACATCGACGCGAAGGTGAAGCTTGCGGTCGAGAAAAAAGCAGCTGAGGACGCGAAAAAAGCAACCGAGGACAAATATGAGTTGCTACAGCAGGCAGTCAATGCAGCTGTAACTGCCTGCAGAAATGATTTTGCTACTAACTTGGTTCCAGTTATCATCAACTAGACGAAGGAAAATCCAGACAAGACGGTACATGATTTCCCGTTGCCCAGTTTCGTCGGGAGCAACTCCATGAACAACAACACCATCGCACCATCACTTGCTCACACAACCGGGCCTCCTCTCGCAGCTTCTCCCGCTCATAGCAGCCCGTCCTCAGTCTCTGGCGCGCTAGGTCACTAGTGCAAAACCGGCCTTTAGTGCCGGTTCGTGACGGCCTTTAGTGCCGGTTCGCCAACCGACACTAAAGAGAGGGGACTAAAGGTCCCCCCCTTTACTACCGGTTCGTCACAAACCGGTGCTAAAGTGCAAACACATGGCACGAGCCAGGCCCGTGTGCGCGTAGGTCTTTAGTACCGGTTGGTAACACCAACCGGTACTAAATGTTTGGTTGTTTTTTTTATTTTTGCTTTAATTTTGTTTTTAATTTGGCTTTATTTTCCATTTAATTCTTTTTTGTTTGCTGGTATTTCGCGATACTACAAATTGTACATGTTATGCATATATATAAATAGATTTTCTCGTACATAGAACCGCATATATATAGTATATATCATTGAATGTCTCACAGCCAACACCATTAACTATTCACACATACACATGTATATACATATACAATTTCTCCTACATGTTGCCATGGTGCCTTCGGAGCATGCAAGATGACAAGTGGTTCATGGGGGCGGTAGCGGGTAATAGTATTCTCCTTTGGGATCTATGACCTGGTCGAGCAAAAATCCGGCTATTTCCTCTTGAAGTGCTAGTATGCGTTCCTCGGGTAGGAGCTTATCCCGCACCTCTCTGAACTGTTAAGAAGGAGATCAATATGCATGTGTATTAATTGTGTTACAAGATATCGATAATGGTGTGAATAGAGTTCTGACAACGTACCCATTCCTGTCTTTGAGATCTGCTCCTTTCGGACGCCATCATGCGAATGTTCTCGCAAACGTAGAATGCACACAGATCATTCCCGGCGCTGCTTCAGGCCTTTACGAGAATGGAATTGAATCCGATAATGATTAATCAAGCATGATAATTAATTAATGGTATTGAAACAAGAATTAAAGAGATGGCTAGCTAGCTAGTACTACTTAATTACTTACCCTTGGTCGATGCTAAAAGAACTGTTTTGGCCAATTTCCTGGAGTCACCTTGATGAACTTTGCCCAAGCCCTGCCCGCCGGCAAAGAAAATCAATAAAGGGGTTATTAAATAGTTCATATCAAGAAATGATGAACTAATAATAGGCCGAGATATAGTTAATAATGATTGAAATTACATGTTGACTATCCCCTTCATGATGGTGTAGTCTTTATCTTCTTTAAGTAGCGAGTCCAGTACTTGGACTGTTGCTTTGTCAACTTTAATGACTAACAAGATCCAGCGGAAACTGCATGCGCACACGTTTGCATGTCTTAATTAAGCAGGCATGTGCATAAAATTAATCAACTATATATCGTAAACCGTATACACTTAGTTATTAACATCTAGCTAGCTAGTAAGCAAAAACAGAATTTGTATTAACTCACGTGAAGTTGTAAGGAAGTAGTATATCTTCATTGGTATTGAGGCACTTCAAGAACTCTAGCATGCTTTCCTCTACACCTGCTTTAGAAGTTGCAAGATTCCATGTGTACTCATTAATGGTATTTGGGTCAATGAACCCAATGCCATAGCGTCCAGATTTTTCATTTCATACATCTTCATCCTGCATATAATACCACGTAAAAGAATATATAGTGAGGATAATTACATGTAATGATTGATCAAAATTACAGAAAGAAATCACTTACAAACAATAGCAATGACGAGAGATTTGTCGAGTGCGTCTTGATTGTATAACCGATATAGTTCTGAATACTCAACGCACTGAGCTTTCTCATGGTAGTAATGCTCCTTCTTGACATTCACCATGAGGGACTCTCGATTGGAAATCTTGGTAATGTTCATGTACCATTGATGCAATTCATACATTCTCGTTGGGAGGTTCTTGACCTTGTCCGGGTGGACCAAAGGTTTGCCCCGGGCATATTTCCATTTTATTTCCTCCTCTCTAAGCGGAGATATGGGCTCAATTTCGAGGAGTTGTCCAACAGAGATCTTGAGCATTTCAGCCTGCATTCTATGCTCCTCCATTATTACCACATCGCCTAGCTGGGGAACTTTAACAGTTTGCCCGCAATAATATTGGGCGCGCGGCCTCCTCTCATGTGTTGTTGTTGGCACAACAAGCGGGGTGATCGCTTGCGCCGCATGTTCTCCCAGCTGGGGAACGGTTTTACCGCATTTTTGCCCGCTGCTTGTTGGCTCGAGCTCGAGCTCGCTTCCTTCTTTAGCCGTTCTCGATGTAGTTTCCTTTTTTGGCGCTCATAGTCCGAGTCAACATGCTTGGGAGCTGGTTCTCTAGCCATATGAATGAAGTGGTCAATTACTTTCTCAGGCACTTTCTCCTTTGGCGGCGATGCCGGTTTCGGTCCAAAATGGGCGTCCACTTGGGCCTGCACTATGGCTGCGTTTTGCTCCTTAGTCATGTCGTAAGGCCTCTGAGGAAGAGGAGCCAGGCTTGGACCATATTTATATCGCTTGTGTCCGCTTTGTACTTCTGAACTACCTCGACTCGTGCATCACACGCACCATAGCTGCGGCATGTCTCTTCTGCGATTGCCGAGACGGCGGAGACGGTGACGAGCTGAGTTGGACTAGGAGAAGTGGCCTGACGATGTGCCGGACTTGAAGCAGGAGGTGTGGCCTGACACGGTGCCGGACTTGAAACCGGAGAAGTGGCATGACGCTGTGCCGGACTTGAAACCGGAGGAGTTAGCTCACACGTTTGGGGACTTGGAGGAGGTAGCGGACTTCGAGGAGGAGTCGGCTCACGCGTTCATGGACTTGGAGGAGCGGGAGTCTGCTGACTCGGTGGCGGAGTCGGCAGACGACGCGGTGTCGGTGGATTTCGAAAGATGATGCAATCCTTTCTCCATAGGATGATACGATGTATGGCCTCTTCCAGTGTGCGCTCGTCTTCACCTCCAGGAATGTCAAGCTGTAGCCCCGAATATGGGTCCACAACTTCATCAACCATGACACGAGCATAGCCCTCTTGAATCGGGATGCAATGGAAGGTTGCTTCGGGGGTAACTGCAAAAGCAACGCCGTCCGCCATCTTCATGGATATGTACTTCATTTTGGAGTGTAGCTCACAGTTAGTGTTCTCTATAATGTCATCCACAGGGTATGTATCTAGCAGTGTGTCGCCCGGGGCATAACCAACACAGCTTCTCGGCATGGATGGGACGGTGCTATCCAATGCTGGACGATCATCCGCTTGCTGCTGCCGCTGCTGAGACCCCCTTTCCTGGCTAAGTGAGTCGATCTGTTGCTGCTGCTGCTGCTGGAATTTGAGTGCCAGGTCCTCGTGCCTTGCTTCTAGGCCTTGAAGGCGCTCTGCGTCCTGCTTCCTCTGCTCCTCCTCCAGCTTCCGTTTCTTCTCCTCCTCCATCTTCCTTCTTGCACGGGTCCTGTAGTCCTCGTTCCATTCTGAAAATCCCTCATACCAGGGAATAACGCCCTTGCCTCGTGTTCTTCCCGGTGTTCAGAATTTCCCAGGGCGCGCGTAAGCTCGTCGTTCTCTCTGTTGGGCGTGAACACCCCCTTTCGAGCTTCTTCTATTGCGTCAATTATTTTTTGTTCGACTCCTTTTAGACTTGCCTTCCGCAAACGTCGCTTTGTCTTGGGTCCAACACCCCCATGCGCATAGAACCAAGTTCTCGCACTGGGGGGCCAGTTCTAGTAACTAGTGTGACCCTGCATCCTCCATCTCTTGCTTAGACTTATCCCACTTAGGCAATCCCACCGCGTAGCCACCTGGACCCAGCCTATGGAACTGCGTCTTTTTTGCGGCATTTGCCTTGTTTTTCATTGACCGTTCCTTAGCTAATTCTGAATCCTTGAAGGTCACGAAATCGTCCCAGTGCTCTCTTTGCTTCTCGAATGTTCCCGTGAATTCTGGAGTCTTCCTTTCATTAGCGAGGTAGTTGGCCGATACAGTTTTCTTGTGGGTGTTGAATGCAATTGCCATCTTCTTAAGAGCAACGCCCTTGACTTTCTCCACATCTGCTTCAGTGAAATGATCTGGTAGGGTGAAATGTTCAATCAGAGATTTCCAAAGGACTTTTTTAGCTCTGTCGTCGACCCAAGTAACACCTGGACGTTTAGTCTTTGGCTCTTTCCATTCTTGAATGGAGATCGGGAGTTTGTCCTTCACAAGAACTCCGCACTGACGAGTCCACTTGTTCGCAATGTTCTTAGGCATGAGGGGTTCACCACTAGGTTTGATGGATTCGATTTTGTACTTTACACCATCCTTCAACAATCTGCCTGGGCCTCGCTTTTGTCCTGCTGTCTGTAGAAGCAGATTTGCTCGATCCAGAGGGCTGAAAGAAGAATGATTGATTCGTTAATATATCTTCAATAAAAAACATGTGATGATCACCATGATGCCTGCTTATATAAATATACCTCGCCGGTAGTCTTTGTTATTTGAAGATCAACATTGTCTGTGTCATCACAAACATTGTATGTGTCATCATAATCATAATCATAGTTCATGACTTCATCAGCTTGGTCGTCGAGATCGAATATCTTTTCATCACTGAGGGAGTTCCGGACTAGGGGGTGTCCGGATAGCCGAACTATCATCATCGGCCGGACTCCAAGACTATGAAGATACAAGATTGAAGACTTCGTCCCGTGTCCGAATGGGACTTCCCTTGGCGTGGAAGGCAAGCTTGGCGTCTGGATATGTAGATCTCCTACCATTGTAACCGACTCTGTGTAACCCTAACCCTATCCGGTGTCTATATAAACCGGAGGGTTTTAGTCCAGAGGACGTAACAACAATCAGACCATAGGCTAGCTTCTAGGGTTTAGCCTCTTTGATCTCGTGGTAGATCCACTCTTGTAACACACATCATCAATATTAATCTAGCAGGGCGTAGGGTTTTACCTCCATCAAGAGGGCCCAAACCTGGTAAAACATCGTGTCCCTTGTCTCCTGTTACCATCCGCCTAGACGCAGTTCGGGACCCCTACCCGAGATCCGCGGTTTTGACACCGACATTGGTGCTTTCATTGAGAGTTCCTCCGTGTCGCCACCGATAGGCTTGATGGCTCCTTTGATCATCAACAACGACGCGGTCCAGTGGTGAGACTTTTCTCCCGGACAGATCTTCGTGTTCGGGCGGCTTTGCACTCCGGGCCAATTAAGCAGCCATCTGGCAGATCGAAGCTACGCCTGGCCGTCGGTCAGATTTGGAAACCCTAAACTATACGGCCGATATCCGCGGAGACTTGATCTTCGACGGATTCGAGCCCCACCAAGCGCGCCAGACTGTCTCGATGGGCATGATCTAGCTCGCAACCGAACAGTGCCTCGAGGCCGCATCAGTAATCCGCTCCGACCCTTAATCCGGAGCCGGATTCCCCGATCGAGGACGAGTGGTTGGACACCGCCTCGGGGCTTTAATCTCTATGGCGATCGAGCGAACTCCATCCCTGTCGCTGCGAAGACCTCGACTCCAGGTGCGGACTCCTTTCCGAACTCCGAACCCTCCGCGCCCTTGCCAATCGAATCCGATTGGGCGCCCGTTATGGAGTTCACGGCCGCGGACATCTCTCAGCACTCGCCCTTTGGCGACATCCTGAATACACTAAAGTCTCTCTCTTTATCCGGAGAGCCACGGCGGACTGCGGTCGGGGCGGTTGGGATGCGGACGACGAAGAAATTCAAAGCCCACCCACCACCCACTTCATAGCCACCGCCGAAAAGCTTACACGGCGTGCTCGATTTCGACTCAAGACATCGTCGGTATGGACGACGATGTAGGAGACAACAATGAACCAGCACCTATAGGACGCTGGACAACCTCATCCCATGATGTATACATGGTGGATACACCTAAAGGAAATGAAGACGAGGAACAACGGGACGCTACGAAGGATAAATCCCTAGAAAAGCAGTCAAAACGGCAACGTAAACGCCGAACAAAGCCCCGCCTCAACAAAGACCCAGCCATAGAGCAGGGCGAACCGGTGGACAACGAACAAGCTATTGAGCAATCGTCCGAACAATACAACTTGGATAAACAATCTGTCCCCGGCGAAGACAACAGTCCGGACGACCTCACGCCGGACAAACCATTGGAGCAAAATGACCTCCAGAAAAGGCTCGTCGCCATGACGCGTAGCCTGAAAAAGCAGAAGCGGAAGCTCAAAACAGCGGAAGATGCACTCAGGATCAGATGGAGCAAAGTATTCAGCACCAGATAAATGCAGCTGACGATCGCCGAACAAAGAGCTACCCGAAAAGAAAGCTACTGCCCGAATTCGACAAGGAGGCCTTAGAGCCCCCACAATTAAAAAGTAAGAAGGCCACCCGGTCGGCTGGACGACCCCACGGCGAAAAGAGAGCGGTGAATGGCGCCGCACACAAGCCAATATGCGATCCGCATAAGGATTCACACCAAGAGGATGGCCCATTTAGGTCCATCTACGGGCCAAGAAAGCAGGCTCGTCAAAACAATGCAATACGTCCAAATCCCGAAGATCACGGCACACCCAAATATAGGGGTGCCGCGCACCCCCTATGTTTCACCGATGAGGTGCTGGATCATGAATTTCCAGTGGGATTCAAACCCGTAAACATAGAGGCATACGACGGAACAACAGACCCTGGAGTCTGGATCGAGGATTACATCCTCCACATACACATGGCTAGAGGAGGCGATCTTGACGCCATAAAATACTTATCCCTTAAACTCAAAGGGCCAGCTCGGCATTGGCTTAAAAGCCTCCCCGAAAATACCATTGGAAGCTCGGAAGAGCTCGAGGACGCATTCCGGGCAAATTTTCAGGGGACTTATGTCCGCCCTCCGGATGCGAACGATCTAAGTCACATAACTCAACAGCCGGAGAGTCAGCCCAGAAATTCGGAACAGGTTCCTTACTAAAAAGAACCAAATAGTCGATCGTCCGAACGCCAAGCCTTAGCAGCTTTCAAACACAACGTCCAGGGCAGAATGGCTCGCCAGACACCTCAGCCAAGAAAAGCCAAGAACAATGGCCGCATTAACAAGCCTCATGACCCGCTTTTGCGCGGGAGAGGACAGCTGGCTGGCTAGATGCAGTACCAGCGACCCGAGTACATCCGAAACCAGGGATGGAAATGGGAAATCACGACGCAGAAAATATCAGCGCCGGAATAAAGAAAATGGCCCAAATAGCACGGCGGACAACGCCGGATTCAAAAGCTCTCGGCCGAACAACAAAACACTGCCCCTAAAGGATATGGTGGACGAGCTATCCAACCTAAACAAGATTCTGGACAGACTGTGTCAAATACATGGTACCTCCGGGAAGCCTGCAAACCATACCCACAGAGATTTTTGGGTCTTCAAGCAGTCCGGCCGGCTTAACGCCGAACATAGGGGGCTCGACAAACCAAATGTGAGTGATGAAACCCAAAAGCAGCCCTCCGGAAAACGAAAAACTTTCCCACAGGAGGTTAAAACAGTAAACTCACTTCACGTGATCAAAGGGAAAAACAAAGCGGCGCCCCCTAAAAGGCGCGCCAAGACACCGGGTTGTCAAAACCAATCACCTTTGACCATCAGGACTATTCCGATAGTATCCGGAACGCAGGATGGACTGCCTTGATATTGGATCCTATAATCAACGGATTCCAATTTACACATGTCCTCATGGATGGCGGCAGTGACATAAACCTGATATATCAGGACACAATCCGCAGGATGGGGATAAACCCAACCAAAATTCGCCGTAGCAACACCTCCTTTAAAGGAGTACTGCCTGCCCACACGCCTCAAGACAGGGCTCTATACTGCTAGAAGTTGTGTTTGGTTCATCCGACAACTTCCGTCGCGATTCGCGAAAGGTTACTCTTCCATGTCGCCCCGTTTAAAAGTAGCCATCAAGCACTATTGGGACGCGAAGCTTTCGCCCGCTTTAACGCAATACCGCATTATGCATCTCTAACACTTAAAATGCCCGGTCCACGCGGCATCATCTCGTTGAAAGGAAGTATTAAGTGTTACTCGAGCGCGGAAGAAGGGGAGACTGCATCGACAGCTCCACAGCTACCCGGCTCCACTAGGCAAAGAACCTGCAGTAGGTCATTCAAACCCCGGACACGGCTAGACGAGTCCGGCGCCCACTAGCGGCATACCCCCGTACAAGGGGCTACATGCATGTATAACAAGAGACAAGAAAGCTCAAATTTTATTCACTTCTTTGAACCGTACTTTGTTTATTTAATATTAAGTACATTTTTCGCACGATCCTTTTTCTTTTCAAACTAAGTTCCTCTCTTTTACAGATGAACAACGTGCTACACCCGTCGAGGATACGGCTGCACAACGGAGACACAGGCGCAGACATGCAGTAGGGACCCGTTGCAAGGATTCTTTTCAGATTAAGACCCTGTGTAAACCTTTTTTCACTGTCTCTTGTTGATATACATTCCCCCAGTTCCTTAAATATAACTGAGGAGGTGGCTGGTGCTTTGGCATTGGCCGCACCAGAATTTTTGCGCGTACCTGGACACAAAGGGCTTAGGGCCTTAGTTTGCCCATTTTCATAAAGACCGAATACCTTAGGGAGTATTCGGCGTCTCGAGTTAGGCCTTATATGCATCAGCTCCGAATCATGTCTTTGGTCAAATGTTGGGTTGACCGGCTCCTGTGTTTTGCTGCCTTACGTTCCGTTTTCACGGCTAACGCGGCACCAGGAGAACTACTGCGATTGTGCCCCGGTTCGGCCAGGTGAGCACCTCAGTAGAGAAAGCCAAAAACTGACTGTCATGATATAGCAAGAGACTGGTCAACCACTCGATGACTCACAGGAATGTTTAGAATTCCTCCGCATTAACGAAGGACCGGTTTTCGGTCAGGCACATACGCACCCCGAATTCGGGAGTGCGGTGCCCCCAGGGGCTATATAGTAGCCCCACCCTCGAACTCCTATGGCTAAGTGAAAGTGATAAAGCATTATAGTCTGGTTGCCTGGTTTGCTACGCTACCACCTCCTTAACAGGACCAAGACGTTGGATTAAGTGTGAAAAAACGCTTTTTTTGCAAACACCCGCGCACTATGTGCGTGGGGGCTGAAGCCAAGGACTGCCATCTTTCAGGTTATATACACATATACATAAACGGTCGCACAGGGAGTAGTTTACTACTTGAACGCACAAGTATAAAAAGCACTTATATTCCATAGAAACATCGTTTTCATGAATCATACATGTGATTCAAACATAATACCCTTCGAGCACTGCGTCTCTATTAAACGAGCGCCCGGCAAGACTTCTTCAAAGTAGTGCTCGGCAGGTACTCGGCCTCTGTCCGAATCCTGGGATGCAACGTCAGTGGCCTTCATCTCTGCCCAGTATGTCTTGACACGGGCAAGAGCCATCCGCGCTCCCTCAATACATGCCGATCGCTTCGCCAGCGTCGATACGCTGCACCGCTCCAAGAAACTGTTGCACTACACCAAAATAGCTCTTCGGCTGGGGTCCGTCCGGCCACAAGTGAGTCAAGACATGCTTCATGGCCAATCCGGACAATCGATTCAGCTCGGCCCACTCGGCTAACCGATCGGTCAGCGGGAGAGGACGCTCCGGACTATGGAATTGCGTAGCTCTTCCCTTTTGTGCGCCTTCTGGCCCCGGAAGTGCTCAACCGCGTCCACAGCGCTCGCCGCCAAGTCCATATAAGCATCCTCTGAACTCCATAATTTATCCAACGGAGCATACTTTGGATCTGTATATTTCCTCCAGCGAAACGGTTTTCCAGCTGCAATTGCCCTCGACCCAGCTCCTCCTTGGCAGCTCTCAAAGCCGATTGGCCATTCTTGGTTTCGGCGGCCTTCTTTAGGCCCTCCTGTTCCGCTTTGATGCTCTTTTTCAAGAACCTCGCAGCGATCGGTAGCATTCCTTAACCTTTTGGCCATCTCGGCCATCTCCTCTTTGCTTCGCAATGAGCAGCCCGTTCAACATCTAGCTCTTGACGCCTTTAAAGCAGCCGCATTACTAATTCTGGCTTGCTCTTTCGCTCGGGCGAGTTCTGCCCGCAGCTCCTCCACGGCAGCGGCACCATCTGCATTAAGCATATGATTTGTAAGACATGGGCGTCAAGCTCCCTTACCAGGTGTCCGCATAGAAGTCGCATACCTTGTGACTCATCAAACCGTTTATTGACCAGCGCGATGTCCGCATCCGCCTCATCAAGCTGCCGCTTTAGTTCGGCATATTCATCAGTCCGGCTGGCCTCCGGACGACCCGCCACCTGTTTAGGAGCGGCGATATGTTAAAACTGAGAATTTGATCCTCGGCACGTTGTCAATTTTGACAACATACCGAGTCTCAGGGGCTACTATCTATACAGGGCGCATTTTATATGCATAACTGCCAGACGGTACATCATTTTTTTTATGCATTCTCAAACCCCGTCAGTAAGCTTCTGACGGCTTCACGCAATCCGCTCTCCGTGGATGCAATTCTTTCAATCATTGTACCCATTAGAGCACGGTGATCTTCTGAGATAGCCGCTCGCCCGAGCAAATCCTTCAGCTCCTCCGACTGCACACCACTTGGCACCGGACCTTCCGCCCCCGCCAGACTTGGGGGAACCCTCTACGACGACACCTCCAGGTCGTCCGCTTCACATGAGGGTGCGACAGGTGGAGGCGTTTCGCTCTCCATCATCTCCGGAAGAAGATCCCCCGAAGACGAGCTCTGCTGAAAAGGGCTGAGGTCCGAACTACAAGGTACAATTTCGGTTATCTTCATAAATAAATACAGGGATGTTCCTTATTTACAAGACCCCTTCGTTTTACTTACGGCTCGCTGGAGGGCTGATCCCCTTGGGGAAATAGTGCGGCTGGGTTACTTCCCAGCGCCGGACTCTCCGACGAAGATTCCCTTCCTTTCTTTGAGGCCTTGACCTCCGGATCTTCGGAAGCGGTCCTCTTCTCTCCTCAGAAGGCGGGACTCTTAATCCCTCCTTCCTTGATAGCCTCCTTCACAGAGGCAGTTGCTCCCCCGCTCCTCCCTTCGCCTTCTTCAAAAGGCGCGACCTTCAACATCTTGGTCAACATGGGATCCGGAGTGGTCTCCGGAGGGAGCCGGACACCTTATCAACTTTGCCTTGGCTATCCACTCCTGTTCAAGAAACGGCTCCTTTAAAGGGCATATATACATAATAAATGAATGAACAGCTTGTCCGTTCTGGGACTACTTACTTGAGCATCTGGCGATTGCAGCTTAGTCCTGCATCCTCGGTCGAGTCCGGACACTTCTCTTGTGATCCAAGAACAGTTTATACATCTCCACGGGCGTCTTGCCCATAAAATTTTGAGAGCTCGTGGTCCCTCGGATTGAATTCCCACAGGCGGAGGCGGCGTTTGCAGGGCTGAAGACGCGGATCACCATAACTGCGCCCATCGCAACCAGATTGATCCCTCTTTCCTGGAGATCTCGAATACGGCCTGCAGCAGAGGAACGCCCTTGGGCGACCCCAGTCGAGCCCCTTGTTGACCCATGACGCGCCCGGCTGTGGTGGACCTGAGCGGAAGGCAGGGAGCGCCACCCATTTGGTGCCCCTGGGAGCGGTGATATAAAACCACTCCTGTTGCCACAAGCCAAGCTCCTCTTGAAAAGAGCCCTCGGGCCACGGAGCATCAGCACATTTGCTTATGACCGCCCCTCCGCACTACGCTTGCTGCCCCTTGATCATCTTTTGCTCCACCTTGAAGGTCTTGAGCCACAATCCAAAGTGAGGGGTAATATGGAGGAAGGCCTCACATACAACAATGAATGACGAGATATGGAGGATGGACTCCGGATTCAAGTCATGGAAATCAAGCCCATAATAAAACATGAGCCCCCGCACAAAGGGGTCCGTCGGGAAGCGTAAACCCCGACGGAAGTGAGACACGAACACCACGTTCTCGCCGGGCTCAGGAGTGGGAATGACCTGCCCTGGGGCAGGCAGCCTATGCGAGATCTCACCGGTTAGATACATGGCGTCTCGCAGCTTTAGCACGTCTTCTTCTGTGACGGAGGAAGACATCCATCGGCCGTGCTGGTCGGAGCCGGACATCGTCGAAAGTCTGAAGCGCCCGAATCTGAAGCTTTGGGTGTTGGAACTCAAAGCGCGAGGCGAACTCGATGGAGGGTGTAAAAAGGAGAGGGCCTTGGTCTCGTTATAAAGAGCTTGAATACCAAGAGCCCATCCCGTGGTCGATTAGGACTCGCCCTTGATAGAAAAGGCGAGCCAACGGGCACGGTTGGGTTACCCATGTCCGTATTGATGAGAATCCCGGAATAAGGGGGCATGATCTACGCTTTGATAAGACGTGCCAAGGAAACCGCCTCGCTAAACACGCTGAGGTGGAACAATAAAAAACGATTCATATGAAGGCCTGGCCGTGGTGTGATGTCACGCCGCGGAATACGTCAGCAGACCTGTGCAAAAACTATTCTCTCTACGGTGTTATGTGGAACTTGTTTTGCAGAGCCGGACACTATCCTGGTGTTCACAATCTTCTATAAATTATTCGGAGGAAGAACCCGCCTTGCAATGCCGAAGAGAATATGCGCCGGACCCGTCGTCATTGAAGCCTGGTTGAGGAGCTCTTGAGGAGTTCCGGACTAGGGGTGTCCGGATAGCGAACTATCATCATCGGCGGACTCCAAGACTATGAAGATACAAGATTGAAGACTTCGTCCCGTGTCCGGATGGGACTTTCCTTGGCGTGGAAGGCAAGCTTGGCGATACGGATATGTAGATCTCCTACCATTGTAACCGACTCTGTGTAACCCTAACCTATCCGGTGTCTATATAAACCGGAGGGTTTTAGTCCGTAGGACATAACAACAACCAGACCATAGGCTAGCTTCTAGGGTTTAGCCTCTTTGATCTCGTGGTAGATCCACTCTTGTAACACACATCATCAATATTAATCTAGCAGGACGTAGGGTTTTACGTCCATCAAGAGGGCCCGAACCTGGGTAAAACATCGTGTCCCTTATCTCCTGTTACCATTCGCCTAGACGCACAGTTCGGGACGCCCTACCCGGGATCCGCCGGTTTTGACACGGACAATCACCCTCTCCGGTATTGTTCAGATATTGGGAGCCGTCATCTGCTTCATTCAGATCATCTAGCCTGTGAGGGTTGTGTATGATGTCGAACAATTCCTCTTCTCTCTCTCTGCCAGTATTGTCCGCCATAGCTTTTACTTAACTAATACAGAATAAATATAAAACAATTTAATTAGTATTCAAATTACAATGCATGGAATCAATCAATAAGGAAAAACTAATTCTCGAATACATCGTCTTAATATATATAATCTCGAATACATCATCATCTTAATATATATAATCTCGAATACATCGTCTCGAATATTATATATCGAATACATCACTGGCTAGGTACCTAATAAAGATCGAGTACTACAGAAGAATCTAGGGCGCCACTCACGGTTCACAGGCGGCAGGCGGTACACCCAAAGAGAAGGAACCATCACAGGATCATATCTCCGGTCATCTTCCCAAAGAACCCGCCAAGTAGTGGAGAACCTGACGTCGTCCATAGCAGCCATGTAGCGATGGACGTTGTCGGTGTCAAAAACGGCGGATCTCGGGTAGGGGGTCCTGAACTGTGCGTCTAGGCGGATGGTAACAGGAGACAAGGGACACGATGTTTTTACCCAGTGTCAGGCCCTCTCGATGGAGGTAATACCCTACTCTCGCTTGATTAATATTGATGATATGGGTAGTACAAGAGTAGATCTACCACGAGATCAAGGAGGCTAAACCCTAGAAGCTAGCCTATGGTATCATTGTTGTTACATCTTACGGACTAAAACCCTCCGATTTATATAGACACCGGATAGGTTAGGGTTACACAGAGTCGGTTACAATGGTAGGAGATCTACATATCCGTATCGCTAAGCTTGCCTTCCACGCCAAGGAAAGTCCCATCCGGACACGGGGACGAAGTCTTCAATCTTGTATCTTCATAGTCTTGGAGTCCAGCCGTGATGATAGTCCGGCTATCCGGACACCCTAGTCCGGGACTCCCTCAAGAGCCTCGAACCAGGCTTCAATGACGATGAGTCCTGGCGTTGATTGTCTTCTGCATTGCGAGGCAGGTTCTTCTCCAAATTCCATATACTTGTCGAATAGTGTCCGGCTTCTGATAAATGTTGCGCTCCTTGGCTTCTACGCCCAATAATGGCCATCTTCCACGTGTTTGAATGAATGTGAAAAGCCAGTGTATTTTTACACTTACCCCCCTAGCTGCGCAAATGAGCTGCCTATAAAAGGGGCGAGGATCTAGATCTGAGTCACACCATCCCTCCTTCGCGAGCTTTCATCGGAGCGCCCCTGACCAAAGCCCATTCCATCATGGGCCGATCGACGCAGCTCCTCCTCTCGCGCTCCCGGCCCTCGGGGAAATTGGGAGAGATGCTCAGTCCCGCATAGCGAGCTAGTTATACTCCAAACCAAGGGATTTCTTCCCCCGACCTTCATGGTTCCGGTTCGAGCCGGACTCGCCACCTACAAGGGCGGAAAGCAAGCGGAGAGTGTCCCCGATCCCTCTAAAGGAGAGCGTCTCTTATCTAGTAAGAGGGCTCGGATTTCCAATCCATCCGTTTCTCCGGGGGCTCTTGGAGTTCTACGGCCTCCAGTTGCACCACCTTACGCCTGCCTCCATTTTGCACATTGCGGGCTTCGTGGCCCTCTGTGAGCTGTTCTTGGGCGTCGAGGCTCATTTCGGGCTGTGGAAGAGATTATTCTGCCTAGTACCCCGTTCTCACGAGGGATCAATATATCAAGTGGGCGGAGCCGAGCTATGGCGCATCGCCGGGACCGGATACCTATCCAGAACCCCGAAGAAGGCGTCCGAAGACTGGCCTTCGGAATGGTTTTACATGGAGGACGTCCCGCTGCCGGATCCTGTTCGGACCGGCCTTCCGGAGTTTAGTAATGCTCCTCTGAAGAAGCGCCTAAGCTGGCGCCCTCGAAGCCCCCGGAGGGAAGATGACCGGGATGTCCTCTATTTGATGATCCGAATAAGGTTACTGGCTCATGCCGGATTGACCATGATCGGAGTCATGGAAATCTGTATTATGAGGGGATCTGCAGCCGCTCCAATATAGGGGCCACCCCATGTGGGACTTCAACGGGGAAGATGATGCCACCCGCCATGGCCGCAAAGGGCCGGGATCGGTCACCGAACTGGTGAAGATCTTGTCTGCCATGTATAAAGGAGAGGAGGAGGATTTCCTCCGCGTCAATCCATTGAAGGAGTTCTCTTCGAATAATCCTCGAAGCTGGGTAAGCAAACATCTTTATGACCTGTCCGATCCATGTTCCCGTGGTTAAATATCTCATTTCATGGTTTTTGCACAGGAACTGCGCCGGACTGTGGAGAAGATACACATCTCGCCCCCACAACCCGAGGATCCGGAGAGGTCCCTCGATCCGACCTCCGAAGAGCATCCGGATATAAAGGTGGAGTTGATCGACAAGGTGTTCTACCAACTTAGAATCGACAATGCTTTGGTTGCCATTATGGCTGATTACCCCGGAATACTTCCAGCCTCACAGGTAACTGAGACCGAGATCCCAAAAACCCTAATAATGACCAATCCATGCTTATTTTTGATCACCGTATACCAATGGTGTTTCGCAGGGGTACCTTCGAGGCAGGAAGCCGAGCCAGCGCTGGCCAACAAAGGGCAAGGCGGCCCGCAGCTAAGAAGAAGTGCGGTCCGGATCGAAACTCCGCCAAGAACGGTATGGCGTGTCACCATACTCCCAGGATTGATTCACGGAAGGCGTACTTAACGCTGGTGTTCTTTTCAGAAAAAGAGCTACGGACTGAGTCCGGAGAGGTTATAATCGAACCTTCACCGGCCAGGCTTCAAAGCCGGTTCCGGAGGCTGAGGCGAGCACGAGACGTGCGTCGGATGCTCCTCCGACAGAGGATGCCGACAGGTTGTCCGCCACCAACCCCGAGGTGGAGAGCGCCTTGAATCACAGGCGCCGCCGGACAGTTCTTCGCGACGCATGTTTCTCCCAAGAGGCCTTGAATGCCTTCGATTCGGGAGATGCGCACCTCCATGCCGCTCAAGATGGTCTAGCCAGAGCCACGGAGCAGTATGTAAAGGACATACGGGTAAGGAAATTTGACGGTTATATATGCAGTAGCCCCCGAGACTTAAAATAGTTAGAATAACTGATTTAAGGATCATTTGTTATCTGAGGATCTTCTGAGAAAAGAATACCCGATCGTCCTGTGAGCTTGAAGAGTGCAAGGCCCAACTTGAGGCCGCACTAGCCGCTACGGGGGGAGCCACAGAGACCCCCTCTGGTAATATACGCTTCATAAGATAAATAGTTTATGAAGTGCGGCGTGTGTGTAAATCTGACAAAAATATTGCAGATGGCACCGGAATAGATCCGGACAAGCAGCAGCTCTTGCGCCAGCTAAAGGCTGGCGAGAGCGTGCTTACGAGGGTGCGGCAGGAGAAAAATAACCTCCAAGACGCCAACACCAAGCTGGGTGAGGAACTAAAGGATGTTCGTGCCCGGTTTGTCCGACTCCGTAGAAGGTGAATCGGCGGCTTCGCGGCATTTTCGATAAGTGCTTGAACGAACTTTGAAAGAGTTCGGCGAGGAAGGCGACTAACATAAACATGTATGTAGGTTTGCTCACAGGTCGTCTGAGGAGGAGATGCCCGATTAAATCGGGTGATCTTCTTCCCGAACTGCGTCAATCGCATTTAACGAGTCCGGCAGGTGATGAAAGGCATCGGCCAGGCCTTGTGGCCATCTATCTCCCTGCCCGAAGGCATTGGGGAGTTGGCAGAGCGGCTTCGAGGAGCACGGCAGCGCTTCCGGCTATGGAAGATATCGGCCTGCCGTCAAGGCACCAGGGAGGCCTGGGCCATGGTAAAGACGCGGTACACGAAGGCTAACCCAAACCACATGGCCGAGGTCGGACCTGTGGGGCACGATGGGATGGAGATCCTGTAAGCTTAGTGTACGGCCAAGTAGAATTGGCCGCCAAGTATTCCCAACAAGATTGTAAATTAGATAGCCTATTAGATGGCATTGAGGAGGAATACAATGAGTCGAGTTGACTATGTAAAAATATGACATGAAAAAAATGTCTTCTAGCCGGATTGTAGATCGTTTGTCATAGCAGACCTTTCTGCTTCAACCTCCGGACCCAATAGTCCGGAGTGTGTCCGAATACCTTCGTGGTTATATAAGAACCGGGGTATGCATGGAGACAAGGCGTAGGGGTCATTGTTGCTGTATCAGACAAGTGCCCAACTAGTTATGTTATATTACATGGGTAGTAAGAAACATCTTCGAGGAGAATAGTTCCGTTAAGGGTTCCTTTCATTTGGGATGCATGCCCTAAAGTGCATGTCAAAGCTGCTATGAAAGCGAGAAAATCATCCGGGGCAGATGGGTAAATAATTAAAAATCATCTTTCAGTTCACCGACCGAATATTCCCTTAAGAACGCTTAGCTTTCGGCTTCACCCAGTCGAGGTACACATCCGGCTGACCGGCAGTAACAATCGCAGAGGTGCTCCCTTTACCACCTAGCCGAACAATCGGGAGCGTAGGGGTAAGCACAGAGCCGTGCAACCCAGCTTGGCCAAAACTTAAGTCATATCGATGCATATAATGGTGAATAAAAGGTACATGCGGAAGTTTAGCATGTGTTGGGCATGAAGCCCGTATAAATAAGCTTCTGTTAAAGAAGCCCCCAGGTATAATGAGCGCGGACAGCGCGTCAAGTATGTGCGAAAAAAGCGCAAACGAGCCTCTAGAGGCTTCAAGAAGGAGGAGGAGGAAGGAGAGAAATAAAGGACAGCGAAAATAGAAAATGTGGACGGAGGAAGGAGACGAACTTGGAGTCCGGCGCTTAGGCGTAGAATCTTCGTAGACGGGCTGTGTTCCATGGGTTCGGCTCGAGTCGGTTATCCGATGCATTTCGCAGACGGTATGCTCCGCCGGTCAGGACCTGGTCGATGATGAAGGGACCTTCCCATTTGGGCTTGAGTTTGTCCTTTTTCTTGTCCGGCAGGCGTAGAACTAGTTCGCCAATGTTATAAGCTTTTGCCCGTACTTCCCTGCTTTGATATCTTCGAGCCTGCTGTTGATAGAATGCGGAACGAGCTTTTGCCACGTTGCGCTCCTCCTCCAATGTGTACAAATTGTCCTGCCGATCGAGCTCGGCTTCTCTTTCTTCATACATGCGCACGCGAGGTGAGTCATGTATTATGTCGCAGGGCAAGACTGCCTCTGCGCCGTACACCATAAAGAATGGTGTGAATCCGGTAGTACGATTCGGCGTGGTCCGCAGCCCCCAGAGTACGGAGTCGAGCTCCTCAACCCAGTGCGTGTTAGATTCCTTGAGGGACCGCACTAGTCTGGGTTTAATGCCGCTCATGATTAGACCATTTGCTCGCTCGAATTGACCGTTGGTTTGAGGGTGATAGACTGAGGCATAATCGAGCTTGATGCCCATGTTTTTGCACCATAATTTGACCTCATCGGTCGTGAAGTTGGTGCCTTTATCAGTGATGATACTGTGGGGGACACCGTAACGGTGCACTACCCCTGATATGAAGTCTATCACCGGCCCGGATTCGGCCGTTTTAACAGGTTTGGCCTCTATCCATTTGGTGAATTTATCCACCATGACCAATAGGTATTTTTGCTTGTGGATTCCTCCCTTAAGGGGTCCAACTATGTCAAGCCCCAAGACCGCGAACGGCCAGGTGATGGGTATAGTTTTAAGGCGGTGGGTGGCATGTGGCTTTGGTTAGCAAAAAGGCGGCAACCGACGCATCGTTGGACTAAGTCCTGCGCATCTGCCGGGCCGTCGGCCAATAAAATCCTGCACGGAAGGCCTTGCCTACAAGGGCCCGGGCTGCGACATGGTGCCCACCCGGTCCGACATGAATTTCAGCCCGGAGGTTTCGCCCGTCCTCTTCGGAGATACACCTTTGAAGGACTCCGGTAGTGCTTTTCTTATAAAGCTCTCCCTCATGGACTTTATAGGCTTTAGAGCGCCGTACTATGCAGCGAGCCTCATTTTGGTTTTCGGGGAGTTCCTGCCTAGTTAGGTAGGCTAGGAATGGTTCAGTCCACAGGACGATAACCGCCATTATTTCGTGAGCGGAGGGTGTTATCTCGGGGGCGGAGCCTCCGTTTGTGTCAGAGTGTTCGGCGTCAGGCAGTGCGGTTGGGTCCGGATTGTTATTGCCGGAATCCCCTTCCCATAGTACGGATGGCTTAAACAGCCGTTCCAGAAAGATATTGGGTGGGACGGCATTGCGTTTCGCGCCGATGCGTGCCAATATATCCGCCGCCTGGTTGTTATCCCGGGCTATATGATGAAATTCGAGCCCTTCAAACCGTGCTGACATTTTTAGGACCGCATTGCGGTATGCTGCCATTTTTGGATCTTTGGCATCAAAGTCTCCATTTATTTGAGATATTGCGAGGTTTGAATCCCCGCGCACCTCTAGGCGTTGAATGCCCATGGAGACTGCCATCCGGAGGCCGTGCAGAAGGGCCTCGTATTCGGCTGCGTTGTTGGAGTCCGTATACATTATCTGAAGGACGTATTGGACTGTGTCCCCGGTTGGGGACGTCAGGACGACGCCAGCCCCCAGGCCGGCCAACATTTTGGAGCCGTCAAAGTGCATGATCCAATTGGAGTATGCGCCGTACTCTTTAGGGAGTTCGCTTGATCCATTCGCCACGAAGTCGGCCAAAACCTGCAACTTAATAGCTCGTCGTGGCTTATAAGTTATGTCGAATGGAAGGAGCTCTATGGCCCATTTAGCAATCCGGCCCGTCGCGTCGCGGTTGGTTATAATGTCGTTAAGAGGTACTTCAGAGGCTGCCGTTATCGAACACTCTTGAAAGTAGTGTCGCAGCTTCAGGGATGCCATGAACACCGTGTATGCTATCTTTTGATAGTGTGGGTACCGGGACTTGCATGGAGTTAGGACGGTGGACACATAGTAAACCGGTTTTTGAAGAGGGAACCGGTGTCCGTCCGTTTCTCGTTCGACAACGAGCACCGCGCTGACAACTTGATGTGTTGCGGTGATATATAATAGCGTTGGTTTGCCCGCGTTGGGCCAAAATGGCCTTTATTTCTTCGAGTCCGGCCGTGGCGGCATCCGTCCACTCGAAGTGTTCGGTGCGCCGGAGGAGGCGGTAAAGGGATAACGCCTTTTCTCCCAAACGGGAGATAAAGCGGCTTAGAGCCGCTACGAATCCCGTCAATTTTTGTATTTGTTTGAGGTCTTTTGGAATATCCAATTGTGACAGAGCTCGGATCTTGGCTGGGTTTGCTTCAATTCCTCTACCGGACACAATGAAGCCCAGAGCTTTCCTACCGAACGCCGAAGACGCATTTTTCTGGATTGAGCTTGATGTCATATTTTCGAAGATTATCGAATGTGAGCCTCAGGTCGTCTACTAGAGTTTCGACGTGCTTGGTTTTGACGACCACGTCATCTACATATGCTTCCACTGTTTTGCCGATCTGGTTTGCCAGACATGTCTGAATCATGCGCTGATATGTTGGGCCGGCGTTTTTGAGCCCAAAGGGCATTGTGTTCAAGCAGAACGGGCCGTATGGAGTGATGAATGCTGTTGCAGCTTGGTCTGGTTCCGCCATCTTGATTTGGTGGTAGCCAGAGTATGCGTCGAGGAAGAACTATGAGTCGTGTCCTGCTGTAGCGTCAATAATTTGATCAATTCGAGGGAGGGGGAAGGGATCCTTTGGGCAAGCCTTATTAAGGTCTTTAAAATCAACACATAAGCGCCAGGATTTATCCTTCTTTGGTACCATCACCAGGTTTGCTAGCCAGTCCGGATGTTTTATATCTCTGATGAATCCGGCTTCCAAAAGTTTGGCTAGCTCCTCTCCCATGGCCTATCTCTTGGGTTCGGAAAAGCGCCGAAGAGCCTGTTTGACTGGCTTGAATCCTTTTAGGATATTTATGCTGTGCTCAGCCAGCCGACGTGGGATTCCTGGCATGTCTGAAGGGTCCCAGGCAAAGATGTCCCAGTTTTCTCGTAGAAATTCTCGTAGTGCGGCGTCTACATCAGGGTTTAATTGTGCCCCAATGGAGACCGTCTTTGCAGGGTCCGCTGGGTGGACTTGGAATTTGACTATTTCATCCGCTGGTTTAAAAGAGGTGGACTTGGATCTTTTATCAAGTATCACATCGTCCCTGTTCACCGTGGAGCGCATCGCGGTGAGTTCCTCGGCCGCCGGATAGTGCCTCGAGAGCTAGTGCGGCTGTCTTATTTTCGGCGCGGAGTGCTATGTTCGGATCACTAGCGAGAGTGATGATTCCGTTAGGTCCGGCATTTTAAGCTTCATGTACCCATAATGGGGTATAGCTTGAAAAATTCTGAATGTCTCTCGTCCTAATAAAGCATGATATCCGGCTGTTGAACGGGGCCACTTGAAATGTGACCTCCTCGGACCTGTAATTGTCCGTGAGCGAACACTACGTCCAGGGTGATTTTTCCTGTGCAGCATGCTTCCTCGCTAGGGATTATTCCTCTAAAGGTTGTGCTGCTTCGCTCAATGCGGTTACAGTCTATTTCCATTTTTCGGAGGGTTTCCTCATAGATGAGGTTTAGTCTGCTGCCGCCACCATGAGTACCTTAGTAAGGCGAAAGTCGTCCACTACCGGACTGAGAACCAATGCGGCTGGTGCTCGGGCTGTTCGGAATTTAGGTTAAATCACCGGCATTAAAGGTAATAGCCGTGTCACTCCATGGATTTATTGTTGTTACTTGGTAGACTTCGGCAAGGTTGCGGAGTGTTCGTTTTCGCATGTTATTTGATGTGAAAGTCTCGAAGACTGTTAACAACGTACTAGTGTTGCTGGGCTGCGATTCTGAAGCTAGAAGCTCTTCGCCACTTTTGGCCACCTGCCGTAGTATCCAACATGCTCGAAGGCTATGAGTTGGAGTGGCGCCCTCTGTGCTATGAATTTTGCAGGGTCCGTTTAGCCAACCCTCCAAAGTATGGTTCCGCACCCTTTAGGGGTTTTGGTTTTTGGTATTTGACCTGTGTGCTTGATAATGATGCACCCTTTTATTTCGGACTAGGGATGTATTCGGGGCGGATTACCCCAAAATTTACTTTCGGTTTTCGAGCGCTCTCCATCGCACAGTACTTTTGTACTATGGTCACCAAGTCAGCAAAGCGTGTAATTTCGCGACGACTTATGGCGTTTAGGATTCCCTTGTCCGTGCAATTATTGCAGAAAATTGGGATTGCGTCCTCCTCTCGGCAGTCCTTTATCCTGTTCATAACCTGGAGGAATCTGGCCCAATAATGATGTCTTGTTTCAGCAGGCTCTTGCCGAATTCGAGAGATCGCTAATGTTTGGGTGGGCGGGTGGAACTAGATCCGGAACCCCGTCCAATTTAGGACTTAGGGGCCGAGAAGTTTCCGAACTCGGAAGTTTGGATTTTTGAGTGTTATCCAATGAGTCCAACCCGCCGCCTGACTTTAAGTTCAGGGCTTGATCGACATCCGTCCCTCTGCAGGAATCCGGCATGGAGGGGTCGGGAATCCGGACGTAGCTAGTCCTTAAGATAGAAGATGTATCGACGCACTGCTCCTCTATCACAGCAACATGATGGGTAGCCTGGGGAGAGTTGATCTCTCTCAGATCGGTTTTAGGCCCGATCCGGTCGTAGTCTGTGGCGACTCCCAGGGCGGCGATGTGATCCAAGAGCTCGTTTATGGAGGAGAGCTCGATCGGATCTAACTGTTCGGCAAGTTCCGAACTAACCTGGAGATTGGTTTCGATGACTCGAGAGGTCATCGTCGGTAGCAGCGGCGAACTAGCGGTCATGAGAAAACCGCCTAGCGAAGAGTCGACCCGATGGCCAAGGCTTCTTTGCCGATGGTATCGTCTTTAAAGGCGAGATGAGGCATCCTACACGATGGCGATGACACAGAGGAACTCTCAATGAAAGCACCAATGTCGGTGTCAAAACCGGCGGATCTCGGGTAGGGGGTCTCGAACTGTGCGTCTAGGCGGATGGTAACAAGAGACAAGGGACACAAAGTTTTTACCCATGTTCGGGCCCTCTCAATGGAGGTAATACCATACTCCTGCTTGATTAATATTGATGATATGGGTAGTACAAGAGTAGATCTACCATGAGATCAAGGAGGCTAAACCCTAGAAGCTAGCCTATGGTATGATTGTTGTTCTGTCCTACGGACTAAAACCCTCCGGTTTATATAGACACCGATAGGTTAGGGTTACACAGAGTCAGTTACAATGGTAGGAGATCGACATATCCGTATCGCCAAGCTTGCCTTCCACGCCAAGGAAAGTCCCATCCGGACACGGGACGAAGTCTTCAATTTTGTATCTTCATAGTCTTGGAGTCCGGCCGTGATGATAGTCCGGCTATCCGGACACCCCCTAGTCCGGGACTCCCTCAGACGTGCTCATCTTCCTCCCTGACACGACGACGCACCACCTCCGGCGGGGCCGGCTGCCTCTACACCGAATGTGGCCCACGCGAACGCCACCAAAGAAGATCAGGGTCGACGATGGGACCCGAGGTCGGGTTGCTCACCAAGCGGCGCCCCTCCAGTAGCACCTCCCGGCCAGCCGACGGAGCCCAGTCCCGGACATGGGTCCTCTGAAGCAGGACGTCGTCGCGAACGGGTCGACGGCGAGGATGCGGGCCGGGCATATCGTCGAGAACAAATACTATATGCCCACAAAAAGTAACATTTTTTAAATGATTTGATTGTGATAACTAAAATTCTATATATATGCAAATTCTAACAATTTGACATTAATCTAATTCATCTAACTAAAACTAATTCTAAAATTTCCTGATTATATTTTATAACATTTCTATATAACTAACAATTCTAATATTTATATAACTAAAAAACAGAAAAATTGCTAACATTTCAATAACTATTTCTATAACTAAAAAACAGAAAACATTTATAACATTTCTATATAACTAACAATTCTAATATTTATATTACTAAAAACAGAAAATTGCTAACATTTCTATAAATATTTCTATAACTAAAAAACAAAAAACATTTATAACATTTCTATATAACTAACATTTCTAATATTTATATTACTAAAAAACAGAAAAATTGCTAACATTTCTATAAATATTTCTGTAAGTAAAAAACAGAAAACATTTATAACATTTCTAATATTTATATCATGTGCGTGTGTAGTGTGTGTGTGTAGTGTGTGTGTGTGGACAACGACATGGCGGCCGGGGCGAGCTCACCGGCGAGGCGATGACGGGGCGACGGGACGGGGCGGCGACGACAGGGCGGCCGGGCTCGGCGACGGGGACAGCGGGGACGACGGGGACAGCGGGGACGACGGGGACGGGACGGGGGGGCGACGCCGACGGCGTCGGCGAGAGCGGCAGTGGCACGGGGTCGGCGACGAGGGTGAAAGGCGTCGTCCGACGGGACGGCAGCGTCGATCGGGGCAGGGCGGTGCAATGGAGGGAGGAAAAAGAGGGAAAGCGAAACTTTTTCAAGTGTTGTATATATAGGATGGACCTTTAGTACCGGTTGGTGGCACCAACCGATACTAAAGGTCTGTTTTGGCCAGCCCAAGCGGCGGAAGCACTCAGCGTTTAGTACCGGGTCATGGCACCAACTGGTACTAAAGACCCACCCTTTAGTACCGGTTGGTGCCACGACCCGGTATTAAGAAGTCTTGTTGGCCTTGATCTTGGTGCGGCAAGTTTAGTCCCACCTCGCTAGCCGAGGGGCTACTGACTGGTTTATAAGCCCCGGTCAGGCGGTAGCTCTCTCGAGCTCCTCTCCTAAGCAGGCCCTCTTGGGCCTATCTGTTCTCTTACGCTTAGTGGGCCTACTAGGCCTTTTATGGGCTGCATCCTGGCCCAACAAAAGGCTGGGTTCCTAGTCGTATGCAGGCCGCTTTGGCCCAGAAGGCGGGCTTTTTTATTTTCTTAATTTTTTTCGCTTTATTTATTTTGTTTTATTTATTTTTGAGTTGTTTTTTTGCTGTATTTAGAGTTTATTTGTGAATATTTTTGCTTTAGGTACAAAAAATTACAAACTTTCTGTTAGTGCCGGTAGTTTTCAAATTTGAATAGTTTAAATTTTGAATTTTTTGAAATTTGTGTGAATCACTAGTTTGTGAATAACTTAACTTTGAAAAAAGATTTTTCAGTGATTCTTTTTTCTTATGTTTAATATTAGTGTGTTTTATCATTATGTTCAATTTGGTAATGCTTAGGTTATTTAAAAATGAAATGCCTTTGTAACAGTTGAGTTTTCGTCGGAAACCCTTATACTTCGAAAGAGATTGTCCATTTTGTACACGAAGTGCATCCAGTTTTTGCCGTAACCCTGTCTACTTTTGTTTGCACATAAAATTTCTTCGCGTTTAAAATGCCAAAACACATAACTTACCCTAACTATTACAGAGATTCCCTCCTGGGTGTGAAACACAGAAGAGAGTGATGATAGTGAAGCCGATCACATCCCAGATCTTTGGGTGTGAAACTTTTTCTTCGCGTGTGTCCCTTTGCGCCGTAGCCATGGAAAATCTTCATCATTTAACTGGATGCTCGGGTCAATATTCACTATGAATGGAGGACTTTCATCAAACTTTTCATAATCTTCTGACATGTCTGTCTTGTCATCCACTCCCACGATGTTTCTTTTTCCTCAAAGAACTATGTGGCGCTTTGGCTCTTCGTATGATCCATTCGCTTCCTTATCTTTTCTTTTTCTTGGCCTGGTAGACATGTCTTTCACATAAAAAACCTGCGCCACATCATTGGCTAGGACGAATGGTTCGTGCGCATACGCAAGATTGCTGAGATCCACTGTTGTCATTCCGCATCGCGGGTCTTCCGTTACCCGCCTCGTGTCATATTGACCCATTTGCACCAAACAAAGGGACCTTCAAATCACCTCCATAGTTAAGTTCCCATATGTCCACTATGTAACCATAATATGTTCCCTTTCCGTGTTGGTTGTTGCATCAAAGTGGACACCACTGTTTTGGTTGGTGCTCTTCTTATCTTGGGCGATCGTGTAAAATGTATTCCCATTTATCTGGTACCCTTTGAAAGTCATTATATTCGAAGATGGTAACTGGGACAACGAGTACAAGTCATCGTGAATATCTCCATCATGGATGGCACGTTTCTGCAACCAACCGGCGAAAGTCCTCGTTTGTTCACGTGTAATCCAATCGTCAGACTTCTCCGGGTGTTTGGAGTGTAGAAAATTATTGTGTTCCTCCATGTACGGAGCCACCAAGGCGGAATTCCATAGAACTGTGTAGTGTGCTTCAGTGAGAGAATGCCCGTCCATACATATTATTTGATCCCCTCCTAGCGTGCCTTTTCCATCCAGTCTGCCCTTATGCATGATTCAGGAACACCAATCGACTTAAGGTCATGAATAAAGTCAATACAAAACTCAATGACCTCCTCATTTTCATGGCCCTTCGAGATGCTTCCTTCTGGCCTAGCACGGTTATGAACATATTTCTTCAAGAGTCCCATGAACCTCTCAAAGGGGAACATATTGTGTAGAAATACATGACCAAAACGTTAATCTCTCTGCAAAGGTGAACTAGGACGTGCGTCATGATGTTGAAGAAGGATGGTGGGAACACCAACTTGAAACTGACAAGACATTGCACCAAATCATTTTGTAACCTTGGTATGATTTATGGATCGATTACCTTCTGAGAGATTGCATTGAGGAATGCACATAGCTTCACAATGGCTAATCGAACGTTTTCCGGTAGAAGCCCCCTCAATGCAACTAGAAGGAGTTGCGTCATAATCATGTGGCAGTCATGAGACTTTAGGTTCTGGAACTTTTTCTCTGCCATATTTATTATTCCCTTTATATTCGACGAGAAGCCAGACTGTACCTTCATGCTAAGCATGCCTGACCCTGATGTATGCCGTCTTTTCCGTGCATACGTTGCTGGTCCTCCCGTGCATCGGGTGTATCTTTTGTCTTCCCATACACGCTCAAAAAGCCAAGCAGGGTCACGCAAAGATTCTTCGTCACGTGCATCACGTCGATTGCGGAGCGGACCTCTAGGTCTTTCCAATATGGCAGGTCCCAAAATATAGATTTGTTCTTCCACATAGGTGCGCGTCCGTCAGCGTCCTTCGGAACAGGTTGTCCGCCAGGACCCTTTCCAAAGATTACCTTCAAATCCTTGACCATATCATGTACATCAGCACCAGTACGGTGGCGAGGCTTCATCCGGTGATCTACCTCACCTTTGAAATGCTTGCCTTTCTTTCTTACGGGATGCCTTGTCGGAAGAAATGGACGATGTCCCAGGTACACAATCTTCCTACAACTATCCAAATATATATTGTCGGTATCATCCAAACAGTGCGTGCATCCGTGGTATCCCTTGTTTGTCTGTCCTGAAAGGTTACTGAGAGCAGGCCAATCATTGATGGTCACGAACAGCAACGCCTTTAGGTCAAATTGTTCCTGTCTGTGCTCATCCCACGCAAGTACACCTGTTCCATTCCACATCTGTAATACTTCTTCAACTAATGGCATACACATCAATGTCGTTGCCGGGTTGCTTAGGGCCTTGGATGAGCACTGGCATCATAATGAACTTCCGCTTCATGCACAACCAAGGAGGAAGGTTATACAAACATAGAGTCACAGGCCACGTGCTATGGTTGTTGCTCTGATCCCCAAAAGGATTAATGCCATCTGCGCTTAGACCAAACCATACGTTCCTTGGGTCACCTGCAAACTCCTTCCAGTACTTTCTCTCAATTTTTCTCCTCTGTGAACCGTCAGCGGGTACTCTCAACTTTCCGTCTTTCTTACGGTCTTCTGCGTGCCACCGCATCGCCTTCGCATGCTCTTTGTTTTGGAACAAACGTTTCAACCGTGGTATTATAGGAGCATATCACATCACCTTGGCAGGAATCTTCTTCCTGGGGCGCTCGCCCTCGACATCACCGAGGTCATCGCGATCGATCTTATAACGCATTGCACCGCATACCGGCAAGCGTTCAAATCCTCGTACTCACCGCGGTAGAGGATGCGATCATTAGGGCATGCATGTATCTTACGCACCTCTAACCCTAGAGGGCGGACAACCTTCTTGCTTCACACGTACTCTCGGGCAATTCGTTGTCCTTTGGAAGCATATTCTTTATCATTACCAGCAACTTTCCAAATCCTTTGTCAGATACACCATTCTCTGCCTTCCATTGCAGCAATTCAAGTGTGGTGCCCAACTTTTTTTGTCAGCTTTGCAATTCGGGTACAACAATTTCTTGTGATCCTCTAACATGCGCTGCAAACTTCGTCCTCTCCAGATCACTTGCGCAGTTTCTCTTTGCATCGGCAATGGCCCGACCTAGATCATCAACGGGCTCATCTGATGCCTCTTCTTCAGCTTCTTCCCGCATTGCCGGCTTAGCTTCTTCCCCCATTGTTGTATCATCGTATTCAGTGAACCCATGGCCAGGATAGCCGTCGTCGTCCTCTTCTTCTTCATTGTCTTCCATCATAACCCCTCTTTCTCCGTGCTTGGTCCAAACATTATAGTGGGGCATGAAACCGGTCTCAAATAGGTGGACGTGAATGGTTCTTGACGTAGAGTAATTGTGACCATTCTTACAGCCAGCACATGGACAAGGCATAAAACCATCCGCCCGCTTGTTCGCCTCAGCGGCAAGCAGAAAAGTATGCACGCCACTAATGCACTCGGGAGAGCATCGGTCATCATACATCCATTGTCGGCTCATCTTCATTACACAACACCGAATTGACCAAATTAATACAAGTTCATACATAAAGTCATATACATCACTTAATTAAATGCAACATACAAATAACTCTCTAGCTAAAGAATTTAAATGCAACAACAAATGCGATCAAAATCGCAACTAAGGTAACAATTGATCCAACAGCATAATGATACCAAGCCACACTATCAATGGCATATTTTCTAATCTTTCTAATCTTCAACCTCATTTTCTCCATCTTGATCTTGTGATCACCGACGACATCGGCAACATGCAACTCCAATTCCATCTTCTCCCCCTCAATTCTTTTCATTTTTTCTTTCAAATACTCGTTTTCTCTTTCAACTAAATTTAACCTCTCGACAATAGGGTCGGTTGGAATTTCCGGATCACATACCTCCTAGATAAAAATATCTATGTCAACTTGATGGGCATAATTTGTCATAAACACGAAATGCAACTACTAGTTTTAAAAGAGAATATACCACATCCGGATCATAACAAGGATGAGGACCGACGGGGATGGATATCAAAACCATGGCACTATGTATAACAAACAACGTACGGGTAAGATAATTATACGAGTAACTATATATCCAAATCACATAAACATCAATTTGGTAATGTAAAACATTCATGAACAAGAGCCTCACCACAAGGTGGTGCGGCTGACAGACGGATCTTGAGCGATCGACGGTGGTTATTCTGACGGAGATTTAGAAGGCACTAAGTAAACCACACCTACATATGCAAACTAAGTGTTACTTTTGACCTCAAATTGTATATAAATCAAATACTAGAAAATTATAATTCCTCCCAAATTAATCACTATACAAAGCATTGCAAGAGCTAATCTAGCAATGAGAGTTGAAAGGACAAAGATGCTAACCTTTGTGATCATTTGAATGGATGGGGGCCTTCAAATCTTGACAAATTTTGGGCAAAATTTGTGAGGAGCTCGAGGAAGAGAGGGGAAGAACAGAGGAAGTGAGGGGCAAGGTGATGAACAGAGTGGCTCGGGTGGACGAAGGGTTTATGTAAGTCGACCTTTAGTACCCGTTCGTGCCACGAACCGGTACTAAAGATGCTGGACGGGCCCCAGACTGACAACACCCTCCCACCACTCTCTTTAGTACCGGTTCGTGGCACGAACCGGTGCTAAAGGTTAGCCACGAACCGGTACTAATGAGAATGGCCAGCTAGCCGTTGGAACCGGCACTAATGGACACATTAGTGCCGGCTCAAAATCAAACCGGCACTAATGTGTCTCAGATTTGCCCCTTTTTCTACTAGTGGGTGGGCCTTCGTCTTTGGCTGAGCTCAACGCCGTCATGGTAATTACATGTCGCACCAACATATATATATATATATATATATATATATATATATATAATATTCCATTTTTGTTGCCTTTCGGTTGTTTTACGCCACAGACATATGTGTTTGCAGGCGAAAGAAACCTCGTGCACCATACTCTACTTGATCAAAGGCCAGAAGGTGGACATGGGAAAGGGGATGATAATGGACCCCTCGCAACCTACGTTCCACAACCAGCCGATCCCCGCTGGGCACTTCAGGGTTAGCTTGACCAGTGTGAAATTGGGGCACGAGGATTTGCCTCCTCCAAAGACAAAGCATGTGGGAGCGGACGACGAGACCCCGCCGTGGATTGAAGCTGCAAGGGTTGGGTGCTGCTATGGCGAAGAATCTTATTAAATGGAGCCGCCGAGAGCACACTAATAACCACACATCAACAAGCATGTGCGGAGACCACCACCCCGCCTACGCAATTACCAGCTCCTTTAGTGTCGGGTGAGAGCGGCGGACGACATGATGAAGGGGGTGCAATAGTACTGGCTGATGTAATTTGTCCTGTAGAATAGAGAATGGATGATGAGACGGAGGTCGACCCTATGGATTTCTTCAATACAAACGTGTATGACTGTGACATAGATACGATGAGTCAACCATATGACGAATCGGGCTATCAGCTTGCTAATGAGGATATGGATGATATGCCCGGGCAGGGTCGTAGCAGGGATTGCAAAAATCTCTCTTCATGAAATCCTCACAGGACACGCCTGAAGATGCCGCCTCAACACAGGCTCAACTAGCCGGGCCCGAGGGTCGTATAGTACTTAGCCCGGGAAAACTGCGGTAGGGGTTAAGGAAGGGTCTGGAAGATGTGCCCAAGAAAAAGGAAAGGAAGAGATCGAGGAAGATAGCTGCCTCCAAACAAGCCAGAGCACATAGCAGCCAGATGATGCATTCTAAAGAGCGTGTACCCGTGAAAGGTGCGGTCATGTTCCATCTCAAGGGTGAGCCGATGCTACCGCCGAAACCGCTGGAGGCACTATCAGGGGATCTCAGGAGACTGCACGACCATGTGATGTCGACTGAGAAAAGCCTACTAGCCTCAAAGGATCCAGGATATCCGACATACGCGGCTCGTGTGCCTGAGGGGAAGTGCTACGTCGAGACACGGCCCGCGGAGGTGTCTTCCTGTGGTTTGACCATATCTTTGAGATGTTTCTGACAAGGCGGCTCGATTTTACAATCTTCCGCCTTTTTGCGTTACATATGAGCTCTGTCATGAAGAGTGAAGAAGTCTCGCAAATCTGTGTGGCGGATCCGTACTACATGGACGAGTCTTTCTTGAGTCTCGGCGACTTTGAGCGTGAAACTGCTAGGGAGTACCTCCAGAACTTCATGGTACAGAATAAGGACCGGGAAATTGTCCTCGTGCCTTATCATCCAAAGTAAGTCAGTTCCGGACAACCCTTTCGTACATTTCAATCATTCCTTCTCTCTCATATGGGGAATAATTTGAGGTGTCTTTTCCCCGCAGCAACGGGTGCGCCGTCCTTATCGTTCTTTACCCGCAAGTCTCCCACGCCGTGTATTTTGACCCTTCCAGAGACTACGAGAAAAAAAGACTACACCCACATAATGAATATTCTACATGATGCTCTCCAAGGCTTCAGCTTTAGAGGTGGCCACATGCAGATCAGGAAACAAAGGAACAAGAAGATGGGTTTCGCGCATAAAAATAACTTCTCCTGCATCCATGTCCCAAAACCAAGCAAGAAGGATGGATTCTACATCGTCCATCTCATGATTCAGTTCAACACGGGTCACCAAAAGCTCCGCATGAGAAGCAGAAATGATGATCATATCCACAAGTGGCTAGAATCTCATGGAGAAGCGGATTATAAACTTAGAGATGCCTTCTTTCGCATCCAAAGCGACATTGCGGCAATCATCATGAAAGAAGTCGTCGATGAGAAGGGGATGTTCCACCATGGCCCTATATCGCGAGCTGACTTCCGAACTTGCATAGGCATGCAACGTCTAGACCTCACGCCATTCAAGAAGCTAGGGTCCATCCTCGATGATATGGAAGGATGGAACTGCTAGTGATTTATGATGCCAATGATGATGATATGTGTCGATTGAACTTGTATACTTTTTGTAGCGATGAAACTTTGTGATGTCCACGGTCCCTGCCGAACTTGCGTAATGCTACTTTGTTAGTTTGCGTATGATGACCTGCGTACCTCTAGTTAATTAATTTCATACTGTATGTTGCATCTAGTTGCTAACCCTTTCTTTTTCGGTGTTGCTCTAGTATATTTTGTTGCATATATATGATTGTACATACTCTTCATGAACATGCATCTCTAACAGGTACCTAGTTTCTTGATGGCGAGATGGAATTGCTATGTCGTGTACAAAGGGAAGGTTCCGGGGGTGTACAACGAGTGGCATGTGTGTCAGGCGCAAGTGAATGGGTTCACGGGCGCCAGCCATAAAGGCTTCAAAAGAAGACAAGAAGGAGAAGCTAGTTACTTGAGGTCCACGCTAGCGCGAGAGAGGACTCGTAACCGCCACCTCATGTACTGCATAGTTCTGCTCTCACTCATAGTGATAGCTCTTCTTGCATATCCCTTTGTTTAGATGGATTACGTTGTTGTAGTTGCAAGTATTCGAGACTTGCATGTATCGCTGTTTTCGAGATGATGACAAGATACCACTTTGTGTTGGATGATGATTATGATGAGACTATTTGTATGTATATGCTATGATTACATTTGTGGTCTCATGAGCATTTGTATGTGTACCATGTTGACATTTGTATGTGCTAAAGATTCTTCTATAAAGCCTGTTCAAATACAAAACAAATATGCCGAAAAAAAACAAAAAACTACTAAAATTAGCAGTAGCGAGTGTATAAAAGTTAGCAGCAGCGCGTCCAGGCAAAGCGCGCTAGAGCTACTAGAAGTAGCGAGCTTCCACTAAGCGCGCCGTTGCTGCACTTGTGTAGCAGTAGCGCTGGTGAGCATGCGCTACTGCTATGTGTTAGCTGTAGCGCCTTATTAGTAGCGCCACTCCCCGCACTACTGGTAAACCTAAAACCCGCGCTGCTGCTAGCCTTTTCCCTAGTAGTGCTATAGAGAGAATTTACCTTTACTACCTGTGTCGGGTTATCAAGACAATGTGGTTCTTCGACAGGCGGTATATTAAGACCATGTATTTCTTCAATAGGTTGTTTATTATTAACATCTTCAACTTTTTTATCTTTTTCTTTGATTGTTTTATTTGCATCTTGCTTATCTTCTGGTCTGAGAAATATAACACCTCTATTATTAGGATTTGGTTTAGGAATAGGCTCAGGAGTTGGATCAATTGGTTCAGAATTGCCTCGTGAATTGGCTCAGGAAGAGTCCAATTATTTTCATTAGTCAACATATTATTCAATAGTAATTCAGCTTCGTCAACTGTTCTATCCCTGAAAACACAACCAGCACAACTATCCAAGTAATCCTTGGATGCATCGGTTAGTCCATTATAAAAGATATCAAGTATTTCATTTTTCTTAAGAGGATGATCATGCAAAGCATTAAGTAATCGGAGAAGCCTCCCCCAAGCTTGTGGGAGACTCTCTTCTTTGATTTGCACAAAATTATATATTTCCTGCAAGGCGGCTTGTTTCTTATGAGCAGGGAAATATTTAGCAGAGAAGTAATAAATCATATCCTGGGGACTACGCACACAACTAGGAGCAAGAGAATTGTACCAAGTCTTAGCATCACCCTTTACTCATGATCAACAGATATAAATCCCAAGTGACTCAGAGAATAGAGCTATGCTTCCCGGCAACGGCGCCAGAAATTAGTCTTGATGACCCACAAGTGTACGGGATCGCAACAGCTTTCGAGGGTAAAGTATTCAACCCAAATTTATGATTCGACACAAGGGGAGCCAAAGAATATTCTTGAGTAATAGCAGTTGAGTTGTCAATTCAACCATACCTGGATAACTTAGTATCTGCAGAAAAGTATTTAGTAGCAAAGTAGTATAATAATAAACGTAACGGTAGCAAAAGTAATATTTTTTGGTTTTGTAGTAATAGTAATAATAGCAACGGAAAAGTAAATAAGCGAAACACAAGATGTGAAAAGCTCGTAGGCAATGGATCAGTGATGGATAATTATGTCGGATGCGATTCCTCATGTAATAGCTATAACATAGGGTGACACAGAACTAGCTCCAGTTCATCAATGTAATGTAGGCATGTATTCCGTAAATAGTCATACGTGCTTATGGAAAAGAACTTGCATGACATCTTTTTTCCTACCCTCCCGTGGCAGCGGGGTCCAAGCGGAAACTAAGGGATATTAAGCCTCCTTTTAATAGAGAACAGGAACAAAGCATTAGCACATAGTGAATACATGAACTCCTCAAACTACGGTCATCACCGAGAAGTATCCCGATTATTGTCACTTCGGGGTTGTCGGATCATAACACATAATAGGTGACTATAGACTTGCAAGATAGGATCAAGAACACACATATATTCATGAAAACATAATAGGTTCAGATCTGAAATCATGGCACTCAGGCCCTAGTGACAAACATTAAGCATAGCAAAGTCATACCAACATCAATATCAGAACACAGTGGATACTAGGGATCAAACCCTAACAAAACTAACTTGATTACATGGTAAATCTCATCCAACCCATCACCGTCCAGCAAGCCTACGATGGAATTACTCACGCACGGCGGTGAGCATCATGAAATTGGTGATGGAGGATGGTTGATGATGACGACGGCGACGGATCCCCCTCTCCGGAGCACCGAACGGACTCCAGATCAGCCCTCCGAGTGAGATTAGAGCTTGGCGGCGGCTCCGTATCGTAAAACGCAATGAAACTTTCTCTCTGATTTTTTTCTCCGCGAGACGGAATATATGGAGTTGGAGTTGAGGTCGGCGGAGCCTCAGGGGGACCACGAGACAGAGGGGCGCGCCCCCCACCCTTGTGGACAGGGTGTGGGCCCCCTGGTCTTGATTCTTTCGCCAGTATTTTTTATATTTTCCAAAAAGTGCCTCCGCGGATTTTCAGGACATTCCGAGAACTTTTGTTTTCTACACATAAAACAACATCATGGCAGTTCTGCTGAAAACATCGTCAGTCCGGGTTAGTTTCATTCAAATCATGCAAGTTAGAGTCCAAAACAAGGGAAAAAGTGTTTGGAAAAGTAGATACATTGGAGACGTATCAAAGACCTAGGGCATTTTGAGGAAGCCCATCATTGGAATATACAAGCCAAGTTCTATAATGAAAATTCCCACTAGTATATGGAAGTGACAACATAGGATACTCTCTATCATGAAGATCATGGTTCTACTTTGAAGCACAAGTGTGGTAAAAAGGATAGTAACATTGCCCCTTCTCTCTTTTTCTCTCATTTCATTTTTTTCTCATTTTTTTGGGCCTTCCCCTTTTTGTCTTTTGGCCTTTCTTCTCTTTTCTTCTCTTTTTGTAAAGTCTGAAGTCTCATCCTGACTTGTGGGGGAATCATAGTCTCCATCATCCTTTCCTCACTGGGACAACGCTCTAATAATGAAGATCATCACACTTTTATTTACTTTCAACTCAAGATTACAACTCAATACTTAAAACATATGACTCTATATGAATGCCTCCGGCGGTGTACCGGGATATGCAATGAATCAAGAGTGACATGTATGAAAATTTATGAAGGTGGCCTTGTCACAAATACGATGTCAACTACATGATCATGCAAAGAGCAATATGACAATGATGATGCGTGTCATATAAACGGAACGGTGAAAAGTTGCATGGCAATATATCTCGGAATGGCTATGGAAATGCCATAATAGTTAGGTATGGTGGCTGTTTTGAGGAAGGTATATGGTGGGTGTATGGTACCAGCGACAGTTGGCGGCACAAGAGAGGCTAGCAATGGTAGAAGGTGAGAGTGCGTATAATCCATGGACTCAACATTAGTCATAAAGAACTCATATACTTATTGCAAAAATCTACAAGCCATTGAAAACAAAGTACTACGCGCATGCTCCTAGGGGGATAGATTGGTAGGAAAATACCATGCTCGTCCCCGACCGCCACTCATAAGGAAGACAATAAATAAATAAAATTATGCTCCAACTTCATCACAAAGTGGTTCACCATGCGTGCATGCTACGGGAATCACAAACTTCAACACAAGTATTCTTTAAATTCATAATCACCCAACTAGCATGACTCTAATATTACCACCTTGATATCTCAAAACAATTATCAAGTATCAAATTGATCATAGCATCCAATTCACTTCCTATGATAGTTTTTATTATACCCAACTTGGATGCCCATCATTCTAGGACCAATTTTATAACCATAGCAAATACCATGCTGTTCTAAAAGACTCTCAAAATAATATAAGTGAAGCATGAGAGATCAACAATACATTCAAAATCAATCCACTGTCGTGCTCTAAAAGATTTAAGTGAAGTACTAGAGCAAAACTATCTAGCTCAAAAGATATAAGTGAAGCACATAGCGTATTCTAATAAATTCCAATCAAGTGGGCTTCTCCCAAAAGGTGTGTACAGCAAGGATGATTGTGTTAAACTAAAAAATCAAAGACTAATATCATACAAGACGCTCCAAGCAAAATACATATCATGTGGAGAATAAAAATATAGCTCCAAGTAAAGTTACCGATAAACGAAGACGAAAGAGGGGATGCCTTCCGGGGAATCCTCAAGCTTAGGTTTTTGGTTATCCTTGAATATCTTGGGGTGCCATGGGCATCCCCAAGCTTAGGCTCTTGCCACTCCTTATTCCATAGCCCATCAAATCTCTACGCAAAACTTGAAAACTTCACAACACAAAACTCAACAAGAAATCTCATAAGCTCCGTTAGTGCAAGAAAGAAAAACCACCACATAAGGTACTGTAATGAAATCATTATTTATTTATATTGGTGTTAAACCTACTGTATTCCAACTTCTCTATGGTTCATACCACTTAATACTAGCCATAGATGCATCAAAACAAGCAAACAACACACGAAAAACAGAATCTGTCAAAAACAGAATAGTCTGTAGCAATATGTAACTCCCGAATATTTCTGGAACTCTAAAAATCCTACAAAACTAGGAAGTCCTGGGCAATTTGTCTATTGATCTACAGAAAAAAGAATCAACGCAAAATCACGTTTCGGTGAATTACTAAAATTATTTTCATGCGCGCAAAGTTTCTGTTTTTCAGCAGAATCAAATTAACTATTACCATAGGTTATCCTATAGGTTCTACTTGGCACGAACACTAATTAAGACATAAAAATACATCTAAACAGAAGGTAGATGAAATTTTTTAATACTAAACAGAAGCAAAAACAAATAACAAAGATAAAATTGGGTTGCCTCCCAACTAGCGTTATCGTTTAACGCCCCTAGCTAGGCATAAAAGCGAGGATAGATATAAGTAGTGCCATCTTTGGCACTCAGTTCATAAGTAGCTCGCATGAGATTCATAAGGTAATTTGACTTTCTTTCTTGGAAAGTGCTCCATGCCTTTCCTTAATGGAAATTGAAATCTAATATTCCCTTCCTTCATATCAATAATAGCACCAATCGTTCTAAGGAAAGGTCTACCAAGAATAGGAATAGAAAGATTGCAATCTATGTCAAGAACGATAAAATCTATGGGCACATAGTTCCTATTTGCAATAATAAGAAAATCATTGATCCTTCCCATAGGCTTTTTAATGGTGGAATCCGCAAGGTGCAAATTTAAAGAGCAATCATCAAGATCATAGAAACCTAGAATATAACATAAAGTTTTTGGAATTGTGGAAACACTAGCACCCAAATCACACAAAGCATAACACTCATGATCTTTAATTTTAATCTTTATAGTAGGTTCCCACTCATCATAAAGTTTTCTAGGTATAGAAACTTCCAAGTTAAGTTTTTCATCATAAGATTGCATCAAGGCATCAACAATATGTTTGGTAAAGGCTTTATTTTAACTATAAGCATGAGGAGAATTCAAAACGGATTGCAACAAGGAAATACAACCTTATAAAGAGAAATTATCATAATTAAATTTCTTGAAATCCAAGATAGTGGGTTCAATGCTATTTAAAGTCTTGACCTCTCCAATCCCACTTTTACCAAATTTAGCATCAAGATCTAAGAACTCCGAATCATTGGGACGCCTTTTAACTAAAGTTGACTCATCTCCATCCCATCATTATTAAGATTCATATTGAAAAACAAATATTTAATAGGGGACACATCAATAACTTTTAGATCTTCGTCATTATTTTCATGGAAACTAGAAGAGCACACCTTTACAAAGCACTCTTTCTTAGCACACAATCTAGAGGTTCTTACTTTGTACTCATCAATGGACACTCTCATTGCTTTGAGAGACTCATTTATATCATGCTTAGGAGAAATAGATCTAAGTTTCAAATAATCAACATCAAGCGAAAGTCTATCAACATTCCTAGCCAAATCATCAACTTTAAGCAATTTTTCTTCAAGCAAAGCATTGAAATTCTTTTGAGAGATCATAAATTCTTTAACACTATTCTCAAAATCAGAGGGCATCTTATTATAATTACCATAAGAATTATTGTAGGAATTTCCATAATTATTAGAGGAATTATTAAGGAACGGTCTAGGATTAAAGTTTCCTCTATAAGCATTGTTACCAAAATTATTCCTACCAACAAAATTCACATCCATAGATTCATTATTATTCTCAATCAAAGTAGACAAAGGCATATCATTGGGATCAATAGGAGCACTCTTAGTAGCAAAAAATTTCATAAGTTCATCAATCTTTCCACTCAAAACATTAATTTCTTCTATAGCATGCACTTTTTTACTAGTAGATCTTTCGGTGTGCCATTGAGAATAATTAGCCATAATGTTATCAAGCAGTTTAGTAGTTTATCCTAAGGTGATTTCCATAAAAGTGCCGCCCGCGGCCGAATCTAAAAGGTTTCTAGAAGCAAAATTCAAGCCGGCATAAATTTTTTGTATGATCATCCATAAATTCAAACCATGAGTAGGGCAATTGCGAATCGTCAATTTCATTCTTTCCCAAGATTGGGCAACATGCTCATGATCAAGTTGTTTAAAATTCATAATATCGTTCCTAAGAGAGATGATCTTAGCGGGTGGAAAATACTTAGAAATAAAAGCATCTTTGCACTTATTCCATGAATCAATACTATTCTTAGGCAAAGACGAAAACCAAACTTTAGCAAGATCTCTAAGTGAAATCGGAAATAACTTCAATTTAACAATATCATTATCCGTATCTTTCTTCTTTTGCATCTCACACAAATCAACAAAGTTGTTTAGATGGGTAGCGACATCTTCACTAGGAAGGCCAGAGAATTGATCTTTCATAACAAGATTCAGCAAAGCAGCATTGATTTCACAAGACTCAACATCATTAAGAGGAGCAATCGGAGTACTAAGGAAATCATTATTATTGGTATTGGAAAAGTCACACAATTTGGTATTATCTTGCGCCATCGCAACAAGTAATCCAACACACAAGAAAACAAAAAGGCAAGCGAAAGAGAGAGGAGATTGGGAAAGAGAGGGCGAATAAAACGGCAAGGGTGAAGTGGGGGAGAGGAAAACGAGAGGCAAATGGCAAATAATGTAAGTGCGAGGAAGATGAGTTTGTGATGGGTACTTGGTATGTCTTGACTTGAGCGAAGACCTCCCCGGCAACGGCGCCAGAAATCCTTCTTGCTACGTCTTGAGCTTGCGTTGGTTTTCCTTGAAGGGGAAAGGGTGATGCAGCAATAGTAGCGTAAGTATTTCCCTTAGTTTTTTAGAACCAAGGTATCAATCCAGTAGGAGGCTCCTCAGAAGTCCCAACGCACCTGCACAAACAAACAAGAACTCACAACCAACGCAATAAAGGGGTTGTCAATCCCTTCAAGGCCACTTGCGAAAGTGAGATCTGATAGAGATAATATGATAAGATAAATATATTTTTTGTATTTATGATATATATTGGAAAAGTAAAGATACAAATAAAAGTAGATTGAAAGCTTTATATGATAAAAGATAGACCCCGGGGCCATAGGTTTCACTAGTGGCTTCTCTCAAGATAGCTTAAGTATTACGGTGGGTGAACAAATTACTATCGAGCAATTGATAGAAAAGCGAATAATTATGAGATTATCTAGGCATGATCATGTATATAGGCATCACGTCCGTGACAAGTAGACCGACACCTGCTTGCATCTACTACTATTACTCCACATATCGACCGCTATCCAGCATGCATGTAGAGTATTAAGTTCATAAAGAACAGAGTAACGCATTAAGAAAGATGACATGATGTAGAGGGATAAACTCATGCAATATGATATAAACCCCATCTTTTTATCCTTGTTGGCAACAATACAATACGTGTCTTCCTGCCCCTGTTGTCACTGGGAAAGGACACCGCAAGATTGAACCCAAAGCTAAGCACTTCTCCCATTGCAAGAAAGATCAATCTATTAGGCCAAACCAAACTGATAATTCAAAGAGACTTGCAAAGATAACTTAATCACACATAAAAGAATTCAGAGCAGATCCAAATATTTCTCATAGATGAACTTGATCATAAACCCACAATTCATCGGATCTCGACAAACACACCACAAAAATAGTTACATCGAATAGATCTCCAAGAAGATCGAGGAGAACTTTGTATTGAGATTGAAAGAGAGAGAAGAAGCCATCTAGCTAATAACTATGGACCCGAAGGTCTATGGTAAACTACTCACAACTCATCGAAGAGGCCTTCGAGATGATGTAGAGGCCCTCCATGGTCGATTCCCCCTCCGGCAGAGCACCGACGAAGGCTCCAAGATGGGATCTCGTCGATACAGAAGGTTACGGCGGTGAAAATAGTTTTTTGTGGTCGCTTCTGATGCTTTCGGGATACATGGGTATATGTAGGAGGAAGAAGTAGGTCGGTGGACGCTCGAGGGGCCCACGAGGGTGGGGGCGCGCCCACCTGTAGGGGGCGCGCCGGTCACCCTCGTGGCTGCCTTGCTTGTTTCTTGACTTCCACTCCAAGTCCTCTGGATCACGTTTGTTTCAAAAAGATCACTCCCGAAGGTTTCATTCCATTGGGACTCCGTTTTATATTCCTTTTCTTCGAAACACTGAAATAGGCAAAAAAACAGCAATTCGGGATGGGCCTCCGGTTAGTAGGTTAGTCCCAAAAATGATATAAAAGTGTAGAGTAAAGCCCATAAACATCCAAAACGAGTAATATAATAGCATGGAACAATAAAAAATTATAGATACGTTGGAGACGTATCAGGCCACATACCCATACCTCTCACCTAAGCCTAACATCTAAATCCGGAGGCGCCAACCGAGTCATCTGCCGGGTCCGGGGCTCAAACCGGTCTGACACATTCACATGTGTCGTCGCCGCCATCTTCCACTGATCCATCTTTAGAGCAGATTGAGGTGACAACCTTAGCAGGTCCTCCGCAATCGATGCCACCACGACGCCAAAGGACGACCTCCACCTACGCGAGCCTTGGTAGGTCCTCCGCCATTGACGCTACCACGACGCCAGCCGACGACCTCTACCTACGCGAGTCCATCTCCAAGCAACGGACGTAAATCCATGCTAGGAAAGGGCCGCACCACCGCCGTCGCGCACCACCCACAAGCACCACCCAACCCCAAGGTTCCCAAAGCGGCCCCTTCAAGAAGGGAACGGCGCCGTGAGCGCCGCCGCCGCCCAACAGAGTTAGGGCATTCGCCCGGGAGATGTAGGGGAAGGTGAATTGAGGAGATCAGTCCATACCGACACCTCCAATGAGGGAAACAGCGCCCTCAGGCGTCGCCGTCGGCACGGCTGGTAGGCCAGGGATTTCGCCCGAACTAGATCACCGCCACAAGCAACACCTCCTGTATAGAACCGGCGACCAAGAGGAAGCGCGGCCCGACCAGGCTGACCCGCACGCCGAACAGGGAAGGAAGGGAGGCGCCAGATCGCGCACACCGACCGCCGCAGAAGCCGCCGCCGGCCGCCAACGACCACCGGATCCCGCCACCCGCGCGGCCGGGACACCGGATCCACCGCCCGCACGGCTGTTAACGAAGAGGTGCTGAAAGGTTGTCAAGATTTTTATTTTGTAGCCGTGACGGTTGGTTTGGTGTAGCAGATAAAGCTGGCGAATTAATGTTCATTTGAAGTTAAACAGTGTATTCAGATTGCAGATTTCATGCCAGAAATACAGGGCGGGTCAAACCAAATCCAAAAAAAAAAAAAAAAAAACTGGCAGGCAGATACACCGGGCGACCGACGGACCTACGGAGCTCGGGGCAGAGGCAGAGACCACCCCTTGCGTCGGATTCCCCGGCCGGCCGGCGCCGCCGCCGACAACGCTCGTCGACACCGATCTAGCCAAGGTACGTCTTCGCTCCCGGCCGGCCCTCCACGATGAATCAATCTATGCATCTCTGAATCTGAACGGACGAACTGAATTCGTGTGTTCGTCTCGATTTGTTTGGTACTCTGACGAAACACACATACAACAAGTCAACTGAATGTGCGCCTAGCTTGTTCTTGGTTCTGGACGATGATGATCCTAGCTAGCTATTGCAAATTGCAGTACGTATTTGCAGGTTTGTTCATCGACCGGACCGGTGAGTGTGATGCCCCCAAATTCATTACCGCCGGAGCCGGACGGGACGGTTGCTAGTGATAGCGGGCCTACGCCCTACGTGTTAATCATGCACGCCGGGGCGTACGTTATCATCTCTGTCCATATGCGTGCATGCACACACGTAGTACGTCACTCGGCCAGCAAACCAGCTGGCAGTGGCAGGTACCTTAACTTCACTGCATGTTTCACTCGGCGATTAATTGGGTAGCTCAGTGATCAATCTACCCCTTCTGCTACCCCATATGGTGAGCGCCACACGTCAGAAACGTGGCACTCCAGCCTTGATATTTTTTGATGGCAATTCCGGATACATGAGGATGGCAAACTCCAATGACACAAGGCAAGTTTCTGTCAAAAATAATCTGAAGCACGAAAGTTGTCATGCTTGTCAATTAAAGTTGTCTTCCTCAGTTAACTAAACTTGTCATCGAAAGCATTCGGAGTTGTCATGTGCTCGTACCTGACGTGTCGCACTTATCAGGGCCCTCTGCTATAGCATGGCAGCAGACATATGCACACTTACACCTTGCGTTGACGTACACCGCATCGTCAGCTCAGAAAATGTGTGTATCATGTGGTCGTACCAAGCTGGTACCCTCAACTCCAAGTTCAAATCGAACCCTGAACTCAAAATCCATGAAACATGCACCCCGTCCCTTTCCTAATCCAGGTCTATACCGACACTTTTTCCACTAAACACTTGTTTGGTGGTGGGGTTTATGGGCCGACACGGTAGAGCCCGTAGTCGGACTAGCTAGCGTGATTTCCCATTCCTCGTTGCAACGTGAGACATCTTCCGTCCACAAATGAGTGTCTAGCGAAAAAGGACCGGGATAGACAAGGATTAGGGAGAATAGGATGTTAATTCTGAGATTTCAAGGTTGGTGTTTGACTCAGACATTAAGAGTATTAATTCAAGGTTTATTTTAGACATTTCTCTTTTTTAATCATTGGGCAACTGAAAATTGTCGAAGAGTTAGTCAATTTCTTTAGGGAGAAGAGCACCACCCTAAATGCGAGACTACATGGGTCGGGTGTGCGGGATCGTTGTTGAATCTATAGAATAGGGGGAAGCGAGACTGGTGAAGAAGATGAACAGGAACATGGGGGTTGGGAGATTGAAGAAGGTAGGCAGCTATTGGATGCATATCCAATGGCCCACACAACATCAACTAAAACGTTTCTTTTTATTTTCGGATGTTGAATAGGTGCTCCTTTTCTTAGGAACAACAAACGTTCTTTTAAACTGAGAAGCAACAACATTTTGGACTGGAAAATGCGGAAATTCACAGGGGCATGCACCTGCCCAGGCCTTGGCCGGCCCCTCGATTGCCTCACGATTCACGAATTAGTTGAATTCCGCACGAGGGCACATTAAGTTTTAAGTTTCATTCACCGAAACCACGACTTCTTATCTAAAACTCACGATTTTCTCACTCGCTCTTACCAAGTTTCATAGATAAATTTTGAAAACATTTTGTTGTCGTTTGTAGACACAAAAAACGTGATTTATCGGTCGCTCGTACTAAGTTCAAGAATAGAAACTTAGCATCTATTTTAAAAATTCGTCAAAATGTATTTAAAATGAATCTTATTTGAAATCTCTCGTCACAAGAAACACGAATATGAAAACATAAATTAATTTGAATTGTTCGCTTAAAAGATATAACTATTTAAAATATTAGAAGCCAGAAATAAAAGCACGCGGGGGGACTTGCGTGTCCCGCCCCAAATCCCTCTCCCAGAAGGTGTTTAGTTGGTCATGCCATGGTCATAGTATTCTCAATATTAAGAAATACTTTGATATGACAAAATTGTGGTATCTAGTATCTTTAGGCTAAAATACTATAATTTTTCAACAGTGTAGTTTTTGCAATACTTTGCTGCCAAACACAGCCTTAATTTGCCATGCCGTGGTCACATCCACCATATGTCCGTGAAACGAAAATACTACACTCATGGACCTTTACGGGGCTAAAACAGGACCCCCTCCCCCCTACTTTCAGGGGGTGGGCCCCTTCCCGCCCCTAAATCCAATCATAATCCTTCACGTTTGCTACTCCGTGAAGTCTATAAACCTCCCCGTGAGTCTAGCATTGCTCTCCCTGAAAATAGCATCCACCGCATTTCAACTGCTAATCTGAGCATGGGAAGGTTCTCATGTGCCGGCTCACTCTGATGAGTACGACTAAATGACGTGGTCATGAAAGGGCATATTTCACACTGATGAAGCCCGAAGGAGAAATGTGTGCATCCCCCCAAGTTGAGTTGATGCCGGTCCATATCACCTTATGAGATAGGCATTACCATTACCTCGTTCAGAAAACCGAGTGCCAACAGCTAGGGCATTGCCAATAATAGGAAGGCGTAAGTATAGTGGAGTTGTCTGAAATGCTCGTGTGCCATGTGACTTGAACCTCCATTTCTTCAGCTGGATATATACTTGTCTTGGTGGTTAGCTCCTCATCACTTGGTGACCTCCATTGCTGTAACAGGACTTGCTCGTCTGAGTAGCCATGGGGGAGGTTGGTGCTGCAGACATGATCTACACCCAGGATGGCACCGTGGACTTCAAGGGCAACCCGGCCCTCAAGAAGAGCACCGGCAACTGGCGCGCCTGCCCCTACATCCTCGGTACGCACATACACACGACACCATTGTTCGTGTTGCTCTGCTTCACTCTGCTTCTGTTCTTGCTGGTGTTCATGGCGTTGATCGGTTGCATGCAGCGAACGAGTGCTGCGAGCGGCTGGCCTACTATGGCATGAGCACCAACCTCGTCAACTTCATGACGGACAAAATGGGCATGACCTACACCGCCGCCGCCAACGCCAACACCAACTGGGGTGGCACCTGCTACGCCACCACCCTCATCGGCGCCTTCCTCGCCGACGCCTACCTCGGCCGCTTCCGGACCATCGCCTCCTTCGTGATCATCTACATCATCGTAAGACCATCGATCGGCCGTCGTGTTCTCTTCTTCTTTGATTTCTTTCTTTGTGACCACGGATGATTTTAGGGGCTGGGGCTTCTGACGATGGCGGCGTCCGTGAAAGGGCTGGTGCCGACGTGCGCGGCGAAGGGAGTGTGCGACCCGACGGCGGGGCAGACGGCGGCGGTGTTCGTGGGTCTGTACCTGGTCGCGCTGGGCACGGGCGGGATCAAGCCCTGCGTGTCCTCATTCGGGGCGGACCAGTTCGACGAGCACGACGACGGCGAGCGCCGGAGCAAGAGCTCCTTCTTCAACTGGTTCTACTTCTCCATCAACATCGGCGCGCTGGTGGCCTCGTCCGTGCTCGTGTACGTGCAGGAGCGCTTCGGCTGGGGCTGGGGCTTCGGCATCCCCGCGGTCGTCATGCTCATCGCCGTCGGCAGCTTCTTCGTTGGCACGCCGCTCTACCGCCACCAGCGCGCCCGCGGCAGCCCGCTCACCCGCATCGCGCAGGTGCTCGTCGCGGCCACGCGCAAGTGGAGCGTCGCCGTCCCCGTCGACGCGTCGGCGCTGTACGAGAGGCCGGACATGGAGTCCGGCAAGCTGGAGCACACCGAGCAGTTCAGGTTCCTCGACAAGGCGGCGGTGGAGACGCCGGCCGATAGGGCAGCGAGTGCATCGTCTGCGTGGCGGCTGTGCACGGTGACTCAGGTGGAGGAACTCAAGAGCGTGATCCGGCTGCTGCCCGTCTGGGCGAGCGGCATCGTGTTCGCGACGGTGTACGGGCAGTCGACCACCATGTTCGTGCTGCAGGGCAACACCCTGGACGCCTCCATGGGGCCGCACTTCTCCATCCCCTCCGCCTCGCTCACCATCTTCGACACCCTCAGCGTCATCGCCTGGGTGCCCGTCTACGACCGCCTCCTCGTCCCGGCCGTCCGCTCCGTCACCGGTCACCCGCGCGGCTTCACCCAGCTCCAGCGCATGGGCATCGGCCTCATCGTCTCCATGTTCTCCATGGTGGCCGCCGGTGTGCTCGAGCTCGTGCGCCTCCGCGCCATCGCTCGGCACGGGCTGTATGGGGAGCACGACGTCGTGCCCATCTCCATCTTCTGGCAGGTGCCGCAGTACTTCATCGTCGGCGCTGCCGAGGTGTTCGTTTTCGTGGGGCAGCTCGAGTTCTTCTACGACCAGGCCCCCGACGCCATGAAGAGCATGTGCACGGCGCTGTCGCTGACAACGGTGGCGCTCGGGAACTACGTGAGCACGCTGCTGGTGACGGTGGTGGCCAAGGTGACGACGAGGGGCGGCAAGGAAGGGTGGATCCCGGCCAAGAACCTCAACGTCGGCCACCTCGACTACTTCTTCTGGCTGATGACCGTGCTCAGCGTCGTTAACTTTGCTATCTATCTGCCCATCGCCAACTGGTACACCTACAAGAAGAGCGCCAATGAAGGAGGTGAGTGATCGACATGAATGTGCGTGCTCAGAATCAGGAAACAGAACAGATTGCTGGAAACAAGAATCGGTACTACAGAGCATTAGGGGAGAATCGGTACCGGTGACAATTAATATGAATCGGAGGAGCGTCATTTGTTTATTTAAATGATGTTTGTTGACTCTATTCTTTTTGAAAGATTTAGCAGGAAAATGTGTTGAAATGTCATGTTTAGTTTGGTATTGAAATGAGAGTTGAAAAAACACCATGTCAGGTTTATTCTCGTCACCCAAACATGGCCGGTGACAAAGGACTTCTTAACAGGTCTCGGATGTTAACAGGTTCAACAGACTTAAGTCTACCCTCCAACCCGCTCGCATAAAAAAAATGCCGACCCTCCGACAAATCATTTTTTTTACTACCACCAATCTTACTACAAACTATTGGCCCACCTCCCCAGCTCACAATCGATACACCCACGCCAGTTGCCACCTGTTGAGTATATTATGTACGTGTATATTTGTGTGTAGGGCTCACCTCCTATTTCCTCTGTATAGTTGAGGTTGTGGTCCACCTCTGTACTTATATATACGTGCCTGGTGCACCGATCAATACATCGTGATTGCACAGCCCACATCTTGTCCTTCTATATGGTATCTATCACAGCACGATCCTAAAACCCTAAGCCGCTGCCGCCGCGGCGCCTCTACGCGCCGCCGCCACCACTCCCCGCCGCCGCCATCAGCCGATGCCGCCGCCACCGTCCTCTCGATTGCCGCCGCCGCCTCCCCACCACCCGCCTTCCGCCGCCGCCGCCTCTCCTCGAGGCCGCCGCCGATCGCCACCAGCTTCCGCCCCCGCCAGCTCTCCCGCACCACCGCGCCGCCACACCTCCAACCCGCGCCGCGTCCCGCGCCCGAACCCTAACCCAGCCATGAGCTCCTCCTCCTCCTCCGTCTCAAACCCGTTCGCCGGTCCCGATGTCACCCTCGTCCACGACCTCAACATCCATGAGCGTGTCCTGGTGAAGCTTGATCAAAACACCGCGTCCTATTCCGCTTGAAAGCGGTATTTTTCGCTTGTGTTCCGTGAGTATACCTCCTGCACGGCTACGTGGACGGCACCGTGGACTCGGCGCTCATGATCAACGACGAGGAGTGGATGATCCTCGACGCCACCATCATCCGCTGGTTCTACCTCACCATCTCTAGCGACCTCTTCCACACCGTGGTGGATGACGACGACGACGCCTAGGCGGTCTGGACCAAGCTCAACGACCTCTTCACCGACACCCGGCTGCAGCGCAAAGTCCTTCTCCACGGCGAGTTTTATGGGTGCAGCAGCTTGACTCGTCCATCGATGATTTTTGCATGCGCCGCAAGAAGCTTGCCGATGAGCTCCGTGATCTCGGGGAGACGATCGGCGACGAGCTCCTCATCAACACCCTCACCGCCGCCTCAACGAGGATTTTGGGAACGCCGCCTCCAACCTCACCCTCATCCCGGAGGTTACCTTCGCTAAGGTGGTCGCGTACCTCAAGTTGGAGGAGCGCCGGATGCATATGGCGCGGACTCGCGCGACCCACACCGCCCTCGTCGCCGGCACCCGCGGGGGTCAAGGCCCGCCACCGCCGCGCCCAACGCCGCCCTTGCCGGTGGCGCCCGCTCCCTTCGCCCGGCCGCTCCCTTCCGCCGCCCAGCCGGCGGCCAATGGGGTGCGCGGCGGCCGCAAGCAGGGGGCGCCGGCGCTCAGGGAGGAGCACCCCGCCCGCCGCAGCAGGCCTATCAGCCGGCCCTGTGGTACGCCGGCCATAACCCATGGACCGGCGTTGTGCACGCCTACTCCATGTCGGTTCCCCGTGCCCCTACCCCGGGTATTCCCGGTGCCCGACCACCGTCGCACCAGGCGTTCTACGCCGTGCCGCAGCCCTATGCGGCGCCCTACGCGGCGCCCTACGGACAGCAGCTGCAGCCAGGCGAGCTGCCGCTGCTGCCCCTAACAGTCCCGCCGCAGCCTCTCCCGCCGGCGCCGTGGGACCCGGCCCTTCTGGCGGCTCTTCACACCGCCCCTTCTCCGTCCAGCTACACCGGCGGCGGCGACTGGTACATGGACACCGGAGCCACCTCTCACATGGCAGCTTATCTCGGTACTTCCACACCTCCTATCCCGTCCATACTTCCAAACACATCACCGTCGGTGACGTCTCCTCTCTTCTTATCACTCACATAGGTCATGCATATTTTCCGTCTAACTCCACTCCAATATCCATGTCTAATGTCTTAGTTTCTCCTGAGCTTATTAAAAATCTTGTTTCTGTTCGTTCTCTTACACGTGAAAATCCTGTTACCGTTGAATTTGACGAATGTGGTGTTTTTGTTGAGGACGCTCGCACGCGGATGGTGCTCGACCGATGTGACAGCCCTGACTAGCTCTACCCGGTTCACTCCGCCACCTCCGCCACTTCCGCCGCCCGTGTCGCTCTCGCCACCGGAGTGGATCTTTGGCACGCTCGCTTGGGTCATCCTAATCCTGCCACCCTTCGCCATATACTTCGGAGTTTTTCTTTCACGTGTAATAAGAACGAGGATCACTCGTGTCATGCATGGCGCCTCGGCAAACATGCTCGTCTCCCGTTTAGGGCTTCTTCTCATGTTGCATTGTACCCGTTTGAGTTAATTCATAGTGATGTTTGGACCTCTCCTGTTGCCAGTAATACGGGCTTTCTTTATTATCTCGTCATACTTGATGATTTCTCGCATTATGTGTGGACCTTCCCGTTGCGCCACAAGTCGGATGCTATATCCACTCTCACCGCCTTCTACTCCTATGTTCTCACGCAGTTTGGTCGTCCCATTCTCGCGTTGCAGACAGATAACGGGAAGGAGTTCGACAACCTAGCTGTTCGTACTTTCCTCACCACACATGGCACGACTTTTCGACTCACTTGCCCGTACACCTCGCAGCAGAACGGTCGCGCTGATCGTATCCTTCGCACTCTCAATGATTGCGTTCGAACTCTTCTCTTTCATGCCAATGTGCCTCCGCGCTTTTGGCCTGACGCTCTCGCCACCGCTTCACTCCTCATTAACATCCGTCCATGTCGCACTCATGGGAACTTTGCATCTCATCACCTTCTCTTCGGTGCACCACCCTCTTATGATGAGCTTCGCATCTTCGGCTGCCTTTGCTACCCTAGCATAGCCGCTACTGCGCCTCATACGCTTGCACCTCGCTCCGTCGCCTGCATCTTTCTCGGCTACCCACCTAACACTAACGGCTACCGCTGCTATGATCACGTCACCCATCGTGTTTTCACCTCCCGACACATTTACTTTGATGAGATGGTGTTTCCGTTTCAGCAGCAGGTACATCTTGTCGCCTCGTCACCGCCGGCCCTTCGGCGACTCTGTTAGGTGGACGGCCCCGTTCGGTCGGTGGACCGCCTTCGGGCTTTGGCGGTCCTCGCGCCCCCACGCCGGCGCCTGCACCCTCGGCCTCCTTGGCCGACTACGACGGCGCGGCTGGCGCCCCCCCTTCACCCGCCTGATCAGGCGCTGCTGGCTCGGCCGCCGCCTCACCGGCCTCTTCGTCGGCCGCGTTGACGGCCACGCCGCCGGCCGCCTCGCCGGTGGCCTCGCCGCCCGTCTGGCCGACCGCTCCGGTGGTGCCGACTGGCCCTGTTACACGGGCTCGCACCGGCGTTCACCGTCCGAGCCTCCGGTACTCGAGCGATGAGTACCTCCTCGACGCCTCCACCGCGGAGCCGTCTCCTCTTCCCGCATCCGCTCGCGCAGCCCTCCGTGATCCTCACTGGCTTGCGGCGATGCAGGAAGAGTTCGACGCTCTTCAGCGAAACCGTACCTGGACACTGGTTCCCCGGCCTCCTCGCGCCAACGTCATCATCGAAAAGTGGCTTATCGCCATAAGATCCGCTCGGATGGCACCCTTGAGCGCTACAAGGCTCGCTGGGTGGTTCGTGGTTTCCGCCAGCGCGCTGGAGTTGACTTCACTGAGGCGTTTGCTGAAGAGAAGCTTGCCTCAGTCGACAAACTTGAAGACGAAAATGCCAAGCTGAAGGCCGCTCTTGACGCGGCTAACAAGGAAGTTAGTCGACTGAAGAACGACAAGGTTGTCTATCTGACAAGGCTGGCCAACTGGCAGGGAAGCGAAATGACCTGGAGATTTATCTTGGAGGGCTCGCCAAGAAGCTGTTTCTCATGCTTGAAGGTAATCTCTTTTACCCGACTGTCTTGCTATTACCGACTCATCACATGATCGTTATTTTGAATCTGAGCTGTGTTTTCAGAATTCTGTCAAAACTTCGAAGAAGAAACCAGTCGAGTGGAAACCAGTTTGGACCCCATCAACTCTCCTGTGAAGGACGAAGCTGCTATGAATGTGCTCCGACTGGAGTCTCGCGTTGCTAGCGTGGTGGATTATCTTGCTCGACTGAAAGTTGCAGTGTCGCGGATCAACTCGACTCTCTGGCCAGATCAGACGCTTCAGAATGACCTTGAATCCCTGATGACTCGACTGAATGAGATTCCAAGTCGAGTGCAAGAATGGAAAAAGTCTTCTGCCAGGTGTGGTGCTGATGTTGCTCTATCTCTGGTTCGTGTCCACTGCAAGGAAGCGCAAGAGGACAAGCTGGTGTCTCTCAAGGTTGCCAACACCAGGAAGCACGACTTCAGATCTTTCATGGAGACTTTCATCGTTGCTGCTACCCGTATTGCCGACGGAATCGACCTCGACCAGTTTGTTGCACCTTCCAATCCTCCGTCGGAGGAGTAAAAAACTTCTAAGTCCCACCTTAAATTTTCCTCGGAATGCCGAGTGGTTTTTGTAACCGATAAACTTTAACAGGCTTAACGCCTGAGCACCTTTGGATCCGTAGGACGTTTATCCGAACTTGATTTATCCTTTAACATGCTTTGTTTGCCTTCGAGAGAACTTTGTTCCTCATTCGGAAGATATTCCGTTGATACTCCAGTCGACTTGTGCTTCATCTATCCTGCAGGTAGAGATGGAACACAGACTGCGACTGACCTCGTCGTCCTTGCGGATTGGGATGAACCGCACGTTGTACTTGTGGCGAAGCTCCGAAGGAGGAGGTAGCAGTCGACCTGCACCTCGTCGCCCTCGCTGGATTGGGATGGACCGCACGTTGTACTTGTGGCGAAGCTCCGAAGGAGAAGGTAACAGTCGACCTGCACCTCGTCGTCCTTGCGGATTGGGATGAATTCCTTACTTAGGCGAGCACTAGACCGTAGCTAAGCCCCCGAGTGGGAGGTTTGCTCTCCACTCGGTAGGATTATTATTACTTAGGCGAGCACTGGGCTGCAGCTAAGCCTCCGAGTGGGAGGTTTGCTCTCCACTCGGTAGGATTTTTATTACTTAGGCGAGCACTGGGCTGCAGCTAAGCCTCCGAGTGGGAGATTTGCTCTCCACTCGGTAGGATTTCTATTACTTAGGCGAGCACTGGGCTGCAGCTAAGCCTCCGAGTGGGAGGTTTGCTCTCCACTCGATAGGATTTGTATTACTTAGGCGAGCACTGGGCTGCAGCTAAGCCTTCGAGTGGGAGGTTTGCTCTTCACTCGGTAGGATTTTTATTACTTAGGCGAGCACTGGGCTGCAGCTAAGCCTCCGAGTGAGAGGTTTGCTCTCCACTCGGTAGGATTTCTATTACTTATGCGAGCACTGGACTTATATAACTGATGAGCCAGCGGACACTTCAACATTGGATGGAAATTATCTTCAGTTTCCACTGCACAAATTGGACACAGGCTTGACACTTCCAAACCTATCTTGTGCTTATTCTGCCAAGTTGGCAGAGAATTAGATACCAAGCGCCATGCAAAATTTCTCACCGTGGGAGGTACTCCCACTGACCATATACACTTCCACATAGATCTACTACCCGATGGATTGCTACTGGATGAAACTGCACTGGCCCTATGTGCTTCTTCAAATGCCAAATCATAAACGCTTTTGACTGAGAAAAGACCAAACCGGCCGGGACCCCAAGCTAGCACGTCCTCCTCCAGTCGAGGAGACGCGCGAATCTTTAGGATTTCAGTCACATCTGCAGGAACAAAGTGCTTTGACACGAGTTGCTTAGCAGAATAAACTTCTATTTTCTGCCACGTATGGTTGACATTTGTGATTACTTTGGTGTCTGCGTAACACTTGAGATGCTAATGCTTAAGAATTGCTACTAATATACGGAACATATAATACTACGAAGACCTTGCACTGGAGTAGATCAAATTTGCATGCGTACGCATGACGACCTGAGAGTCTTAATAATGATCCATATCATTGGCTCTTATTCTTAAGAGCATGTGTAACTGATCATCTATAATGTAGAGGAGTAAATGGCCAAGTATTTGCTCCTCTAAAAAAGTGCCGCTTCTAATCAATTCCCTAGGCTTAACTGAGTAATAAAAACACAAACTCGTTTATTTTTGGGTCATCGAGTTAAACTTCACTACTCACTTGGTCACATAATTCACCAATTCTTCCCTAAGAGAACCGATTCATGGAAAACTACAAGAAAATTGCACATTTCAATAGAAACTCCACTTACTTAATTGTTCTTATTAGTCTGATCAATGCTTTCTCCATCTCTTCATTGACTACACTTACTTTTCTCTATTGGCTTCTCGAGCTTGCACACTTCTTTCCTCTCTTCCTCTTGAAACATGGACATTGCATACTCTCTAGTCTCAGCTGTCGCAACTAGTGCACCAACATCTAGCAAATTGATCTCTATCAATAGACAAGTACTCTTTTTCCCAATACCAAAACTTGCATTCGTCCTACATACAATCTGATGCAAACAATGAGTATCACATTGCGACAAATCCGAAGAATAACCGTACGAAATGGAACTTAATCCGACCTTTCTGCGCCTATATTGATTCGACATTCTTTCGTAGAAGGACATGTCTGGGACGAAGAACAGGGCATCGTTCGTGGGTGTAAAAGGGATAGTCAATCCCAAACACAAAGTAAAGACTCGAACCCAGTCGGTTTGTAAACTTGTTGTCACGCTTTCTAAGCCGTTAGTCAGACTGTGCCCCTGCCACCATAACCATCCGCAGGAGCCCAATCGGCCTGCCATTAGCCGAGAGGGTACTAATCGGCCTTTGTCACGCTTTCTAAGCCGTTAGTCAGACTGTGCCCCTGCCACCATAACCATCCGCAGGAGCCCAATCGGCCTGCCATTAGCCGAGAGGGTACTAATCAGCCTACTCTTGGCTGACTAGATCTAGTCGGCCACCAGATGGCCGACTATGTATTATTTAAAAATATCGGCGTAATATTTCTGAAAATTAGTTAAAGAAATGTATTATTTTTTAAAATTAGCCTGAGAACGCCCCTCATGGCAGCCATGGGGGAAGGGTGTAGCAGCACTGGGGGCTGTAGCAGTTTCAGAGGTAGAGAGAGAGAGAGAGAGAGAGAGAGAGAGAGAGAGAGAGAGAGAGAGAGAGAGAGAGAGAGAGAGAGAGAGAGAGGGCCAAGCTGGACAACGCCCCTCATAGTAGCACTTGGGGTAGCCATGGAGCTGTGCTCTAGCTGGGAAAGAAAAGAGGGAGGAACCAGTGAAGGATGGAGCTACATAGAAAAGATAAGAGAAAAATGCGTCGTACAATGTGTGGGCCAGAAAAATGTATGAGTGCGTAGTCTTCCTGGTCAATCGATCCAGCAGGATCGCGTGGCCCGCGCGTCCGACGCGCCGGATAGAAACGTTTCCCATTATATATAAAGCTATAAAAAATGTTTTGGCTGACTTATCTACAATACGTCCGTCACGTAGCGTTTGGTTTGTTTGACAAGTAAACACCCGGTATACTCTCCCCTAGGCATAAGTCAATTGCGCCATCATCGATCGATCAAATTCCTCGGATTAAAATCTTGTTGGACCATTGCCACGAGTTCCATTTTGCGTCATCGACGACGCACGTACACACGTCGCCTAAGCTTATTCGGCCTGCCCGACTTAAATACTCTATGTTAGAGCCGCGAGATAGACAGTCAGCCAAGATCTGCCTCATCATAAAAGATAGCTACAAGCCCGGGCATCACTGGCGGAGCTATTTGCATTGCTGCAGGGGCCATGGCCCCCCCAGCCTACGGATTTTTTTTTGAAGAAACTATTTTTTGGGTGATACAAATTGAGAGAAATACAGTTTTTGACCCCTCCAGAAAATTATATTTCACCATTTGCCCCCTCAACCATTCCTGGCTAGCTCCGCCGCTGCCGGGCATCAAGACGGAACTTAGTGAGGTCGAAACAGTTACTTTCCATCCATCCACCATGATTTCATGGGCGTCGTCTCTGCCTCAAAAACTCGCCGTGGCGGCCGTTCTTCTTGTCCTGTCCGTGGCCATCGCGGCGTCGCCTGCGCCGGTGAACCAGAGCAGCTGCTACAAGCATCTATTCAGCTTCGGTGACTCTCTAATTGACACAGGCAACTACATCGTGCACTTCTCCGCCGCACCGGGTCCAGTCGTGGAGTTGCCATACGGCGAGACCTTCTTCGGCCGGCCCACCGGCCGCTGGTCCAACGGCCGCCTCATCGTGGACTTCATCGGTAAGTGTGCTTTGGCGACGACGACGATGATGTGTACATACACCATGCGTGCTTAATCACTGCCCGTCTTAGTAGTACTTACTACTTACTATGAATATATATGCATGATGCATGATACGGCGTACCTGCAGTGGAGAGGCTGGGTTTCCCGTACTGGCCAGCGTACCTGCAGGCGGCGGCCGGGAAGTCTCCAGCAGAGGAGTTCCGGTACGGCGTGAATTTCGCTGTGGCCTCGGCCACGGCGTTGAGCCAGGATTTCTTCAGGAAGAAGCACCTCCGTGTTGACCTGATGCCCCCCTACTCCCTCGACGTCCAGATCGGGTTGTTCAAGAAAGTTCTCGCCGTGCTCGGCTCCACGGACCAAGGTGATGTGTAGGACAAAAATTAATGCATGCATGTCGCCATGGCTGCGCAACGCACTGACCATGCATATTACGGTCAAGCAGAGAGGAAGGCGGCGATGGCGAGCTCGCTGTTCCTGGTGGGGGAGATTGGCGCCAACGACTACATCCAACCCTTGTTCCAGAACAAGACGCTCGAATGGGTCAGGCCCCTCGTACCCCGGATCATCAGGTCCATCGCTCTGTCCATCGAGGCTCTAATCGAGCTGGGCGCCAAGACCATGTACGTGCCAGGCATCTTCCCCATGGGGTGCACCCCGCTGTTCCTCGGCATCTTCCCCGGCGACGACCGCGACCCCGCCACAGGCTGCCTCCGGTGGCTCAATGACCTCACCCTCATCCACAACCACATGTTGAAATCCCAGCTCGACGAGCTCCGCCGCAACCATCCGGGCGTTTCCATCACTTACGTCGACTACTATGAGGAGATCCTCAGCCTCGTCACCAATCCGGTGGAGAATGGGTTCGCTGCGGAGACGGTGCTGGATGCGTGCTACCCCATCTTCGTTCCTGGGAGGGGGGTGGTGCGGTGCCCGGACCCGTCGAGGTACGTGTCATGGGATGGTGTACACTTGACGGAGGCAGCATACAAGATCATGGCCCACGGGATGCTTGACGGCCCGTTTGCCATGCCGTCCATCATGTCCACATGCAACCGCAACTGCTAGACTTGCGTGCCTAAGAGAGATGAATTGGTTTACATGGTGAGCTGGCGGTTTTTGGTGGTGACATGTGAGGTGGTGGTTGATACGCCTTTGTCTTAATCCAATCTTGATACTTAGTGATGACAATAAAAGTACATGTAAAATGAGTTATCTCTTACTAGTCTCTTTTTGCGGGGTTCTTACTTGTCTTATCTCCAATAATTAATTACATATGACTAAATATATGGTGAGAAATATTGTGCTAAAGATCAACTCTTAATTCAGAGAAGGCAAGCCTTTCTTCTAGATTATCTCTTCTTCATATCAACATTTACTCTATGTTAATGATAGCATCATTATCCCTGACCATGGATAGGTTGGTATCCAAGAACCAATCTGACTTTATTAAAGGCAGATATATCCTGGAGAGCGTGGTAACAACCCATGAAGTTATCTACTCCATAGCTAGGTCTAACAACAAAGGGGTAGTTTTGAAACTTGACTATGAGAAAGCATTTGATAGAGTAGATCTGGACTTCCTCCAGAACTTGCTTAAGATTAGAGGGTTTAATGATAAATGGGTGCATTGGATAGACCTGATCACTCACAAAAGATCTATGGGTGTCAAAATTAACAATATAGAGAGTCATTTATTCCTTATTAGCAAATAGGATGCTTGTGAAAGCTACTAATAGGCATCTCATCAAAGGTCTAGGCTCTGAGCTTTGTGTTGGAGGTATCGTCAGCCTCCAATATGCTGATGACACTATCCTATTTGTTGATGGTGATCCATCCATGGCTACTAATCTCAAATGGGTGTTGACTTGTTTTGAACAAGTCTATGGATGAAAACCAATTACCTGAAAAGTAAAATGATTCCTATAAACCTTGATGAGGGTGAGATAGACTCCCTTCACTGCTATTTTTGGGTGTCCTATAGGTAAATTTCCCATTAAATACCTAGGAACCCTCCTTCACTTTGAAAACCTTTCTAGGGAGTATATTCAACATCTAGTGGACACAAGATTCTAAAAAGAATTGCAAGTTGGAGGGGGAAGCTTCTTTCTTATGCTGCTAAGCTTACATTCATAAAATCTTGTTTGACAAGTATTCCCTGTTGTGCTACGTTGCATGGAAAACAAAAATTTTCCTACGCTCACAAAGATCAATGTAGGAGATGACCATCTACGAGAGGAGAGATTGGATGTGCATACCCTTGTCGATAGCTAAGCGGAAGCGTTAAGAAACATGGTTGATGTAGTCGAACGTCTTGGCGATTCAATCACGATCTTCCACGAACTCCTGATCAAGTACCGAACGGACGACACCTCCATGTTCAACACACGTACATCTTGATGATGCCTTCACCTCCTCGATCCAGCGAGCAAGGATGAAGTAGTAGCTCGAGTTTCCGGCAGCATGATGGCGTGGCGGTGGAGAAATCTCAGCAGGGCTTCACCAAGCCTAGTGGAGAAGGAGAGGAGCTATGAGGGAGAGAAAGGGCAGCGCCGTCACAATGATGGGTGCGGCTGCCCTCCCTCTCTACCTCTATATTGTGGCACCCTGGCTCAGAGAAACTGGAACGCACCCGTATTCCAGCCCAGAGATCGAGGTGAAGTATTCTGGAATACAACACTTCTTAGCATAGAACAAACCAGCTCTCTATTACAATATGAATATGAATACAAATCGCCGATATTACAAAGAATAACACGGGCACGGCGACACTACGCCAACCACAGTTGCTCTATGCAAGCATCATAACAACTCGAGCTAGCGCAATAACTATTGACAGCGGAACAACGAACGGCGATGATGGACTCCAATCCGCAGGGACTCTGGCTGGAACGTTTATCCTAGCTCGCGAACACAGGAACCACACCAAACAAGCAAGCAATCCAGGCACGACCTGCAAACTGGCATGACACGCCAGGTCAGTACATTGAATGTACTTGCAAGCTCACAATAAACCAAAAGAAGTCAAGACAAACAATAGCATGACATTAGCAGGTTAACATGATACAATCAGATCAATCATAGCATGAACAAGATGACGTGATACTCACAGAACAACATGGCATGCACAACTGAACATGATACAATTTTAGCATGGCACGATCGTACGAACATGATGATACTACATTCATCAACTTATTCTGCTCGGGTTACCTCGTAACCATCATATACATCACTTACCACCGCGGACATCACACGATCATCTCAGGATTGAATCAAGCTTGGTATAAACCATACCGTAGTAATCATTACATGGCCACAAGGAGCTTTTACACGTGATTCGCGCATAACATCACAAATATCCAACAACTCGGTATTCTCGATACCACGGTGATCCTCTCACGATCACATAAAGATCAACCAACTTCTTTCATCATCGAACCAGGATTGTTATTAAGCACATCATCATTTTTACTGTTGACCCATAGTGTGACCGACTTCGAACTGGGCCCTTATCTGCGGGCGTGGCTATCGATAGATTTACCACACACTCTGCTGAGGTTAGCACACTGTACCCACACCACGGAATCCATGGCCTCGCACTCCCATACGTGTGGACCAATGCCGTCGTTGCTGTTGGAATTGTGTCGAATATACTGTAAAAGGAAGGTTACAGTTGGACTTGTAGTTGTATTGCGTTTAGATAGAAAATGAAATCGAGTCCAAGTAAGACACTTGTATCCTAGACATCTCATAAATAGTGGGTATAGACACACGATGTAATAGTACAGGAACGCAGGGTGCGGTATTGTAGCGGTGTCATGAAGAGGAGCGCCCATAGTCAGACCCAGAAATGTAGCCATATCAGTTAACCGTGTTAACAAATCTCGGTGTCGTGCCTCGTGTGATTGATTGGTTCTCAGATGATTGACAGTGGCTTTAAATTTAATCTAACAATGGTATCATGAGCAGGTCGCAAGGTCCAAGAGGCAGTGGAGTTTGATCTAGAGGAAGCGATTGTACGTTCGCGTAGAAGCTATCGGCGGCGGATCCAGCTGTGTCCAGGAATCGATGTTGGTGGCACTGTAGGTTGAATCGTCAGACGGTTCAGAACAAAGGTGCATGAATTGTCGTGTTGGACCGGCGTGATCGGATCCAGCGACGGTGGTTGCGTGTCGGCAGCACGCCGGAGTCGCTAGACAGCAGCATCCGGACGGAGTCACTGGTGTCCTGGCGTATGCAAAGCCAAGGCCCATCTCGTGACTGGCGCCGGTGTGGAGTAGCAGCGGCCAGTTCCACACCGAGACATGGGCGTCCACCTGACGGCCGTGACGGTGGTTCAAGGTGGGAAGGCGTCCCACCAATCTGCTAGTGCCGTTTGGCACGGATGTGGAGTACTGACGAAGGCGACTATCGAATGATCTGCCATCATGATGCTAATTGAAACAACGCTTCATGTCCGAGGTAAAAACTTTTGTCCTGACCATTACTGGTCGGGCTCAGCAGCGACGAGTATACCTTCTTGAAGGCGCTTCTATGGAAGAAGCCGACTTAGTCGTAGGTATTAATTTCATATCTTGTAATGGTTCGGCCATGATTGCCTTCGTTTTGTACTCTGCTGAATAATTAACAAAAATGGCTATATGCATCGCATTGATGCAGAGGCCGGGGGTTTTAACCTCCTTTTTCAAAGAAAAAAGCGGTGAGATGCCTGGACTTATCTCTTTCTTCCTCCGCCTCATCTTTCGAGCATGGTTCCTCTTCTCTCTCTCTCTCATGCTTTGTGTGATATGATATATGGCTGTCAAGAAATTACATGTTGCTCTTGGTGCTATATGTTACTGATCCGGGGTAGCTAAATTATGCATGATTCTATCGAGTTAATTGCCATTGATCTGGGCTAACTAAAAGTACACACCATTGTTCTGTGATGGTAAACATGCACGGCTTGACAACACACACATTAAGGTTTCAGACTGTACATCAATTAGTGCAACCAAGCTTGAATATTTATTTCTAAGAACATAAAATATGTTGCCACACTTGCTGACAATTGGGCAAATGAGTTGTTGTCGATTAAGTACATGATTTCTTTTCACCAAGTCCTGCTTTTACCTAGAGATGGTCTCTTTCATGCAAATGTCCTCCATTAGATGTTAAATCCATATGTATGGGTACTTCATTCGGGGTGTACAACAATGTTAATTCATGTCCGTGATGCCAACATTTGTGCTGCTTGCACTCTGTAATAATAACTAGTCACGTTTCTATGAATTTAGTACTCTCCGCATTTCATAATGTAGTGCGTCCGCGCTTCTCGAGATTTATGTTTGACCGTAAATTTAATTACCGAGACCGGCTGCGATGGGGGCAAAAATTATACCACTGAATTCGTATTTTCAATATGGTTTCAGTGATATAATTTTTGTCCTCACCGCAGTCGGTCTTGTTGGTTAAATTTACGGTCAATCTTGAATCTTGGGAAGCGCGGACGCACTACATTGTGGAATGAGGGAGTATTAGTTAATTAGTCGCACATTAACCAGGGTTTCTCCTTCCTTAAATTGTTTGCTTGTGGTAGCTTGTTACAACAAAAGGATTGCCTTTTTACGGGCGAGCAAATGATTTGGTTCATGAACATAAAGGAACAAAGATGCAATCTTGCTTGCTAGGGTTGGTTCAATCTGGTTCATGATCGTTGATGCCGCTTTTGGGGACAACACTGTCTGCCTGTTCGATCATTCTTGAGAGTTATTAGTTGTTTTTGTTTTCTCAATTTTATCTAGTTAAAATTTCCGTACTTTAAGATTGAAGTTGAGTATGAGTTCCTCAGCCTCTAAACAAATTTCAGTAGGTTGTGTCATCTAGATGCGATGTCGACGGGGACGCTCAGCTTGTACGTGGCCGCGACGAGCACCTGCGCGATGCGGGTGCACGGGCTGCCGCCGGGGCGCTGGTGGTGGTAGAGCGGCGTGCCGACGAAGAAGCTTCCGACGGCAGGGATGCCGAAGCCCCAGCCCCAGCCGTAGTGCTCCTGCATGTAGACCATAACGGACGACGCCACCAGCGCGCCGATGTTGATGGACAAGTAGAACCAGTTGAAGAAGGAGCTCTTGCTCGGCGCTCACCATCGTCGTTCTCGTCGAACTGATCGGCCCCGAAGGAGGACACTCAGGGCTTGATGTGTCTGCAGAATCTGCACCGATCTCCCCCATTGCAACCTGCTGTTCTTTGCTGCTCAGAGGAGCAACTTCTGTTACAGTTAAAAGATGAATCCGAAGAAGATGGCTTGGATAGTACCAAAGATTATATATATCAGAAATCAGAAATTAAATCAACCCGATTAAGTGGTGAATGGTTGTTGGATTTAACGACGACGACGAGCGTGTCTGCCTTGTGTGTCTCTGTCGATCGCCCGGCGGAAACTCTAATGGCCACATGCACAGCCGGACACGCGAAGTGATGGCAAGTTGGCATGTGGTGTTTATTTCCTTTAGGTCTGAGTTTTTTTTTTGAGGTACTTTATGTCAGAGTTGAGTGAGTATTAGTACAAGGGTAAATTAATATATAAAGAAGTTTTTCTTTGCAAAAAAATATGTAAAAAGGGTTTGGCTAGGTCTCACTTAGTCAAGTGACACACTATAAGAAAGGGAAAAACTAAAAAGAATCTATTTTGCACAGATCTTTATACAAGGTTAAACGAATATAGTATCGATTGAGACATAACCAAGTCTCAGTCGACTGAGAATTAGCAAAACTGATATAAAAAAAGCTAGCCAGTTCCCTGTGAACGGTTTTTGTGTGATGCATCCCGCAATTACAAAAGATGTGTGATGGCATCCAATCTCCTGTGTGAATCACAACACAGTGGTGCGTCCAACGTGGTGACACACCATGATAAGAAACTTGGCAACATATGGTTTTCCCTCATTTCCTGGTGCTTCCTTTCCTACATATATGAATTATATGCACATACAGTTAGACGGTTGTTGCTCTTGACGGCCCTGTTGCCCTTGATGTCCACGGTGCCATCTTTGGCGTAGATCATGTCTGCAGCACCAACCTCTCCCATTGCTACTTCTTTGCTGCTCAGAGGAGCAACTTTTGCTACAATTAGTACGGTTGAATCCGATAAAAGAGACGCAATGGGCAAGAAAAACAAGATGGGCTGGATAGCATCGAACAATTTATATCCACGGATTATATCAGAAATTAGAAATCAAATCAATCCGACTAAATCTTTGCTACTCATTTAGAATACTAAAATATATTCTAAATGCTCTTATATTAGTTTACAGAGGGAGTAATTCCCATGCTAACAATGGAGTCTAATGCAATACTGTAGTGTGACTCGTGTGGTAACTCGTTGTTGGAATTAACAATGACGACGAGTGTGTCTGGCTCGCGTGTCTTTCTCGACCGGCCGGCGGAAATTCTAATGGAGCGATGGCAACATGTGGTGTTTATTTCCCGGTATTGATGAATATAAGTGTACATTAATATATAAATAAGCTAGCCTAGCGTGCAAGCTAACGGAAATGATAATGATCAAATGTTTCCGTGAACGTTTCTCTGATGGATGATCCATGGTGCCCCCGATTCCATGCATGAATCGAAACACGGTGACACACAATGAGAAGCCGCATATTGGTGTATGGTTTTCTCTCATTTTTCGGTGCCTCCTTTTCCTATGCATATATATATATGACTAATGTACCTACTTCGATCTCTTGCAATAGTGGTTGTACACCTAGTAATTTGAGCAGTTGTATACTAACCCTAATATATCCTTTCTATTTCTGTTGCTAGTGCAGCTAAATTGTGAACTTTATATATGGTGACGAGTGGACTATATATATCCGCACACCACGCGAGTATGGTTCAAGAGCTAGCTCCAATTAATGGATTTACTAGCTTGGCAGACAGTTGGTAGGTCTCAACATATTTTTTTTAGTTAGATCAAAGTTGGCACCGTGAGAGCATCTCCAGCCGTTCGGCCCCCCCGGGGCTTGAAAAATCGCCGCTTGGGGGCGAACCGGCGATAAATTCGGCCTTGGGGTGGCAGGTTTCCTAGCCGCCGACCCCAGGTCGTCCCCAGACCCGTTTTTTTAACCAAACAAGGTCGAAATTCACCCACTGTGACTTCCAGGTCTTCTTTTCCTTTAGCTATAATCTCCTGTAACATTCAAAGAACAAGTCAGGCCTCTCTCTGATGAACACAACACAACACAAAAGAGAGATGCACGATGACAAAAAAGAAGCGAGAAAGGTCATGCCTCTATGAAGGTCTATTGCTTCCAGGCACTTATGCCCCTGTCCTGCCCTGCACCAACCATGAACAGGAAACTACAAAATAGAAGCGAGAAAGGTCATGCCTCTATGAAGGTCTATTGCTTCCAGGCACTTATGCCCCTGTCCTGCCCTGCGCCAACCATGAACAGGAAACCAGTTAGGATATTGTTCACTCAAATAAACAAGCTGGTCAGATGCACCTCTGTTACTGTAAGTTTCGTCATATATTATTTTTGATACTTGGAAAGTTGGAAGATCCTGGTTGGTTTCTGTACCGATGCTTGTTATAAACAAAAGTATAAACAGACGAATAAAGCGATGAATGCTGTTAACGCCATCTGCAAACCTGATTCATCATAATAAAAGGACTGCAGAAAATTTTCATGGGCGGGGGGCAACGGCCGAGGTTGGCCCCTGAGAAGCTCCGCCACTGATCCTACTATTTGATCACCCTAACGATAAAATATGACTACTCATCCGACATATAGTCGGTATTGATGGAGTTCCAAAGCGCCATGGTCACCTCGGAGGAGTTCAACTCCGACTCCGACTCCGTTTGAGGGGCCAGCTTCATCCTCTTCTTGACCTTCTCCTCCTCCTTCCAGAAGAATTCACCTCATACAGGACGTACAATGCATTCTCCCTCGCGAACCTCACCATAGCCTCCTCATCGCTCTCACTGGGAACCGGGATGCGATCTTCGAAAAGTTTATCTCCTCACGCAGCCGCCTGAACAACCAACTGACGATGCTGTAGGTGCGCACGACTATCTCCATCGTTGGGAGTGTTCCAAGCCAGTACCACCGGCCGTCGAACTGGAACTCTACATCGTAGCGGCCGGAGCTCTACGTCCACCACCCTTTGGAGCCGGCCTTGCTCTTCGGCTTGTGCTTCAGCGACATGATAGCGGTGGGCAGCTATGGGTTATATGCAGAGCTTGGAGAAACTTGGGTTCCCAATTTGTGAAGAGTTGGTGAAATATATTGTGAATATATGTGCATATAGCCACACCCACAAGGTACAAGATCTCTTCAATTGCTGTATTTACTACTCCGTCCGTTCCAAATTACATGTCTTAAAAGTGGATGTATCTACAACTAAACTACGTCTAGATACATCCATTTCTGTGACAAGTAATTTCGAACGGAGGGAATAGCTTGGTAGGTTCCAATATTCTTGTTAATTACATTAGAGTACGCACCATGTATCAATTTTTGGTAGACAAGAGCAAATGCTTGTGCAGAGCCGAACTAAATATCGAAAGATATACTGCTTACTGTATGAAATTTGAAGGCTCTGGCTTTTACATTGCAAGCAAGAGGCCGATGACAGATGGCTCATCAAGGTTGATTCGTCGACCCATTTCATTTCACGGTAACATGTGTGAATTGTCCATAGAGCTAACAATTGTCCTTATGTTACTCTAACGAGAGTGAAGATATTACAATATATCATCTACTTCCATTTGTCAATATTCCATGTAATATGCAATGGGCAAGAAGTTGTGCTCAATTATATTGAGATAAACCTGACGGAGCGAGTATTTATGAATTTCCCTTCGCATATATTCTTACGAAGAAGTTTAAACATGATTGACACTGCTGTGTAAGATATAATTAACTAACAATTACACACAAGAAGCCAACCGTCCGCATAAAAAATAAATGAAGGAGATTTAACTCATGACCGAAAGACGGCGCGGCAAGGGCATGTCACACTTGCCGGTCGGGCGAGGGCGCGGGTAGCGCCGCAGCTTCATCTCAGGCGGCACACAATGGTAGGCCCCAACCCCTAGTACTCACCATGTCACTTGATTACTTTGGGGATGTTCTCTATTGAAACTCAAAGGGGTAAATGTCTACAGCAAAGATCAAGTGAGTTACATAATGTTGTTTCAAAGGGATATCTAGAGCTATACAGGTCATACACATCGCTTGAACTGTTGCACATCCCATGCACAACGATTTCTCAATTTTTGTGGACCAAAAAGAAAAGGAAAATCTTGTCAAACTGTACTGAAGATCACTGGGATGTTTCCTCAAACTGACTGTACCGAACACAACTGGGATATAGTTCAATCAAACAAACAAGCTGGTCAGATGCACCTCTGTCACTGTAAGTTTGGTCCTTTTTTCTTTTCTTTTGAGATGTGGGATTCGTCTTTGATACTTGGAAAGCTGGAAACTCCTGGTTGGTTTCTGTACCAATGCTTGTTGTAAATAACTTTAAACAGACAAATAAAGCAATGATGGTTGTCAATGATATCTGCAAACCTGATTCATAATTAAAAAAAGGACTGCAGCGATTTTACATATATAAACATAACCACAGCTTAGAGGAGGCCCCTCCTAACACTGATATGCTTTTTTTTTTTTGCATAGTCAGAGCAGAAGCAACATCAGTTTGCACTTAAACTAGGAAAGGGACTCAGGCGTCGACTCTATTCAAACGAGTAGATATAAGACAACACTTTTGCCATGATCGGTAGTACTATGAAGACAAAGAAGTTAATGTTCCGGCGATGCAGAAGCAGGAATTCAAGAACTGAAGCTCGCTCTTGGCCTCCAGCTTGCTCAGCCCGTGCCACCGGATTCCGTCGAGAGCTAATGGGGTTGAGTATCCGTTGCTGCCTCCTGCGAGATCTTTTATCTGCTGTGACGTATACATGCCTGACCACTGGTTTGGCCATGTCTTCCTCTACAAAAATTTAACAAAGGAAGCTGTTAGACCCAGAAGACGGGGAAGCAAAGGCATATTATAATTTCTCAAGGCCAACATATATAGAGGATCGCGCAACACACAGATGATGAACCTATTGTGTTTTGGGATAGAGTAAAAGTTGCTCTTTCTTCTTACAATTTTATTTCATCATTGTACCACAATTATATTTCAAACGTGCATTCTGTTAGGCAAGCACACGTAACCAACAAATGATCAAGAATTTTAAAAACAACATTGTCATATACTATATTAATTGTTGGTAATTAAATCACATTTTGAGCATGAGAAAAGGGCAGAACAATTAACAGACCCGCTGGCATGTTGTCGAGGTAGTACTTGGGGAAGGCGCATGGAGAGTACATGGTAACGCCACAGAAGGGTTGGGTGGAAACTGGGACTAGTGCGTTGAGAGAGGCATGTTTCATGTCAAGAGCGAGGACCCATGACGTGTCATCTTCAGCCTTTACCTTGGCCCTTATGTAGAGAAGGTGGTCATCTTGGATGCTCAGGGTGGGGTTAATGAAAATGAGATTCTTCAGCTCCAATTGTTTGGTCTCATCATTCAGCAGCTGAGGCAATAATAGAGCGGAATAACGACTCGTGTCGACCGAGATTTCAGCGACATCAACCGTGTGGCCGTCGCGCCAAGCACACCAAGAGAGCTTCCTGTTCCATGTGGTGGCCTTTCAAGCTAAGCCGCCGCTTCCGTAATCAGGTTTATCGAAATCTATCTGGACAAACTTGATCATGTCGCCGCAGCAGGAAACGTCGTATAAGTGCTCCGCAGCGATGCCCGCGACACCGTCCTTGTCGGCGAGGGGAACCCTGGACGCAAGGAATGGGATGAAGTTCATCCCGCAGCAGCCATCGCATAAGTGCCCCGCAGCGCTGTCCGCTTCACCGTCCTCGTCGTCGGCGAGGGGAACCGTGGACGCGGGGAACGGGATGTACTTGATCAGGTCCCTGCGGATGTACCTCATCAGGTGGCCGCGGCAGTCGTCGCATAAGTGCTCTGCAGTAGCGGCAATCTCCGCGACACCGTCCTCGTCGGCGAGGGGAACCCTGGACGCGGGGAACATGATGTAGTCGATGGCGGGACGCTTGTCGAAGAGGTTGCAGAGTAGCAGAACGCCACCCAAGAGATCAACCCAACCCAGGAAGCTTGCTCCGACAGTGATCTGTTTGAAGCTGTGATGTCTGTCGAGCATCACTTGGTCGGACTGGGGCAAGTCCGGCGGCATAGACGGCTTGGTTCTGCTCCATGCCCGTGTGGTGGAGGAGAAGACGTAGGCGTGATACCTCCATGAGTTAATAGGGCGAACCCGATCGAGGAAAGCCACGGCGAAGTGGCCGCCGCCGCAGGGCAAGATGCCAAACTGCTGGGACTCACTGGAAGGCCTGGATCTGAGCGTCCGGTTCCGGAAGCAGGCGCAGCGACGGGCGCTTACCGGACGGGCCGCGGGCGGAGTAGACCAAGTGGATGGAGGCCCGCCCGCTCGGGGACGTTGAGGGTGACGTAAGAAGGTGTTCCACGGCTACGTTGAGGGTGACGTAGTGGTGGACGGAGCCCCACTCAGCGGGACGTTGAGGGTGACGCAGAAGAGCAAGAAGGGTCCCTCGGCGCAGATGAGCAGGGGTGGGGTGTCGGAGTAGTCGTCGCCTTCGAGGCCGGGGCAGTGGACGGAGAAGCGGGAGACGGCCGGCGAGTCGGCGATTCTATAAGATTCTTCTTTGTTTACTTTGCTGCAGGATTTTGTTTTTTGGGTACAATTTTGGTTGATTTTCGTCCAAATTTCTCTCGTTTTTCGTTCAAAATTTTCAAATTTTAGATTATGCTTTTGGTCCGAGATTTTCTGAAAAAAATCCGAGCGCAGTTTTTTGTAGCTCGAGCTCCACAGGACCTACTATCTCATCCGTTCATTCTGCAACACTCTGCATAGAGATATGTGCTATGTGAGCAGTCATTGCCAGTAATTAACACAGGAGGGACAGTACATCACCCCACCCAGGCCAGACGGTGTATAAAATAAATGGGCTGATTCCCTAGGTGAACAGTAATTTAAGTAGGCCTGCAAAGGCTAGTCTAGTGCATGCTCATCTGTCTCCCTTCATGCCTAGTTTGTCACACATGCATGGAGCGTTCCTCTCTCCTCAAGTCATCTTTTTTTTCTCTCAAAAAATCTGACTCGAGCTCTCACTCACTCGGTACCATATATTATAAGAAGATTTCATGTTTCGTGCATAATCTGCTAGCATGTTAAAATAAAAATCTGCATGCATGTCCAACATGTGAGCATGCACTCTCTATGTGTTGTCACTTCAAACGTACTGTGAACAACCTATACCTACAGCCATGCGCTGACCTGCCAGCTTTATCTCTGCATGCTGCATGCTGCGACCTTTCTTCTCGCTACTGTTCTTCCGCCTTTCGAGACTAATCACTCCGTGGTTACAGGATATTACTGCTGATACTGGCACTAGCACACATCTTCATATTGTGATCAACGGTACAGATAAGAGGCACCGTGTAGGACGAGCTACAAAGGAACTTTGCGAAAAAATCCGAAATACCGAATTTCATCCTTCTCGTCCAGAGGCGGTAAAATTTATAAAACGAAATCCGAAACCTTGGTCTCGTTCCGTTCGTCGGAGATGCGGCCCGTCTTGTTGAGTAAGGCCCAGTCGGGGTGGCTGGAGCGTGGCGAGCCCGCCAGGGCGGAGGGCCGGGTGGGAACTGCGGGGGGCGCCATGGATCTGGAGGTGAGCTAGGGCAGGATCTTGGGAATTAGAAAGATATTTTGAAAGAGAGAAAAGTTTGAGACGAGGTTGGGGGCGGCGTCTTGGATCGAGATTGCAATTGCAGGAGGCAATTTCAGGCGGGAGTTTGCTTTGTTTCTCTCTGGCGCTGGAGGGGGCACTGACTCCTACTTGAATATAATTGTTAGTGATTAAGAGCAGTCTATTCTCCCTGCTTTGGCGATTTACTGCTCCAGGTTCATAGTTTTTTTTTTTGAGGAACTCCAGGTTCAGAGTTGACATCCAAGCTCCTAATTAAGAGGAAATTCGGTCGTTTAAGGCCTTGCTTGCTCCTGTCCACCAGTTCACCAACAAGTCCTGCGGACCGGGGGTGAAACTCTCCCAGGCTTTTGAACAAAGCGCCTCAACCCAAACCTCTCGAGCATACATGAGCACTGAACTAGTAAGTGGGAAATGGACTCTGGTTCCTGAAGGCATAGCGCGGGCAGCAAGGTTGATGTGGCAGCCCGCGATCTATGAGACGATCGGATGTCCAACACATTATTTTGTCAGCCAGCCACACAAAGAACGTATGTTGCAGGGGCGCCTTTGAATTCTAAATTTCCTTTGCCCCAGGGATATTAGTTAGGTAATAAAACAATCTCGCCGAAGTTTAAGCAAAACAATGATACACCCAAGAATCCCACTTTGTAATCTATTTAGATCTTTTGATTGATAAATTTAAATTTGGAAGATATCATAACCAAACTCTTCTACTTTATTCCACAGTGCCAACTATAGTCTAATTAAAAAGGAATGTTGAAACCAACCAGCTGGATGCCAAGCCAGTGAATAGATACTTTAATTCAAGCTAGCTCTTTTACAGTTCTCTTGAGGTCTGTGTTCCTATATAAAGTTCCGGCATATATGAAGCTCATATTTTAGTTGCACTACTGTTGTATGTGTAATGTGTACATGCATTCAATATATTGTGTGTGCAACCACTATCGAATGAGCTTGCTTAACTGCACTTGCATCAATGATATATTTAGAAAAAGGAGGCACCGGGAAACGAGGAGAAACAACTTGCTCGGCAAAAAGAATGGCTTTATCTTCGTTCCCAATGCCAAGGTCTCTGCTTCAAGTTAGAATGAGTAGTGTACCTACAGGCAGGATGTCAATGACCTACACAACATCCACGCTTGGGCTGGAGAGTGGGTCACCAATCTCGGCCTTGGCTTGATAAAGAGACAGGGCTGCCACTACAAATATGATAGGTTTCCACAAAGGAAGGCTGGCTTGGAAGGAAATGGTAGCTTCTGCCGAGAACTTGACTTGGCTACTCTGTGCATCTTCTTCCTATCCTCTGTCCGTAATATCTCTTCTTCATTGAGATCCACTTGTAGTTATTGAGTTGTTGCTACAAAAATGGTGATGGAGTCAATGTAGTACTGGAATCGTAGCATTTGGTACTCCGAGCTATAGATTCCTTCCAAAGTCCAAATTTCCACAATACCCTGGGAAAGCCCAACCGATTTTCTTACATTATGTTCAATCGAAGCCATGGATGATTGGAGTCCGACCGAGAGGGAAACGTACTACTGGCAGATCCTCCTGATTTCAACCACAAGCTCGAGGAGTACACCTTGGTGAAGATGGACGAGGTGGTGTCGGCTTTTTCAACGGCGTACCCTTGCATCTATGACCGCCCCGAGCAGTGTAGGTCCTCTTGAGGCATCTCCAACGTATCTATAATTTTTAAAATATTCTTGGTATATTCACAGAATTTATATATGGTTTTGCCATAATTTTATATCATTTTTTATTTGTCTAACCATATATTTAGACATATCTTAAGTAAGAGTTGATCTTTAGCATGACATCTCTCATCATATATTTAGACATATCTAATTAATTATAAGAAATAAGACTAATAGATAACTTATTATACATGTATTTTAATTGTCATCTCTGCATTACGTGACTATATTAAGACAAAGGCTAGGATATCAACCACCTCAAATAGTTCATTTCAATTTAGGTGAACCACACTTAACTTAATTCTACTTTATGTTTCAAATAGTTCACTTAACCTCCGGACTGGAGTTGGTCTCCACGTGAATGTCCTAATTAGGGAGGGGGGGGGGGGGGGGGGGTCATTCATGAACAACGTCTCATATCATCAGGAACAAATCTCAAAAGAAACCTATGAGTAATAATAATTGTTGGGGAAATAGAAAGTAGTATGAACAAAATCATTTACGAACAATTGAGAAAACTAAACTTCCTTCACACGATGCAGGCACCTCCACAGAATAACTCTCACAGAGAAAACTGGGCAAGCCGGGTGCAACGGGCCGGTTGATCTCTGCACCGATTGGCGCAACGGGCCGGCTAGTTAATTATAAGAGATGATACTAAGAGATATGTAACTCATTGTACATATATTTTTATTGCCACCCTTGAATTACAGGACTGGATTAAGACAAAGGCTGACGGTCAACCGCCTCACATGCCTTTACCAACCAAAAACTACCACCTCACCTTAGGTGTAGCATCTCTCGTGGGCAATGAAGATCAATCAGTTATGGTTGCGTGTGGACATGATGGGCGACGCAGCAAACGGGCCATGATCTTTTACGCCGCCTCCATCAAGTGTTGCCCATCCAGGACACATACCTCGACAGGTCCGAGCACCACACCGCCCCCGCGCGACCGGGGATCAAGATGGGCTAGCACACGTAGAGCACGCCTTCTCCATGCTGAACGTGTTCTCCGTCGGCTTGGTGACAAGGCTTAGTACCTCGCCATAGTAGTCGACATAGGTGATGGAAATGCCAGGGTGGTTGTGGCGGAGCTCGTCGAGCTTGGATTTCAGCATGCGGATGTGGACAAGGGTGAGATCGTTGAGCCACCGGAAGCCCTTCGCAGGGTCACGGACGTCGCCGGGGAAGAGGAGGAGGTACCGCGGGTGCACCCAATGGGGAAGATGCCTGGCATGTACATGGTCTTGGCGCCCATCTCGATGAGAGCCTCGATGGACAGAGCGATGGACATGATGACACGGGGCATGAGGGGCATGACAATACCAAGATGGATTCCATACACCTAGTTGGATTGATAGGATATGGTATTACTAATATACGGCATAGCAGGATAATCCATTTTTTATAGCCGGATAATCTGACCTTTCAAATTCTAAATCTGTTTTATGGGTGAAGTTTTATGTACCCCCTCCGTTTGGAAATATAAGGACTATTAACTAACAATACATTAATGATGTCTTTACTTATGAGACAAGAAATGTGCTTACTAGTGATTTATTTGGCATATTTCAATGCAATCTAATGCTTTATGTGCTCCTAAAGTGTATACGTATTAATATTTGCTCATTGTTTATGTATAATCACTGTAACTACTTACAATGAGCATGTATCATTTTAACATTTTACAATGAACTCTTGGTCATGTTCATTTATGAGAAATATATCCTTGGTACTTCTCAAGTGCTTAAAGATATTTTGTGCTGCAATCCATTGATCAATACCTTGATCATTTTGGTATCTTGCTCGTAGCACTTAGAGCACATGACATATTTGGTTGTGTACATGGCGTGGCTTACATGATAAATTCATACATATATGTGTATAGAATCTCATCCATGTGTTCTTGCTGATCAGCATTCTTAGGATACCGAGTCTTGCTCAAACATTAACATGTGACCTTAGCAAGAATGATCTCATGGCGTTTCCATTCTATTTTTTTTGAAAAGGAGGTTCACCCCCGGCCTCTGCATCCAAAAGATGCATGCGGCCATAATATTAAAAAGTTTGAAGCAAAACAAAGTTTTAGATTCATTACAGCTCATAAACGGAGCAAAAAATTCATTGCCACAACCGGCAGTAAAATAGGACAAGATAACTAGACTCCTATCCTATTATGAGACCGCCATCCAAACCGGTTGAATATGGTCCGTGCTACCATCTCCCACTGGTTGCACCCAGTAACCAAAGGCTCCCTGGAGTCCGTAGGAGTTTGTAAGGACCATGTACGGATCCATGCCGTAGCTCTGAAGATGACCTGCAAGAAAGTTAAAATATGATGCCTGTTGAAAACCATATCGTTCCTGCAGTTCCATATAGCCCAAATAAGCGGACATATTCCAATCCGAATACGAGATGCAGTAATATGGTCTACTCTAGCTAACCACGTCCCAAATAACACTTCAATACTAATTGGAGGAGTAATGTTAAAGGCTATATGTATCGTTCGCCAAAGTAATTTCACGAGAGGGTGATCTATGAATAGGTGTTGTATTGGTTCGTCATGATCACAAAAACAACATCTTGTACTACCTACCCAACGTCGCTTTAGTAAATTATCTTTGGTGAGGATCACTTTAATAACGTGTTCCCATACCAAACTTTTTAGTATCATGTCAATATTAATGGCTTGCATGCGAGGACACGGCAACACATGTTTCCTAGTGCAACGACATTTTGTTCCATGTGACCTCAGCAAGAACACATCTTAGCATTGTCATACTATAAACCTTTTACTATCTTGTCAATCTGTATTTTGGTTCGACTCATCATTATTAGGAACCATAATGTATCAATGAAGATCATTCTAGCCAAATGTAGTTGCCTAGCCCAAGTCCTTTGTTGAAAACTATTTTCAATAAAGTCCTAATTCGTGTCAAGAACTTCACTTCATTTCCAATCAGTAGTTTATCATCCACATAAAGTAGAAATGTTATTGAGATCCCACTTACTTTATTGAAAACAGAATCATGTTCACATGTTCATTATTCTTGATGAAGACAAAAACTTTGACCACTTCATCAAACCAAAGATTTCGACTCCTTAATACTTCCTTCAGTCGTTAAATCGATCTCTGAAGTTTACACACCCTTTCAACATCCTTAGGGTCGTAAAAAAACCTCGGGATTCTAATATACATATTGTTGGTTAAACTTCCATTAAGGAAATCCGTTTTGACATTCATCTGCGATATCTCGTAACTGAAATATGTAGTAGTTGCTAAAATTGTCGGAATTGTCTTAAGCATCTATATGGCGAGACGATCTTATCTTAGTCAACTCCTTAAACTTGTTGAAAACACTTTGAACAAGTCGAGGTTTATGGATGAACACATTTTCATCGACGTAGATTATAGATCCATTTACATTCTTTAGGCTTTACTCCTTCCGAGAGTCCACAAAGTTCAAAACTTGATTTTGTTCATGGATAGTATCTCGGATTTCTTGGCATTCAACCAATTTCTTGAGTCAAGGCCCGTCATTGCCTCTTTGTATGTTGCAAGCCTATTGTTGTCCAATAACAATATATTGTCTGCATACCATAGTGGTCTGCACTAGTTTTTCTTATCATGCGTGGTTCAGTTGCAAGTTTGACTGAAATGTCTACATCACATGTAGGGGTTTCCGTATTAGTCGTAGTGGAAAACTTTGGAACTACTTCTGGTGTTTTGTTCCTTTGACTTGATGATAAAGATTCTATAATCTTGCCGAGCTGCAAAGTCCTCCTCAGGGGCGGAGACAGGAGGGTGCCAGCAGGGGTCAGACACCCCCCATCGCCTCGCCCCTATTAGGTTTCATTAGTTTCTACACGTATATGTATACGGTGGCTGATCTGCCGTAGTTTAGCGCTAATGGCCTCGCATGCCAACTTCCCAGGCCAAAGGCCCAAAGCATCGCTTGATCGCTAAGTTGTACACATGTGTCAGTAAAAAAAAGGAATACATCCAGCCGTTAGACACTAGTAGAAAAAAGGGCTTTCGTTCAGCCAGAAAAGAGCATTAATCCCGGTTGCATTACGAATCGGGACTAATGTGAGCATTAGTCCCGGTTCGAGCGGTGAAGGCACCGTACAGGCATTACTCCCGGTTCAAATAGGACCTTTAGTCCCGGTTGGTGCCACGAACCGGTACTAAAGGGTGCGATGCCCATTAGTACCGGTTCGTGGCATGAACTACCGGTTCGTTCCACGAACCGGTACTAATGGGGTTGAGACCTTTTGTACCGGTTCGTGCCACGAACCGGTACTAATGGTGCAATTTTGAAATCCACCCCCCCCCCCCCTATCGCCTTTTCAGTTTTGTAAAAAGCAAAAGAAAATGATAAAAACTTCAAAAGTTAAAATCCTTCGAGATGTAGTTATGTTACCACATCTACTAGTTAGGAAAATTTAAAAACTTAAATTTGGACATGTTTTGCAAAAAGTGCAGGGAAAATGCAAAACGGCTATAACTTTTGCATACGATGTCAGAAAAAAACGTATAATATATCAAAATGTTCAGCACGAAAATCCGCATCCGATTTGGACGGCCTACGGCCTGATTGCAAATTTTTAGAATCCTCAAATTCTAAAAGGAAAAAGTTATGCTTAAATTTCAGTTTTTTTTGAATTTTTGTTAAATCTGGTCAAACTATGGTCAAACTACTTATTCAAGAAGTATTAGTGTTACTAAATAATTATTCAAAGAATATTAGTGTCACTAAATAATTATTTCAGTTTTTTTTGAAATTTGGTCAAATCTGGTCAAACTATGGTCAAACTGTGGTCAAACAATGGTCAAACTACTTATTCAAGAAATATTAGTGTTACTAAATAATTATTTCATTTTTTTGAAATTTGGTCAGATCTGGTCAAACACTGGTCAAACTATGGTCAAACTATGGTCAAACTACTTATTCAAGAAATATTAGTGTTATTAAATAATTATTGTTTTTTAGAACAATAGTTTCAAACTCAAACAGTGAAATGTGTGACTTCATGCTCAAGCTAAATTCCTGGATTGACATCTTACTATTGTCAGGAAAACAACAAATGCGGACTTGGAAACGAGGGAGAATAGAACCCGGAAGTTAAGTGTGCTCAGGCTGGAGTAGTGAGAGGATGGGTGACCGTCCGGAAAATTAGATGATTTGAAATGATGAGGGGTGATTAGACATTGGAGGTTAAATTGAGCAGTGATGAGGGGTGATTAGAGATTAGAGGTTAAAATAAAATAATTTAGAAATTTGAAAATCAAAAAAATTTCAAAAAAAAAAATTCAAAAAGAAATCATAAAATTTCCTCTAGTATCGGTTGGTGTTACCAACCGGGACTAAAGGTGGACCTCCAGGCAGCGGCCACGTGGAGGGCCTTTAGTCCTGGTTCGAATAAGAACCGGACTAAAGGGAGAGGCTTTAATGTGACCCTTTAGTCGGTTCCGAACCGGACTAAAGGCCCTTTTTCTACTAGTGAGATCGAGTAGTTAATTCCCTATCCTTCTGATGACCACGTTCGTGGCTTCTAGGTCAGCTCGCTCCGTCCGTTCTTGCGCCGTCGCCCGTCGCTTCTCGCTGCTTCCACCGTTGTGGTTGTGGCACAGCCGCCCAGGGTAGAAGGCAGTACACTCCCGGGGCAATTGAATCTACGAGAGAGACCACAAGTACTCGTCTGCAACACTGGCAGGCCTGAACACTGGCATCACACATCAACAGATCGACTTCCAAGGAATCAAGGTACACCAATGGTCTATAGTAATCCATGTGAATCAGTACAATTCGTTTCAAAACAATTATTTAATTTACTAATTAGGGAAGATTGTAATTTAGAAATCTAATTTCACTTGTTTAATATTTCATGGAAAATAGATTCATTTACAAGCTCAAATATTACCGAGGATGCAAATCCACTTGAGGAGCAACCTATTTGACATGATAATTTAATCTCATGTTATTACAAAACATATGTGTCCATTTATATCAATTCTACTTTTGAGACTATATTTTAGTGTTGTGTCTCCGAAACGATTATTATCTTTCTCGCCCCGACCACAAGTACTCGTCTGCAACACTGGCAGGCCTGAACACTGGCATCACACATCAACAGATCGACTTCCAAGGAATCAAGGTACACCAATCGTCTATAGTAATCCATGTGAATCAGTACAATTCGTTTCAAAACAATTATTTAATTTACTAATTAGGGAAGATTGTAATTTAGAAATCTAATTTCACTTGTTTAATATTTCATGGAAAATAGATTCATTTTACAAGCTCAAATATTACCGAGGATGCAAATCCACTTGAGGAGCAACCTATTTGACATGATAATTTAATCTCATGTTATTACAAAACATATGTGTCCATTTATATCAATTCTACTTTTGAGACTATATTTTAGTGTTGTGTCTCGAAACGATTATTATCTTTCTCGCCCCCACCCATGTCTAAATCATGGCTCCACCCTGGTCCTCCCACTCACTCTTTTGCAATGAAACTATTTCTTAAGCCAACCATGGGAACACTAGGGCAACGGAAACTAATTTCAAAATGATTATAGGATTTGTATATTGTTTTTTTCTTAAGCCAACCATGTTTGATGATATTTAACCTAGTTCAAAATATTGCATCTATATGAATCCCAAGAGCAACTACACACTCGCATCACATGAATTAAACAATCTGGAGCTTTTGGGTTTGATTATTTCCAATAGAGAGGGCAAAATTCATACTTAACGGGTGATTTTTGTTAAATTTCAATATATTTTCAATGAAACGCATGGAATTTAACCAAATTCTTTAACTAGCAACAAACTAAAGAGGTACCAGATGGTGACCTCGTATCACGGCCTCCTTCGAGGCCGCCGGCACACTCATCGTCGTTCCAGCGGCTGAAGGCCTCCCAGGTGTTGCGGCGGCTCTGATCGGCTGGCGCTGCGCGCTCGTGGCACAGCTGCTCGGCCGCGCGCGTCTGCCTTGTTGGGGAAGCCCTAGCTAGCTCTAGACAAACTTGAGAGAGAGAACGGAGGTAGAAGAAGGAGCTGAATGCACTGCAGTTTTCGGCGCACGAACGCCTAGGCAACGAACCCTTTTTCCCTGCTGGCACTAACCAACTCACCATACAAACTGAGATTACAGCCGGCTTTGCAGCCCTCGGCAACGCAGCGCCCATGCACACACGATCACCACACGCACGTACGCCCTGCCAACCCGGCCTCTCTCGTACGTGAGCAACTAACTCATCCGCGAGACCTGGGAGCACTGGTAGAAAAAAGGCCTTTAGTCCCGGTTCGTAAAGGCCTTTAGTCCCGGCTGTGCAACCGGGACTAAATATGCGCGACTAAAGACCCCCCCCTTTAGTCGCGCTTTCATTTAATCATGACTAAAGGCTTTAGTCCGGTTCTCGTGCTAACCGGGACTAAAGGCCTCCTCCGCAGGTTTTTTGCGAATTTTTTAAATTTTTTATTTTCAAATTTCTGAATTATTTTAACCTCTAATCTCTAATCACCACTGCTCAATTTAACCTCTAATCTCTAATCACCCCTCATCATTCCAAATCATCTAACTTTGGACGGTCACCCATCCTCTCACTACTCCAAATTGAGCACGCTTAACTTAGGATTCTATTCTCCATCGTTTCCAAGTCTGCACTTGTTGTTTTCACGACAATAGTAGGATGTCAATTCTATTAACCCTCGTGAATTTAGCTTGAGCATGAAGTGACACATTTCACTGTTTGAGTTTGAAACTATTGTATTAAAAAACAATAAATATTTAGTAACACTAATATTTCTGGAATAATTAGTTTGACCATTGTTTGACCACAGTTTGACCAGATTTGACCAAAATTTAAAAAAAACCGAAATAATTATTTAGTAACACTAATATTCTAGAATAATTAGTTTGACCATTGTTTGACCACAGTTTGACCACAATTTGAAATTTTTTGAATTTTTTTGCCTCTCCAAATCTTAAAAGCCCGTATCTTTTTTTTTCTGTTAGGTTTTGAGGATTTTGAAAATGTTAAATTCGGATGTAACTTTTCGAGTAGATGATTTTTCATATAAAATTTTTTTTCATCCGAGTTCGTATGCAAAAGTTATGCCCATTTTGAAAATGAGGCCTCAAATCCTTTAGTCGCGGTTGGCCAGACCGGGACTAAAATCTAAGCTTTAGTCCTGGTTGGTCTGGCCAATCATGACTAAGAGTTCGGGCCATTATTAATCGCGGTTGGCCAGACCAACCGGGACTAAAGGTCTAACCTTTAGTCCCGGTTGGCCTGGCCTACCGCGACTAAAGGCCTTCGGGCCAGCCAGGCCAACCGGGACTAAAGCCCCACCCGTCCGCCAGCGCACGCTGGGCCCAGATAGTTGGTCGCGGGTCTCCTCCCGAACCGCGACTAAAGACCCCTTTGATCGCGGTTCGATTATTTTGGGGACTAATAGGGGCGTATGGAAGCCTCTTTTTCTACTAGTGGAGTCAACGTGCTACCGCTGCACCCGGTGCGTCCTGCCTGCGTCGCCATACGCCCAGCCACAGTCCGACTCGACCTAGATTCCTACACGGCGAACGCCAACGCGAGAACAGACTCATGCCTCACCAACACGCATACTCGCCACGGTGCTGTGTCCCGTAAGTCCCGTACGCACCGGACCGCACTAGACGCTGTGGCTTCTTCCTGACACACATCCCCTAAGCCATGGCCTAGAGCAGTCCGCGTCGTCGACGTTGGCGTCAGCCAGGAGGGCCTACTCCGCCGCCGGTCCTTTCCGCAGCTGCGGGCACTCGCGCCGAAAGTGTCTGTGCTCCTTGCGTTTGTAGCAGTGTCCACTGCGCTTCCCTCCGTTGCCCGACGCTGTGCTCGCCGCGCCATGGTCATCATAGTCGCTGAAACCGCGTCCGCCTTGCCGTCGCTGCCGAGCCGCCCACTCTACCGCTGTCATCATCAGCTGCCCGTCCGCGTGCTCGCCCCGGCCTGCACACGCCTCCGCGTCCTTTCTTGGAATGCCTTGAGCCGTCCGAGCGCCTCCTCGAACACCATCCCCTCCACGTTGCAGAATTGCTCAATTTCGGTCACCACGGCGTACAGGCGGTCCGGCACGGTGTCGACAACTTCTTCACCATGGCGCTGTCGTCGAGCGTCAGCCCGAGCATCGCGTACCTCGCCGCCATGCCGCTGACCTTCCCGGCGTACTTGTCCAGCTCGCCGCCGCCGTCCATTCGTAGGCGATCGAACTCGCCGCGCAGCGTCCCGAGCCTCGCCGCCCGCACCCAATCGACGCCGACGAAGTGAACCTTGAGGGAGTCCCGTACCTCCTTCACGGTTGGCTTCGTCGCCACCTGCATCAGCAAATCCTCCGGCAGCGCGCCCAGCGTCGCCGTCCGCGACGCCTTGCTCTTCCCGGCGTCGACCGCCGCGCCCTCCGCCGGAGCCACCGCACTCCATAGTCCCTGGGCGTCAAGAATAGCCTCCGCCTTGATCGCCCAGGAGGTATAGCTCGTCGTCGTCAACGGCGGCAACTGCAACGACATCGCCCCCACACCGCCGCCATGTGGAACGAGCGCCATGGCCGCCGGCAGGATCACACCGAAGCTCTGTATACCAATTGTTGGGGAAGCCCTAGCTAGCTCTAGACAAACTTGAGGGAGAGAATGGAGTTAGAAGAAGGAGCTGAATGCACTGCAGTTTTCGGTGCACAAACGCCTGGGCAACGAACCCCTTTTTCCCTGCTGGCACTAACTAACTCACCATACAAACTGAGATTACAGCCGGCTTTGTAGCCCTCGCCAACGCAGCGCCCACGCACACACGATCACCACGCGCACGTACGCCCTGACAACCCGGTCTCTCTCGTACGTGAGCAATTAACTCATCCGCGAGACCTGGGCGTCAACGTGCTACCGCTGCACCCGATGCGTCCTGCCTGCATCGCCATACGCCCAGCCACAGTCTGACTCGACCTAGACTCCTACACGGCGAGCGCCAACGCGAGAACACTCATGCGTCACCAACACGCACCCTCGCCACGGCGTTGTGTCCTGCACGTCCCGCTCATACCCGACGAGCCCGCACGTACCCGACAAGCCCGACCACACCAGACGCCGCACTTAAAGAATTGACTGATCTCAGCCTGACTTAAGGTGAAGCAAGAAAGGGGGCAATAATCCTTTTTCTTTATTTTCTTGCCCTCCTTTTCCCGCGCCTCTGTCTCCGTCTCTGTCTCGTCTGACATTTTACCGGGCGGCATGTTCATCAGTGTCGCGAGCAAGCTCTCAATGACATTCTTACAGATATGCATTTGATCAAGGCAATGAGGTGTATCGAGTTTGTGCCAGTACTCCAAGTCCCAGAACACAAACCTCATCTTCCATACCTTCAGCAGCGGCTCCGGCGCCTTTTTCATCGTTTTTCCTAGCGCGGGGCACTCCTTCCAGTTTTTCAACAGCTCATCGATTTCGGCACCGCTCCGCTTACATGGAGGTCCTCGATGCTTAGCGTGACCATTGAATAGATCTCCACGGTTTGTCCACAGGTCATCCTGTTCGAGCCATCTTCGATGCCCCATGTACAGGATTTTCCCAGACCAGCCATCTTTCCTTGACGTTAGTTGCTGAGACGTCGTATCATTCATGCACCGCGTGCATCCGCAATACCCATGGCACACCTGGCCTGCGACATATCCGTAACCGAGATAGTCGTGTACCGTCGTGATTAGCGCGGCTCTCACGTAGAAATACTCGCCTTTGCTGGCGTCCCATGTCTTGGCCAGTGTTTTTCATAACGTGTCTAACTCCTCTTGAAGTAGCCCCAGATACAAATTAATATTATTTCCTGGTTGTTTTGGCCCTTGAATAAGCATGCTCATGTGAATGTACTTCGACTTCATGCACAACCAGGGGGAAGGTTGTACATCCATACAAACACGGGCCATGTGCTATGGTTGGTGTTCTGATTGCCAAACGGATTCATGCCATCGGTACACGCACCGAGCACGATGTTCCTTGCATCACATTCGAAATACCGATAGAAGCTGTTCAACGCTCTCCACTGGCTTCCATCCTTGACGTGTCTCAGCTTCGGATCATCTCCATCGTCCGGCTTTTTCCTCTCCGCGTGCCAGCGCATTAGCTTTGCTTCCTTGGGATCTACAAAATACCGCTGGAAACGGGGAGTGATCGGTAAGTACCATACAACTTTCTGGGGACATTTCTTCCCGGCCTTCTTGTATCGAGAAGCATTGCACACTGGACAGCTTGTTTTTTTCGTGTGCTCCTTCTGATAAATTATGCAATCATTGATGCATGCATGGTATCTAACATGCGGCAGACCAAGAGGGCACACGATCTTCTTGGCCTCATCAACACTAGTAGGACATAGATTCCCCGCGGGTAGAACATCCTTTAGGTACTTTACATGCTTATCGAGGCTAGTGTCGGTCCATTTGTTTTTAGCCTTCGTCATCAGGAGTTGGAGCGTGAAACTCAAGCGGGTCACCTCAGGATTGCAACCATCATACAATGGAGTGTTCGAGTCTACCACTAGTTGCTCCCGCTTAGCCTCCTCTCTAGAAGCAGCTCTCTCAGTACTCGTCTCCTTGTGAAGCAGTGCTTGAACATGAGGGTCCCACACGATTGAACTTAGTACCGACGAACTCTCCTGCGTGGAGTCCACACCGTTCTCTCCGCCGCCATGTCCGGACCCTTCTCCTCCGCCATGTCCATCCCCTTCTCCGCCGCCATGTCCGGCCTCTTCCCCGCCGCCATTATCGATCATCTCTTCGTCTTGCCCCGTGTCATCATTGCCTGCCCCATCGACGTCCTCAACATCATCATCCTCATCTTCAATTATCCACCGAGTATAGCCATCCATGAAACCAGTCATGAGTAGGTGCGCTTCGACACGACCATCGTCATAGGGGTCGAGCCAAACTATTCCTTTGCATTTTCGACACGGACATAAAACCTCCACAAAGTTATTTTCTTTCATGTCCTGCACCACCGACTGCAACCACCTGTCCACCATCGTTCCACTGACCATCATGAACGTCTGCACGGTAATAATAAACAAATTGATTATAAAAATGCGTGCATGCATCAAAGTCATACAAAAATTCGGCATGACCTTCCCTAAAAATAGGACATATATAGATATAGAGTTTACCTGGAATTCGCCGAAACGGAAATAAATCGACATTTCGGCAAAACATAGGCAACTCAAAAGCACAATTTTGCGTCAACTCATGCCACACACACAATTTCCATCATATTGCCCAATTATCATATCACACACACATACACATATTTCAATTTGGAAAAGCATGAAATTTTAATCACCTCTATCTCGAGATCGAGCACACGGTGGAGATCTGATGATGTAGGGAGATCAAAAGTGCACAAAGTTCTTCTTGACAAAGATAGATCTAGTTAGGGGGCAAATAGGTCACTTGACTAAATGCTACATCTACCTAGCTAGCTAATTTGGGAGGAGACAACTTCAACTAGTGGAGGGGGAAGGAAAAAGAAAAAGGAGATGCATTAATGGAGGTGGTGTAGTTAGTTAGGAGTAATGAAGAGAGAGAAACGTACGTAGAAGAGGGAGAGTAATGGGGGGAGAAGTATTGAGGAAGAAGAAGAGTGAGAGAGGGAGGATGTGGGAGGCAGGGGAAAGGGAGGAGAGGGGATGGGGGAGGGGAGGACGGGTGGGAAAAGGTGGTGGCGTGCTGCGCCTTAGCACTAGCGCGGGAGGAAAAGCGTGCTATTGCTAAAAGTGTAGCAGCAGCGCGCTTTTCTCACACGCGCTACTGCTAAACGGGCCAACCGTATGGACAATTTCAAAAAATTAGCAGCAGCGACGTGACTAGAAAGCGCGCTGCTACAATTGCTTTAGCAGTAACACGCATCGTGACACCGCGCTGCTGGTAAACTTAGGTTGTTGGATACTGTCGGTACATTTTTATAGCAGCGTGGTTTAGCCATCACGCGCTACTGCTAAAGTTTCATCTGTAGTGTGCTTTTCTTAACCTCGCTACTGCTAATTAGCAGTAGCGCCTCTTTTTGTGCTGCGCTGCTGCTAAGATTCTGTATAAGGTTTTCTCTAGTAGTGTGTGGTGTGATTTTAAATATCTAATATACAACTTTGATGTGGCACTTGCTTCAAAACAGGACTATCTTGCACGAGTGTTCTAGACTTAGAGTGCGAGTCCTGGACTTCAAGATGACAGGAGGGAATCTTGTGAAGAAATGGGTTCAATCTTGGTTTGACATATCACTATGAACTACCCTAACACAAACAAAGCGGAATTCACCATCGCCCACCTCCTCTCGAAGCTGGTGAAAGCCATAAACCAAGTGAGGCCCTTGGATCAGTGCTTCTTACGAAACTGTGGGAAGGCCGGTCACATTACCTCGCCGACCAGCATGTGGCGATAATATTACTCCTATAAAGGCTACCAATGGACCTCCGCATAACTAAGGTGCACACAGCAAATACTAAAAACTTATAGACGATAAAAAAACATCATATCAGCAACCGTAGATTCATATTTGACTGACACTATGCCTACGTCAAAGAAGGTGGTGGACCGATCAGGATATTAAGCTGCCACCCATTTTGGGTAAATAAACTCTCTGGCCACCCGCTCCAACCGCATATACACTGCTTTAAACAACGGTCGGTACTCCGTTCAGTGTAGTGTAGATCACGTACGAAGCAAGTGAGTCCAACGAAAAATAAACTGTAAAGGAGAGGAATTGTTGCCGTTGAAAACAAAATCATTTCTACATAGCCAAAACACCCATAATAAGGCATGCATACACTCTCACCCTTATTAGCGTTCTGAATCTGTTTGAAATACCGCTAACCAATGAACACAAATACTGACAACACTTATGAGCAGATACAAATTGGACGCTATTTGGATGACCAATCATGTAAAATGCACAAACTTGCATTGGTAAAGAAGGTATTTGATCGTCCCGTCATGAAGACAAAAGCTACACTTGTTTCCGTGCCAATTTCTCTCTCTTTCTCGTATGGCCTAATTTTGTTGCGAAATTTCTCTATGGACTAGATTAGACCTAAGTACCTATGAAAAGCGTCACATGGAAGCTTTTTCTTTCCTCTCTTGCAGGGCGATTAGGTAAAGCCTTCCTCCCCAGGAACCGATCGGCGAGCCCGTGGATTCGCCTCCCCTCCGTCTGCCGCTCTGGAGGCCAGTGGAGGGAAGGGGATTCCTAGTGCCTCGGCCCCGTGCAGTAGATAGGGAGGGTTTTAGACCTCACAGGGGCAACGCTCAGACGGGTGGCGGTGCTTCTTATTTGAGTCAGTGTTCCAGGCTTTGATCCTCCTGAAGTTCTTCTGTCGGGACGGATTAGATGGAGCTCCGGCGTAGATTCCTGCCAGCTCCTTGGGGCAAAGAGGTTAGGTTTATCGTTGTGCATACACAACAACGAAATTTGGTGTCGGATTCTTCAGATCAATTCAACGATTCAATGGCTATGACTGCAGTTCCTGGGCGCTGGTTCATAGGAGCACATTCGCGAAGACTTCCGTACAACATTGAGGCCAACGGATTTCAAGGTGTGCGTTGATGCGAGGTCAGGACACATCATCAACCTTGTTGGTATGGCGGCAATTTCTGCCAGGGAGATGGCTTTGGTTGATATGTATTTTGTAAGACCTTACTTATTGAATAATGCAATAAAGGTGGTTGTGTGCATCGCTCGATGTGAAGGCCAAGGTTATCCACCTTTTAAAAAAAGACCTCTTTTTAGTGATATAATGGACCATCAAAGTTGTAGTACAACTCGATGTTGCACCTCAGAAAATATATTTTTACTGGAAAACACAATGAAGAAAAGTAGGAAAAACCAAGAGTTTTTTTGTAAAAGAACAAAGTAACAACTTTAGAATTATTATGAGCAAAAAAATAGCGAGCCCAAAATTGTCGATGCCGCATATTGACTTTTCCATAAATACACCCTTAAGCTACTTTAAAATATAAAAATTAGTTTAAAAACATTTATACACCACTTGGCAACTAGTATGTCGTTACCTGATATCTTATGGTGGATTCAAATTCAAAAACTGCAGGACTTAACTCATCTATTCTATTTCATGGTGCCAACTTTGATCTCACTACAAACATATGTTGAAACCTACCAACGATCTGCCCCCCCTCCTCCCACACACACACACACATGAGCTGCATCCCTTCCAGCTCCTTCGGCTTGTTAGCATGTTGGTGGGTCCGCAACCCCCCTCTATAGATGTTCTTTGTTGGTCGGTTTCCATCCCGGTGCAGCTCCGGCTTCGACGTGTTCCCGAAGCTGGGTCTCTTTCCGGCTCCTTTGGCGCATTGGCGCCCCTGTGGCTCCGGTCCCGGCGGCCCGGATTTATGTTCTCTCCAGATCTTGCCTTGTCCGAGTCCTCCAGCCACCTTCGCTTCCCCTATGCCATCCCACCCAGTCGCCCAACCTTGGCCACCTCCATGCTCCCCCCACCTCCGCCTGATCTGTAGCTCTCACGTCTGGCGATGTCTGGTGCCTCCTTCGGCAGCGGATGCAGCTCCCCTTCCTGCAGTGGCAGTTTCAACTAACGACTTGGCTTCCTCTTCTCTGAATCTTGGCCCAACGGCTTGGGATTGCTCAGACTCTGGCCAAGGCGAAATGCTTGCTCGACCTTTCGATGTCGACATCGGCGACACTTGAGCGCGGGTGCCCTCACCTTCTTGGAGGCATTGCCATGGCCATCACATGTGCCCCTCTTCGAGCAGTAGGGGAAACCCTAGGTCCGGTTATCCGGACCGGGCGGCGATAGCGTCTCGGCGCCGTTCTCCTTCGTGAAGGCGTTGTCTTGTTTTTTCACGGCGTCCTTGGCGATGGATTTAGAGGTATTGGTCGTCATGTGGGGTTGGTTTGGGCTACTTACAGGGTAGCGAGTTTAGCTGTGTTGTGTCTATGTCTGGGTTGAGCATCCCATGTCTCTGCTCCATGCACCATGTTTACACCTTTTGCGTTCGTTCCATGTGTTGTGCTACCACTTGTATTAACTCTTAACTTCTCTATCAATGCAATGATACGCAGGATTTGCATATTCGCTAAAAAAACCCACCAACGACGTGCCAAGCAGTAAATAGATTTATTGGAGCTAGCTCTTGTACCGTACTTGTGTGATGCACGACTATATATAGTCTACTCATACAGAGCTTCACAACTTTTTTTTTGCGGGAAACCCTTCTAATCTATTCATCTTCAATCATGATAGTACAACGAACACTAGAAATAATAAAAATTACATCTAGATTCGTAGACCACCTAGCAACGACTACAAGCACTGAAGATAGCAATGAAATACCATTGTTAGATTGGGAGCCAAAATGAAGCCTCCTCAGGGCGTCTGGATCTGGGCCATTGGATTAGGTGTCCAAACAAATTCGGGCCGTTGGATCCCGAGATGGATCGATCCAGGCCGTTGGATAGTGAGATGGATCGATCCAGGCCGTTGGATAGTGAGATGGATCGATCCTGGCTGTCAGATCGAATGAAACACTGCTACAATGAATAATATGGTGCCACCGCCCGTGCCCCACCAAGGGCATTCTCGTCTTTTCACTAGCTGACGTATAAAGAGCAGCAGCCTGTGTGTAACCCTAGCCGCCACTCCTCCTGCATCCTCTCCCTCTCTCGATCTCCCCGCGCCTGCACCGCATCGCACACGCCCCAGGAAGGAAGAGGCGCCGTCGAACCCTAGCTGGCGCATCACGGCCGACGGGAGGAGCGCAGGAACCAACGGACGCACCTCCGGCGACCAGCTCTTCTCCCTCGCCCTCGGCATCCATGGCCTATGACCCGGCGCCGTAGCCGTCATCCTCGCCATCTAGCAAGCGGCAAGCAGTTGGGGAAGCAGCTCCGTGATGTGCGTCTTGTGGCGGGGCCGGATCCGGTGCTCAACACCACCATCTCGTGCATCACCGAGTCACCGCCGGGGACACTGCGCCGGCCGGTAGGAGGCCGGGCTCGCCTTTGAGCACGGGCTGCAGAAACGACGAGGACCCCAAGGTGAGACACGTCCGGCCCGTCAATCTCATGCTGTTGTTGATCGCCATCTCTCTCTGACCACTACAGATCGAGATTGGTGAACCTGTTTCCATAGTTCATACCTTGCTGAGAAAAAAACTGCCTTGTCAACGTGCTCCAAAAAAGAGTGCTAATGAACACAATCTATTGGGCATGAAAATAAACAAATAATAATTTGATTCCCTCCTGTAGAAACCAAGGAAAAGGCTCTGCCCCTTTTTACTAAACCATATCAATTAGCAAGAGTATATACTTGTGCTTAATTGAATACTGCAGTATGAGGATGTCGTTTTCTACCCGCTCATGTATAGTATTTACTTGGACATCCCTAGAAAAATCTCATGTTCTATGTTTTTATGTTCCTACGAATCTGATTAGACGAACTACACAGCAGAAGCAGTTTTTGCTAACATATAAGAATACACCAGCATCAGCTGGACGAGGTTTCCGGCCAGTTTGTCACATAGCTTGCGGGTCGCTGACATATTCGACTCAATTTACAGTTAATTTTTCTGCTCAAAATATATTTGCTCTTCAATTTCCTGCTGCAGTTGTCTTTTTGTGTGCTTACTACAGTGTGTTTGGGGTGTTGCATCTGATAAAATCTCATCAGTAGTGGTTTTGATTTTGATGTTTTATCTTTGCTAGAATCTCGGAAGCACACTTAGGTTGGAAACATGCCGGTAGCATTTATTTATCTTTATTTGTTGCTATTTGAGTTAGTTTGCTGCTTGGATATCATGCCATACCAGCTCTAACATCCATGCATATGATTTCTCCAGGGTCATATTCTGAATAATAGTGCAAGGTACTTTGAGTTAATGTTCTGCAAATTATTGCATCTGGAACGCTAGGATGTGTGGGAACACAAAGGTATGGCAACAAACTCTAGAATTTGATTATTAGCCTATTGTCATCCTCAAAACCTGATATAAAAATATTTATGACTGGAATGTTTGACGTGATCTCAAGTTTGATTTGCTAATGGTGGTTATATGATCTCAATTTGTGATATAGTGTGTGATGGAAATATCAGTTTTCCTGGCTTTCGTCGCATTTATTGTATAATTTTCCTCTTTTATATTCTTAGATTAGAGGCCTCTTGATCCATGGCACTGTCATCTGAATGCTCTGTCTTTTTAGTTACATAGATTCATTATTCAGGCCTCAGGTCATCTACTTGCTGGAATAGGCAACAAGTGGAGCAGTGTAGACTACAAAAACTGGTCTTAGGCTGCAAAAGTAGTGGGATGAGCATCCCTTGAGCACTATGTAGCTTTGTGACCTATTCTTAGGTTTATGCTTGATTATTTGTGTAATTTTGGTTGCTCCCAACTATGTTCTTAGCTGAAGATTATTTATTAGAATTTATGGAAATTGGAGGACTTATGTATATGTATAGTAAGCCTTTTATTTTCTTGTGACATATGTATAGTATCGTCAAGGTGCTTATATATTTTTTCAGTACATTGGATTATATTTTTCTAGGTGACATATGTACAATATTGTCCTGCTCCTCGGGTGAGCGCTTCCCCTGTGACCTTGACCCCCTGTCTCTGCTTCTCCACTGCGACAACATCTTCTTATCTACATTGGCCATAGTGCCCTATGTTTTTACGACATATTTTTGGATCCTAATGCAGTTATGGTCTTCTATGAGATAATTTGGTTCATCGTGTTGGTAGAGCATTCTCTTAGTTGACCATTTGTTTGTGTTTTGGTTCTGGTTGAGATACTAAAGGCATAGGGTACTATGCATTTAGTAAAAGACCCTTCATAGACCATTATCTATGAAACTAAAAGACACTTCATGTTTTGTATGCAGGAGTTGGTGTGTGCCTCCATTGCGGCTTAGGATGTTTACGGTGGTTCTTTCTTTTTTATCCGAATGGAGAGGGCCACTGGTTCTTGATCATAAGGTTAACCAATTTTTTTTATGTTGCGTGCTCATGCTGCTCTATGTAGCGACCCGACCTCAGACGGTCAAGCCTCTGTGTTGCTGTGCCATCCCTGGATCAGTATGCTGGCACACACAGTACATCAATGTATATATCAAAGTGCAATCACATGTATAATGAACGTAAAACTGATATATACCTCATAATACTCAGCGGAAACAAACAAACGGGTGTGGAGTCCCATCAACGCCATCGGCAGGTTGAGTGTAGACCGTAACCCTGTACCGTACTCTTACTTGTCGAGAAAATATCTGCAACATGATACGTTGCAGGCGTGTAGGTCAGTACATTGAATGTATCGGCAAGATCACAATATGAGAAAACAGATGATAAAACTATACTATATGCAATATGGCTTTATGGCTCTGTATCTGAGTTTTGTTTCCGTAAAAGCTGGTTTTATTTTCCCTACATCAAAGGAATAAATGAAGTCTGTACTATGGAGTTTTCTGTCATGACATGGTTCCGCCAACCGATGTCTCATAGTCCAAATTCATCATAAGTTGCCCACAATTAAGTTATCAGTCCGGTGTTGAGAGTTCCGAGATAGATCCAAGTCCAGGCTCAAATTGTCCGTAATCGGGACACGGCTAATCGATTAGGTTATAACCCTCTGCAGAGGTTTGTACACTTTACCCGCAAGATTCGATCCCTCTCTTTACGTTCTCGCACTTCAGGGTGTTTGAGAACAAGATGACCGAAACATGGTCTTCCGAAGAGTTCCTCTGACCACTGTCCGGTACTCATCCCATCCTACCGTAGTTCTACATCTGCTAGTACCGTCCCAGCCGGAGTCACCACTAAGTCAACCAAGCCAGAGCCCATAATGACTTGCGGTTGCAGGGTAAGCTTCCGGGCATGAAGTATTCTTCCGTCTCTTTGAGTCTGGGTGAAGCTTTCCGCAAGATGTCATGGCGCTTCTCCATGCATCCCGGCCAACCACTGGTTTCTCCAGGGTGCCCGTCAACCATCCTTCACCCAGTAGTGTGTATTGAATTCTTGTCTCGAGTCTTGAAGTCTTGAGGCCTTGAAGATGCAGTCCTTGCAGATTTCTTCATGGTGTTGTCGTCATTGACGTAGGTCCTCCATTCTCACACCACTCCTGAGCACTCATACCAAACCCCGTCTACTATAGCGTAGCATTAGAATAAATAACGTCCCGGGCTTGGTAACAGGGTGATGGGTTCCTACCTCATGCATACTACTCAACTACAAGGATTCAATAACACTACTGAGGTGTGGTTGCAAGGATGCCACTAAATGCAATAAAAACATAGGTATGAAAGCATGGTCAAAGTGAACTTGCCTTGTTGACGATCTTCGAAAACTAGGGATTCGTAGTAGCAAGCTTCGCACTCCGGAAATTCTACCGAGGCAAACAATAACTATAATAAGCACATAGCATATGATCACATAACACAATAGCATAGTAATATAACACACCAAAACAAACGAATCAAAACCCAAAGGAAAAACTCAAGAAAACCAACTCAAGTTTACCTACTTCAAGCAACAACAAAAACTAGTTTTTAAATAACAAAATTTTCTCAACATAACCAAACCATGGGTTTATTTTAACTTAACAGAAAATAATGCATTAAGCAATTAGGAGCAAAAAGAATCAATTTAAAAGCTATAGTAAAACTCCTATTAGGCCTAATCCAATTTATATTAAGAAAATAAAATAAAAAGTTTTATTTATTATAAATAAAAGTTCATCCTATGAAGTGACAGAAACTATCCTAGAATAATCAATCACATGTGAAAAATAAATTGCTTTACTAATTAAAATAATAGGAAAACAGTAACTAGTTAATTAATTAGGATTAACAAGATTCTGCTTAAAACTATTTTTATTAATCCTAAAATACCCAAATTAATTCCTACGGTTAGGCAATGTCAAAACAAAGTTGGGACAAAAAGAATCATATAAAAATAATTTTCCTAACTCATGTTATAACAGATTTACTATTCTGACTAAAACTAAATTAAAGCAATTATAAATAATTTTAACATAGCTAATAATATTTTCTACAGAAACTATAGAAAATTTTCAAACCAAGAAAAAAAGAATCACCTAAAAATATTAAACATAATAAAAGATATGAATTTTTCAAATCTGAAACTATTCTGTTAAAACAGAAAACGAAAATAAAAGAAAACGGGCTAAATGGGCCTAACTAACGCCCTGTGCGTAATATAACTAAACGGACCTAGGGTTTTAACGAATCGGCCGATTTAAATAAAAAACCTAACTTAAAAATAAACCGGACTAACTAAACCGGACCGAACCGGTTTTATATAAAAAAACATACCCCTTCGGGGGGGGATTTAATCTCGACCGTACGCGTCGGATCTAACGGCGAGGAGGGGGGTCCGGCGACTTACCGGTCGGCGACGGCGGCGGCGGCTCGGCCGACGATGGTTCCGGCGACTCCGGTGGTCGGGGCGGCGAAGGTCGGCGGATGCATGGCGAGGGAGTCCGGGGTAGGTGGGCGAGCTCGGGGTGGCCGGGTGGGTCGGGCGGCGGTAATGGCGGCGGGCGGCGCTCGTCTCCGGAAAGGCATGGAGGGAGGAGGCGTGGGTGAGGCGAGGGGGAACGGGTCGCGTGGGGTTTATAGGGGGGCTCACCTTGGCGAGGAGGCGATCGGGAGGATCGGCGAATCCGGATCCGGCGGGATCCGTGAGCGGCGGCGCTTCGATGGCGTGGCGAGGAGGAAGAAGGAGGTGGGGTCAGGCGTCGATGAGGAGAGAGAGGTGGCGGCGGGCGACGATCGGGAGGGGTTCGAGCGCGAGGATGGGGTGGCTCGGCTTGGCTCATTGGGTGGCAGTTGGGCGCTGGTGGGCAGTCTTGGTATGCTGAGCTAGTGGCCTTTGGTGGCGCTGAGGGGTTTCCTTTTTTAAATTTATTTATTTTTAATAAAAACAAAACAGAGATAACTTATAAAATATAAATATTTTATATAGGACATATATATACCAAAATGATCAGGGAATATTCCCTATCATTTGAACATTTTTCCAAAGGCAAAATCAAAAATTTATAATTTTTTTTTTCAAATTCATTTTAAACTCAAATTTGAATTCAAAACTTTTGGCATTGTTTTCCTATGATATTTTTTGAGTGTCATATTTACTCCTCTCATACTTTTGCTCAAGTATTTATCAGGCATAGTTTTTGATATGATTCCCACTTGCCAAAGTTTGAATTCAAATTCCAGAACTCAAATTTGAAAGAGGGTTTCCTTTCAAATGGCTTTCAATTTGTTACTTTTAAATTCCAACTCATATTTCATATAATTGAAGAAGTCATTTTATCTTCCCTTATGAAAATCATTGAGTTGCATAAAGCTTTGAATTTGAAATATTCCCAAATGAAATTCAAATCTTTTCCAAAACCCTTTTCATATGGAAGAAGTCATGTCATCTTCACTCTAGGGTTTGGTGTTGGAATGAACTTGAATTCATTGGGATCCAAAAGGCAAAGGGGAAAGTTTGGGAAAGTCATTTCATTCCCTCTCATTCAACTTTCAAAAGTTTTCAAATTCCACTCAGTTTCACTCAATCAATCAAACCATCAATCAGACAACAAGCATAGTTATTTATTTAATATAACATTCCAAAAATTTAGAGTTTTGGGATGTTACACTCTATGTTTTCTTTCTTGATCTGAATGGAGAGAGTGCCACTGGTTCTTGATCTTAAGGTGACCCAATTTTTTTGTTGCGTGCTCATGCTGCTCATTGTTTTCTTTTAATGCTTCTAGCTTGCTATTTTATTGTTGTTAGGAATGCAGTGTTAATTTAGTTTCCTACTATTTTGATCTGTCAAGTATATTAAAAACTTTGTAAGTTCTAATGTATCAACAAGAATCTGCGGATGCTTCTTTTCTTCTTGGGTTCTTAAAAAAGCACAAAGGTCGTCCATCTTGAACTGTAATTTGTTCGATAATGTTTTTCTAATTACCTAGGAAATTATTAGTCATTTTGGTGTTTGGAGGTACACTGTCAAGGTGACTAATAAAATATTTTCCTTGTACAATGTACAATGCATATATAAGTTAATATTATGTAATTTTGTGTTAGGAAAGTGCGCTTTTGCTTTGGTCTTGCTGTTGTTATGAGGTCCATTTTTAAAGAGCACAGTCCCATCCTTCCATTATCATGGTCCCATTCGGTAAATGAAGTTACTATAGTTGAGAGCATGGATATGGCCCTTCCAAAGCTCTATGCAACAGAGAACGGCGGGCGCGGCAGAGCGGGACAGTTGGAGGACACGTCGGCCTGCTGCTACGAGTAAGGTCCATACTGTGCTTTTAGTCTCACACCGCAAATTTGATAGAATTTTCACCGCTATATGAACGTTCGCCTCGGGAATGGTCTCACTAAGTACCAGTAGAGTAGGTTACGACTCGATTATGCCTGCCGGGACAGTGTATAGGGTTGAGAGTATCCACTATGTACAATATTGATCAGTTTTGCCTAATTATTTAGTGGATATTTGCATCACTGGTCATGAAACGATGTTGTTAGTGGTGGATTGGTAGGCAGATGCAAATCAAATCATCATTTTTGTTGATTCGATAGAGCTGACAATATTAAGATCCGTGTATCACGAATCTGTATCCAAATTCCATGAATGAATCAAGTAGAAGAATTTTCTATGAAGTCCATGTTCATGAGATGTAGGGTAATTTCAACTGTCTGTTTAGGGAATGTACCAAAAATTCGTGTTAAAATTCAGTAAGAACAAGCACAATTATTTTCTTTTTGACTTTTGGTTCTAAGCAACTCCAAATCCTTTAAGCTATGAAACACATGGGAGTGATGTCTGAAGCATACAATACTAGTTGTTAGCTATTCAGTTCATTGATGGCGGCGAGCCGTTTGATCTACAAATCTCGGAAGTGCGGAATTACATGACCTGCAAAATAATTGTGGTGTTTTTGGTGATTAGTTAACTTGGGTTGCTGTACAATTTCTGATTTAAAGCTGAAGGTGTTTGGTCTTGCTGACTTGTGCCCTCTTGTGATGACAAAAAAATAAAATGGTCCAAAGGATCAGCTCAGGGGACTCGAGGTAGGTCTGGCAGAAGCTTTGTGTCTCAAGTAAGCATTCCAAGCATTTCTTCATTTGTGCACCTCGCAATACTAGCATATATATTATTCTTCAGTTGTTTGGTTTAATTATCAACGGTTCAACACAGGCACTACTTAATCAATGTTTGATTTCATATTGGTCTCCTTGCCTTTCACTGCATTTAATGGAAGAACTGAAATATTGTAAACTATCTCGGTAGCCCAACTAAAGAAGGGGTCAGAAAGTAAGCTCACCAGCGAGTCAATTTCAAATGCCACTACAACGAAACAAGCAGCTCAGGAGCTTGATCTTCGATCAGAGGTCTAGGACTAGGAGAGATGAGTTTGCGGGTGTAATATCACATCGCCTTTAAGGTAAAATATACATTCCACTCAAACCAAGTTCTTCTCAGAATTATTCAAAGTTTTGAATAGCAGGCTAAGCCTCTTAGCGGTGGCTCATGCTGCCAATGTATATATTTAAGTCCACTATTTCAGTGGAATAATCTACCAATAACTCACATAGGCTGTTAATGTACCAGGACTTTGTCAGCCAAATAACTTGCATAGGATTTAGAATTATGCTTTTGGTTGGTTTAGTTTATTAATATTACTTGAGGTAGCCTTTTGAAAATATATGTAAGCAGACCCGAGTACTCATTCAAAGTGTTTTGTTATTAACATTCATATATATGTAGCTCTGCTAAGTGTTCGTGGGTTTAGTTTTCCAATACAATATAAATGATGTTTTCTGTATAGAATAAGATGGAACTAAACATATCTAGTGCAACATTTGGAATTAATCAACTTTGACAAGCTTCAACAGATATAACTTTACAATACTCCCCCCGTCCCAAAATAAGTGTCGCTTATTTAGTACAAAGTTGTAGAATAAGTGAGACTTATTTTGGGATGGAGGGAGTACCATATAGTTGATCTTGCTTTCTCAGGATAGCATGCGGATCACCATATTTCCTATTTGATAAGCATATGATATTTACTGTCTAACTCTGAACTATAAATAATATGATTGCAGGTCGCTGTCTATAATCTCTCTCTCTCTCTCTCTCTCTCTCTCTCTCTCTCTATCTATCTCTCTGACTACCCCTCCTCCCATTAATCTATCAATAACCCACATAGGCGTTTGAATTTATAGGAACGAACATGTTATCTTGTAAGTACATATGTATACAATTTTTTGGCTTAAGAAGCACAGACTATATTTAGATCCCTTTGTTGCCTGCTATATGGTTTTGTGTAAACGAAAAAGTTACCAAATATTTTCCAGCTATCTCTCGAGTGATTTTGCTTGTTAGTAATGTTTACACTACCTAAATCCTAAGCTAGGGTTTATCAGTAATTAGATATACTTAGGTAAGTAGAACTGTAAAAGTCTAATAATAAAGGTTCATCAAAATGGGGAATCTTTCATGTACATGATCATATTTTTTGTTGGGATTCTTTTCTTATTTTCCTCCCCTAAACCAGGACATCACAGCCTCTGTTTGCTTGATTAAGTGGCTTTGATCAGTTGGTGTAAATACTAAGGTTTTTTATCAAGAGCAAATCATAAAGTCATATATTGTAGATTTGTAGACTAAAATAGCCGTTCATCCTCACTATTTGATTTTGGATGTCCCTATTAACGTTTCTCCAGCTGACTACAAAGTTGTTGTTTTAGTTGTTGCCGCATATTTTTATTTTTTTGAATGTGGGAGAATAGCGAAAGGGGTACATTTCAGTTATCATATGATTAGAAATATACCTTGCTCCCTATCTTTTTGGATATGCACTTGTGTTAGTTATGTGAGCTATGGTTGTCCTGTTACATGTACTTCTTGGGGCTGTAGCACTACTCATCTGCATGTACAAAGTTTATTTATATACAAGACAAAATGACTGCAGACTTGGTTTATATTAGGTCTCCTTTCCAAATATGGTTCTAATTTTTTTCTTTGATGCCAGGTGCCACATTGTGCAGAACAAGGAGAGATTGTCGAGGCGGAGCCGTGACGATTGTGGAGGTCATAATCATTAGTTCATCATCATGAAGCAGAAGAATTCGGTATAGCTTTGCCATGGCGAGGTTCTCACCTGCTTTGCGAGTACTTATTTTTATATGCTCGGGCTTAAAATTGGTTTTGTGGCATCATGGATAAGGCAAATATGACAACTGTCTCTACTGTTACATTTTTTGGGCAATTTCTTTTCCATCGGCCCATTATAACCTCTGTTAGATAATTTGCAACATGCTCACATGGTAAGGGTGTCCTAAACTGAAGATTCATGTTTCTTGTGGAAAAGCCACCTATCTATTTTTTATGTAGGATTTTGACTTAAAACTGGTTTTGTGGCATCATGAATTTCATTATGTTCTGGAAGTCAAGGTTCTGGTCGATTGATTTATGTCTTGAATTCCCTTATGTTTTCTGTGTGGTCATACATCTGTGAGTTATTTTACATGCACCTCCATTCTTATGCTGAAAGACAAAATTTGTGAATGATTCTGTTGGAGTTTGGAGTACTATGAGCATTTCTGAAGGTTCACACCATGGCGACTGCTGGAGCAAGCATTCACCTCAATGCAGGGGACATCTGGTTGATAACAATCTTCTCCCGTTTAGTTATCCTTTGTTGCTCCATTTTATAGCTCCTCATGCTTGAAAGTTTTTTGTTCCTTTCTTTCTTCTTGTTGAGTACTTCATGGCCTGGTTGTGTTTGAACCCTTCGTGGTGCTGACTGGTGTGCCACCCTGGTGAGATCCAACATGAAGAATAGGAAGTAGAGAGGGAGTTGGGGAGGACTTTTGCAAAGATGATTAGGGGGTCATGGATTTGTGTACCTAGCTACCATACCTAATATTGTGTCTGCTACCCATATTTATTTTTATGGTTTGCTTCCTGGTGTTCTAAGATTTCCTGCCAGCAATACCTCCATCAAACCTAGGGAAGACAATTTTTTAGTAATGTATTGCCTTTTGTTCCATGCTTGTGGATATGCTTTTTTGGGTCGCAAAATTTTATTTGTTTCCATTCTAGGTTCACTTCCATCTCTTTAGAATTGTATCAACAGTTCTTTCGGACAATGCCTCTACGAGCAAGATCTTACAGAGCTATCCAATACACTACTTTCGCCGTATGTCATAGAAGAACTATATATATATCGGTTCTCTTAGGCTACTTTGAGGACTTGCTTTTGGTATATCATGTGACATTTTCTATGACATGCTCAAAGTGATGTAATTAACTAAACCATTATTGTTATTAGTGCTTAGTTCCACCTATATCTTTCTTTGAAAAATTCAAATGATGGAATCAATGGTCTATATTTCCTTCAGTCTCTCAAATATATATTGCGTAACCAGTAGTGGACTGGTGGGTGATGCCATCGTGTAACAGCTAGAATCGAATATGAAGAGTGTTCTATCAAGTTGGATATAATGTCACTTCATTGTAAATAAGTTATTGTATGCTGCAATTCTTCTTTGTTTTTGGTATACTGTTGTAAACCTGCACACCTTTCCCTTTCATCATGTCAATCTATCAAATTTGAAGTGTGACCTATTGTGTTGGATGGTAGCCGGGTTGGGTATGACCGCACCCGGCAGGGGTGCGGGGTGCGGCAAGCCGCACTTTCCATCTAGTAGAAGGATATACCAGGCTTAGTGTACAATTGTCCAATCTACTTGGGTGTGCAACCACTATCATAAGAGATCGATCATCTAATACATACATCAATAATATATAGGAAAATGAGGCATCAGGAAACGATGGGAAACCTTATGCTTAGAGCAAGAGAGAAGATAACTCATGCCCCCACAAGCTGCCTAAGTTGTGCATCCTAAACTAGATGACGTGCGGCATTGCTACCTCTTGAGCACTGCGTTGGTTTCCCTTGAAGAGGAAAGGGTGATGCAGCAAAGTAGCGTAAGTATTTCCCTCAGTTTTTGAGAACCAAGGTATCAATCCAGTAGGAGGCCTCGCACGAGTCCCTCGCACCTACACAAACAAATAAATCCTCGCAACCAACGCGATAAGGGGTTGTCAATCCCTACACGGTCACTTACGAGAGTGAGATCTGATAGATATGATAGGATAATATTTTTGGTATTTTTATGATAAAGATGCAAAGTAAAATAGAAGGCAATAAAAATAACTAAGTGTTGGAAGATTAATATGATGGAAAATAGACCCGGGGCCCATAGGTTTCACTAGTGGCTTCTCTCAAGAGCATAAGTATTTTACAGTGGGTGAACAAATTACTGTTGAGCAATTGACAGAATTGAGCATAGTTATGAGAATATCTAGGTATGATCATGTATATAGGCATCGCGTCCGAGACAAGTAGACCGACTCCTGCCTGCATCTACTACTATTACTCCACACATCGACCGCTATCCAGCATGCATCTAGAGTATTAAGTTCATAAGAACAGAGTAACGCTTTAATCAAGATGACATGATGTAGAGGGATAAACTCATGCAATATGATATAAACCCCATCTTGTTATCCTCGATGGCAACAATACAACATGTGCCTTGCTGCCCCTACTGTCACTAGGAAAGGACACCGCAAGATTGAACCCAAAGCTAAGCACTTCTCCCATTGCAAGAAAGATCAATCTAGTAGGCCAAACCAAACTGATAATTCGAAGAGACTTGCGAAGATAACCAATCATACATAAAAGAATTCAGAGAAGATTCAAATACTGTTCATAGATAAACTTGATCATAAACCCACAATTCATCGGTCTCAACAAACATACCACAAAAGAAGATTACATCGAATAGATAGAAGACCACATTGTATCGAGATCCAAAATGAGAGAAGAAGCCATCTAACTAATAACTATGGACTGATACGTCTCTAACATATCTATAATTTTTTATTGTTCCATGCTACTTTATCTATTGTTTTAGGCTTTACTGGGCTTTATTTTCCACTTTTATATCATTTTTGGGACGAACCTACTAACCGGAGGCCCAGCCCATATTGCTGTTTTTGCCTATTTCAGTATTTCGAAGAAAAGGAATATCAAACGGAGTCCAAACGGAATGAAACCTTCGGGAACGTGATTTTCTTGAAGGAAATATGCCCTAGAGGCAATAATAAAGTTATTATTTATTTCCTTATATCATGATAAATGTTTATTATTCATGCTAGAATTGTATTAACCGGAAACATAATACATGTGTGAATACGTAGACAAACAGTGTCACTAGTATGCCTCTACTTTACTAGCTCGTTAAATCAAAGATGGTTATGTTTCCTAACCATAGACATGAGTTGTCATTTGATTAACGGGATCACGTCATTAGGAGAATGATGTGATTGACTTGACCCATTCCGTTAGCTTAGCACTTGATGCGTTTAGTATGTTGCTTATGCTTTCTTCATGACTTATACAAAGTTCCTGCAACTATGAGATTATGCAACTCCGTTTACCGTAGGAACACTTTGTGTGCTACCAAACGTCACAACGAATCGGGTGATTATAAAGGTACTCTACAGGTGTCTCCAAAAGTATATGTTGAGTTGGCATGAATCGAGATTAGGTTTTGTCACTCCGATTGCTCGGAGAGGTATCTCTGGGCCTTCTCGGTAATACTCATCACCTAAGCCTTGCAAGCATTATAACTAATGAGTTAGTTATGAAATGATGTACTACAGAACGAGTAAAGAGACTTGCCGGTAACGAGATTGAACTAGGTATTGGATACCGACGATCAAATCTCGGGCAAGTAACATACCGATGACAAAGGGAACAACGTATGTTGTTATGCGGTTTGACCGATAAAGATCTTCGTAGAATATGTAGGAACCAATATGAACGCCCAGGTTCCGCTTATCGGTAATTGACCAAGAATAGTTCTAGGTCATGTCTACATAGTTCTCGAACCCGTAGGGTCCGCACGCTTAACGCCACGATGACAGTTTATTATGAGTTTATAAGTTTTGATGTACGAAGTTTGTTCGAGTCCCGGATGTGAGCACGGACATGGCGAGGAGTCTCGAAATGGTCGAGACATAAAGATCGATATATTGGAAGCCTATGTTTGGACTTGGAAAGGTTCGGATGAAAAGCGGCATTTTACCGGAACACGGGGTTACGGAACCCTCCGGGGTCATTGGGCCTTGATGGGCCAGAAGGGAGAAGAGGAGGGCCGGCCAGGGCAGGCCGCGCGCCCCCTCCCCCTCTAGTCCGAATAGGACAAGGAGAGGGGGGACGGCGCCCCCCTCCCACTTCCCCCTTCCCCAAGACCTAATCCAACTAGGAAAGGGGGGGAGTCCTACTCCCGGTGGGAGTAGGACTCCTCCAGGCGCGCCTCCCTAGGGCCGGCCGCACCCCCCCGTGCGCCGTTATATCACGGGGCAGGGGCACCCCATGACACACAAGTTGATCTACGGATCGTTCTTTAGCCGTGTGCGGTGCCCCCTCCACCATATTCCACTCGGTCATATCGTCGCGGAGCTTAGGCGAAGCCCTGCGCCGGTGAAGTCATATCGTCGCGGAGCTTAGGCGAAGCCCCTGCGTCGGTGGAGCATCATCATCGCCACCACGCCGTCGTCTTGTGGAACTCATCCCCGACGCTTTGCTGGATCGGAGCAGGGGATCGTCATCGAGCTGAATGTGTGCTGAACTTGGAGGTGCCGTGCGTTCGGTACTTGGATCGGTCGGATCATGAAGACGTACGACTACATCAACCGCGTTGTTATAACGCTTCCGCTTACGGTCTACGAGGGTACGTGGACATACACTCTCCCCTCTCGTTGCTATGCCATCACCATGATCTTGCGTGTACGTAGGAAATTTTTTGAAATTACTACGTTCCCCTACAGTGGCATCCGAGCCTGGTTTTATGCGTTGATGTCATATGCACGAGTAGAACACAAGTGAGTTGTGGGCGATAGAAGTCATACTGCTTACCAGCATGTCATACTTTGGTTCAGCAGTATTGTGAGATGAAGCGGCCCGGACCGACATTACGCCAGACGCTTACGCGAGACTGGTTTCACCGCTCGAGCACTTGTTGCTTAAAGGTGACCGCGGGTGTATGTCTCTCTCACTTTAGTTGAACCGAGTGGCTACGCCCGGTCCTTGCGAAGGTTAAAACAGCACCAACTTGACAAACTATCGTTGTGGTTTTGATGCGTAGGTAAGAACGGTTCTTGCTCAGCCCGTAGCAGCCACGTAAAACTTGCAACAACAAAGTAGAGGACGTCTAACTTGTTTTTGCAGGGCATGTTGTGATGTGATATGGTAAAGACGTGATGCTATATTTTATTGTATGAGATGATCATGTTTTGTAACCGAAGTTATCGGCAATCGGCAGGAGCCATATGGTTGTCGCTTATTGTATGAAATGCAAAAGCCATGTAATTGCTTTACTTTATCACTAAGCAGTAGCGATAGTCGTAGAAGCAATAGTTGGTGAGACGACAACGATGCTACGATGGAGATCGAGGTGTCGCGCCGGTGACAATGGTGGTCATGACGGTGCTTCGGAGATGGAGATCACAAGCACAAGATGATGATGGCCATATCATATCGCTTATATTGATTGCATGTGATGTTTATCCTTTATGCATCTTATCTTGCTTTGATTGACGGTAGCATTATAAGATGATCTCTCACTAAAATTATCAAGAAGTGTTCTCCACGAGTATGCACCGTTGCTAAAAGTTCAGTAGTACCCAGACACCACGTGATGATCGGGTGTGATAAGTTCTACGTCCATCTACAACGGGTGCAAGCCAGTTTTGCACACGCAGAATACTCAGTTAAACTTGACGAGCCTAGCATATGCAGATATGGCCTCGAACACGGAGACCGAAAGGTCGGCGTGAATCATATAGTAGATATGATCAACATAGTGATGTTCACCATTGAAAACTACTCCATCTCACGTGATGATCGGTTATGGTTTAGTTGATTTGGATCACGTAATCACTTAGATGACTAGAGAGATATCTGTCTAAGTGGGAGTTTTTAATATGATTAATTGAACTTAAATTTATCATGAACTTAGTACCGATAGTATTTTGCTTGTCTATGTTTACTGTAGATAGATGGCTCGTGCTATTGTTTCGTTGAATTTTAATGCGTTCCTTGAGAAAGCAAAGTTGAAAGATGATGGTAGCAATTACACGGATCGGGTCCAGAATTTGAGGATTATCCTCATTGCTACATTGAAGAATTACGCCCCGAAGCACCGGCTGGGTGCCAGCCTGTCAGAGGAGCAACGCCGAAGTTGTGAACGTCTGGCGAGCAAAAGTCGATGACTACTCTATAGTTCAGGTGTGCCATGCTTTACGGCTTAGAACCGGGTCTTCAACGACGTTTTGAGCGTCATGGAGCATATGAGATGTTCCAAGAGTTGAAGTTAATATTTCAAGCAAATGCCCGGATTGAGAGATATGAAGTCTCCAATAAGTTCTATAGCTGCAAGATGGAGGAGAATAGTTACAAGTGAGCACATACTCAAAATGTCTAGGTATAATAATCACTTAATTCAGCTGGGAGTTAATCTTCCGGATGATAGTGTCATTGACAGAATTCTCCAATCACAGCCACCAAGCTACAAGAGCTTCGTGATGAACTATAATATGCAAGGGATGACTAAGACAATTCCTGAGCTCTTCGCAATGCTAAAAGCCGTGGAGGTAGAAATCAAGAAAGAGCATCAAGTGTTGATGGTCAACAAGACCACTAGTTTCAAGAAAAGGGCAAAGGGAAGAAGAAGGAAACTTCAAAAGAACAGCAAGAAAGTTGCTGCTCAAGAGAAGAAACCCAAGTCGGACCTATGCCCGAAATCGAGTGTTTTACCGCAAGCGCATGGACCTTTGGAAGCGGAACTGCCCCAAGTATTTGGCGGATAAGAAGGATGGCAAGGTGAACAAAGGTATATGTGATATACATGTTATTGATGTGTACCTTACTAGAGCTCGTAGTAGCACTGGTATTTGATACCGGTTACATTGCTAATATTTGCAACTCAAAGCAGGGGACTACGGAATAGGCGAGCACTAGCAAAGGACGAGGTGACGATCTTGGCGTGGGAAAGCGGTTCCAAAGTCAATGTGATCGCGGTCGGCACGCTACCTCTACATCTACCTTCGGGATTAGTTTTAGACCTAAATAATTGTTATTTGGTGCCGCGTTGAGCATGAACATTATATCTGGATCTTGTTTGATGCGAGACGGTTATTCATTTAAATCAGAGAATAATGGTTGTTCTATTTATATGAGTAATATCTTTTATGGTCATGCACCCTTGAAGAATGGTCTATTCTTGTTGAATCTCGACGTAGTGATACACATATTCATAATGTCGAAGCCAAAAGATGCAGAGTTGATAATGATAGTGCAACTTATTTGTGGCAATCGCCGTTTAGGTCATATCGGTGTAAAACGCATGAAGAAACTCCATACAGATGGACTTTTGGAATCACTTGATTATGAATCACTTGGTACTTGCGAACCGTGCCTCATGGGCAAGATGACTAAAACACCGCTTCTCCGGTTGTATGGAGAGAGCAACAGATTTATTGGAAATCATACATACGTATGTATGTGGTCCGATGAATGTTGAAGCTCGTGGCGGATATCGTTATTTTCTCACCTTCACAGATGATTTAAGCGAATACGGGTATATCTACTTGATGAAGCATAAATCTGAAACATTTGAAAAGTTCAAAGAATTTCAGAGTGAAGTTGAAAATCATCGTAACAAGAAAATAAAGTTTCTACGATCTGATCGTGGAGGAGAATATTTGAGTTACGAAGTTTGGTCTACATTTGAAGCAATGCGGAATAGTTTAGCAACTCACGCCACCAGGAACACCACAGCGTAATGGTGTGTCCGAATGTCGTAATCGTACTTTACAAGATATGGTGCGATCTATGATGTCTATTTCCGATTTACCGCTATCGTTTTGGGGTTATGCTTTAGAGACGGCCTCATTCACGTTAAATAGGACACCGTCAAAATCCGTTGAGACGACACCTTATGAACTATGGTTTAGCAAGAAACCAAAGTTGTCGTTTCGAAAGTTTGGGGTTGCGATGCTTATGTGAAAAAACTTCAACCTGATAAGCTTGAACCCAAATCGGAAAAATGTGTCTTCATAGGATACCCAAAGGAGACAATTGGGTATACCTTCTATCACAGATCCGAAGGCAAGACATACGTTGCTAAGAATGGATCCTTTCTAGAGAAGGAATTTCTCTCGAAAGAAGTGAGTGGGAGGAAAGTGGAACTTGATGAGGTAATAGTACCAGCTCCCTTATTGGAAAGTAGTTCATCACATAAATCGGTTTCTGTGACACCTACACCCGCTTAGCGAGGAAGATAATGATAATGATCATGAAACTTCAGATCAAGTTGTCACTGAACTTTGTAGATCAACCAGAATAAAATCCGCACCAGAGTGGTACGGTAATCCTATTCTGGAAGGTATGCTACTAGATCATGGTGAACCTACGAACTATGAAGAAGCGATGGTGAGCCCAGATTCGCTAAAATGGCTTGAAGCCATGAAATCTGAGATGGGATCCATGTATGAGAACAAAGTATGGACTTTGGTTGACTTGCCCGATGATCGGCAAGCCATTGAGAATAAATGGATCTTTAAGAAGAAGACTGGCGATGGTAATATAACTGTCTATAAAGCTCGACTTGTTGCGAAAGGTTTTCGACAAGTTCAAGGGGTTGACTACGATGAGACTTTCTCACCCGTAGCGATGCTTAAGTCTGTCCGAATCATGTTAGCAATTGCTGCATTTTATGATTATGAAATTTGGCAAATGGATGTAAAAACTGCATTCTTGAATGGATTTCTAGAAGAAGAGTTGTATATGATGCAACCAGAAGGTTTTGTTGATCCAAAAGGTGCTAACGAAGTGTGCAAGCTCCAGCGATCAATTTACGGTCTGGTGCAAGCCTCTCGGAGTTGGAATAAACGCTTTGATAGTGTGATCAAAGCATATGGTTTTATACATACTTTTGGAGAAGCCTGTATTTACAAGAAAGTGAGTGAGAGCTCTGTAGCATTTCTGATATTATATGTCGACGACATATTATTAATTGGAAATGATATAGAATTTCTGGATAGCATAAAAGGATACTTGAATAAAAGTTTGTCAATGAAAGACCTCGGTGAAGCTGCTTACATATTGGGCATCAAGATCTATAGAAATAGATCAAGACGCTTAATTGGACTTTCACAAAGCACATACCTTGATAAACTTTTGAAAAAGTTCAAAATGGATCAGGCAAAGAAAGGTTTTTTACCTGTGTTACAAGGTGTGAAATTGAGTCAGACTCAATGCCCGACCACAGCAGAAGATAGAGAGAAAATGAAAAATGTTCCCTATGCTTCAGCCATAGGCTCTATCATGTATGCAATGCTGTGTACCAGACCTGACGTATGCTTAGCAATAAGCTTGGCAGGAAGGTACCAAAGTAATCCAGGAGTGGATCACCGGACAGCGGTCAAGAACATCTGAAATACGAAAAGGACTAAGGATATGTTTCTCGCATATGGAGGTGACAAAGAGCTAATCGTAAATGGTTACGTCGATGCAAGCTTTGACACCGATCCGGACGATTCTAAATCACAAACCGGATACGTATTTTTATTAAGCGGTGGAGCTGTCGGTTGGTGCAGTTCTAAACAAAGCGTCATGGCGGGATCTACATGTGAAGCGGAGTACATAGCTGCTTCGAAGCAGCAAATGAAGGAGTCTGGATGAAAGAGTTCATTTCCGATCTAGGTGTCATACCTAGTGCATCGGGACCAATGAAGATCTTCTGTGACAATCTTGGTGCAATTGCCTTGGCAAAGGAATCCAGATTTCACAAGAGGACCAAGCATATCAAGAGACGCTTCAATTCCATTCGGGACCAAGTCCAAGTGGGAGACATAGAGATTTGCAAGATACATACGGATCTGAATGTTGCAGACCGTTGACTAAGCCTCTTCCACGAGCAAAACATGATCAGCACCAAGACTCCATGGGTGTTAGAATCATTACTTGTGTAATCTAGATTATTGACTCTAGTGCAAGTGGGAGACTGAAGGAAATATGCCCTAGAGGCAATAATAAAGTTATTATTTATTTCCTTATATCATGATAAATGTTTATTATTCATGCTAGAATTGTATTAACCGGAAACATAATACATGTGTGAATACGTAGACAAACAGAGTGTCACTAGTATGCCTCTACTTTACTAGCTCGTTAAATCAAAGATGGTTATGTTTCCTAACCATAGACATGAGTTGTCATTTGATTAACGGGATCATATCATTAGGAGAATGATGTGATTGACTTGACCCATTCCATTAGCTTAGCACTTGATCGCTTTAGTATGTTGCTTATGCTTTCTTCATGACTTATACAAAGTTCCTGCAACTATGAGATTATGCAACTCCGTTTACGGAGGAACACTTTGTGTGCTACCAAACGTCACAACGTAACTGGGTGATTATAAAGGTACTCTACAGGTGTCTCCAAAAGTATATGTTGAGTTGACATGAATCGAGATTAGGTTTTGTCACTCCGATTGTCGGAGAGGTATCTCTGGGCCTTCTCGGTAATAATCATCACCTAAGCCTTGCAAGCATTATAACTAATGAGTTAGTTATGAAATGATGTATTACAGAACGAGTAAAGAGACTTGCCGGTAACGAGATTGAACTAGGTATTGGATACCGACGATCAAATCTCGGGCAAGTAACGTACCAATGACAAAGGGAACAACGTATGTTGTTATGCGGTTTGACCGATAAAGATCTTCGTAGAATATGTAGGAACCAATATGAACGTCCAGGTTCCGCTATTGGTAATTGATCGAGAATAGTTCTAGGTCATGTCTACATAGTTCTCGAACCCGTATGGTCCGCACGCTTAACGTTACGATGACAGTTTATTATGAGTTTATAAGTTTTGATGTAACAAAGTTTGTTCGGAGTCCCGGATGTGATCACGGACATGACGAGGAGTCTCGAAATGGTCGAGACATAAAGATCGATATATTGGAAGCCTATGTTTGGACTTGGAAAGGTTAGGATGAAAGCGGATTTTACCGAACACCGGGGTTACGGAACCCTCCCGGGGGTCAATGGGCCTTGATGGGCTATAAGGGAGAAGAGGAGGGCCGGCCAGGAAGGCCACGCGCCTCCCCTCTAGTCCGAATAGGACAAGGAGAGGGGCGGCGCCTCCCTCTTCCCCTTCCCCAAGTCCTAATCCAACTAGGAAAAGGGGGGGAGTCCTACTCCCACCGGGAGTAGGACTCCTCCAGCGCGCCTCCTCCTAGGGCCGGCCGCACCCCCCCCCCTTGCTCCTTTATATACGGGGGCAGGGGGCACCCCATGACACACAAGTTGATCTACGGATCGTTCCTTAGCCGTGTGCGGTGCCCCCCTCCACCATATTCCACTTCGGTCATATCGTCGCGGAGCTTAGGAGAAGCCCTGCGCCGGTGAAGTCATATCGTCTCGGAGCTTAGGCGAAGCCTTGCGTCGGTGGAGCATCATCATCGTCACCACGCCGTCGTGCTGAGGAACTCATCCCCGACGCTTTGCTGGATCGGAGCCCAGGGATCGTCATCGAGCTGAACGTGTGCTGAACTTGGAGGTGCCGTACGTTCGGTACTTGGATTGGTCGGATCGTGAAGACGCATTTACTACATCAACCGCGTTGTTATAACGCTTCCGCCACGGTCTACGAGGGTACGTGGACATACACTCTCCCCTCTCGTTGCTATGCCATCACCATGATCTTGCGTGTACGTAGGAAATTTTTTGAAATTACTACGTTCCCCTACATTTCTCACCGAACGTGATCCAGAGAACTTCGAGTGCAAGTCAAGAAGCAACCGGAGCCTCCACGAGATAGGAGGGCGCCCCCCCTATAGGGCGCGCCCCCCTGATGTCTACTTCACAACCTTCTCCTTGTAGACGTTGTTGGGCCTGTAAGTGCACAGGTTTGTAGGACTGTAGCAAATTTCCCTCAAGTGGATGACCTAAGGTTTATCAATCTGCGGGAGGCGTAGGATGAAGATGGTCTCTCTCAAGCAACCCTGCAACCAAATAATAAAGAGTCTCTTGTGTCCCCAACACACCCAATACAATGGTAAATTGTATAGGTGCACTAGTTCGGCGAAGAGATGGTGATACAAGTGCAATATGGATGGTAGATATAGGTTTTGTAATCTGAAATAATAAAAACAGCAAGGTAACAAGTGGTAAAAGTGAGCGTAAACGGTATTGCAATGATAGGAAACAAGGCCTAGGGTTCATACTTTCGCTAGTGCAAGTTCTCTCAACAATAATAACATAGATAGATCATATAACAAGCCCTCAACATGCAACAAAGAGTCACTCCGAAGCCACTAATAGCGGAGAACAAACATAGGGATTATGGTAGGGTACGAAACCACGTCAAAGTTATTCTTTCGGATCAATCTATAAAAGAGTTCGTACTAGAATAACACCTTACGATACAAATCAACCAAAACCCTAATGTCTCCTAGATACTCCACTATCGCCTCAAGTATCTGTGGGCATGATTATACGATATGCATCACACAATCTCAGATTCATCCAACCAACATAAAAGTACTTCAAAGAGTGCCCCAAAGTTTCTACCGGAGAGTCAAGAACGTGTGCCAACCCCTATGCATAGGTTCATGGGCGGAACCCGCAAGTTGGTCACCAAAACATACATCAAGTGGCACATGATATCCCATTGTCACCACAAATAAGCACGGCAAGACATACATCAAGTGTTCATAAAAGACTCAATCCGATAAGATAACTTCAAAGGGGAAACTCAATTCATCACAAGAGAGTAGAGGAAGAGAAACATCATAATATCCAACTACAATAGCAAAGCTCGGGATACATCAAGATCGTGCCATAGAGGGAACATGAGAGAGAGAGAGAGAGATCAAACACATAGCTACTGGTACATACCCTCAGCCCCGAGGGTGAACTACTCCCTCCTCGTCATGGATAGCGCCAGGATGATGAAGATGGCCACCGGTGAAGGGATCCCCCTCCGTCAGGGTACCGGAAAGGGGTCCCGATTGGTTTTTGGTGGCTCTGGAGGCTTGCGGCGGCGGCACTCCCGATCTAATCTCTGTTCTGGAAGTTCTAGGGTACGTAGGTATATATGGGTGAAAGGAGTACGTCGGTGGAGCTACGCGGGCCCCACGAGGCAGGGGGCACGCCGGGCGCCCCACCCTCGTGAGCACCTCCCGTATATTCTGACGTGGGGTCCAAGTCCATCAGGTGGGTTTCCTTCCAAAAATAACTTCTCCAGTTGATTCCGTTCCGCTTTGACTCCGTCGATATTCCTTTTCCTCGAAACCTTTGAAATAGGCATGAAACAAAGAAATCTGGCTGGGCCTCCAGTTAATAGGTTAGTCCCAAAAATAATATAAAAGTGGATAATAAAGCCCAATATTGCCTAAAACAGTAGATAAAGTAGCAAGGAGCAATCAAAAATTATAGATACGTTGGAGACGTATCAAGCATCTCCAAGCTTAATTCCTGCTCGTCCTCGAGTAGGTAAATGATAAAAAGATAATTTTTGATGCGGAGTGCTAGTTGGCATAATTTCAATGTATATCTTCTTACTTGTGATATGAATATTCAGATCCGAAAGGTTTAAGACAAAAGTTCATATTGACATCAAAATACTTCAAGCATACTAACTAAGCAATTATGTCTTCTCAAAATAACATGGCAAAAGAAAGTTCATCCCTACAAAATCATATAGTTAGGCTATGCTTCATTTTCGTCACGCAAAGATGTTTCCAACTTCTATACCCCCGATGACAAGCCAAGCAATTGTTTCATACTTAAATAATCTCAAACTTTTTCAGCCTTCACGCAATACATGAGCGCGAGCCATGGATATAGCACTATGGGTGGAATAGAATATGATGATGGGGATTGTGTGGAGAAGACAAAAAAGGAGAAAGTCTCATATTGACGAGGATAATCAATGGGCTATGGAGATGCCCATAAATTGATGTCAACATGAGGAGTAGGGATTGCCATGCAACGGATGCACTAGAGCTATAAGTATATGAAAGCTCTACAAAAGAAAACTAGTGGGTGTGCATCCAGCTTGCTTGCTCACGAAGACCTAGGGCATTTGAGGAAGCCCATAATTGGAATATACAAGCCAAGTTCTATAATGAAAAATTCCCACTAGTATGAACAAGACAACTTATGAGACTCACTATATGTAAAACATGTTGCTACTTTGAAGCACAATATATGAGACTCACTACATGAAGAACAAGGTGCTACTTTGAAGCACAAGTGTGGTAAAAGGATAGTAGCATTGTCCCTTCTCTCTTTTTCTCTCATTTTTTTATTATTTTTATTTTTTTATTTGGGCCTTTTCTCTCTTTTTTATGGCCTCCTTTTTTTCGTCCGGAGTCTCATCCCGACTTATGGGGGAATCATAGTCTCCATCATCCTTTCCTCACTTGGGACAATGCTCTAATAACTATGGTCATCACACTTTTATTTCTCTTAAACTCAACAATTACAACTCGAAACTTGGAACAAAATATGACTCTATATGAATGCCTCCGGCGGTGTACCGGGATGGTGCAATGAATCAAGAGTGACATGTATGGAAAATAATGCATGGTGGCTTTGCCACAAATACGATGTCAACTACATGATCATGCAATGGCAATATGACAAAAGTAATGTATGTCATAATAATGATGATGGAAGTTGCATGGCAATATATCTAGGAATGGCTATGGAAATGCCATGATAGGTAGGTATGGTGGCTGTTTTGAGGAAGATATAAGGAGGTTTATGTGTGAAAGAGCGTATCATATCACGGTGTTTGGATGCCTTTGGCGAAGTTTGCACCAACTCTCAATGTGAGAAAGGGCAATGCACTGCAATCAAGAGGCTAGCAAATGCGGAAAGGTAAAAGTGCGTATAGTCCATGGATTCAACATTAGTCAAAAGAACTCGTATACTTATTGCAAAAATTTAGAAGCCATCAAAAATAAAGTACTACGCGCAATGCTCCTAGGGGGATAGATTGGTAGGAAAATACCATCGCTCGTCCCCGACCGCCACTCATATGGATGCACAAGCCATGTACACTTCATGTTTCAAATTTGTTACACAATTTTACCCATATGTGCATGCTACGGGACTTGCAAACTTCAACACAAGTATTTCTCAAATTCACAATTATCAACTGGTACGACTTTGATATTATTACCTCCATATCTCAAAACAATTATTAAGCATTAAATTTATCTTAGTATTCAATTCACTCAAAAGAAAGTTTCACATATCTTGGGTACCATGTATATTAACATTAAGCAAATTACCATGCTATTTTAACGAATCTCAAAATAATCTAAGTGAAGCATGAGAGTTCAATAGTTTCTTTAAAACAAATCCACCACCATGCTCTAAAAGATCTAAGTGAAGCACTAGAGCAAAAATTATCAAGCTCAAAAGATATAAGTGAAGCACAATGAGTAGTCGAATAATTATGTAACTATGCGAAGACTCTCTCTCATTTAGGAATTTCAGATCTTGATACTTTATTCAAACATCAAACAAAGCTAAATAAAACTACATTGCAAGGATAGCACCACTCAAGTGAAGAAGCAAAATCTTAGGTTCAACCGATACTAACCAATAGTTGTTGAAGAAGAAAGGTGGGATGCCTACAGGGGCATCCCCAAGCTTAGATGCTTGAGACTTCTTGAAATATTATATTGGGGTGCCTTGGGCATCCCCAAGCTTTAGCTTTTGTGTCTCCTTAATTCCTCTCATACCATGGTTTCTCTTTTTATCAAAAGCTTCATTCACAATAAACTCAACAAGAACTCGTGAGATAGGTTAGTATAAACCAATGCAAAACCTTATCATTTTCTACTGTAACAAATCACTAACATTATTATTCAACATTGCATACTAAATGCCTCTGATTTAATACTCCTATCCTTAAATAGAATCATTAAACAAGCAAACATATGCAAACAATGCAAACATAACAGCAATCTGCCAAAACAGTACAGTCTGTAAAGAATGCAGGATTCATCATACTTCCCTAACTCCAAAAATTATGAACTAAAATTCCCACTGTAATAAATTTATCAGATCTCAATATGATATTCAACATTATACCACTCTCTTACTTTTCTAGGGAATTTTTGCAACAGCGGTAAACTTTCTGTTTTCAAACAGCAACATGCGTACTAGCAAAATAAGCATGGCAAAGGCTATCCTTGACTTTTTTATTGAAACTAAAGATGAAAAACACTAATATAACTAACTGCAAGCAAAACAAAACAAAATGACATGACACTCCAAGCAAAACACATATCATGTGGTGAATAAAAATATAGCTCCAAGTAAAGTTACCGATGAACGAAGACGAAAGAGGGGATGCCTTCCGGGGCATGCCCAAGCTTAGGCTCTTGGTTGTCCTTGAATATTACCTTTGGGTGACTTGGGAATCCCCAAGCTTAGGCTCTTGCCACTCCTTATTCCATAGTCCATCGAATCTTTACCCAAAACTTGAAAACTTCACAACACAAAACTTAATAGAAAACTCGTAAGCTCCGTTAGCGAAAGAAAACAAAACACCACTTCAAGGTACTGTATTTAAATCATTATTTATTTATATTGGTGTTAAACTTACTGTATTCCAACTTATATATGGTTTATAAACTATTTTACTAGCCATAGATTCATCAAAATAAGCAAACAACACAATGAAAACAGAATCTGTCAAAAACAGAACAGTCTGTAGTAATATGTAACTAACGCAAACTTCTGGAACTCCAAAAATTCTAAAATAAATTGGTGGACCTGAGGAATTTGTCTAGTAATCATATACAAAAATAATCAACTAAATAGCACTCTCCAGTAAAAAGTTATAGCTAATCTCGTGAGCGCTAAAGTTTCTGTTTTTTACAGCATGATCATAAAGACTTCACCCAAGTCTTCCCAAAGGTTCTACTTGGCACAAACGCTAATTAAAACATAAAACCACATCTAAAAAGAAGCTAGATGGATAATTTATTCCTAAACAGAACCAAAAAGCAAGAAACTAAAATAAAATTGGGTTGCCTCCCAACAAGCGCTATCGTTTAACGCCCCTAGCTAGGCATTATGATTTCAATGATGCTCACATAAGAGATAAGAATTGAAACATAAAGAGAGCATCATGAAGAATATGACTAGCACATTTAAGTCTAACCCACTTCCTATGCATAGTGATTTTGTGAGCAAACAATTTATGGGAACAATAATCAACTTGCATTGGAAGGTAAAACAAGCATAACTTCAAAACTTTAAGCACATAGAGAGGAAACTTGATATTATTGCAATTCCTACAAGCATATGTTCCTCCCTCATAATAATTTTCAGTAGCATCATGAATTAATTCAACAATGTAACCAGCACCCAAAGCATTATTTTCATGATCTACAAGCATAGAAAATTTACTACTCTCCACATTAGCAAAATTCTTCTCATTCAGAATAGTGGGAGTATCATAAGAGACTTGAACACTAAAAATTGTTTCCACATTAAAAGAGTAATGTTCAGAAAAAGGGTAATCATAATCATGACAAGTTTTATAAATATAATCATCACTACTCTTTATAGCATAAGTTTTATCACAATAATCATCATAAGTAGCAACTTTGTTCTCATCATAATCGATTGAAACCTCTTCCGAAATAGTGGATACATCACTAAATAAAGTCATGACCTCTCCAAATCCACTTTCATAAATATTATAAGATTCAACATCCTCCAATATTGTGGGATCATTACTTCCTAAAGTTGACACTCTTCCAAACACACTTTCATCAATATATTCATCATAGGTAGAAGGCATGCTATTATCATAACAACTTTGCATATCAAAACTTGAGAGGCTAGAAATATCATCATTATTAAACATAGCATCCCCAAGATTGGGAAAAACATTAATTGCAGCAAATATATTCTCAAACTGTCATCCTCATCAAACATAGCTTCCCCAAGCTTGGGCCTTTTCATATCATAAGCATAATCACTCTCATCATTAATAGTATGGATAGCACCAATAGTATAACAATTATTATATTCTTCCAAACAAGTGCCAAAGAGATTCTCAAGATCATAAGAAGTATCATTTTCATTTTTATGAGGCACAACAATAATAGGAGCAAGTTTATTTTGGAGAGATACCTTTTTACCTCTCTTCCTTTTTCTTTTCTTCTTCTTCACCTCATGTGTGGGTTCAATCCTCTTTTTGGAGCTCCTTATTAATGAGATTGGTTGAATAGAAGGCTCCTCCTCGTTACCTGATTAATCATAAGAAATAATAGGAGGACATTGGGAAGTCTCTTCCATTTCATTAGTGTTCTCTTCATATTCTATTTGCTTTCTTTTCTTTATGTAATTGGCAATATAAGGATTTTCAATGCAATTCACCGCACAATACATATAAATTTCTTCTAGATCAAAGCCAAGAAGTTTGTAACGGGAAAATTCTGGAAGATCATTAGTTAAACATTTCATTTCTTCATAACCCATAAGCAAGCTAAGTTCATTATAATTTGCAAGGGAAATCAACTCATCACAATTTTTGGACATGATTAGATCGTGAAACAATTTGCATCGGATAGCTAAATGACCATTTTCATTGCAAAGTCCACAAGTACGGCCAAGAAAATTTAAATTTTCAGCACAATCATCTAGCCTTTCTTGCAACAATTTAGTTTCTAAGTACTTATGCTTCTTGCAATATCTATCTTCCCTATTTGGTGTGTACTTGCAAACCCAATGTGCTCCACAAAAATTGACATGTTTATAGGAGACATTTTCATCATATCTAGAACAATCATCATTAGTACTATGGATATTCAAGGAGTTCATACTAACAACATTGCAATCATGCTCATCATTCAAAGATTTTGTACCAAACAATTTAATGCATTCTTCTTCTAACACTTTGGCTTAATTTTCCTTTCCACCATACTCACGAAAGATATTAAAAAGATGAAGCGTATGAGACAAACTCAATTCCATTTTTTGGTAGTTTTCTTTCATAAACTAAACTAGTGCTAAAATAAGAAACAAAAAGATTCGATTGCAAGATCTAAAGATATACCTTCACTTACCTAGCCTCCCCGGCAACAGCGCCAGAAAAGAGCTTGATGTCTACTACACAACCTTCTCCTTGTAGACGTTGTTGGGCCTGCAAGTGCACAGGTTTGTAGGACAGTAGCAAATTTCCCTCAAGTGGATGACCTAAGGTTTATCAATCCATGGAGGCGAGGGATGAAGATGGTCTCTCTCAAGCAACCCTGCAACCAAATAACAAAGAGTCTCTTGTGTCCCCAACACACCCAATACAATGGTAAATTGTATAGGTGCACTAGTTCGGCGAAGAGATGGTGATACAAGTGCAATATGCATGGTAGATATAGGTTTTTGTAATCTGAAATAATAAAAACAGAAAGGTAACAAGTGGTAAAAGTGAGCGTAAACAGTATTGCAATGATAGGAAACAAGGCCTAGGGTTCATACTTTCGCTAGTGCAAGTTCTCTCAAAAATAATAACATAGATAGATCATATAACAAGCCCTCAACATGCAACAAAGAGTCACTCTGAAGCCACTAATAGCGGAGAACAAACATAGAGATTATGGTAGGGTACGAAACCACCTCAAAGTTATTCTTTCGGATCAATCTATAAAAGAGTTCGTACTAGAATAACACCTTAAGATACAAATCAACCAAAACCCTAATGTCACCTAGATACTCCATTGTCACCTCAAGTATCCATGGGCATGATTATACGATATGCATCACACAATCTCAGATTCATCCAACCAACATAAAAGTACTTCAAAGAGTGCCCCAAAGTTTCTACCGAGAGTCAAGAACGTGTGCCAACCCCTATGCATAGGTTCATGGGCGGAACCATAAGTTGGTCACCAAACATACATCAAGTGGCACATGATATCCCATTGTCACCACAGATAAGCACGGCAAGACATACATCAAGTGTTCACAAAAGACTCAATCCGATAAGATAACTTCAAAGGGGAAACTCAATTCATCACAAGAGAGTAGAGGGGGAGAAACATTATAAGATCCAACTACAATAGCAAAGCTCGGGATACATCAAGATCATGCCATAGAGGGAACACGAGAGAGAGAGAGAGATCAAACACATAGCTACTGGTATATAACCTCAGCCCCGAGGGTGACCTACTCCCTCCTCGTCATGGATAGCGCCGGGATGATGAAGATGGCCACCGGTGAAGGGATCCCCCTCTGGCAGGGTACCGGAAAGGGGTCCCGATTGGTTTTTGGTGGCTCTGGAGGCTTGCGGCGGCGGAACTCCCGATCTAATCTCTGTTCTGGAAGTTTTAGGGTACGTAGGTATATATGGGTGAAAGGAGTACGTCGTTGGAGCTACGGGGGCCCCACGAGGCAGGGGGGTGCGCCGGGGTGGGGTGGGGGGGGGGGGGGTGGTGGGCGCGCCCCCACCCTCGTGAGCACCTCTCGTATCTTCTGACGTTGGGTCCAAGTCCATCAGGTGGGTTTCCTTCCAAAAATAACTTCTCCAGTTGATTCCGTTCCGTTTTGACTCCGTCTGATATTCCTTTTCCTCGAAACACTGAAATAGGCATAAAACAGCAAATCTGGGCTGGGCCTCCGGTTAATAGGTTAGTCCCAAAAATAATATAAAAGTGGATAATAAAGCCCAATATTGCCTAAAACAGTAGATAAAGTAGCATGCAGCAATCAAAAATTATAGATACGTTGGAGACGTATCACCCCCTGTCTCATGGGCCCCTCGGGCGGCCGCCGACGTACTTCTTCCTCCTATATATACCTACGTACCCCGAAAACATCCAGGGGCACCACGAAACACTTCCACCACCGTAACCTTCTGTATCCGCGAGATCCCATCTTGGAGCCTTCGCCGACACTCTGCCGGAGGGGGAATCAAGCATGGAGGGCCTCTACATCAACATCCTTGCCCCTCCGATGAGTTGTGAGTAGTTTACCACAGACCTACGGGTCCATAGTTATTAGCTAGATGGCTTCTTCTCTCTTTTTGGATCTCAATACAATGTTCTCCCCTCTCTTGTGGAGATCTATTCGATGTAATCTCTTTTTGCGGTGTGTTTGTCGAGATCCGATGAATTGTGGGTTTATGATCAAGTTTATCTATGAATAATATTTGAATCTTCTCTGAATTCTTTTATGTATGATTAAGTTATCTTTGCAAGTCTCTTCGAAGTATTAGTTTGGTTTGGCCTACTAGATTGATCTTTCTTGCCATGGGAGAAGTGCTTAGCTTTGGGTTCAATCTTGCGGTGTCCTTACCCAAAGGATGTAAAGGGTTGCAAGGCACGTATTGTATTGTTGCCATCGAGGATAACAAGATAAGGTTTATATCATATTGCATGAGTTTATCCCTCTACATCATGTCATCCTGCTTAATGCGTTACTCTGTTCTTATGAACTTAATACTCTAGATGCATGCTGGATAGCTGTCGATGTGTGGAGTAATAGTAGTAGATGCAGGCAGGAGTCTGTCTACTTGTTATGGACATGATGCCTATATACATGATCATGCCTAGATAATCTCATAACTATGCGCTTTTCTATCAATTGCTCGAGAATAATTTGTTCACCCACCGTAATACTTATGCTATCTTGAGAGAAGCCACTAGTGAAACCTATGGCCCCCGGGTCTATCTCTTGTCATATTTGTTTCCAATCTACTTTTATTTTCATCTTTACTTTTTGCATCTATATTATAAAATACCAAAAATATATTTATCTTATCATACTTTCTTTATGATCTCACTTTCGCAAGTGGCCGTGAAGGGATTGACAACCACTTTATTGCGTTGGTTGCGAGTTCTCAGTTTGTTTGTGTAGGTGCGTGGGACTTTTGAGGAGCCTCCTACTGGATTGATACCTTGGTTCTCAAAACTGAGGGAAATACTTATGCTACACTTTGCTGCATCACCCTCTCCTCTTTGAGGAAAACCAACGCAAGCTCAAGACGTAGCAAGAAGGATTCCTGGCGCCGTTGCCGGGGAGGTCTTCGCTAAAGTCAAGACATACCAAGTACCCATCACAAACCTATCTCCCTCGCATTTACATTATTTGCCATTTGCCTCTCGTTTTCCTCTCCCCCACTTCACCCTTGCCATTTTATTCGCCCTCTCTTTCCCAATCTCTTCTCTCCTTTCCGTTTGCCTTCCCGTTGCCATGGCCGAATCAAAAAGAACTACATGTTTTCTCCCTAGTTCTAGTACCTTGGATAACCCCTCTATCCTCTCTAAGCTCATAAATAATGATGCTATAGAAAGACCCACCGGGGTCTCCAATGAGAGCTTGAATAATTTTGATGAGGATGACTCTGGAATTTTTTGCTATTTACTTGATGAGTCTTTAAAGGATGCTTTCGATAGGTTACTTAGGACTCGGGCTAGCTATGTGCCACAATATCAAATTGAAATTTACTTAAAAAGTTTTTATGTTAGCTTGCCCGCTTCCTTCAAACAAGTTTTAGACTCTATCTTTGAAGAAGGTTTTCTTGAAGGAGATGCCATAGATACCTATTAAAAAAAATGAAAACCATATTTGGGCATCCTATGAATGATAAGGTTGAATCAACCCCTCTCTTGTGCTTTTATTAGAATGAAATTATTAAAGAGATGAAATCTAGTTTAGAAGCAAACTTCCGTAACGTGCTTAATCTTGATTCTTCCATTAATGGCCATGTGCTTAACTTAAATAGAATAATAAATACCATAAAAAGGAGATCCTCCTCTCCGAGTGCCAAAAACGACACTACTTAGATATATCCTCGCTTTTATGCCTAGCTAGGGGCGTTAAACGATAGCGCTAGTTGGGAGGCAACCCAATTTTCTTTACGTTTTTTGTTTATGTTTCTGTTTAGGAATAAATAATCCGTCTACCTTCTGTTTAGATGTGTTTTTATCTTTTAATTAGTGTCTGTGCCAAGTTAAACCTATTGGATCTTCTTGGATAATAGTTATTTGATCTTGCTGTAATTTTCAGAAACTTTGCGCTCAGTGCCCGAATTGTTAAAAATCACCAGAACGTGATAAAATAGTGATTCCAATTGCTTCTGATCAATAAACAAATTGTGTAGGTCGTATAGTTTTGGTAGATGTTTTGGAGTTCCAGAAGTTTGCGTTAGTTACAGATTAGTACAGACTGTTCTGTTTTTGACAGATTCTGTTTTTCGTGTGTTGTTTGCTTATTTTGACGAATCTATGGCTAGTAAAATAGTTTATAATCCATAGAGAAGTTGGAATACAGTAGGTTTAACACCAATATAAATAAAGAATGAGTTAATTACAGTACCTTAAAGTAGTCTTTTGTTTTCTTTCTCTAACAGAGCTCACGAGATTTCTATTGAGTTTTGTGTTGTGAAGTTTTCAAGTTTTGGGTAAAGCTTTTCTGGACTATGGAATAAAGGGTCGCAAGAGCCTAAGCTTGGGGATGCCCATGGAACCCCAAGATATTCAAGAATAGCCAAAATCCTAAGCTTGGGGATGCCCCGGGAAGGCATCCCCTCTTTCGTCTTCGTTCATTGGTAACTTTACTTGGGGCTATATTTTTATTCATCACATGATAAGTGTTTTGCTTGGAGCGTCGTGTGTTATATTAGATTTTGCATTTTAGTTTACCACAATCATCCTTTCTGTACACAACTTTTGAGAGAGCCATACATAAATTGGAATTTGATAGAATACTCTATGTGCTTCACTTATATCTTTTGAGCTTGATAGTTTTACTCATAGTGCTTCACTTATATCTTTTGAGCGTGATAATTTTTGCTCTAGTGCTTCACTTAGATCTTTTGGAGCACGGTGGTATATTTGTTTTAAAGAAACTATTGATATCTCATGCTTCACTTAGATTATTTTGAGAGTCGTTAATAGCATGGTAATTTGCTTAGATATTAATATACTTGGTATCAAGATATGTGAAACTTTCTTTTGAGTGCGTTGAATATTAAGATAAGTTTGATGCTTGATAATTGTTTTGAGATATGAAGATGGTGATATTAGAGTCATGCTAGTTGAGTAGTTGTTAATTTAAAGAATACTTGTGTTGAAGTTTGTGATTCCGTAGCATGCACGTATGGTGAACCGTTATGTGATGAACTCGGAGCATGATTTATTTATTTATTGTCTTCCTTATGAGTGGCAGTCGGGACGAGCGATGGTCTTTTCCTACCAATCTATCCCCCTAGGAGCATGCACGTAATACTTTGCTTTGATAACTTCTAGATTTTTGCAATAAGTATATGAGTTCTTTATGACTAATGTTGAGTCCATGGATTATACGCACTTTTTCCCATACTTCCACCATTGCTAGCCTCTCTAATACCGCGCACTTTTCGCCGGTATCATACACCCACCATATATCTGCCTCAAAACAGCCACCATACCTACCTATTATGGCATTTCCATTGCCATTCCGAGATATATTGCCATGCAACTTTCCACCGTTCCGTTTATTATGACACGCTCCATTATTGTCATATTGCTAGCATGATCATGTAGTTGACATCGTATTTGTGGCAAAGCCACCGTTCATAATTCTTTCATACATGTCACTCTTGATTCATTGCATTTCCCGGTACAACGCCGGTGGCATTCATATAGAGTCATATTTTGTTCTAAGTATCGAGTTGTAATTCTTGAGTTGTAAGTAAATAAAAGTGTGATGATCATCATTACTAGAGCATTGTCCCAGTGAGGAAAGGATGATGGAGACTATGATTCCCCCACAAGTCGGGATGAGACTCCGGACGAAAAAAAGAGGCCATAAAAAAAGGAGAAAGGCCCAAAGAAAAGAAAAAAGAAAAAAATGAGAGAACAAGAGAGAAGGGGCAATGTTACTATCCTTTTACCACACTTGTGCTTCAAAGTAGTACCAAGATCTTCATGATAGAGAGTCTCTCATTTTGTCACTTTCATATACTAGTGGGAACTTTTCATTACAGAACTTGGCTTGTATATTCCAATGATGGGCTTCCTAAAATGCCCTAGGTCTTCGTGAGCAAGCGAGTTGGATGCACACCCACTTAGTTTCTTTTGTTGAGCTTTCATATACTTATAGCTCTAGTGCATCCGTTGCATGGCAATCCCTACTCACTCACATTGATATCTGTTGATGGGCATCTCCATAGCCCGTTGATATGCCTAGTTGATGTAAGACTATCTTCTCCCTTTTTTTCTTCTCCACAACCACCATTCTATTCCACATATAGTGCTATATCCATGGCTCATGCTCATGTATTGCGTGAAGATTGAAAAAGTTTTGAAAATGTTAAAGTATGAAACAATTGCTTGGCTTGTCATCGGGGTTGTGCATGATTTAAATATTTTGTGTGGGGAAGATGGAGCATAGCCAGACTATATGATTTTGTAGGGATAACTTTCTTTGGCCATGTTATTTTGAGAAGACATAATTGCTTAGTTAGTATACTTGAAGTATTATTATTTTTATGTCAATATGAACTTTTGTCTTGAATCTTTCGGATCTGAATATTCATACCACAATTAAGAAGATTTACATTAAAATTATGCCAAAGTATCACTCCGCATTGAAAATTCTCTTTTTATCATGTACCTACTTGAGGACGAGCAGGAATTAAGCTTGGGGATGCCTGATACGTCTCTAACGTATCTATAATTTTTTAGTGCTCCATGCTACTTTATCTACTGTTTTAGGCTTTATTGGGCTTTATTTTCCACTTCTATATCATTTTTGGGACTAACCTACTAACCGGAGGCCCAGCCCATATTACTGTTTTTTTGCCTATTTCAGTATTTCGAAGAAAAGGAATATCAAACGGAGTCCAAACGGAATGAAACCTTCGGGAACGTGATTTTCTCACCGAACATGATCCAGAGAACTTGGAGTGCAAGTCAAGAAGCAACCGGAGCCTCCACGAGATAGGAGGGCGCGCCCCCTGTCTCGTGGGCACATCGGGCGGCCACCGACGTACTTCTTCCTCCTATATATACCTACGTACCCCGAAAACATCCAGGGGCGCCACGAAACACAATTTCCACCACCGTAACCTTCTGTATCCGCGAGATACCATCTTGGAGCCTTCGCCGACACTCTGCCAGAGGGGGAATCAAGCACGGAGGGCCTCTACATCAAAATCCTTGCCCTCCGATGAGTTGTGAGTAGTTCACCACAGACCTACGGGTCCATAGTTATTAGCTAGATGGCTTCTTCTCTCTTTTGGATCTCAATACAATGTTCTCCCCCTCTCTTGTGGAGATCTATTCGATGTAATCTCTTTTTGCGGTGTGTTTGTCGAGATCCGATGAATTGTGGGTTTATGATCGAGTTTATCTATGAATAATATTTGAATCTTCTCTGAATTCTTTTATGTATGATTAAGTTATCTTTGCAAGTCTCTTCGAATTATCAGTTTGGTTTGGCCTACTAGATTGATCTTTCTTGCCATGGGAGAAGTGCTTAGCTTTGGGTTCAATCTTGTGGTGTCCTTACCCAAAGGATGTAAAGGGTTGCAAGGCACGTATTGTATTGTTGCCATCGAGGATAACAAGATGGGGTTTATATCATATTGCATGAGTTTATCCTCTACATCATGTCATCTTGCTTAATGTGTTACTCTGTTCTTATGAACTTAATACTCTAGATGCATGCTGGATAGCGGTCGATGTGTGGAGTAATAGTAGTAGATGCAGGCAGGAGTGCATCTACTTGTTATGGACGTGATGCCTATATACATGATCATGCCTAGATAATCTCATAACTATGCGCTTTTCTATCAATTGCTCGACAGTAATTTGTTCACCCACCGTAATACTTATGCTATCTTGAGAGAAGCCACTAGTGAAACCTATGGCCCCCGGGTCTATCTCTTGTCATATTTGTTTCCAATCTACTTTTATTTGCATCTTTACTTTTTGCATCTATATTATAAAATACCAAAAATATATTTATCTTATCATACTTTCTTTATTAGATCTCACTTTCGCAAGTGGCCGTGAAGGGATTGACAACACCTTTATTGCGTTGGTTGCGAGTTCTCAGTTTGTTTGTGTGGGTGCGTGGGACTTTTGAGGAGCCTCCTACTGGATTGATACCTTGGTTCTCAAAACTGAGGGAAATACTTACGCTACACTTTGCTGCATCACCCTCTCCTCTTCGAGGAAAACCAACGGAAGCTCAAGACGTAGCATGGACCCAAAGGTCTGAGGTAAACTACTCATACATCATCGGATAGGCTATGGTGTTGATGTAGAAGCCCTCCGTGATCGATGCCCCCTCCGGCAGAGCTCCGGAACAGGCCCCAAGATGGGATCTCACGGGTACAGAAGGTTGCGGCGGTGGAATTAGGTTTTTGGCTCCGTATCTGGTAGTTTGGGGGTACGTAGGTATATATAGGAGGAAGAAGTACGTCGGTGGAGCAATGTGGGGCCCACGAGGGTGGAGGGCGCGCCCAGGGGGGTAGGCGCGCCCCCGTACCTCATAGCCCCTTGGTTGATGTCTTGACGTAGGGTCCAAGACCTCTGGATCACATTCGTTCCGAAAATCACGTTCCCGAAGGTTTCATTCCGTTTGGACTCCGTTTGATATTCTTTTTCTGCGAAACTCTGAAATAGGCAAAAAAACAGTAATTCTGGGCTGGGCCTCCGGTTAATAGGTTAGTCCCAAAAATAATATAAAAGTGTATAATAAAGCCCATTAATGTCCAGAACAAAATATAGTATAGCATGGAGCAATCAAAAATTATAGATACGTTGGAGACGTATCAAGCATCCCCAAGCTTAATTGCTGCTCGTCCTCGAGTAGGTAAATGATAAAAACAGAATTTTTTGATGTGGAATGCTACTTGGCATAATTTCAATGTAATTCTTCTTAATTGTGGTATGAATATTCAGATCCGAAAGATTCAAGATAAAAGTTCATATTGACATAAAAATAATAATACTTCAAGCATACTAACTAAGCAATTATGTCCTCTCAAAATAACATGGCCAAAGTAAGTTCATCCCTAAAAATCATATAGTTTAGTCATGCTCCATTTTCGTCACACAAGAATGCTCTCATGATGCACAACCCGATGACAAGCCAAGCAATTGTTTCATACTTTAGTAATCTCAAACTTTTTCAACCTTCACGCAATACATGAGCGTGAGCCATGGATATAGCACTATGGGTGGAATAGAGTATAATGATGGGGGTATGTGGAGAAGACAAAAAGGAGAAAGTCTCACATCAACAAGGCTAATCAATGAGCTATGGATATGCCCATCGATTGATGTTAATGCAAACAGTAGGGATTGCCATGCAACGGATGCACTAGAGCTATAAATATACGAAAGCTCAACAAAAGAAACTAAGTGGGTGTGCATCCAACTTGTTTGCTCACGAAGACCTAGGGCATTTGAGGAAGCTCATCGTTGGAATATACAAGCCAAGTTCTATAATGAAAAGTTCCCACTAGTATATGAAAGTGACAAAACAAGAGACTCTCTATCATGAAGATTATGGTGCTACTTTGAAGAACAAGTGTGGTAAAAAGGATAGTAACATTATCCCTTCTCTCTTTTTCTCTCATTTTTTTTGGGCCTTCTCCTTTTTTATGGCCTTCCTCTTTTTTTTAACCTCACTTGGGACAATGCTCTAGAAAATAATGATCATCACACTTCTATTTATTTACAGCTCAATGATTACAACTCAATACTAGAACAAAGTATGACTTTATATGAATACCTCGGCGGTGTACCGGGATATGCAATGAACCAAGAGTGACATGTATGAAAGACTATGAATGGTGTCTTTGCCACAAATACTATGTCAACTATATGATCATGCAAAGCAATATGACAATGATGAATGTGTCATGATAAACGAAATGGTGGAAAGTTGCATGGCAATATATCTCGGAATGGCTATGGAAATGCCATAATAGGTAGGTATGGTGGCTGTTTTGAGGAAGATATACGGAGGTTTATGTGTGAAAGAGCGTATCATATCACGGGGTTTGGATGCACCGGCGAAGTTTTCACCAACTCTCAATGTGAGAAAGTGCAATCCACGGTACCGAAGAGGATAGCAATGATGGAAGGGTGAGGGTGCGTATAATCCATGGACTCAACAGTAGTCATAAAGAACTCACATACTTATTGCAAAAATCTAGGAGTCATCAAAAACCAAGCATTACGCGCATGCTCCTAGGGGGATAGATTGGTAGGAAAAGACCATCGCTCGTCCCCGACCGCCACTCATAAGGAAGACAATCAAAGAACACCTCATGTTTCAAATTTTTTACATAACGTTTTCCATACGTGCATGCTACGGGACTTGCAAACTTCAACAGAAGTATTTCTCAAATTCACAACTACTCAACTAGCACAACTTTAATATCACTATCTCCATATCTCAAAACAATCATCAAGCATCAAACTTCTCTTAGTATTCAACACACTCATAAGAAAGTTTTTACTAGACTTGAATACCTAGCATATTAGGATTATTTAAGCAAATTACCATGCTATTTAAGACTCTCAAAATAATCTAAGTGAAGCATGAGAGAATAACAGTTTCTTTAAAACAAAAGTTACCACCGTGCTCTAAAAGATATAAGTGAAGTACTAGAGCAAAAACTATATAGCTCAAAAGATATAAATGAAGCACCTAGAGTATTCTAATAATTTCTGAATCATGTGTGTCTCTCTCAAAAGGTGTGTACAGCAAGGATGATCGTGGTAAACTAAAAAGCAAAGACTCAAATCATACAAGACGCTCCAAGCAAAATACATATCATGTGGTGAATAAAAATATAGCTCCAAGTAAAATTACCGATGGAAGTAGACGAAAGAGGGGATGCCTTCCGGGGCATCCCCAAGCTTTGGATTTTTTGTGTCCTTAGATTATCTTGGGGTGCCATGGGCATCACCAAGCTTAGGCTCTTGCCACTCCTTGTTCCATAATCCATCAAATCTTTCACACAAAACTTGAAAACTTCACAACACAAAACTTAACAGAAAATCTTGTGAGCTCCGTTAGCGAAAGAAAACAAACACCACTTCAAGGTACTGTAATGAACTCATTATTTATTTATATTGGTGTCAAACCTACTGTATTCCAACTTCTCTATGGTTTATAAACTATTTTACTAGCCATAGATTCATCAAAATAAGCAAACAACACATGAAAAACAGAATCTGTCAAAAACAAAACAGTATGTAGTAATCTGTAACTAACACAAACCAAACTTCAGAAAAAATAGCACGACCTAGAAAATTTGTTTATTGATCAGCAGCAATTGGAATCAATATTTTATCACGTACTGGTGATTTTTAACAATTATTTTTGTGAACAGAAAGTTTCTGGAATTTTCAGTAAGATCAAATAACTATCATCCAAGAAGATCCTATAGGTTTAACTTGGCAAAAACACTAATTAAAACCAAAAAAAGTCTAACCATAGGCTTGATCAAAAATTTATTCCTAAAAACAAGCAAAAAGCAAAAAACTAAAAATAAAATTGGGTTGCCTCCCAACAAGCGCTATCGTTTAACGCCCCTAGCTAGGCATGAAACTTAGGATAGATCCATAAGTGGCTCTCATGATAGATTCATATGGTAATTTTATTTTCTTTCTAGGAAAATATTCCATGCCTTTCCTTAATGGAAATTGGAATCTAATATTTCCTTCCTTCATATCAATAATTGCACCGATCGTTCTAAGGAAAGGCTTACCAAGAATAATAGGACATGAAGGATTGCAATCTATATCAAGAACAATAAAATCTACGGGCACATAGTTCCTATTTGCAACAATAAGAACATCATTAATTATTCCCATAGGTTTCTTAATGGTGGAATCCGCAAGGTGCAAGTTTAAAGAGCAATCATCGAAATCACGGAAACCTAACAAATCGCACAAAGTCTTTGGAACAGTGGAAATACTAGCACCCAAATCACACAAAGCATAGCATTCATGATCTTTAATTTTAATTTTAATAGTAGGTTCCCAGTCATCATAGAGTTTTCTAGGAATAGAAACTTCCAACTCAAGTTTTTCTTCATAAGATTGCATCAAGGCATCAACGATATGTTTAGTAAAAGCTTTATTTTGACTATAAGCATGAGGAGAATTTAGCACAGATTGCAACAAGGAAATACAATCTATCAAAGAGCAATTATCATAATTAAATTCCTTGAAATCCAAAATAGTGGGTTCATTAATATCTAGAGTTTTGATCTCTTCAATCCCACTTTTACCAATTTTTGCATCAAGATCCGAAAACTCCGAATTTTTGGAACGCCTTCTATGTAAAGGTGGATCATATTCAGTCCCATCACTATCAAGATTCATATTGCAAAACAACGATTTAATTGGGGACACATCAATAACTTTTAGATCTTCATCTTTATTTTCATAGAAACTAGAAGAACACGCTTTCACAAAGCAATCTTTCTTAGCACGCAACCTAGTGGTTCTTTCTTTGCACTCATTCATATCATGCTTATGTGGAATAGATCTAAGTTTCAAAGAATCAACATCAAGAGAAATTCTATCAATGTTCCTAGCCAATTCATCAACTTTAAGCGATTTTTCTTCAAGCAAAGCAATGAAATTATTTTGCAAATTCATAAATTCCTTAACACTAGTCTCAAATTCAGAAGGTATCTTATTAAAATTTCCATAGGAATTGTTGTAGGAATTACCATAATTATTAGAGGAATTACTAGGATACGGTCTAGGATTAAAGTTTCCTCTATAATGCTACTGTTACCAAAATTATTCCTTCCAACAAAATTCACATCCATAGATTCATTATTATTCTCAATCAAAGTAGACAAAGGCATATCATTAGGATCAGAATAAACACTCTTAGTAGCAAATAATTTCATAAGTTCATCCATCTTTCCACTCAAAACATTAATTTCTTCTATCGCATGCACTTTTTTATTAGTAGATCTTTCAGTGTGCCATTAAGAATAATTAACCATAATATTATCTAGGAGTTTAGTAGCTTCTCCTAAAGTGATTTTCATAAAAGTGCCTCCCACGACCGAATCTAAAAGATTTCTAGAAGAAAAATTCAATTGGGCATAATTTTTTTGTATAATCATCCACTAATTCAAACCATGCGTAGGGCAATTACGTATCATTAATTTCATCCTCTCCCAAGCTTGTGCAACATGTTCATGATCAAGTTGCTTAAAATTCATAATATCGTTTCTAAGAGAGATGATCTTAGCGGGAGGAAAATATTTAGAGATAAAAGCATCTTTGCACTTATTCCAAGAATCAATACTATTTTTAGGCAAAGATGAAAACCAAGCTTTAGCACGATCTCTAAGCGAAAAAGGAAATAGCTTCAATTTAACAATATCATTGTCCTCATCTTTCTTCTTTTGCATATCACACAAATCAATGAAGCTATTTAGATGGGTAGTGGCATCTTCACTAGGAAGGCCGGCGAATTGATCTTTCATGACAAGATTCAACAAAGCAGTATTGATTTCGCAAGATTCAGTATCGGTAAGAGGAGCAATCGGAGTGCTAAGGAAATCATTGTTGTTGGTATTGGTGAAGTCACACAATTTAATATTATCTTGAGCCATCGTGACAAGCAAGCAATCCAACACACGAGCAAACGAAAAGCAAGCGAAAAAGAGCCGAACGGAAAAGAGAGGGCGAATTAAACGGCAAGGGCGAAGTGGGGGAGAGGAAAACGAGAGGCAAATGGCAAATAATGTAATGCGGGAGATAAGGATTTGTGATGGGTACTTGGTATGTTGACTTCTGCGTAGAATCCCCGGCAACGGCGCCAGAAATGGCTCGTTGTCGGGAGTCCAAATCTTGACTTGACCTTGTGTAAGCCTCCCCGGAAATGGCGCTAGAAATCCTTCTTGCTACCTCTTGAGCACTGCGCTGGTTTTCCCTTGAAGAGGAAAGGGTGATGCAACAAAGTAGCGTAAGTATTTCCCTCAGTTTTCGAGAACCAATGTATCAATCCAGTAGGAGGCCACGCACAAGTGCCTCACACCTACACAAAAAAATAAATCCTCGCAACCAACGCGATAAGGGGTTGTTGATAACCCACAAGTATAGGGGATCAATTGTAGCCTCTTTCGATAAGTAAGAGTGTCGAACCCAACGAGGAGCTAAAGGTATAACAAATATTCCCTCAAGTTATATCGACCACCGATACAACTCTACACACACTTAGCGCTCGCTTTACCTAGAACAAGTATGAAACTAGAAGTACTTTGTAGGTGTTGTTGGATAGGTTTGCAAGAAAGTAAAGAGCGAGTAAATAAAATCTAAGGGCTGTTTAGATAAAGACACAACCAAATTAGTTTTAGCAGAGAGATTTTTGTTACGAGAAAGTTATTTGTCCCTAGGCAATCGATAACTAGACCGGTAATCATCATTGCAATTGTGACGCCCGGGTAATTAAGCTACAGTAATCCCCTCCTAATGTTGCCATGTCATCGCAATTAATTTGCTAAACCTCACTTTGATCCAAACCCGATTCAAATTCAAAGTTAAAATAAAGTCAAATTATTATTTCTTCAACCGGTAAAACAAAAATGTTCGGTCGGTTGCGAATATTCACTAGGTAAATAACATGAAGGATCTAACATTAAATGGGTTTTAAATCTCCTGGAAATAATTAAAGTGGTCATACAACACCTTTTATGCCTTTTAAAATGTGAACTTATTTTCAAACAATTCCAAATAACCCACCAAACCTTTCGGACAATGCCCAAAATATCAGTAGGTAATTATGTGAGGAGTTTCAACTTTAACTAAAATCGTTTAGTACCTACACTAAGTACATAACAGTAGCTAAATAAATAAAACAGAAAAAGGAAAATAGAAACAAAATAAAAGAAAGGCAAAGCCCCCCTCCCCCTGGGCCATTCGGCCCAACTGGGCATCCAGGCCACCAGGAGGCCCACCCCATTCCCCCTTATCTCCCCGAGCGACTGAACCCTAGCCTGGTCCACCCCCACTGCTCCCGCATGAATCCCACTCCCCCCACGATCCCCTTCTCCTCCCCCCACCGATCTGGATCAGGATCGGCCCCGATCCCGTAGACCCCGACGCCCGGCGCCTGCCCGTCGCCGTCCACCGCCGCCTGGAGCTCCGTGAGCCTCACCGGAGCCACCCCGTCGCCCCCTTGCGGTAACCATCGCCTGGAGGACCACCTCGCCGGTGCCGCCTCGCCAGCCCCCGCCCACGTGCTTCGCCGCCCCGTCATCGACGGTGCTCCCCGTCGCCCGCCTCTTCGTCCACCTCCCCGCTGGACTACATCGCCCCTCGCCGCTGCCCGAAGGCCTCCCCATCGCCGGACCACCCGCCGTTGCTGCTCGTCGCCGCAGCCCGAAGCTCCTCCGCCTCGTCTGTCGCCCCGTCCCCGACTCCCCCCTTGACGGCTCCACCGAGCCCATTGCCTTCCCCCTGCAGCTCCCCTGTGAGGAACCCCCCTCCTATCCTCCTTCCCCTATCGCCAGGCGGCCACCGTCCGCCACTCCTCACGTCAGCAAGGCAGCGTCGTCGGCAGCACCACGCCTGGCGCCTCCCCTCGCTCTGGTCACCGAGGCCCGCTGCCGTGGCCTCGGGCCTTCGGTCGCCTATGGCCGCCGTCGCCCGACGCTCCCTTACACAACCCCAGACAGCCTCCTGGCTGCGGCTCCTCGCAGCAGCTCCACGGCCGCCCGTTCCTCTCCGTCGACACAGGCGGGTGCCCAGCAACCGCGCCAGGCGCCCGCACCCGCATGCCCGTTAGGCCCCGTGCCTATGACCAGTGGGGCCCTGCCCCAGAACATTTTTTTAAGAAAAGAAAAAAATAATAAATAAAAATAATAATTAATTAAAGAATTAATTAACTTAATTAACCAGTGTTAGTTAATCTAATTAGCTAACTAAACTAATTAAAACTATTAATTAGGATAATACCAATGACTAAAGGACCCCACGCGTCATTGACCCGGTCCAACGGTCAATGTTGATCACCGACATCATGCTGATGCTGTAAATGTATTTTTGATTTAATTTAATTCTGTTAATGAAACAAACGATTTAAATCTTTTAAAATTTAATATGAAATAAACCATAGCTCAGATGAAAATACTTTCTACATGAAAGTTGCTCAGAACGACGAGACGATTCCGGATACGCAACCCGTTCGTCCGCCACACCCCCCTAACCTATCGAACTCGCAACTTTCCCCCTTCAGCTCCTCTGCCCGAAAACGCGAAACACCGGGGATACTTTCCCGGATGTTTCCCCCCTTCACCGGTATCACCTCATACCGCGTTAGGGCACCCCTAGCACCGATACTTGTCATGTCATGTATCGCTATGCATCTGTTTGCTTAAGTATTTATAGTTTCTTCCCCCTCTTCTCTCGCTAGACACCGAGACCGACGCCGCTGCTACCCAGTACGACTACGGTGTTGACGACCCCTCTCTTGCCAGAGCAACCAGGCAAGTCCCACCTTTGATCACCAGATATCGCCTACTCTTCTCTATACTGCTTGCATTAGAGTAGTGTAGCATGTTACTGCTTTCGGTTAATCCTATTCTGATGCATAGCTTGTCCTTGCTACTACTGTTGTTACCTTTACCGCTATCCTATCGCTTAGTATAGGATGCTAGTGTTCCATCGGTGGCCCTACACTCTTGTCCGTCTCGCCATTGTATACATATCGGGCTGTGATCACTTCGGGAGGTGATCACGGGCATATACTATATACTTTACACGCTTACATTACCTGTGATACTGTTCGGAGATGGGGGCTGAAAGGACAGGTGGCTCCATCCCAGTAGAGGTGGGCCTGGGTTCCTGACGGCCCCCGACTGTTACTTTGTGGCGGAGCGACAGGGCAGGTTGACACTTCCTAGGAGAGAGGTGGGCCTGGCCCTGGTCGGCGTTCACGGATACTTAACACGCTTAACGAGATCTTGGTATTTGATCTGAGTCTGGCCATTTGGTCTATACGCACTAACCATCTACACGGGAGTAGTTATGGGTATCCCGACGTGGTATCAACCGGCACTTCGTGACGCCACGATCGAGTGGCGCACGCCGGATCGGACCGAACGCCTGTAGGCTAGGTCTGCCGCGTCACAGACGCAACGCGGTGTGTGCTAAGGGCGATGGGCCTGCACTCCATGTGCGCTTAGGTTTAGACCGGCGGTGACCTCTGTTGAGCCTAGGTGGGGCTGCGACGTGTTGATCTTCCGGCCGGGCATGACCCGTAAAAGTGTGTCCGCCAAATGGGATCAAGCGTGTTGGGTTATGTGGTGCACCCTGCAGGGAAGTTAATCTATTCGAATAGCGGTGATCTTGATAACAGGACGACTTGGAGTTGTACCTTGACCTTATGACAACTAGAACCGGATACTTAATAAAACACACCCTTCCAAGTGCCAGATACAACCCGGTGGTCGCTCTCTCTCAGGGTTACGAGGAGGGGATCGCCGGGTAGGATTATGCTATGCGATGCTACTTGGAGATGCTACTTGGAGGACTTCAGTCTACTCTCTTCTACATGTTGCAAGACGGAGGCTGCTGAGCGTAGTCTTGACAGGATTAGATATCCCCTCTTATTACGGCATTCTGCAGTTCACCCACCGATATGGCCCTTTACACATATATCCATGCATATGTAGTGTAGCTCCTTGCTTGCGAGTACTCTGGATGAGTACTCACGGTTGCCTTGTTCCCCCTTTCTTTACCCGATTGCTGCGACCAGACGATGGAGCCCAGGAGCCAGATGCCACCGTCGATGACGACTCCTACTACACCGGAGGCGCCTACTACTACGTGCAGCCCGCGGACGACGACCAGGAGTATTTTAGGAGGATCCTGCAGGAGGCCCGCGCTTCTTTCGATCTCAGATCCCGCTTTGTGCTAGCCTTCTTAAGGCAAACTTGTTTAACTTATGTCTCAGATTTCAGATATTGTTGCTTCCGCTGACTCGTCTATGATCGAAAGCACTTGTATTCGAGCCCTCGAGGCCCTGGCTTGTATTATGATGCTTGTATGACTTATTTATGTTTTAGAGTTTTTTGTGATATCTTCCCGTGAGTGCTCGATCTTGATCGTACGCATTTGCGTGCATGATTAGTGTACGATTGAATCGGGGGCGTCACAAGTTGGTATCAGAGCCAACTGCCTGTAGGAATCCCCCTTTCCAACTCCTTGGCCGAAGTCGAGTCTAGACATTGCAAAAACTTTTACTAACATGGCTGTGCGGCCCATGGGCCCACGTCGTCATTGGGTGGTATTAGGATCTTTTACTCCTCGACCTTTACTCCGGGACTCTGATCTCTCCTCTATTCGGGTTAAATGAATTTTACTAACACTAGTGCAGAACCGGGCAATAGCACCGGTTCGTAAGGCCCTTTAGTGCCGGTTCCCCAACCGGCACTAAAGTGTGGTCACTAAAGGCCCCCCTCTTTAGTACCGGGTTCAGACGAACCGGTGCTAAAGGCCAACCACGTGGCACGAGCCAGCTCCGGGGGCCGGGAGCCCTTTAGTACCGGTTGGTAACACCAAAAGGTACTAAATGTTTGTTGGTTTTTGGATTATTTTTTATTTTTCAATAACATTTGGTTTATCAATTTAATTCTTTTTCGTTTGCTGGTATTTTATGATACTACACATTGTACACGTTATGCATATATATATATATATATATATATATATATATATATATATATATAAATAGAATTTCTAGTAGAACCAATCATGCATATATATATATATATCATCAATGTCTCACAAACCATCATATTAATTAATTCACACATACACACATGTATAGCTATATACAATTTGTCCTACATATGCATGTTGCCTTGGAGCCAAGTGGCATTAGCCTAATTGGTGCCTTGAGCACGACAGGGGCGGTAGCGGGTAATAGTATTCTCCCTTCGGATTTATGACCTGGTCGAGCAAAAATCCCGCTATTTCCTCTTGAAGTGCTTCTCTGGCGCTCCGCTTCTAGGAGCTTCTCCGCACCTCTGTGAACTGTTAAGAAGGAGATCAATATGCATGTGTATTAGTTGTGTGACTAGATATCGATAATGGTGTAAAAATTGTGAATAGTGTTTTGACAAGCGCATTCCATTCCTGTCTTTTGAGATCTGCTCCTTTCGGACGCCATCATGCGAATGTTCTCGCAAACGCAGAATGCACAGATCAGTCCCTACCGCTTCGTGGCCTTTACGAGAATGGAATTTGATCAGATAATAATTAATCAAGCATGATAATTAAAGAGAAGGCAGCTAGCTAAATAGCTAGTAATATTTAAATAATAACCTTGGGTCTAAACAATTTAATCTTTTGTTTCCATTCGCCTTCCGTGACGCTGATGAACCTTGCCCAAGCCCTGCCCGCCGACAAAGAAAATGAATAAAGGGGTTATTAAATAGTTCATATCATGAAAAATGACGAACTAAATAGGCCGAGATATATAGTTAATAATGATTGAAATTACATTGACTATCCCAAACAAGATGTTATAGTCAGTTTTTTACGTGAGTAGTGAGTCCAAGATTTCAACTGTTCAAGGCCAACTTTAATGATACACAAGACCCAAGGATATCTGCATGCACACACGTTTGCATGTCTTAATTAAGCGGGCATATGTAAGCAAAAACATGTAGCTAGCTAGTAGGCAAAAACAGAGAATTTGTAGTAAAAGACAGTGTGACTCACTGGAAGTTGTAAGGAAGTAGTATATCTTCATTGTATTTGAGGCGCTTCAAGAACTCTAGCATGTTGTCCTCTACGTCCTTTTGATGACGTGGATATATTTTCCATGTGTATTCATTAACGGTGTTTGGGTCAATGAACCCAATGCCAAAGCGTCCACCTTTTCTCATTTCATATATCTTCATCCTGCATATAATACCACGAGAAAAAGAATATAGTGAGGATAATTACAGGTAATGATTGATCAAAAGGATCAAGACAGCTAGCTTGAGACTTAAATTACGTAAAGAAATCACTTACGAGACAATAGCAACTCCATTTATAGATTTGTCGAGTGCGTATTGATTGTATAACTGAAACAATTCAGAATACTCAACGGACACAGCTTTCTCATGGAAGTAATGCTCCTCCTTGACATTCACCATGAGGGACAATCGATCGTAAATCTTGGTAATGTTCATGTACCATTGATGCAATTCATACATTCTCGTTGGGAGGTTCTTGACCTTGTGCGGATGGACCAAAGGTTGGCCCTGCACATATTTCCGTTTTATTTCATCCTCTCTAAGCACATGCATGGGCTCGATCTCGAGAAGTTGTCCAACGGTGATTTTGAGAACTTCAGCCTGCATTATATGGTCCTCCGTTATTACCACATTGCCCACCTCAGGAACATAAACTGTTTGCCCACAATAATATTGGGCGCGCGTACTGTCACGTGTTGTTGGCATAACAAGCGAGGGGATCGATTATACGCTTTGTTCTCCCAAATTGGGAATGGTTTTCCGCATTTTTGACAGCTGCTTCTTGTTTGCTCGATCCCGAGCTCGCCTCCCACGTAGACGTGCTCGATTTAACTTCCTGATGTGGCGCTCATAGTCTGTGTCAACAGGATTGGGAGCTGGTGGTTGAGCCATACTAATGAAGTGGTCAATCATTTCCTCAGGCACTTTCTCCCTTGGCGGCGGTGGCGGTTTCGGTGCAAAATGGACTTCCACCTCGGACTTCGATATGGCTGTGATTTCCTCCTCGGACCTGTCATAAGACCTCTGCGGAAGAGGCGTGAGGCTTGGACCATATTTATATTGCTTGCCTCCGCCTGTACTTCCTGTACTACCTCGACTCGTACCACTACGCACCATAGCTGCGGGGTGTCTCTTCTGCGATTGCTGAGGCGGCGGAGATTCCGGCTGACGGGGCTGAGTTGGACGAGGAGGAGTGGCCGCCTGAAGATGTGCCGGACTTGGAGGAGGAGTGGCCTGAGGTTGTGCCGGACTTGGAGGAGGAGTGGACGCCTGACGCTGTGGCGGACTTGGAGGAGGAGGAGTGGCTGACACTTTGCCGGACTTGGAGGAGGAGTGGCTCGACACTTTGCGGACTTGGTGGACTTGCAGGAGCGGGAGACTGCTGACTCGGTGGCGGACTTCGACGAGGAGTCGGATGACGCGGTGTCGGTGGCCTTCGAAAGATGATGCAATCCTTTTTCCATAGGATGATACGATGGTTGGCGTCTCCGAGAAAGCGCTTGTCCTCACCTCCAAGAATGTCAAGCTCTAGCCCCGAATATGGCTGCACCACCTCGTCAACCATGACACGAGCATAGCCCTCTGGAATCGGGATGCAATGGTAGGTTGCTTTGGGGGTAACTGGAAAAGCAACGCCGTCCGCCACCTTCATGGATATGTTCTTCATTTTGACGTGTAGTTCGCAGCTAGTGTTCTCCGTGATGTCATCCACGGGGTATCTACCCAGCATTGCGTCGTCCGGGGCGGAACCCATGCTGCTTCTCTACATGGATGGGGCGGTGCTATCCAATGCTGGATCATCCGCTAGCTGCTGCAGCTTTGAGACCCCTTTGCTGGCTAAGTGAGTCGATTCGCTCCTGCTGCCGCTGGAATTTGACTGCCAATTCCGCTTGACCTGCTTCTAAGCCTTGAAGGCGTTCATAGTCCCGCTTCCTCAGCTCCTCCTCCATCTTCCTCTTCTTCTCCTCCGCAATCTTCTTTCTCGCACGGGTTCTGTAGTCGTTGTTCCAGTCTGAAAACCCCTCATACCACGGAATAGCGCCCTTGCCTCGTGTTCTTCCCGGGTGTTCAGGATTTCGTGGCACGCCAGAAGCTCGTCGTTCTCTGTTGGTCTGGAACACCCCCGATCGTGCCTCTTCTATTGCAACAAGTATCGCATCGTCGGCTCCGTTCAGACATGCCTTCGTCGAAACTTTGCCTGTCGTCGGGTCCAACTCCCCCCCATGCGCATAGAACCAAGTCCTGCACCTGGGGGCCAGCTCTTAGTATCCGGAGTGACACCTGCATCCTCCATCTCTTTCTCAGACTTATCCCACTTAGGCATTGCCACCGTGATAGCCACCGCCCCAAATTTTATGGAACTTATCCTTTTTTCGCATTCGCTTGTTTATTCTTGACCGTTCCTTAGCTAATTCCGAATCCTTGAATTTCACGAAATCGTCCCAATGAGCACGTTGGTTCTCTAGTGTTCCCTCGAATATGTGAGTCTTCCTTCCTCCCTTGACGTACTTGTCCCATTCACGATTCTTGTGGTTCTTGAATGCAACCGCCATCTTCCTAAGAGCAGCGTCCTTGACTTTCTGCACATCTCGCTTCGTGAAATGATCTCAGGGTGAAATGTTCCATGATAGTATCCCAAAGCAGATCTTTTGATTCTTGTCGACAAAAGTAACATCCGGACGTGGAGCAGCGTCCTCTTTGCCTTTTTGTCCTTTGTCTTTTGCTGGCTCTCTCCATTCTTGAAGGGAGATCGGAGTTGGTCCTTCACAAGAACTCCGTGACCGATTTAATGAACTTGTCCGCAATCTTCCTAGGCGCTAATGGTTCGCCATTAGGTCCGATCGCCTCGATATTGTACTTTACGCCCTCCTTCAACTTTTTGTTCGGGCCTCGTTTCGTCCTTTTGCCTGAAGATTTGCTCGATCCGGATGGCTGAAAGAACAAAGATCGATTCGTTAATATATCTTCATGTCATTTAAAACATGTGATGATCACGAAACCTGCTTATATAAATATATATACCTCGCCAGTCTTTGTTGTTTCAGGATCAACATGTTCTTCGTCATCGTCATAATCGTAGTTCATGACTTCATCAATTCGTCGTCGCGATCGAATATCATATCACCCTCTCCGGTGTTGTTTAGAAATTCGAGCCGTCATAATCTTCTTCATTCTGATTATCATCTGCGCTCATGATCATATCGAACATGGTCTGTTCTCCCTCTCTGTCGGTATTGTCTTCCATAGCTTTTATTTAACTAATTCAAAAGAAATATAAAACAATTTAGTATTCAAATTACATCGTCTCAAATAATAGATATAATCTCGAATACTTCGTCTAGAATAATAGATACAATCTGGAATACATCGTCTCGAATAATATATAATTTTGAATAGTACATCACTGGCTAGCTAATTAAAGATCGAATACTACAGAAAAATCTAGGACACTCGCGGTTCCTGCGTCGCGGGCGGTGGACACCCAAAGAGAAGGAACCCTCACAAGATCATAGCTGAAGTGAGATCCCTGAAGAAACTTCCAGGTATTGGAGAACCTGCCGCCTCTAACGCAACCATGTAGCGATGGACGTGCTCGCCCTATTCTCGACACGGCGACGCATTCTCCTCCGGCGGGCCGGGTCCCTCCGCACCAAATCGCCCACGCGAACGCCACCAAACGAGATCAGGGTCGACGACGGGACCCGGGCCGGGTTCCTCATCAAGCGGCGCGCCCTCCAGCAGCACCTCCGGTGCCAGCCAGCGGAGCGATCCGGACATGGGCCGGGCTGGATGTCGTCATGACGGGTCGACGGCGAGGATGCGGGCCGGCATCGTCGAGAACAAATACTAGCTATATGCCCGCAAAAAATAATATTTTTTTAATGATTGGATTTTGATAACTAAATTTTCTAACATTTCTACTATTTCAAAAATCTATATACTATTTCATATTAATTAAGCATCTAACACTAAAAACAGAAAAAACAATTTCTATACATCCATTAAAAAACAGAAAAACAACATTATATAAAAAAATTCCATACTAATTAAACACTAATTATATCCATCTAACATGCATTCATACATATATACTAGTGAAAAAACAATAATCTAAAAAAATCTAAACTAATTAAACATACAAAATACGTATATACTAATATATACATGCATTCATACATATATACATGTATGTGTGTGTGTGTGTGTTCATCATGCTTGTGTGTGTGTATGGGCTCGGGGAGGGGCGGCGCCCATGGTGGCCGGGGCGAGGGAGAGGGGTTAGAGGGAGAGCTCACAGCGGGCGACGGCGACGGCCAGGCGACGACCGGGGCAGCGACGGGCGGGCGTGACGCTGGGCGGCGACGCAGGGACGGCGCGACGGGACGGGCCAGGCGGCGACGGAGACGAGGCGGCGACGGGACGGGCGGCGACGGCGACGGGCGACGGGCGACGGGAGCGGTGACGGCGTCGATCGATCGGGGCGGGCGGTTCAATGGGGAAACAGATGAAGAAACAGAGGGAGAATGAAATTTTTCGAAGTGTTGTATATATAGAAGGCACCTTTAGTACCGGTTGGAGCCACCAATTGGTACTAAAGGTCTGTTTTGGCCATCCCAAGCAGCGGGAAGCAACCCCCTTTAGTACCGGGTGGTGGCACAAACTGATTAAAGGTCTCTTTAGTACCGGTTTGTGCCACGACCGGTACTAAAGGGGTGCATCAGGGCAGGTGCGGTGCGACAAGTTTAGTCCCACCTCGCTAGCCGAGGGGCCACCGTGACTGGTTTATAAACCCCGTGCGGTCGCTCTCTCGAGCTCCTCTCCAAAGTAGGCCCACTGGGCCTCACGTGTTCTTTTGTTGCTCAGGCCCACTTGGCCTTTGGGCTGCATCCTGGCCCAACAACAAGTTGGGTTTCTAGTCTTATGCAGGCCGCCACGCCTAGTAGGCGGGGCTTTTTTGCTTTTATTTATTTTTGTGTTGTTCTTTTTGTGTATTTAGAGTTTCTTTGTGAATATTTTTGCTTTAGGTAGAAAAAATTACAAACTTTCTGTTAGTGCCCGTAGTTTTCAAATTTGAATAGTTTAAATTTTGAATTATTTGAAATTAGTGTGAATCACTAGTTTGTGAATAATTTAACTTTAAAAATCAGTAAAGGCATGAAAGAATTTGTTTGCACATAAAATTTCTTCGCGTTTCAAATGCCAAAACACATAACTACCCTAACTATTACAGAGATTCCTCCGGGTGTGAAACATGTAAGAAAGTGATGATAGTGAAGCCGATCACATCCCAGATCTTTTGGTGTGAAACTTTTTCTTCAAGTGTGTCCCTTTGCGCGTAACCATGGAAAATCTTCATCATTTAACGGGATGCTCGGGTCAATATTCACCGTGAATGGAGAAATTTCATCAAACTTTTCATAATCTTCCGACTTGTCTGTCTTGTCATCCACTCCCACGATGTTTCTCTTCGCAGAAAGAACTATGTGCCGCTTTGGCTCATCGTGACGATGCATTCGCTTCCTTATCTTTTCTTTTTCTTGGCTTGGTAGACATGTCCTTCACATAGAAAACCTGTGCCACATCATTGGCTAGGACGAATGGTTCGTCTGCATACACGCAAGATTGTTGAGATCCACTGTTGTCATTCCGCATCATGGGTCTTCCGTTACCCCGCCTCGTGTCATATTGACCCATTTGCACGAAACAAAGGGACCTTTAAACCACGTCGATAGTCAAGTTCCCATATGTCCTGTATATAACCATAATATGTTTCCTTTTCCGTCTTGGTTTACGCATCAAACGGACACCACTGCTTTTGGTTGGTGCTCTTCTTATCTTGGGCGATCGTGTAAAATGTATTACCATTTATCTCGCACTTTGAAAGTCATTATATTCAAGATGGTAACTGGGACAGCAAGTACAGGTCATCTTCAATAGAGGTGTCATGCATGGTACGTGGTTCCGCAACCAGGTGGCGAAACTCCTGGTTTGTTCACGTGTAATCCGGTCATCAGACCGCTCCGGGTGTTTGAAGCGTAGCAAATTCTTGTGTTCATCCATATACGGAGCCACCAAGGCGGAATTCTGTAGAACTGTGTAGTGTGCTTCGGAGAGAATGTCCGTCCATACATATTATTTGTTCCTCCTAGCGTGTTTTTTCCATCTGGGCCGCCTTATGCCGCGATTCAGGAACACCAATCGGCTTAAGGTCAGGAATAAGGTCAATACAAAACTCAATGACCTCCTCATTTTGATGGCCCTTGGAGATGCTTCCTTCTGGCCTAGCACGGTTATGAACATATTTCTTTAAGATGAACCTCTCAAAGGGGAACATATTGTGTAGAAATACAGGACCCAAAACGTTAATCTCTTCAAGATAGGTGAACTAGGACGCGTGCGTCATGATGTTGAAGAAGGATGGTGGGAACACCAACTCGAACCCGACAAGACATTGCACCAAATCATTCGTAACCTTGGTATGATTTACTGGAGCGATTACCTTCCGAGAGATTGCATTGAGAAATGCACATAGCTTCACAATGGCTAATCGAACGCTTTTCCGGTAGAAGCCCCTCAATGCAACCGGAAGCGGTTGCATCATAATCACGTGGCAGTCATGAGACTTTAGGTTCGGAACTTTTTCTCCGCCATGTTTATTATTCCCTTTATATTCGATTTAGAAGCCGACGGTACCTTTTAATATCGAGCAGGCATTCAAAGAAGATTTCCTTCTCTTCTTTGGTAAGAGCGTAGCTTGCATGACCCCGATATATGCCGCCTTCTCCGTGCATACGTTGTTGGTCCTCCGTGCCTCGTGTGTATCTTTTGTCTTCCCATACACGCCCAAGAAGCCAAGCAGGGTCACGCAAAGATTCTTCGTCACGTGCATCACGTCGATTGCGGAGCGGACCTCTAGGTCTTTCCAATATGGCAGGTCCCAAAATATAGATTTCTTCTTCCACATGGGTGCGCGTCTGTCAGCGTCCTTCGGAACAGGTTGTCCGCCAGGACCCTTTCCAAATATCACCTTCAAATCCTTGACCATATCATGTACATCAAGCCAAAGACGGTGGCGAGGCTTCGTCCGGTGATCCGCCTCACCTTTGAAATGCTTGCCTTTCTTTCTTACGGGATGCCTGCTCGGAAGAAATCGACGATGTCCTGTGTACACATTCTTCATACAACTATTCAAATATATATTGCTCGGTATCATCCAAATAGTGCGTGCATCCGCGGTATCCCTTGTTTGTCTGTCACGAAAGGTTACCGAGAGCAGGCCAATCATTGATGGTCACGAAGAGCAACGCCTTTAGGTCAAATTCTTCCCCATGTGCTCATCCCACGACGTACACCTGTTCCATTCCACAATTGTAAGAGTTGTTCAACTAATGGCCTTAGGTACACATCAATGTCGTTGCCGGGTTGCTTAGGGCCTTGGATGAGCACTGGCATCATAATGAACTTCCGCTTCATGCACAACCAAGGAGGAAGGTTATACAAACATAGAGTGACAGGCCAGGTGCTATGGTTGCTGCTCGCTTCCCCAAAAGGATTAATGCCATCTGCGCTTAGACCAAACCATACGCTCCTTGCGTCATCTCGCAAACTCCTTCCCGTACTTTCTTTCGATTTTTCTCCATCGCGACCCGTCACCTGGTACTCTCAACTTTCCGCCTTTCTTACGGTCTTCTTCGTGCCATCGCATCGCCTTTGGCATGCTCTTTGTTTTGGAACAACGTTTCAACCGTGGTATTATAGGAGAATACCACATCACCTTGGCAGGAATCTTCTTCTGGGCGCCGCCCTCGACATCACCATGCTCATCGCGGCTGATCTTATAGCGCAATGCACCACATACCGGCAAGCTGCTCAAATCCTCATACTCACCGCGGTAGAGGATGCAATCATTAGGGCATGCATGTATCTTCGCACCTCTAACCCTAGAGGGCAGACAGCCTTCTTTGCTTCAGACGTACTCTCGGGCAATTCGTTGTCCTTTGGAAGGATATCCTTTATCATTACCAAAGCAACTTTCCAAATCCCTTGTCGATACACCATTCTTCGCCTTCCATTGCAGCAATTCCAATGTGGTGCCCAGCTTTTTCTTGTCACCTACGCAATTCGGGTACAACAGTTTTTGTGATCCTCTAACATGCGCTGCAACTTCTTCTTCTCCAAATCACTTGCACAGCTTTCTCTTTGCATCGGCAATGGCCCGACCTAGATCATCAACGGGCTCATCTCGATGCCTCTTCTTCAGCTTCTTCCCGCATTGCCGCCCATCTTCTTCCTGCATTACCGGCTCAGCTTCTTCCCCATTGTTGTATCATCGTATTCAGGGAACCCATGGCCAGGATAGTTGTCGTCGTCCTCTTCTTCTTCATTGTCTTCCATCATAACCCCTCTTTCTCCGTGCTTGGTCCAAACATTATAGTGGGGCATTAAACCGGACTCAAACAGGTGGACGTGAATGGTTCTTGACGTAGAGTAATTGCGACCATTCTTATAGCCAGCACATGGACAAGGCATAAAACCATCCGCCCGCTTGTTTGCCTCAGCCAAGAAGCGTAAAAGTATGCACGCCTCAACTAACTGGGGAGAGCATCGGTCATCAGACATCCATTGCCGCTCATCTTCATTACACAACACCGAATAGACCAAATTAATACAAGTTCATACTTAAAGTTCATACAACACTTAAATGCAACAAACAAATAACTCTCTAGCTAAAGCATTTAAATGCAACAACAAATGCGATCAAGATCGCAACTAAGGTAACAATTGATCCAACAGCATAATGATACCAAGCCTCACTATCGATGGCATATTTTCTAATCTTTCTAATATTCAAGCGCATTTTCTCCATCTTGATCTTGTGATCATCGATTTACATCGGCAACATGCAACTCCAATTCCATCTTCTCCCCTCAATTCTTTTCAATTTTTCTTTCAAGTACTCGCTTTCTCTTTCAACTAAATTTAACCTCTCGACAATAGGGTCGGTTGGAATTTCCGGTTCACATACCTCCTAGATAAAAATATCTATGTCAACTTTATGGGCATAATTTGTCATAAACATGAAATGCAACAAATAGTTTTAAAAGAGAATATACCACATCCGAATCATAACAAGGACGAGGGCCGATCGACGGATATCAAAACCATGGCACTATGTATAACAAACAACGACAGTGTAAGATAATTATTATACGAGTAACTATATATCCAAATCACACAAACATCAATTTTTATATAAAATTTCATGAACAAGAGGCTCACCACAAGGTGGTGCCATGACGACGGGAAAAGGGCGATCGACGGTGGTTACGACAGAGATTTAGAAGGAACTAAGTAAACCACACCTACATATGCAAACTAAGTGTTATTTTGACCTCAAATTGCATATAAATCAAATACTAGCACATACATATATTTCCTCCCAAATTACTAAACTCACAAATTAATAACTATATAAACCAATGCAAGAGCTAATCTAGCAATGAGAGATGAAAGGACAAAGTTGCTAACCTTTGTGATCACTTGAATGGATGGGGCCTTCAAATCTTGACAAATTTTGGGCAAAATGTGTGATGAGCTCGAGGGGAGAAGAGGAAGAACAGAGAGGAGAGGAGAGGGAAAGGGGAAGAACAGAGCGAGCTGGACGAAGGGTTTATATGCAGGAGGACCTATAGTACCGGTTCGTGGCACGAACCGGTACTAAAGGTGCCGGAGGGGGCCTGCATCGACAACATCCTGCCACCATCCTCATTAGTACCGGTTCGTGGCACGAACCGGTGCTAAAGGTTAGCCACGAACCGGTGCTAAAGGATAGCCGTTGGAACCGACACTAATGTATACATTTGTGCCGGATCTAATACAAACCGGCACTAATGTGCTTCACGTTTGACCCTTTTTCTACTACTGTAAATCTAACATTAGGATCTCGTTATCACTTTCACCCGGAGAGCCCCTTATTACTGATGATCGTCTGCTGCACCAGAAGACCCTGAAGATGCTCTCCGCTGTTAACTCGAGAACTTGTGTTCATCGCGTTTGCAATTCCTCTTCCACCGTAAACCCTTATGGATAACTACTTGCAGTTGTTATTCTTATCTTCATCCCCAGTTGGTCTTGTTATTACAAGATACCCTGAAAAACTCGTCGTTGTTTTGATAATCCTTTGAGCTTACTGCCTTGCTGTTCTTTGTCACCTGAATACCCCTACGGTTAATTCTCGCACTTATCGAGTATCCGCTCATCCCCCGTTGTTCATGTGTTTCACAATTGTAACACCCCGGACGTAACTTTCCATATTTGTAACTCCAACTCTTGCCATTTTCGGCATTGTTATATGATATTCCCTCCGTGGTTGGGTTTTATCCTTTTTGCATTTTTTCCATGTCATGCATTTTATATTATGTCATCATGTGCATCGCATTTGCATACGTGTTCGTCTCTTGATTCCGAGCATTTTTCCCGTTGTCCGTTTTGCAATCCGGCACTCCTATCTCCCCGGCGGTCCCTTTTACGTTTTTCCGTGTGCGGGTACTAAACCTTCTCGAAATGGACCGAGGTTTGTCTAGTGGCCTTGGTATACCACCCGTAGGCCACCGGTCAAGTTTCGGGTCATTTGGAGCTCGTTTGGTACTCCAACGGTTAACCGCACTCTCGCAAAGGCCTCTTTTAAGTTGCAGCCCAACACCCCTTCAAAACAGCCCAATAACCCATCTAAGTCACTTCCATGCTCTCCGTTGCTCGATCACGATCGTGTGGGCAAAAACTACACCTCATTTGGACTCTCCTAGCTCCTCTATGCCTATTTAAGCACCTCCCGAAAATCCGGATCAATTCCACCCGAAACCCTAGCCCTTCTTCCTCCAGCCGGACACGCCCGCCGCGCCGGACGCTCCCAGCCGCCACCTCGCCTGCCAATCCCGTTGTGCCACGTCGCCCGCCGCCTCTCTCCTCCAACCCGGCGCCACATCGCCCCGCCGTCTCCCCACGCCGGCCCGCGCAGCCCGCGGTAGCCACAGGCTCAGATCCCGCACTGGCCGCGCCCGGCTGGCCGGCGCGCCACGCGCATTGGCCTCCGCCGCCCGGCCGGCCTCCCCGCCGGACTCCCGCCCGCCTCGCGGAGTCCTCCGCGGCCGCCTCAGGTGCCTCGGGCCCGGCGCGCCCTCCTCCGCCGCCTCGGCTCGGCTCCGTGCCCGGCGTCGAAGGCCGAGCTTCGCCTCATGTCGCCTCCTCGCTGGACCACCGCCGGGCGCCGCCTTTCCTCCTTCTCGCTGGATCCGGTGAGCCTGCAGCGCCGCGCGCCGCCCAGCGTCCCGATCCGGCCGGCCCGATCCGCCTCGGTCCGCGCCGCCGTTGACCTCTTCTCCCCCTCACTTTTCTTCTAAGTCCTTAATCTCTTGATATTTTGTGCAATTTTCAAAGTGATATATCTTTGCATCTGTGGATCCATTTTGCGCGTATAATATGTCAAAATGTTCGTCTCGAAGAGTAGATCAATTAATCTCATTGCATCATTTTCATTTGAGCTCATCTTGATGCCCGAAATGCTGTTGGAAGAGTGCTATGTGATGTTAGTTTCTGATTTTTATCAGAACTTGCACTTTTGTTATTTTTGCCATGATTAATGTGTGCACCCTATGAATTTGTGTCCTACATGTGTTTTGTAAAATGCCATACCATATTTCCAGGGGTGTATGTCATGTATTTTTGTGATCTATGTGGTGACTAGAACAAGCATGCAAAGTAGGTGTCCTGATGTTGCTGATTTCAGCCCTGTTTTAGCTGATTTTGATGCCATGTTAACTTGATGCTACCGAGAGATCTATGCATATTTTGAGATACTTCAGTAAGGGTCTTTTGTAAAACATGTCTTGCTATATCCATCCATGCCTTTGTTTGCAATTATGGAGTGTCATAGCTTGAGTCAATCGAGCTCTACTTTTGCTATCAAATGTTTCCTGGCAGATTGTATACGTGTTATTCAATTTTGCCTAGCTTGTTGTGGTTGACCCATGTAGGCTATGTTATTGTTCTTGCCATGTATGTCTTCTATGTCATGTCTTCTTGATGTAGGTATGCTTAGTTTATCATTCAATGCTCTGTAGTGAGTGCATTGAGCTTGTAAACATGCCTACTCGTTATCAGTTTTTGACATGTCATGTTGCTGAATCTGTTAACGAAACTTTCAATATTGACATGGGTGTTACTATATTTTCTGATCCTTTTTGGCTTATGGTCAGTAAGGGACTTTTGATCTATGCTTTGAGTAGATTCATATCATGCCATGTTTTGATATTTTAAGGTCATGTAGGATGTAGTTTTGTTGCTCTGAACATTGCAACCTGATGCTGTTTTTGACATGTCCAGCCTGTTACTTTGTGCATTTTTGCCATGCTTGTTTGAACCTGTTATGATGTGAACTAGCCGTAGCTCAGTGCTCATCTTTTGTCGAGAATCTTGTGTAGATCACTGCCATGTGCTTTGTTGGTACGTTTGGGTGCAGTAGCTTAATTATTTGTTGCTTACTAAGTGGCATCATGCTGTTAATGGCAGATTTGCGCCATTCTTGTTTTGCTTGCCATTTGCAAACCGTGCATCCGATTCCGGTGATCTTTATATCGATTTCAACCGAAATCATCTCATCTTTCCAGTGGCATGCTTGGTTTGCCAAGTTGATGCCTGGTTCATCATTTACCTTCCGGAGCGCACATACGCATTGCATATCACATCATGCATATCATGTCATGTTTTGCATCATGTTGATTGTGCATTGCACCGTGATTTATTGTGGTTCCTTTGTTTGTGTTGTTGCTTTGGGTAGAGTCGGGAGACGAGTACGTGAACGAGGAACCTGTTGAGAACGCTTACGAGGATCAAGCTTTCGACAACTCTGAGAACATTGCAGGCAAGATGACCATACCCTCGAAATCACTTCTATCTTTGCTATGCTAGTTGCTCGCTCTTTTGCTATGCCTATGCTGCGATGCCTACCACTTGCTTTAGCATGCCACCCATATTGCCATATCAGCCCCTAACCATCCTTTTCCTAGCAAACCGTTGATTGGCTATGTTACCGCTTTGCTCAGCCCTCTTATAGCGTTGTTAGTTGCAGGTGAAGCTGAAGTTTGTTCCTTGTTGGAACATGGAGATTTGGTTCCTTATTGGAACATGGTTACTTGTTGGGGATATCACAATATATATATCTGCTACATTTTAATGCATCTATATACTTGGTAAAGGGTGGAAGGCTCGGCCTTATGCCGGTGTTTTGTTCCACTCTTGCCACCCTAGTTTCCGGCCATGCCGGTGTTATGTTCCTTGATTTTCGCGTTCCTTACACGGTTGGGTGATTTATGGGACCCCTTGACAGTTCGCTTTGAATAAGACTCGGCCCAAAGAAGGCCCAACATTGGTTTTACCATTTGCCACCTAAGCCTTTTCCCCGGTTTTCACGAGCCCGAGGGTCATCTTATTTTAAACCCCGGGCCAATGCTCCTCTCGAGTGTTGGTCCAAACTAGAGCACCGTCTTGGACCATTCTGGGCAACTTGGATTACGTCGGTTCCTGTACGCTTCGCTTATCCGGTGTGCCCTGAGAACGAGATATGTGCAGCTCCTATCGGGATTTGTCGGCACATTCGGGTGGCTTTGCTGGTCTTGTTTTATTGCTGTCGAAATGTCTTGTAGTCCGGGATTCCGAGATTGATCGGGTCTTCCCGGTAGAAGGAACATCCTTCGTTGACCGTGAGAGCTTATAATGGGCTAAGTTGGGACACCCCTGCAGGGTAATATCTTTCGAAAGCCGTGCCCGCGGTTATGAGGCAGATGGGAATTTGTTAATGTCCGGTTGTAGAAAACCCAAAGTTGACCTCAAATAAAATACACATCAATCAAGGTGTGTAACCGTGATGGTCTCTTCTCGGCGGAGTCCGGGAAGTGAACACGGTGTTGGAGTTATGTCTGACGTAAGTAGTTCAGGATCACTTCTTGATCGCTACTAGTTTCACGACCGTGCTTTGCTTCTCTTCTCGCTCTCTTTTGCGATGTAGCCACCATATATGCTATTCGCTTCCAGCAACTCCACTTTACTACCTGTCCTTCCTATAAGCTTAAATAGTCTTGATCTCGCTGGTGTGAGATTGCTGAGTCCCCGTGACTCATGATACTTCCAAAACAGTTGCAGGTTCCGACGATGCGGTGGGCGACTCAACCGAGCTCAAGTGGGAGTTCGACGAGGAACGTGGTCGTTACTTATGTGTCTTTTCCTCGATGATCAGTAGTGGTGCCCAGTTGGGACGATTCGGGATCCGTGTAGCATTTGGGGTATCTTCTTCTATTTTGGTTCCGTAGTCGGACCTTGAGTGTACTCAATGATGGATGTTTATTTATGTACTTGTGTGAAGTGGCGATTGTAAGCCAACTATGTATCTCTTTCCCTTACTTATTACATGGGTTGTGTGAAGATTACCTCACTTGCGACATTGCTTTCAATGCGGTTATGCCTCTAAGTCGTGCCTCGACACGTGGGAGATATATCTGCATCGGGGGCGTTACAAGTTGGTAATCGAGCCTTCCCGACTTAGGAGCCCCTACTTGATTGTTTCTTTGGCGTTGTTGAGTCTAGAATGGAAAATGTTTTGAGTCTTAGGATTATATATATCGGAGAGTAGGATTCTTTTTACTCCCCAGTCCCTTCGTCGCTCTGTGAGGTCTCCTGACGTAGAGTTTTGACTTTTCTCTCCTCAAATTTCACTAAAATTTTTTTAGGATCACGTGGGTATCTTGGAATCGTTCCGATGGTTTTGTGACGAGAACATTGTTCTTGGTGCCTCCTGACATTTAGGGGTTGTGGCGTTGTCCCGGGAGTTGAGCTCCGAGGTGTTGTCGTCACAATTTTATCGTTGCGCCTCGAATACCTGAGTTTTGCCGACATCGAAATCTCTTTTGTGCAGTTGTTGGTGAGATAACCCCGATAGCCCAGATCGTATGGCGAAAAGGGAGTATTGCCATGACTTGTATAACGGATGTTTTTCAAGGTCGAGGTACACGATTTCCGAGGATTTCTTGGTTATGTGTTGACGGATGGATACAAATGGATCTAGGTATTGTTAGTTTGGGTGATATATTTTGTGTCCCTGTATCCCCAACACCAGATTGCATAACCGGAAAGTTTCGGGAGTTTATAGGTGGGAATTCTAGTAGCTTACGTAATATTCTTTCGACGGATGTATGATTTGAGATTGGGGTTCAAAGTTTAGTGGTCCGCCCATTCACGGTCGACGATAAAGTGGTCGCGAGACGTCTTAAAGAATCCTTGGCTATGCTGATTCGGGGACGTCTTGTTTGTCATTCGTGACGTCCGCTTTACGTCGTGCCCGTGTGGGCCCCACCACGAACACTTTGGGCGAAATCTCTATCATGTGTTTGTTCCGGCTCATTCTAGAAGCCAATCTTTTATTTTCAGTTGTGATATTCGAATTGTTTCTAAGACAGTTGTTGTTTCTATATCTTTATCTAAGTGGCTTCTCACCTTAATGGACGTGTGATGATTAACTTTGGAATTCATTCGTTCATTCTTGTTCGAATGTTTATTGTGAAGACTATATGTTGCAATTTCTATCCGTTGATTCTACTTATCAATTTGTCTATCAAAGGACTAACGGATGTCACCCTCTTCAGGATGGCTCCACCAACGCGTCTGAATCCGGATCGCAATGATGGGGATCAGTCGAATCCTCCACCTCCACCTCCACCTCCGCCTCCAGAGGCCTGGCAAGCTATCATGGCAGCCACCAATGCCAATGCTCAGATGATTTTGCAGCTCTTGCAAGAACGTACTCAGGGGCAAGGAACTCAAGGCAATCAAGGTCAAGGCAACTATCAGCCACACTTTGCTACTCTCAGTCAGTTCCTCGCTAATCAGCCGAAGTCTTTCAGTTTCTGTGTCGAGGCCACAGACGCTGACGATTGGTTAGTGGACATCTGCAAGCACTTTGACTGTAGCAATGTCAGACCTGAGGACTTTGTCAAGTTTGCATCGTTTCAACTCAAGGATCAAGCTGCTGAGTGGTACCAGCAATACAAAGATTCCAGAGGAGGTCGTGTCATTACCTGGGATGAGTTCCGCCGTGATTTCAGAGCTCATCACATTCCGAAAAGTGTTGTTGAGAGCAAGCGTGAGGAGTTCCGCAATCTCAAGCAGGGCAACATGTCTGTCTATCAATACAATATCCAGCCTGTAAGCTCGCTTGCTTTGCTAAGCAAGACGTACCTGATGAAAAGAGTATGATCTATCAATTCAGAGGTGGTCTGAGAGAGGATCTGCAATTAGCTCTTGTGCTTTTTGAGCCAGATAAGTATGATGATTTCTACAACATGGCACTGAAACAAGAAGCTGCCCAGCTCAAATGTGAGGCTTCTAAGAAGAGAATCAGGGATGCAGTTCAGTCTTCTTCTTCCTCTCAAGTGGCAGCTAAGCAGCAGAAGTTTTACCTTCCTCCTCCTCCGTTCCGTCAGCCTTATCAACAGAAGAACTCAGGTGGCCGTGGATCTTCCCACCCACCCAACCCTGGCTATCAGAACAAGTCTAATTCTCAAGCTCCAAGGTCAAGTGCTCCTTACCACCGTCCGCTGTCTGAGGTGACTTGCAACAAATGTCAGCAGAAAGGTCACTATGCGAACAAGTGCTTCAACCAGAGGCGTCTTCCGCCTCCTCCTCCTGTGAAATCTTCCAGCAATGCAGTGGTCAAGCATAATCCCAAGTTTGCAAAGGTCAATATGTTGAATGCAGCTCAAGCGGAGGATTCTTCTGATGTGATAATGGGTAATCTTCCAGTTAATGATATTCCTGCAAAAGTCTTATTTGATACTGGTGCATCGCATTGTTTCATGTCAAGATCGTTCTTTGCAAAGAATGATTTTTCTTGGTCTTACCTGGATAAACCTTTGGGTGTTATTTCTCCGGCGAAGTCAATGAGAGCCAACTCAATAGTTCATGATGTTTCTATCAAGATGGGCGATTATAGATTTCTTTCCAAACCATTTGTTCTCGGTGATTCGGATATTGATCTTATTCTCGGAATGGACTGGCTTTATCGACAAAGCTCGCATTGATTGTGCTGCTGTGGAAATTCAATTGACTCACTCTTCTAATGATGTGATCATCTATGCCGCTTCGTGATGAAACCATTCGGTTGTTTTCTCTCAATGAGAAGGGCGAACTGAATGCCATCTCTCGATTCCGATCGTTTGTGAGTACCAAGATGTCTTTCCGTAAGAGCTTCCGGTATGCCTCCTCATCGGCCAGCTTGAGTTCGCCATCGATCTTGAGCCCGCATCGAACCCGCTTGCAAGCGCCCATACAAGCTTGGACCTGATGAGCTGAGGAATTGAAGAAGCAGCTCGATGAACAAGAGCGCCTCGGTTCGATCAGACCGAAGTTCATCTCCTTGGGGTTGTGGTGTTCTTTTGTCCGGAAGAAGGATGGCACGGACCGACTTTGCGTCGATTACCGTCCATTGAATAAGAAGACAATCAAGAACAAGTATCCACTTCCCAACATCAATGAGCTTTTCGAGCAACTCAAAGGTGCTACAGTGTTCTCTAAGCTTGACCTTCATATGGGGTATCATCAGATTCGCATTCGTGAAAAAGATATTCCCAAGACAGCATTCAGAACAAGCTTTGGTTCTTATGAATATACTGTCATGTCTTTCGGCCTCGTCAATGCTCCTCCAACATTCTCTCGCATGATGAACTTCATATTCAACCCCTACACCAATGAATTCGTCTTGGTCTATCTTGATGATATTTTGGTCTTCTCCAAGAATAAGAAGGATCATGCCAAACATTTGCGATTGGTGCTAGACAAACTCAGAGAGTATCAGTTCTATGCGAAGTTCTCCAAATGTGAATTTTGGCTTGATGAAGTGCTTTATCTTGGTCATATCATCTCCGCCAAGGGCATCACTGTTAATCCCGAGAAGGTGTCCGCAATTGTGAATTGGGAACCTCCTCGTAATGTCAAGCAGCTCCGCAGTTTTCTTGGTCTTGCAAGCTATTGTCAAGATTCGTTGAGAACTTCTCCAAGATTGCAAGCCTCTTTCCAACCTTCTCCGAAGCATGTGAAGTATGTCCGGTCTCTGATTGTGACGTTGCTTTCAATACCCTCAAAGAGAAACTCGTCACAGCTCCTGTCTTGACTCCTCCTGATGAATCCAAGCCATTCGAAGTTTTCTGTGATGCTTCTCTTCAAGGTCTCGGTGCTGTGTTAATGCAAGAGAAGAGAGTTGTGGCTTATACCTCTCGCCAGTTAAAGCCCAACGAGAAGAACTACCCCACTCACGATCTTGAGTTGGCGGCAGTTGTCCATGCATTGATTACATGGAGACATCTCTTGTTGGGAAGGAAAGTGGACATTTTCACCGACCACAAGAGTCTCAAGTACATCTTCACTCAGCCCAACCTCAACCTCAGGCAGACTCGATGGGTCGAAATGACTCAAGAGTACAACCCAAGTATTGAATATACTCCGGGCAAGGCCAATGTCATTGCAGATGCTTTGAGCAGGAAGGCTTATTGCAACAGTCTAATCCTCAAGCCCTTTCAGCCGGATCTCTGTGAAGCTTTCCGCAAGCTGAATCTTCAAGTTGTTCCTCAAGGCTTTCTTGCCAACCTCATAGTCTCTCCTACTTTGGAAGATCAGATTCGTGAGGCTCAACTTCTGGATACTATGGTGAAGAAGGTGAAACGTGGTATCGACAAGGGCATTTCCAAGTACAAGTGCTTCCACGTTGATGACAAAGACACTCTGTTCTTTGAGGACCGGATTGTGGTTCCAAAGGGTGATCTGAGAAAAGTCATTATGAACGAAGCTCACAATTCGCTTCTATCCATTCATCCTGGAAGTACAAAGATGTACCATGACCTCAAGCAGTCATTTTGGTGGACTCGAATGAAGCGAGAAATTGCTCAATTCGTGAATGAGTGTGATGTCTGCAGAAGAGTGAAAGCAGAACACCAAAGACCAGCTGGACTCCTTCAACCTCTTGCTATTCCAGAATGGAAGTTTGATCATATTGAAATGGACTTCGTGACTGGTTTTCCAAAGTCCAAGCGTGGAAATGATGCTATCTTCGTTGTCATTGACAAGCTTACTAAAGTGGCTCATTTTCTTCCTATCAAAGAATCCATCACAGCAGCTCGGTTGGCGAGCTATACACCTCCGTGGATTGTCTCCTTGCACGGCATTCCACAAGTGATCTCTTCGCACCGTGGCAGCATCTTTACCTCCAAGTTCTGGGATTCTTTTGAAGGCCATGGGCACCAACATCTGCTTTCAAAGCACAGCTTTCCATCCTCAAACAAGTGGCCAAGTCGAGCGAGTTAATCAAATCCTTGAAGATATGCTCAGGGCTTGTGTCATTTCCTTCGGTATGAAGTGGGAAGATTGTCTTCCATACGCCGAGTTCTCTTACAACAACAGCTTCCAAGCGAGTTCGGGCAAGGCCCCATTCGAAATTCTCTATGGCAGAAAGTGCCGTACTCCTCTCAATTGGTGCGAGACAGGTGAACGCCAACTTCTTGGCAATGACTTGATCACGTATGTAAGAAATGTGCCAAGTCATTCGTGAGAATCTCAAAGCCGCGCAATCGCGTCAGAAGAGCTATTATGATGATAAGCACCGTGATGTCGCTTTTGAAATCGGAGACCATGTCTACCTCCGCGTCTCTCCAATGAAAGGCACTCGCCGCCCGGTATCAAAGGGAAGCTTGCCCCTAGATACGTGGGTCCTTTCAAGATCATTGGTAAAAGAGGCGATCTCGCCTATCAACTTGAGCTTCCATCCAACTTTGCAAATGTGCACGATGTGTTCCACGTGTCATAGCTTCGCAAGTGCTTCAAGACTCCTGAACGCACTATCAACTTCGAAGAGATTGACCTTCAAGAAGATCTCTCTTATCATGAGCACCCCGTTGCTATTCTTGAAGAAACCGAGCGCAAGACTCGCAACAAGTCAATCAAATTCATGAAAGTGAAGTGGTCACACCATTCCGACCGAGAAGCTACTTGGGAGCGCGAGGATCACCTCCGTTCTGAATATCCGGAGTTCTTTCAGTCCTAGATCTCGGGACGAGATCCTCTTGTAGTGGTGGAGTGTTGTAACACCCCGGACGTAACTTTCCATATTTGTAACTCCAACTCTTGCCATTTTCGGCATTGTTATATGATATTCCCTCCGTGGTGGGGTTTTCTCCTTTTTGTATTTTGTCCATGTCATGCATTTTATATTATGTCATCATGTGCATCGCATTTGCATACGTGTTCGTCTCTTGATTCCGAGCATTTTTCCCGTTGTCCGTTTTGCAATCCGGCACTCCTATCTCCCGGCGGTCCTTTTACGTTTTTCCGTAATGCGGTACTAAACCTTCTCGAAATGGACCGAGGTTTGTCTAGTGGCCTTGGTATACCACCCGTAGGGCCACCGGTCAAGTTTCGGGTCATTTGGAGCTCGTTTGGTACTCCAACGGTTAACCGCACTCTCAAGAAAGGCCTCTTTTAAGTTGCAGCCCAACACCCCTTCAAAACAGCCCAATAACCCATCTAAGTCACTTCCATGCTCTCCGCTGCTCGATCACGATCGTGTGGGCAAAAACTACACCTCATTTGGACTCTCCTAGCTCCCTCTATGCCTATTTAAGCACCTCCCGAAAATCCGGATCAATTCCACCTCAAACCCTAGCCCTTCTTCCTCATACGGGACCGTCCGCCCGGCGCCGGACGCGTCAGCCGCCACCTCGCCCGGCTAATCCCGTTGTGCCCGTCGCCCGCCGCCTCTCTCCTCCAACCCGGCCGCGCCACATCGCCCGCGCCGTCTCCCCACGCCGCCGGCCCGCCCGCAGCCCGCGGTAGCAGCGGCCAGATCCGCCGCGCTGGCCGCGCCCGGCGGCCGCGCCGCCCGCGCCAGCCTCCCGCCGCCCGGCAGCCTCCCCGCCGGACTCCCGCCGCCTCGCGGAGTCCTCCGCTGGCCGCCTCCGTGCCTCGCCGGCGCCCGGCGCGCCCTCCTCGCCGTCGCCCCTCGGCTCCGTGCCGCCGGCGTCCGGCGCCGAGCTTCGCCCGCCGTCGCCTCCTCGCCGGACCACCGCCCTGGCGCCGCCTTCCTCCTTCTCGCCGGATCCGGTGAGCCAGCAGCGCCGCCCGCCGCGTCCCGATCCGGCCGGCCCGATCCGGCCTCGGTCCGCGCGCCGCCGTTGACCTCTTCTCCCCCTCACTTTTCTTCTAAGTCCTTAATCTCTTGATATTTTGTGCAATTTTCAAAGTGATATATCTTTGCATCTGTGGATCCATTTTGCGCGTATAATATGTCAAAATGTTCGCCTCGAAGAGTAGATCATTTCATCTCATTGCATCATTTTCATTTGAGCTCATCTTGATGCCCGAAATTCTGTTGGAAGAGTGCTATGTGATGTTAGTTTCTGATTTTTATCAGAACTTGCACTTTTGTTATTTTTGCCATGATTAATGTGTGCACCCTATGAATTTGAGTCCTACATGTGTTTTGTAAAATGCCATACCATATTTCCAGGGGTGTATGTCTTGTATTTTTTTGATCTATGTGGTGACTAGCACAAGCATGCAAAGTAGGTGTCCTGATGTTGCTGATTCCAGCCCTGTTTTAGCTGATTTTGATGCCATGTTAACTTGATGCTACCGAGAGATCTATGCATATTTTGAGATACTTCAGTAAGGGTGTTTTGTAAAACATGTCTTGCTCTATCCATCCATGCCTTTGTTTGCAATTATGGAGTGCCATAGCTTGAGTCAATCGAGCTCTACTTTTGCTATCAAATGTTTCCTGGCAGATTGTATACGTGTTATTCAATTTTGCCTAGCTTGTTGTGGTTGACCCATGTAGGCTATGTTATTGTTCTTTCCATGTATGTCTTCTATGTCATGTCTTCTTGATGTAGGTATGCTTAGTTTATCATTCAAGGCTCTGTAGTGAGTGCATTGAGCTTGTAAACATGCCTACTTGTTATCAGTTTTTGACATGTCATGTTGCTGAATCTGTTAACGAAACTTTCAATATTGACATGGGCGTTACTATATTTTCTGATCCTTTTTGGCTTATAGTCAGTAAGGGACTTTTGATCTATGCTTTGAGTAGATTCATATCATGCCATTTTTTGCTATTTTAAGGTCCTGTAGCATGTAGTTTTGTTGCTCTGAACATTGCAACCTGATGCTGTTTTTGACATGTCCAGCCTGTTACTTTGTGCATTTTTGCCATGCTTGTTTGAACCTGTTATGATGTGAACTAGCCGTAGCTCAGTGCTCATCTTTTGTCGAGCATCTTGTGTAGATCACTGCCATGTGCTTTGTTGGTACGTTTGGGTGCAGTAGCTTAATTATTTGTTGCTTACTAAGTGGCATCATGCTGTTAATGGCAGATTTGCGCCATTCTTGTTTTGCTTGCCATTTGCAAACCGTGCATCCGATTCCGGTGATCTTTATATCGATTTCAACCGAAATCATCTCATCTTTCCAGTGGCATGCTTGGTTTGCCAAGTTGATGCCTGGTTCATCATTTACCTTCCGGAGCGCACATAAGCATTGCATATCACATCATGCATATCATGTCATGTTTTGCATCATGTTGATTGTGCATTGCACCGTGATTTATTGTGGTTCCTTTGTTTGTGTTGTTGCTTTGGGTAGAGTCGGAGACGAGTACGTGAACGAGGAACCTGTTGAGAACGCTTACGAGGATCAAGCTGTCGACAACTCTGAGACCAGTGCAGGCTAGATGACCATACCCGCGACATGCCTTCTATCTTTGCGATGCTAGTTGCTCGCTCTTTTGCTATGCCTATGCTGCGATGCCTACCACTTGCTTTAGCATGCCACCCATATTGCCATGTCAGCCCCTAACCATCCTTTTCCTAGCAAACCGTTGATTGGCTATGTTACCGCTTTGCTCAGCCCTCTTATAGTGTTGTTAGTTGCAGGTGAAGCTGAAGTTTGTTCCTTGTTGGAACATGGAGATTTGGTTCCTTATTGGAACATGGTTACTTGTTGGGGATATCACAATATATATATCTGCTATATTTTAATGCATCTATATACTTGGTAAAGGGTGGAAGGCTCGGCCTTATGCCGGTGTTTTGTTCCACTCTTGCCACCCTAGTTTCCGTCATGCCGGTGTTATGTTCCTTGATTTTCGCGTTCCTTACACGGTTGGGTGATTTATGGGACCCCCTTGACAGTTCGCTTTGAATAAGACTCGTCCAGCAAGGCCCAACATTGGTTTTACCATTTGCCACCTAAGCCTTTTCCCCCGGGTTTTCGCGAGCCCGAGGGTCATCTTATTTTTAAACCCCCGGGCCAATGCTCCTCTGAGTGTTGGTCCAAACTAGAGCACCGTGCGGGACCATTCCTGGGCAACTTGGATTACGTCGGTTCCTGTACGCTTCGCTTATCCGGTGTGCCCTGAGAACGAGATATGTGCAGCTCCTATCGGGATTTGTCGGCACATTCGGGTGGCTTTGCTGGTCTTGTTTTATTGCTGTCGAAATGTCTTATAGTCCGGGATTCCGAGATTGATCGGGTCTTCCCGGTAGAAGGAACATCCTTCGTTGACCGTGAGAGCTTATAATGGGCTAAGTTGGGACACCCCTGATAGGTAATATCTTTCGAAAGCCGTGACCGCGGTAATGAGGCAGATGGGAATTTGTAAATGTCAGGTTGTAGAAAACACAAAGTTGACCTCAAATAAAATACACATCAATCGCGTGTGTAACCGTGATGGTCTCTTCTCGGCGGAGTCCGGGAAGTGAACACGGTGTTGGAGTTATGTCTGACGTAAGTAGTTCAGGATCACTTCTTGATCGCTACTAGTTTCACGACCGTGCTTTGCTTCTCTTCTCGCTCTCTTTTGCGATGTAGCCACCATATATGCTAGTCGCTTGCAGCAGCTCCACTTTACTACCTGTCCTTCCTATAAGCTTAAATAGTCTTGATCTGCATGGTGTGAGATTGCTGAGTCCCGTGACTCACAGATACTTCCAAAACAGTTGCAGGTGCCGACGATGCCAGTGCAGGTGACTCAACCGAGCTCAAGTGGGAGTTCGACGAGGAACGTGGTCGTTACTATGTGCCTTTTCCTGATGATCAGTAGTGGTGCCCAGTTGGGACGATTCGGGGATCTGTGTAGCATTTGGGGTATCTTCTTCTATTTTGGTTCCGTAGTCGGACCTTGAGTGTACTCTGAATGATGGATGTTTATTTATGTCTTTGTGTGAAGTGGCGAATGTAAGCCAACTATGTATCTCTTTCCCTTACTTATTACATGGGTTGTGTGAAGATTACCTCACTTGCGACATTGCTTTCAATGCGGTTATGCCTCTAAGTCGTGCCTCGACACGTGGGAGATATAGCCGCATCGGGGGCGTTACAACAATGGTCTTCAAAATACTATTCAATCCTCCAAAAATCCTTAGTAGCTTATTGCTCTGCAATACTTGTCTGCTTACATTTTGGATGCTCCCATATCACTAGCAATATTCATTAGTATCTTTTGACACCGTCATTTTGATCCTATTGATCACATGTGTTCGAACGCACACAATCATCTATCAACCCTTCTAAATTATGTTTCCTCCTCAGACGTCATTTTGAACATGAGTTGGTTCTCGACCAAACTATTTGTCGTCAATTGTGCCTCTGGTCTATACAACTTATCCATCCTTGATCGTAGCTGCCCGCTTCTGATCCTTTGTTTTGGAAATCATAATTCCTTGGTTAATCTAAGCATCAAATTATTCCGATGTTCTATAATATGATGCTCGTGCATTATTTCTTGCTCTGATGGAGTACCGATACTCACATCAGCTCCGTTGTGGATCACCCGATCCATTTTTGGATTGTTATCCGATAGTGTCCTTCATATTCAATCACCTTGTGAGTTCTTCCCCTGATACATAGTGCCTCCGGCAAATTGTATCATCTTCTTGGCCAACCATGCTCTACTTTCGAGCTGGTGGTATTTACTATTGAAGCTTGTGGTATATGTTTCCATGATACCCTGACGGGTTGAACCTATGCCTTCCTTTATATGTGTGAACTCGGAAGTTTTCACGAGTCATACTCATTTGGTATTTCACCAGGTAAAACTTTCAACACTAATGCCTTTATCAAAGCGAGAAGTGAATGGAAGGTTATACATTGAAGAAGTGGGAGTCAACCTTGAACTTTGTGTTCATGCCCATGGACACGATGTAGATCCTATCATGGAAGCTTCTTGTAATAATAACTTTTTCCTTGTTATAGTATCATCTAGTATCTGTGAATTGATCTTTTGCAATCGTGGTTCCGCCATGTTCTCCTTTTTAAATACCATTTCTTGGACAAGTTGAAGTACTTGTCTTCTGCAGATCATTGCACCTGTCCAACCTTTACTTTGCTCTACCGTTGAGTATTAAACTCTGGTATCTCAAGAATATCATGGGACTGCATAACTTATTATGGGTTCTTCATCAACTATTATTTCTCACTGATTCCAATTTTCTCGGGTTCTGGGTTGTCGTCAATCGAGAACAACGATTCCACATTTTGGTTCGATAACCCTAAGTAATTTTTGTTGCTTACGAGTTTATTAATCCTTTAAGTCTTTCCTAGTCTGATCGGCTAAATTTTAATCGTGCTACCTGGTCCTCCTTTTCGGAGCACAATTTTCGATGATGAGCTAAACTTACGTCGATCTTCCTCGTCATATCAGTTCGCCTTGAACAACAAGCTTGATTTCAAGTTTGTGTCCTACCCATGGTTCCAATAACCTTCCGCTTCATTATTCCTTTGACTTGATGTCGCCAACGATTGATTACATCTTCATGAAATCTCTCGACAAATGTGTCGTGATCATCATCAACCTTATGAGCTCTTCCAGGATATCAATTGAGTTCATGATGAGAAATACCATCCTTGCCCCTGATGATTTGTGTTACCTTTGACCACTTATTTGCCTTCCGTTCAACACAAACTTGTTCGTGTTTTGAGTTATACCTTGAGATCCCTACTATCCAGCATTTGTTCTTCCTTACCTTGGAGTATTACCATCTTTTAATATCAAGGATGTGGTGAGGATTTCTCCACCTCTTAAGAAATTCTTGGTATAGTGATACTTCTCACCATCACCATTCTTTCTTGGTCCTCGGTTGATTCCAACCGGGGTACCAACAAGTGAACTATGCTGTTTGGATTCTGCCCTTCTAGCAACCCTATTGCTTTGAAGTTAATGGTCGGCCGTTCATTCTTGGACTATTGATTATTGAATCACCATTCTGACATTGGTCGTGCAGCCCAACCCATGTTTCGGGCGCACCTTTCAACCAATGTTTAATTGTGTATGTTGTCCTCGAGCATGCTTCATTATATCATTTGATCTGACAAATGCTATCTCCTTATCCACATAATTGAGGAGATGCATCTTTTTGGATACCTCGTTGAATTATCGCTGAGTCCGTCAGCCACTTCCTCATCCTCTCCTTGGTTTAATGATGAACTCTGGTTTCGGAACTTGCTTCCATAGTTTATTTCCTGAGAATCTTGAAATCTCTTTTCGTCTATTTGTGTTGCACCTTTTCTTCTCGGACATCCTGAGTCTGAGGTATCATGACACCAATCGGATCTGAATCTCGGTCAGATATGATGGTTGGGACAACTTTCCAAGAGTTATGATGTTGGTCCTTTGATGACCCGGTAACATGATGTCATGCCTAGCACCCCCCCCCCCCCCCCTAGGTGGAGGACATATCGTTATAATTTCTTTTGCAAGGATAACCACTCCTCCTGGAGGAAATTGTAAGACCTATTTTATAAGCTGTTCCTGATGGATCCATTGAGTATCTAAAGTCCGACCTTTGTTTGAATACCATGTCAATGCTATCTCAAAAGCTTGTCTGTGGAACTCTGATTTTCAACAAGAACATTTGAAGCCCAATGCTAAATGTTTCTTGCTCAATTATCCGAACACCATTGTATGGATAATGACATGGAATTTCTCTTCCCTTTCCTAAAGGTGTTTTCTACGTTATATCCCGTCATGAATATCATGCTTTGCTTGCCCTTGGGAAGGATATACCCCTGATATATGTGTTTAACTTTAAACACATTTTCCTTTCCATTGTTCTGATTAATTTGATAATCATATTATCCTTTCCATTGTTTGGTTTAACCTTTCTTGAGGTTTATATGATCTAAGCAGTAATATTTTCCTCGCCATTTAAAACACCTCGGTGTACAACCGTGTCAGTAAGACCCCGTTGAAATGTTGCTGACATTCCGGTAACCACCGATGAACGAGAACTTTGCCTACTGGTCCACCTCGTTCAACGAGCAGGAAAATGGTTCTCTTCGTCCATTGTCCTTGGTACTGATGTTGTTACCGACATAACTGATAGGCTATCCTCTGACATACCTTGCTTGCATGATCAGGCAAGACGTCTCCGCCCTTCCTACTTTTAACCCACATGGTGGGCCCATAACCCACAGTTCCACAGGATCTAAACCTGACTCAATTGTACATAAACCTGTTTCTAATGGTTATTCCCCATGCCGGGCTTTGTATTTAATTCACGGGCCACCTTCCGAGTGCTCTATTCTCGGTATCGACGCTATACTTACTCGCTACTCAACCCCTTTCTCACTCTGGTTCAGACTTGAGCCACTATCTATCTGCTTGGAACCTCTTATTGTACCTTCGAACCTCACTCTCGATGTGTTTTATTTGTTCAACTCGAGAGGTACTCTTATACTCATTCATGGGTTAATCCCAGATTATTACCCTTATAGCATTCTGTCGTTGCCGATCGGCCCTGTTACCTATTCGTAAGTACGATGAAGATCCCGAAGAAAGGATGTCGACTTCATCATGATGACCGGAAGCAAAGGAATGAAGACATCAACGTATTGGACCGGTCTCTTCAAGAAGAGCAAGCCAGAATGAGAAGACCCGCTAGACTCGTTACCAAACCTTCCCCCCTTTCACTACCTCTTAAATCTCGGGACGAGATTTCTTGTAGTGGAGGAGAATTGTGACGCCCGGGTAATTAAGCTACAGTAATCCCCTCCTAATGTTGCCATGTCATCGCAGTTAATTTGCTAAACCTCACTTTGATCCAAACCCGATTCAAATTCAAAGTTAAAATAAAGTCAAATTATTATTTCTTCAACCGGTAAAACAAAAATGTTCGGTCGGTTGCGAATATTCACTAGGTAAATAACATGAAGGATCTAACATTAAATGGATTTTTAAATCTCCCCTGGAAATAATTAAAGTGGTCATACAACACCTTTTATGCCTTTTAAAATGTGAACTTATTTTCAAACAATTCCAAATAACCCACCAAACCTTTCGGACAATGCCCAAAATATCAAGAGGTAATTATGTGAGGAGTTTCAAATTTAACTAAAATCGTTTAGTACCTACACTAAGTACATAACAAGAGCTAAATAAATAAAATGTAAAAAGGAAAATAGAAACCAAATAAAAGAAAGGCAAAGCCCCCCTCCCCCTGGGCCATTCGGCCCAACTGGGCATCCAGGCCACCAGGAGGCCCACCCCATTCCCCCTTATCTCCCCGAGCGACCGAACCCTAGCCCGGTCCACCCCCACTGCTCCCGCACGAACCCCACTCCCCCCACGATCCCCTTCTCCTCCCCCCACCGATCTGGATCGGGATCGGCCCCGATCCCGTAGACCCCGACGCCCGGCGCCTGCCCGTCGCCGTCCACCGCCGCCTGGAGCTCATGAGCCTCACTTGGAGCCACCCGCCGCCTTTGCCGCAACCATCGCCTGGAGGACCACCTCGCCGGTGCCGCCTCGCCAGCCCCCGCCCACGTGATTCGCCGCCCCGTCGTCGCCGGTGCTCCCCGTCGCCCGCCTCTTCGTCTACCTCCCCGCTGGACTACATCGCCCCTCACCGCTGCCCGAAGGCCTCCCCGTCGCCGGACCACCCGCTGTTGCTGCTCGTCGCCGCAGCCCGAAGCTCCTCCGCCTCGTCCGCCGCCCCGTCCTCGACTCCCCCCTCGACGGCTCCATCGAGCCCATTGCCTTCCCCCTGCAGCTCCTCTGTGAGGAACCCCCCCTCCTATCCTCCTTCCCCTACTCCCGTGCGGCCACCGTCCGCCACTCCCTCACGTCGCAGCTGCGTGCGTTAGCCACTGCAGCGCCCGCGCGCTTCCCCCTGCTCTGGTCACCGAGGCCCGCGCCTGTCGTGGCCTCGCCCCGCGCTCGGTCGCCCATGGCCGCCGTCGCCCGGACGCTCCCCTACACAACCCCCCGCACAGCCTCCCTGGCTGCGGCTCTTCAGCAGGCATCCACGACCGCCCGTTCCTCTCCCGTCGACCAAGGCGGGTGCCCAAGAATCAGCGCGCCAGCGCCTGCACCAAGATGCCTGTTAGGCCCCTGTGCCTATGACCAGTGGGGCCCTGCCCCAGAACATTTTTTTATGAAAAGAAAAAAATAATAATAAGTAAAAATAATAATTAACTAAAGAATTAATTAACTTAATTAACCAGTGTTAGTTAATCTAATTAGCTAACTAAACTAATTAAAACTATTAATTAGGATAATACCAATGACTAAAGGACCCCACGCGTCATTGACCAGTCAACGGTCAATGTTGACCGCTGACATCATGCCGATGTCAGAAACGTATTTTTGATTTAATTTAATTCTGTTAATGAAACAAACGATTTAAATCTTTTAAAATTTAATATGAAATAAATCGTAGCTCAGATGAAAATACTTTCTACATGAAAGTTGCTCAGAATAACGAGACGATTCCGGATACGCAACCCGTTCGTCCGCCACACCCCCCTAACCTATCGAACTCGCAACTTTCCCCCTCCAGCTCCTCTGCCCGAAAACGCGAAACACAGGATACTTTCCGGATGTTTCCCCCCTTCACCGGTATCACCTCATACCGCGTTAGGGCACCCTAGCAATCGATACTTGTCATGTCATGTATCGCTATGCATCTGTTTGCTTAAATATTTATTGTTTCTTCCCCCTCTTCTCTCGCTAGACACCGAGACCGACGCCGCTGCTACCCAGTACGACTACGGTGTTGACGACCCCTCTCTCTTGCCAGAGCAACCAGGCAAGCCCCCCCCCCCTTTGATCACCAGATATCGCCTACTCTTGTCTATACTGCTTGCATTAGAGTAGTGTAGCATGTTACTGCTTTCAGTTAATCCTATACTGCTGCATAGCCTGTCCTTGCTACTACTGTTGTTACCTTTACCTGCTATCCCACTGCTTAGTATAGGATGCTAGTGTTCCATCAGTGACCCTACACTCTTGTCCGTCTGCCATGCTATACTATTGGGCTGTGATCACTTCGGGAGGTGATCACGGGCATATACTATATACTTTACACTGTTACATTACCTGTGATACTGTTCGGAGATGGGGGCTGAAAGGACAGGTGGCTCCATCCCGGTAGAGGTGGGCCTGGGTTCCCGACGGCCCCCGACTGTTACTTTGTGGCGGAGCGATAGGGCAGGTTGAGACCGCCTAGGAGAGAGGTGGGCCTGGCCCTGGTCGGCGTTCGCGGATACTTAACACGCTTAACGAGATCTTGGTATTTGATCTGAGTCTGGCCATTTGGTCTATACGCACTAACCATCTACGCGGGAGTAGTTATGGGTATCCCGGCGTGGTATCAGCCGGCACTTCGTGACATCAGCGATCGAGTGGCGCGCTACCGGATTGGACTGAACGCCAGTAGGCTAGGTCTGCTTCCGGCGTCACATAACGTGCAGGGTGTGCTAAGGGCGATGGGCCTGCACCCCGGCGCTTAGGTTTAGACCGGCGTCTTGACCTCTCTGCTGAGCCTAAGTGGGGCTGCGACGTGTTGATCTTCCGCGCCGGGCATGACCCGTAAAAGTGTGTCCGCCAAATGGGATCAAGCATGTTGGGTTATGTGGTGCACCCTCAGGGAAGTTAATCTATTCGAATAGCGGTGATCTTCGTAATGTGATTTACTTGGAGTTGTACCTTGACCTTATGACAACTACAACCGGATACTTAATAAAACACACCCTTCCAAGTGCCAGATACAACCCGGTGGTCGCTCTCTCTTAGGGTTACAAGGAGGGGATCGCCCAGTTGGAGATGCTACTTGGAGGACTTCAGTCTACTCCCTTCTACATGTTGCAAGACGGAGGCTGCCAGAAGCGTAGTCTTCGACAGGATTAGATATCCCCCTCTTATTCTGGCATTCTGCAGTTCACCCATCGATATGGCCCTTTACACATATATCCATGCATATGTAGTGTAGCTCCTTGCTTGCAGTACTTTGGATGAGTACTCACGGTTGCCTTTGTTCCCTTTTCCCCTTTCTTTACCCGATTGTCGCAACCAGACGATGGAGCCCAGGAGCGACGCCACCGTCGATGGCGACCACTACCCCGGAGGTGCCTACTACTACGTGCAGTCACCGACGGCGACCACTGTGAGTAGTTTAGGAGGATCCTGTGCAGGAGGCCTGCGCCTCTTTCGATCTGTATCCCAGCTTTGTGCTAGCCTTCTTAAGGCAAACTTGTTTAACTTATGTCCGTACTCAGATATTGTTGCTTCCGCTGACTCGCCTATGATCGAAAGCACTTGTATTCGAGCCCTCGAGGCCCCTAGCTTGTATTATGATGCTTGTATGACTTATTTATGTTTTAGAGTTGTGTTGTGATATCTTCCCGTGAGTCCCTGATCTTGATCGTACACGTTTGCGTGCATGATTAGTGTACGATTGAATCGGGGGCGTCACAGCAATTTTTGAGGGAGAGGCATAAGCTAACATACTTTCTCAACTTGGATCATATGCACTTATCATTGGAACTCTAGCGAGCATCCGCAACTACTAAAGATCATTAAGGTAAAACCCAACCATAGCATTAAAGCATCAAGTCCCCTTTATCCCATACGCAAACAACCTACTTACTCGGGTCTATGCTTCTGTCACTCACGCCACCGACCATAAGCAAATCATGAACATATTGCAAACCCTACAGCGGGGATTCCTCACGCTTGCGCGACATGGAGAGCACCATAGGACAACACCAATAATAAAACATGCAACTCAAACCGATCTTGATCATCAAATAGCCCATAGGACAAAACAGATCTACTCAAACATCATAGGATAGACATACATCATTGGGAAATAATATATAGCGTTGAGCACCATGTTTAAGTAGAGATTACAGCGGTAAGAGAGAGGTTACACCGCTGCATAGAGGGGACAAGAGTTGGTGATGATGGCGGTGAAGTTGTTGGTGAAGATTGCGGTGATGATGATGGCCAGGGCAGCGTTCTGGCGCCACCGGAAGAGAAGGGGAGAGGGGGCCCCTTCGTCTTCTTCTTCCTTGACCTCCTCCCTAGATGAGAGAAGGGTTTCCCCTCTGGTCCTTGGCCTCCATGGCGTGGGAGGGGCGAGAGCCCCTCCGAGATTGGATCTGTCTCTTTGTTTCTCTCTGTTTCTGCGTTCTGTTCTGCTGCCCTTTCACCGTTTCTTTTATATACGGAGATCCGTAACTCCGATTGGGTTGAAACCTTCGCCCAAATCTTTTTCCAAAAATTAGCTTTCTTGCGGCAAAAGTAGAGCATCAACCGCCTTACGAGGGGCCCATGAGGGTGGGGGCGTGCCCTCCTGGGGAGGGCGTGGGCCCCACCCTCGTGCCACCTCGGGCACCGTCTCACGTTGATTTTACTTCCCAAAAATCACAAATATTCCAAAATAATTCTCCGTCCGTTTTTATCCCGTTTGGACTCCGTTTGATATGGGGTTTCTGCAAAACATAAGACATGCAACAAACATGAACTAGCACTGGGCACTGGATCAATATGTTAGTCCCAAAAATAGTATAAAAATTTACCAAAAACTATATGGAAGTTGTAGAATATTGGCATGGAACAATAAAAAATTATAGATACGACGGAGACATATCAGCATCCCCAAGCTTAATTCCTGCTCGTCCTCGAGTAGGTAAATGATAAAACGGATAATTTTTGATGTGGAATGCTACCTAGCATAATCTTGATCATATGTCTAATCATGGCATGAATATTAAGACACGAGTTATTCAAAGCAATAGTCTATCATTTTACATGAAAACAATAATACTTCAAGCCTACTAATAAAGCAATCATGTCTTTTCAAAATAACATGGCCAAAGAAAGTTATCCCTACAAAATCATATAGTCCGGCTATGCCCCATCTTCACCACACAAAATATTCAAATCATGCACAACCCCGATGACAAGCCAAGCAATTGTTTCATACTTTTGACGTTCTCAAACCTTTTCAAATTTCACGCAATACATGAGCGTGAGCCATGGACATAGCACTATAGGTGGAACAAAATGGTGGTTGTGGAGAAGACAAAAAGGAGAAGATAGTCTCACATCAACTATGCGTATCAACGGGCTATGGAGATGCCCAACAATAGATATCAATGTGAGGATTAGGGATTGCCATGCAACGGATGCACTAGAGCTATAAGTGTATGAAATTTCAAACTGAAAACTAAGTGGGCGTGCATCCAACTTGCTTGCTCATGAAGACCTCGGGCGTTTGAGGAAGCCCATCATCAGAATATACAAGCCAAGTTCTATAATGAAAATTCCCACTAGTATATGAAATTGAAAGCATAGGATACTCTTTCTATGAGGAACATGGTGCTACTCTGAAGCACAAGTGTGGTAAAAGGATAGTAACAGTGCCCCTTCTCTCTTTTTCTCTCATTTTTTATTTTCTTTTTATTTTTTTATTTTTTTGGTGGGCTTCTTTGGCCTGTTTTTTTTTATTTGGGCTTCTTTGGCCTCTTTTATTTTTCATAAAGTCCGGAGTCTCATCCCGACTTGTGGGGGAATCATAGTCTCCATCATCCTTTCCTCACTGGGGCGATGCTCTAATAATGATAATCATCACACTTTTATTTACTTACAACTCAAGATTACAACTCGATGTCTAGAACAAAGATATGACTCTATATGAATGCCTCCGGCTGTGTACCGAGATGTGCAATGATCTAGCGTAGCAATGACATAAAAAAATGGACAAGCCATGAAAACATCATGCTAGCTATCTTACGATCATTCAAAGCAAGATAACAATAAATGCTCAAGTCATGTATATGATGATGATGGAAGTTGCATGGCAATATATCTCGGAATGGCTATGGAAATGCCATGATAGGTAGGTATGGTGGCTGTTTTGAGGAAGATATATGGTGGGTGTATGATACCGGCGTAAAGTGCGCGGTATTAGAGAGGCTAGCAATGGTGGAAGGATGGAAAAAAGTGCGTATAATCCATGGACTCAACATTAGTCATAAAGAACTCATATACTTATTGCAAAAATCTAGAAGTTATCAAAGCAAAGTATTACGCACATGCTCCTAGGGGATAGATTGGTAGGAAAAGACCATCGCCGTCTCCCCGACCGCCACTCAGAAGGAAGACAATCAATAAATAAATCATGCTCCGACTTCATCACATAACAGTTCACCATACGTGCATGCTACGGGAATCACAAACTTCAACACAAGTATTTCTAAAATCCACAACTACCCACTAGCATGAATCTAATATCACCATCTTTATATCGCAAAACTATTGCAAGGAATCAAACATATCATATTCGGCGATCTACAAGTTTATGTAGGATTTTATGACTAACCATGTGAATGACCAGTTCCTGTCATCTCTCTAAATAGATATAAGTGAAGCACGAGAGTTTAATTCATTCTACAAAATATGTGCCCACGCTCTAACAAATATAAGTGAAGCAAAAGAGCATTCTACAAATTGTGGTTGTCTATGTAAAGAGAAACAGGCAATCCAAGCTTCAAATGATATAAGTGAAGCACATGAAGCATTCTATAAAGCCATACTCAAAAGATATAAGTGAAGTGCAATGAGAATTCTATAAATCAACCAAAGACTATCTCATACCAGCATGGTGCATAAAAGAAAAATGAAAACTAAATGCAAAAGACGCTCCAAGATTGCACATATCGCATGAACGAAATGAATCCGAAAACATACTGATACTTGTTGAAGAAAGAGGGGATGCCTTCCGGGGCATCGCCAAGCTTAGACTCTTGAGTCTCCTTGAATATTTACTTGGGGTGCCTCGGGCATCCCCAAGCTTGAGCTCTTGCCTCTCTTCTTCTTCTCACATCGAAACCTTCTCGATCATTGAACACTTCATCCACACAAAACTTCAACAGAAAACTCGGTAAGATCCGTTAGTATAATAAAGCAAATCACTACTCTAAGTACTGTTGCAAACCAATTAATATTTTGTTTTTGCATTTTTTCTACTGTAATATAGTTTTCTCATGGCTTAATCCACTGATATAAATCAATAGTTTCATCAAAACAAGCAAACTATGCATCAAAAACAGAATCTGTCTAAAACAGAACAGTCTCTAATAATCTGAACTTTCACCATACTTCTGATACTTGAAAAATTCTGCCAAAATTAGGAAAAAAATAAAAAAAATTGTATAGAAAGACATTGCAAAAAGAATCAGAACCATTTGATGTTCCAGTAAACAATTAAAAATCGCGCACTACAGCCAAAGTTTCTGTCCTGCACCGTACAAACCAACAAGTATTGTAAACATCCTAAAGGCAAACCTTAGCACATTATTTTTATAATACAATGGAATTGTACAAGGGGATAATTATTTGTGTTGAAAAGTTTATGTAATCAGGATTCAGAAAGTTTCCGTGAGCATGAACAAAGTTCAAGGAGCTCTCCCACTTCAACAATGCTTGTCTTTCTCACTTTCACTTTCCTTTTTGAAAAGTTTTTGGGTTCCCCTCTTTATTTTTGTTGTTTTTAAACTATATGAAAGCACTCTACAGAAATAAATGACTCTCTAAGACTTCCGGGTTGTCTCCCTGGCAACACTTTCTTTAAAGCCATTAAGCTAGGCATATAGTGCTCAAGTAATGGATCCACCCGGATCCCAAGGTATATCAATGCCAATTTTAATTAGCAATGATTTGTTTTTTAGTAGTGAGCACAAAGTAACATATATCATGTAATGACGAAGTCTAACTCTCTTCCAATGCATCGGCATGTCATAAAAGAACAATTCATGCATACATAGTAAAGGCCCATGCATAGTATAAACAATTTCTTCCAATTTTATCGTGTGGGAAACATATAGAGGTGGAGATATAGTACCTCTCTCATAATAATTGCAAGTAGGAGCAGCAAGCACATGCATATTATATCTATCAAAATCATCATGTGCAATAGTAAAAGGCAACCCATGAATGTAATCCTTAATAAGTGCAAACTTCTCCGATATAGTGTAGTTTGGAGAATTCAAAAAGATAATAGGACTATCATGTGTGGGTGCAATAGCAACAATTTCATGTTTAACATAAGGAATTATAGCAAGTTCATCTCCATAAGCATAATTCATATTGGCATCTTGGCCACAAGCATAGCAAGCATGTAACATCCCAAATTTTCAATTTGGCATGTTATACATAGTTCATCCATGCATATCATATTTTATTGCATTTTCGTTTGCAATCCTCGAAATCCTAAGCAACTCAAGGACCTTCGGAGAGAGTTGGGGATTCTCCGATTTTCATATTTGAATTTTATTAAATAATGAAGACGAGGATTTTGGATTTTATTATTTTCTCTCTCGGAAAATATTTCATGTTTAATAATAAATGAGAGGAGATAATATGACTTCTCCAAAAATAATTGAAATACCGGAGGAAAAATGTTAAAATCATTATTTGGATTTTATTTTATTTATTTGGAATTTTATTTGCCTAGATAAAAATTTGCATATATTTAAAAATTGCATTTTAGGGGCCAAGAAAAGTTCATCCTGTCCTAAATATTTTATTTAGGCAAAGAAAACTTGTTTTGGCATTTTTATATTTTTATTTATTTTTATAAGATTTTTATCAGTTTCGGCGGAACGTTAAAAAAAAAGAACCGCTCGGCGGGCCAAAGGCCCGGCCGAAAGCAGTGCCTGACCAGCCACCGCGCCGCTTGCACGCCTGGCCGCCTGGACCGGAGTCTGAGCCGGACTCCTCCTCCCCGCAGCCTTGCCCCCTCCTCCAAGCCACCGCCCCCTCTTTAAATAGCGCCCCCCCCTTTCTAGCCACCACCGCCGCCGCCACCCCGGACCCAGAGCCGAGCCCCGATCCCGAGCCGCCGCCGCCTCCACCCTTGGCCGTCGCCGCCGCCTCCTGCGCCGCCCGCCCCTCGCCGAGTCGCCGAGCCGCCGCCTCTAGCCGCCCTCGCCGCCCCTCGCTGACCCGCGGAGCCCGCCCCGCCGGACGACCTCGCCGGAGGTAGCCCTCGTCGCTGTTTTTTTTTAAAGAACCCTTCGGTTTTTTTAGAAAAACCCTAGCCCGTTTTTTTATAGATCGGTTTTATTTCTCCGGTTTATTTATTTTGTGAGCGTTCGCTCGTTCGTTCGTTTTTACGAACATGTTCGTCGTTTAAGTTTCTGCTAACGAACGTTCGTTCGTTTAGCCGTTCGTCGTTTTCTTTTATCGGATTTATTCCGCAATTATTCTGATCGTGATTTCTAATCCGATGTTCGAATTAGTATAACTTTTCGCTCGTTTATCGGAATCAGGCAATTCAAGCGCCTGGAGTTTCATCTCGAAACCCTCTTTCCGAATAACCAACTCAAACCAGTTTTTGACTCTATAAAATTTGACCCTAGATCAAATTAGTAAACGGATCTTGTTTCTCTCGCCGTTTGAATTTCGTTGCTCCGTTTGGTTTGATTCTTTTTGCAAGCCGGAGTTCTTAAGTTGAACTCTCCGGTCAATCTCTTTCAGTTGAAATTTCGTTTGTGCATCTTTGCTTGTTGCTTATGTATGTATTGTTTGCTTGCGATAGAATTCCTGGAGTGCGAAGCGTGTTACTACGAGTCTCTAGGATTCACGGATCGTCCGCAAGGCAAGTAACACTTGATCATATTTCTATTCATACCTAGTTTTTATGCATTAGTTCAACCCTCAAACATTGCATGGTTAGGATGTCATGAAATTGTGGGTTGGGAAGTAGATGATGAGGTAGGAACCTATTGCCCTGTTACTATCAAACCCTTGGGAGTTACTTCTACGTTATGCTTATATTTCTATGCTATGCTCGTAGACGTGGTTTGGGTTTGAGAGACATTCACGACAGATGTGAGATTGTTAATTAATGGTTTACTTTAAGGTGGCAACTTAAATACACATCTGGGTGGATTGAGGCACCTGGGGAAACCAGTGTTGCCTGTATTTTTTTGGAAATCCCGGGGTACCCGTGTGATCTTCCTATGGACCGCCACCCAGGCTCAAAGGGAACTGAGATTATTCATGCTAGAAACTTTCGTGTGCAGCCACAAGCTATTATGGGCTCTAGCATAGTTGAGTAAGTTACGTGAAGCTCTCGAAGAGGTAGATCAGCAGGTAGTGGGTTTTATAGGTTTGGTATGATCTATCCGGAGTAGAGAGTTAATGTTTCTGAAAGACTGTGTCTTGGTCATCCGTTTCTCAAACACCATGTAGTGCGAGAAATCAAAGGAGGCGATCGAGTCTTGTGGGGAAAAGTGCGCAAACCTCTACGGAGTGTACAATCTAATCATGGTTAGCCGTGTCCCCGGTTATGGACAATTCTGAGTATCTAGTACTTGAGTATTCACATGTATCTCATCACTCTAAAATTAATACTGTTGGGTTGTTAATTACTTTAATTGGGATTGAGTTGGGGTTATACCTTCTCAATGATGTTTCAACCACCATGATAGTTAAAGTAAAATTTATTCCTTTGATGTAGGGAAAAATTGGCTTTCTGCAAAAACTGTAACCGTAGAGCTTTCCACCAGCCAAACATGCATGTAGTGTTATCATTATTCTGTTGTTGCTCTATTATGTTACATTGCCAGCATATTCCATGTGCTGACCCGTTCTCGGGCTGCAATTGTATTATGTTACAGACTTTTCAGAAGAGGAGTAAGGTTCGATAGGTCGTTGCCGTGCAGCTCAGTTATGCCGTTGGAGTTGATGGACTCACTTTATCTTCTAAGCCTTCCACTGTTACCGTATTAGATGGCCTTACGCCATATTATTGTAATAAGTTCTGTTTTGAGACATTCGATGTAATAAGTGTGTGATTGCTACTCTGTTATAAATCCTTCGAGTACTATGTGTGTCAGCATTACCGATCCAGGGATGACACGGAAGCACAGAGACTTGACCATCTGAGGTCGGGTCTCTACAAGATGATATCAGAGCACACGCTGAGTGTAGGACACGACCACTAAGATAAAACCATAGGTCACTCCTCTCTACTCATTTCTGACCCCTCTCCATTTTTCACTCTTTAGGATGACGGAGATGAAGTACAAGTTTGCACAACCGGATGAAGACACACCTTTTGGACGCCACTTGAAGGAAGTCACTAGGTACCTGAATATTCGAATACCAAGCTTCACCGGGACGTACAACGCCACCCTACCAGAAGAAGAATGCTGGAAGATTCAAGCTCTAGTTCCCGGAAGGACGCTTATGCCAAGCACGGAGCCCACAGCAGGTGTGTTTTCAACGCACCAACATGGAGTTTGGGAAAGAGTATGGCAGCTCACATTACCATGGGACGCATTGGAGAAGTCTACAATAAGGAGCTTAAAGACACCATATACCAAATATGTGGGCGCCGAGACGAGCAATGGGAAGTAATCAGCACCAAGAAGGATAGATCCATTGCAGCTTACATCCAGGAGCTAAACCAGCACATTCGACGTCAAGTGAACCAGATGTGCGCAGACATGTTGGATTTAAAGAAGGCGAAAACTAGGATCATCGAGCTGGAGGAAGAACTCAAGTCTACACGCGATGGATATGAGGAAGAAATCAAGACTCTATTGGAAAAGAATGACGACCTAGTCAAGAAGATCGGAGTCTTCATGGGAGGACCAGCACCGAAACAAGAGGAGCAAGAAGAGGAAGAAGATCCCACTTGTCCGGACAAATACATCATCATCGACGACACCGACTCAGATCCAAGTGATGATGACTATGAAGACGAAGCTGGAGCAGACATCATGGAGTCTTCCACCGATCAAAATTTCTAGATGGCCACCATATAATATTAGTATTTTCCCCATGTAACTAGTAGTAGATGAGCACTTATGCGATAGTCCTAGACCGTTTTGTATGCCCTTGCTTGATTCAATGCATATATGTGTGTTTGCCTCATGTGCATATGGGTAGTGTTTTCTCGCTAGACCTCTTTCTATTCTAATCTCTTCCATCTAAACCTTCAGATGCCTCCGAGACGTGACCCCGGTTTTGTTTTCCCACCGGAGCTCACCCAGTTGATCCAACAGCAGAATGCCTTGATGCAATTGCTAGTTCAGAACCAGGGCAATGCCAACAACAACAACAACCCGCCGCCAGTGGACAATTTAGCCCGTTTTCTGAGGTTACAACCACCGGTGTTTTCCAGTAGCACCGAGCCAATAGTTGCAGATGATTGGCTACGCCGTATTGGAAAAAGGGAGTTAACCACTGCAGGATGCACAGATGCTGAAAGAGTGCGCTTTGCCGCACATCAATTGGATGGATCAGCAGCCGCATGGTGTGAGAATTACACGGCTACTTTTCCTATAGCCAATGTCACTTGGGACCAGTTCCAACAAGCTTTTCGCACGGCCCATGTTTCAACTGGAGCCATGCAGATTAAGAAGTGTGAGTTCCGCAACTTACGCCAGAGGAACCGTACTGTGGCCTAGTACGTGAATGAGTTTAGCAAGTTATCACGCTATGCCCCTGATGATGTGGCCACAGATGCCGCGAAGCAAGAGAAGTTTATGGAAGGGCTGAATGATGAGATGAGTATGCAGTTGATGGTGGCAACTTTCAACAACTACCAGGAGTTGGTAGATAAGGCTCTAATGATTGAAGGAAAGCAGCAGCAAATTGAGAGTCGTAAGAGGAAGTATGGACAAGGGAAGTATAACTCAGGAGCTCACCAGAAGCCTCGCTTAACCCCGAACTCGGGAGGACTTGTTCATAACCATGGAGGACATAAACATACTGGAGGAGGATCACATAATCCAACTGGTGTGAAGAATGGGAATGGGGCCAACAATAATCAGAATCGCTCTAACCCAGCTACACCCGCCAAGAGGGACTTAAGCCAAGTTATTTGCTTTAAGTGCGGGAAGACAGGGCACTATGCCAATGACTGCCCTGAAGGAAAGAATGGAAACGAAAATGGAAGCGCTGGGAAGAAGCCCAATCCATTAAACAAAGGACAAGTGAATCACATTAACGTGGAGGAAGTCGAAGAGCAGCCGGACGCGGTAATAGGTAAGTTTTTGGTTCAGTCATTTACCGCTATTGTTCTTTTCGATACCGGTGCATCGCATTCATACATATCAATGGGATTTGTGGACAAGTTTAAGTTACCAACCCAGACCCTTAGGACCCCTCTTTTAGTGAGCTTGCCTGGAGCAGAGTACATGGCTAGCAGATGGTGCACCCAGATGCCCCTAATCATTGGCACGCATGTTTTTTCATCTGACCTAATTATCTTGGAGTCGCAAGGATTGGATGTGATATTAGGTATGGACTGGATGTCGAAGTATGGAGGAAGTATTGAATGTGCTAGGAAGTCAATTTATCTTACCACCCCAGAGGGAAAAAGGATTAAGTATGTATCTAGGCATGTGCCTAGGAGGAGCCAAGTGAATGCCCTCACGGGAGTTGTACAGGAGGAAGTACCTGTAGTAAAGGATTATCCAGATGTTTTTCCAGAGGAGTTACCGGGCATGCCACCGGATCGAGACATCGAAGTTCGATAGAACTATTGCCGTGCACAGGGACAATATCAAAGAGACCCTACCGGATGCCCGCAAATGATCTGGAGGAAATTAAGAAGCAGATCAAGGAGCTATTGGAGAAAGGTTACATTCGTAGAAGTTCATCACCTTGGGGAGCCACAGTACTTTTGGTTGAAAAGAAAGATAAATCCCTAAGGATGGTTGTTGATTACCGAGCTCTGAATGAAGTAACAATAAAGAACAAGTATCCCTTACCGATGATTAATGATCTGTTTGATCAGTTGCAAGGAGCTAAGGTGTTTTCGAAGATTGATCTACGATCAGGATACCATCAGTTGAAGATCCAAGAAAAGGATATACAGAAGACAGCATTCACCACACGGTATGGATTATATGAGTATACGGTCATGTCATTTGGACTGACTAACGCCCCTGCCTATTTCATGAGTATGATGAAAAAAGTGTTCATGGAGTATTCGGACAAGTTTGTTGTGATGTTTATTGATGATATTATGGTTTACTCAAAGAACGAGGAGGAGCACGCAGAACACCTACGTTTGGTTCTCGAGAAACTCAGGGAACACCAGTTATACGCCAAATTCAGCAAGTGCGAGTTTTGGTTGAAGGAAGTTGGATTTCTTGGGCATGTTATATCAGGAGAGGGTATAGCAGTAGATCCCAGTAAAATTCAGTCAGTCACTGAATGGTTGGCACCCACTTCAGTCAGCGAGATTCGCAGTTTCCTTGGACTGGCAGGATATTATCGGAGATTCATTGAGAATTTTTCCAAGATTGCTAAGCCAATGACAAAATTGCTAAAGAAGGATGCTAAGTTCAAATGGACAGAGGATTGTGAGACAAGCTTTCAAGAGTTGAAGAAACGATTGACTACAGCCCCCGTGTTGACCTTGCCAGATATACATAAGGAGTTTCAAGTGTATTGTGACGCCTCTCGCTTGGGACTTGGATGTGTTCTTATGCAGGACGGAAAAGTTGTTTCGTATGCCTCACGACAACTGAAGCCACATGAGTTGAACTATGCCACGCATGATTTGGAGTTAGCAGCTGTAGTACATGCGCTGAAGACCTAGAGACATTATCTTATTGGAGACCATTGTGATGCGTACACGGATCATAAGAGTTTGAAGTACATTTTCACACAGAAGGAGTTAAACCTCAGACAGAGGAGATGGCTGGAACTCATAAAGGATTACGACATGAAGCTACACTATCATCCAGGAAAGGCCAACGTCGTAGCAGACGCTTTGAGTCGGAAGAGTTATGCGAATATCCTTGAAAGTAGAGGGCTGCCAAAGGAGTTAGCAGAGGATATTATGGAACTTCAGTTGGAGATTGTTCCAAGAGATTTTCTTGCAACAATGGAGGTTCAGTCGACATTGTTAGACAAGATTCGAGAAGCTCAGAAGGAGGATAAAGAGATTGCTGAGATAAAGGAAAGGATGGGCAAAGGAAAAGCCAAAGGTTTTCGCGAGGATGAGCACGATACCTTGTGGTTTGAGGACCGGATTTATGTGCCCCACAATTCGGAGATCAGGAAGTTAATACTTCAAGAGGCCCATGACTCACCATACTCGATTTACCCCAGAAACACCAAGATGTATTTGGACCTGAAGGAACGTTTCTGGTGGACTGGTATGAAGAAGGATATTGCCGAGTATGTAGCCATTTGTGATGTATGTCAGAGAGTGAAGGCAGAGCATCAAAAGCCAGCAGGACTGTTAAAGCCTATGCCAATACCCGAATGGAAGTGGGACAAACTTGGCATGGATTTTATCACCGGATTACCCAGAACCAAAGCAGGATATGATTCAATATGGGTAGTTGTGGATCGTTTGACCAAAGTAGCTCACTTCATCCCAGTGAAAACAAGTTATACAAGTGCCAAGTTGGCCAAGATATATATGACCAGGATCGTATGTTTGCACGGCGTTCCGAGGAGCATCGTATCAGATAGAGGAACACAGTTTACTTCAAAGTTTTGGCATCAGCTACACCAGACTTTGGGTACCAGATTGGAGTTTAGTACCGCATTCCACCCACGGACGGATGGACAGACAGAGAGAGTCGACCAGATTCTGGAGGATATGTTAAGAGCCTGTGCGCTAGATTATGGATCTAGTTGGGATGACAATTTACCGTACGCAGAATTCTCATATAAAAACAGCTACCAGGCCAGTTTGAAGATGGCACCGTTCGAAGCTCTGTATGGACGCAGATGTAGAACGCCATTGATGTGGGATGGGGTTGGAGACCGTCAGTTGTTTGGACCAGATTTGATCAAGGACTCAGAGGAGAAGGTTAAATTCATCAGAGACAGACTAAAGATTGCTCAGTCTAGACAGAAGAGTTACGCGGATTCAAAACGCAAGGAAGTAACCTATGAAAGTGGAGATAGAGCTTATCTGCGAGTATCACCCCTGAGGGGAGTGAAACGTTTTGGAGTAAAGGGAAAGTTAGCCCCAAGATTTGTAGGACTGTATCGTGTTTTGGAACGGATGGGAGAAGTTGCCTACAAGCTGGAGTTACCTGAAGGATTGTCAGGAGTTCACGATGTGTTTCACGTATCACAGCTGAAGAAGTGCCACGCTGAGATGGCCGATATACCGTTAAAGGATACAGTGCCCCTAGAGGCGATACAGTTGGATAGTAATTTGACTTATGAGGAGAAGCCAGTAAAGATTCTTGATTTCGACAGTCGAGTCACTCGCAGCAAGGTTATCAAGTTTTGTAAAGTTCAGTGGAGCCACCATACCGAGGAGGAAGCCACCTGGGAGCGAGAAGATGATATTCGCAAGGACCATCTGCACCTATTTTCTAGCCAACCCGAATCTCGAGGGCGAGATTCATCTTAAGGGGGGTAGGTTTGTAACATCCCAAATTTTCAATTTGGCATGTTATACATAGGTCATCCATGCATATCGTATTTTATTGCATTTTCGTTTGCAATCCTCGAAATCCTAAGCAACTCCAAGGACCTTCGGAGAGAGTTGGGGATTCTCCGATTTTCATATTTGAATTTTATCAAATAATGAAAACGAGGATTTTGGATTTTATTATTTTTCTCTCCGGAAAATATTTCATGTTTAATAATAAATGAGAGGAGATAATATGACTTCTCCAAAAATAATTGAAATACCAGAGGAAAAATGTTAAAATCATTATTTGGATTTTCTTTTATTTATTTCGAATTTTATTTGCCTAGAGAAAAATTGCATATATTTAAAAATTGCATTTTAGGGGCCAAGAAAAGTTCATCATGTCCTAAATATTTTGGCATTTATTTGGCATTTTTAGATTTTTATTTATTTTTCTAAGATTTTTATAAGTTTCATGAACGTTTTAAAAATGAATCATACCGACTGGGCCGGCCAGCCACCGCCACTTGTCAAGGCCACAGCGCTACCAGACTGGAGTCCAAGCCGGACCTCCTCCCCGCCACCTTGCCCTCCTCCAAGCCACGCCCCCCTCTTTAAATAGCGCCTTTCTAGCCACCACCCGCGCCACCCGGACCCAGGCAGCCCGAGCCGAGCCGCCGCCGCCTCCGCGCCGCCCGCCCCTCGCCGAGTCGCCGAGCCGCGCCGCCCTCTAGCCGCCCTCGCCGCCCCTCTGAGACCCGAACCGCCCGCCCGCCGGACGACCTCGCCGGAGGTAGCCCTTGTCGCCGGTTTTTTTTAAAAGAACCCTTCGGTTTTTTTTTCTAAAAACCCTAGCCCGTTTTTTTATAGATCGGTTTTATTTCTCCGGTTTATTTATTTTGCGAGCATTCGCTCGTTCGTTCGTTTTTACGAACATGTTCGTCGTTTAAGTTTCTGCTAACGAACGTTCGTTCGTTTAGCCGTTCGTTGTTTTCTTTTCTCGGATTTATTCCGCGATTATTCCGATCGCGATTTCTGATCCGATGTTCGAATTAGTATAACTTTTCGCTCGTTTATCGGAATTAGGTGATTCAAGCGCCTGGAGTTTCATATCAAAGCCCTCTTTCCGAATAACCAACTCAAACCAGTTTTTGACTCTGTAAAATTTGACCCTAGTTCAAATTAGTAAATGGATCTTGTTTCTCTCGCCGTTTGAATTTCGTTGCTCCGTTTGGTTTGATTCTTTTTGCAAACCGGAGTTCTTAAGTTGAACTCTCCGGTCAATCTCTTTCAGTTGAAGTTTCGTTTGTGCATCTTTGCTTGTTGCTTATGTATGTATTGTTTACTTGCGATAGAATTCCCGGAGTGCGAAGCGTGTTACTACGAGTCTCTAGGATTCACGGATCGTCAGCAAGGCAAGTAACACTTGATCATATTTCTTTTCATACCCAGTTTTAATGCATTAGTTCAACCCTCAAACATTGAATGGTTAGGATGTAATTAAATTGTGGGTTGGGAAGTAGATGATGAGGAACCTATTGCCCTGTTACTATCAAACCCTTGGGAGTTACTTCTACGTTATGCTTATATTGTTATGCTATGCTCGTAGACGTGGTTTGGGTTTGAGAGACATTCACGACAGATGTGAGATTGTTAATTAATGGTTTACTTTAAGGTGGCAACTTAAATACACATCTGGGTGGATTGAGGCACCTGGGGAACCCAGTGTTGCCTATATTTTTTAGAAATCCTGGGTACCCGTGGTGATCTTCCTATGGACCGCCACCCAGTGCTCAAAGGGAACTGAGATTATTCATGCTAGAAACTTCCGTGCAGCCACAAGCTATTATGGGCTCTAGCATAGTTGAGTAAGTTACGTGAAGCTCTCGAAGAGGTAGATCAGCAGGTAGTGGGTTTTATAGGTTTCGTATGATCTATCCGGAGTAGAGAGTTAATGTTTCTGAAAGACTGTGTCTCGGTCATCCGTTTCTCAAACACCATGTAGAGCTAGAAATCAAACGGAGGTGATCGAGTCTTGTGGGGAAAAGTGCGCAAACCTCTGCATAGTGTACAATCTAATCATGGTTAGCCGTGTCCCCGGTTATGGACAATTCTGAGTATCTAGTACTTGAGTATTCACATGTATCTCATCACTCTAAAATTAATAATGTTGGGTTGTTAATTACTTTAATTGGGATTGAGTTGGGGTTATACCTTCTCAATGATGTTTCAACCACCATGATAGTTAAAGTAAAATTTATTCCTTTGATGTAGGGAAAAATTGGCTTTCCACAAAAACTGTAACCGTAGAGCTTTCCACCAGCCAAACATGCATGTAGTGTTATCATTATTCTGTTGTTGCTCTATTATGTTACATTGCCAGCATATTCCATGTGCTGACCCGTTCTCGGGCTGCAACGTATTATGTTACAGACTTTTCGCATTTAAGAGTAAGGTTCGATAGGTCGCTGCTGCAGCTTTCGCTTATGCCGTTGGAGTTGATGGACTCACTTTATCTTCCAAGCCTCATACTGTTATCGTATTAGATGGCCTTACGCCATATTATTGTAATAAGTTCTCTTTTGAGACATTCGATGTAATAAGTGTGTGATTGCTACTCTGTTATAAATCCTTCGAGTAATCGTGTGTGCCAAGATTACCGATCCAGGGATGACACGGAAGCACAGAGACTTGACCATCTGAGGTCGGGTCGCTACAAAGCATCATCAAAAAGGGATATTTCAAGAGAATCAACGGGATCATAACAGTCATCATAGCAATCATCCTTCGGTAAGCACGAAGGGGAATTAAACAATGTATGAGTTGAAGAGTTACTCTCATTAGAAGGTGGGCACGGTGATCAATCCGCTCTTCCTCGCTTTTGTTCTTCTCTCTCTCCTCCTCATCTTTTTCATCCAATGAGCTCACAGTTTCATCAACTTCTTCTTCCATAGATTCCTGCAAAATATTAGTCTCTTCTTGGACAGCGGAGACTTTCTCAATAAGTGCATTAATATCGGAATTGTACTCATAATTATCATAGCAATATTTGAGGATAGATAAATTTTCAGGTCTATAACCAGCATCATCAAAATCTTCAAACTCTTTAAACATAGATTCAATTTCATAAGCACCCATAAAAGCAACAAATTCTTCTATTTGTTCCACGTCAAGTAATCATATATACCATTAGCATAAGAAGCTAAGGTTTTATTATCATTAAATTTGCATGAAAAGGGAAGGTGTGGAGCCTTCATCCTAGAGCAACAAGTATAATCATAACTCAAGCATACTTGCCGAGCATACCACTTCAATATATGAATTTGATCCCATAATAGTTTCCCTTTTTGTGTCAAGCGATAATTCATAAAGTATTCACGTTGATCCAACATTACTCCCATTACATAATTGAATGGGTTTTTCTCAGGATTATTAAAGTAGTACGTAATATCTTTCACATAACCAGCATCGAGGGTTTTAGGAGGTTTCCCATCTCCATGAGCAGCAAGTACACCTAATTTTTTTGGTATTTCGTGTTCCATATCCATAACTAAAGATAGAGAACAACTAAGAACATCAAATAAAATTACTTAGTGATAAAGCAAACAAGCACACACGAGAATATTCACCCCACGCTATGACCAAGAACGGGCGCCGTAAAAAGGTCTTGATAACCCACAAGTACAGGGGGGATCAATTGTAGCCTCTTCGATAAGTAAGAGTGTCGAACCCAACGAGGAGCTAAAGGTAGAACAAATATTCCCTCAAGTTATATCGACCACCGATACAACTCTACACACGCTTAGCGTCGCTTTACCTAGAACAAGTATGAAACTAGAAGTACTTTGTAGGTGTTGTTGGATAGGTTTGCAAGAAAGTATAAAGCGAATAAATAAAAGCTTGGGGCTGTTTAGGTAAATACACAACTAAATTAGTTTTAGTAGAGATCTTTTTGTTACGAGAAAGTTATTTGTCCCCCGGCAATCGATAACTAGACCGGTAATCATTATTGCAATTTTATTTGTGGGAGAGGCATAAGCTAACATACTTTCTCTAATTGGATCATATGCACTTATGATTGGAACTCTAGCAAGCATCCGCAACTACTAAAGACCATTAAGGTAAAACCCAACCATAGCATTAAAGTATCAAGTCCCCTTTATCCCATATGCAAACAACCTACTTACTCGGTCTCTGTGCTTCACACTCACGCCACGCACCATAAGCAAATCATGAACATATTGCAAACCCTACAGCGGGGATCCCTCACGCTTGCGCAACACAGAGAGCACCATAGGACAGCACCAATAATAAAACATGCAACTCAAACCAATCTTGTTCACCAAATAGCCCATAGGACAAAACAGATCTACTCAAAAATCATAGGATAGCCATACATCACTGGGAAATAATATATAACGTTGAGCACCATGTTTTAGTAGAGATTACAGTGGGTAAGAGATTGGTTACACCGCTGCATAGAGGGGGGAAGAGTTGGTGAAGATGGCGGTGAAGTTGTTGGTGAAGATTGCGGTGATGATGATGGCCACGGCAGCTGCTCGGCCACCGGAAGAGAAGGGGAGATGGGGCCCCTTCATCTTCTTCTTCCTTGGCCTCCTCCCTAGATGGGAGAAGGGTTTCCCCTCCGGTGCTTGGCCTCCATGGCGTGGGAGGGGCGAGAGCCCCTCCGAGATTGGACCTGTCTCTCTGTTTCTCTCGGTTTTTGCGTTCTGTTCTGCTGCCCTTTCATCGTTTCTTTTATATCCGGAGATCCATAACTCCGATTGGGTTGAAATCTTCGCCCAGATCTTTTTCCAAAAATTAGCTTTCTTACGGCAAAAGTAGAGCATCAACCGCCTTACGAGGGGCCCACGAGGGTGGGGGGCGCGCCCCACCTCGGGCACCGTCTCGCGTTGATTTTACTTCCCAAAAATCACAAATATTCCAAAATAATTCTCCATTCGTTTTTATCCCGTTTGGACTCCGTTTGATATGGGGTTTCTACAAAACATAAAACATGCAACAGACAGGAACTGGCACTGCGCACTGGATCAATATGTTAGTCCCAAAAATAGTATAAAAAGTTGCCAAAAAGTATATGGAAGTCGTAGAATATTCACATGGAACAATCAAAAATTATAGATACGACGAAGACGTATCAGTTGTCAATCCCTACATGGTCACTTACGAGAGTGAGATCTGATAGATATGATAGGATAATATTTTTGGTATTTTTTATGATAAAGATACAAAGTAAAATATAAGGCAATAAAAATAACTAAGTGTTGGAAGATTAATATGATGGAAAATAGACTCGGGGGCCATAGGTTTCACTAGTGGCTTCTCTCAAGAGCATAAGTATTTACGGTGGGTGAACAAATTACTGTTGAGCAATTGACAGAATTGAGCATAGTTATGAGAGTATCTAGGTATGATCATGTATATAGGCATCACGTCAGGGACAAGTAGACCGACTCCTGCCTGCATCTACTACTGTTACTCCACACATCGACCGCTATCCAGCATGCATCTAGAGTATTAAGTTCATAAGAACAGAATAACGCTTTAAGCAAGATGACATGATGTAGAGGGATAAACTCATGCAATATGATATAAACCCCATCTTTTTATCCTCGATGGCAACAATACAATACGTGCCTTGCTGCCCCTACTGTCTCTAGGAAAGGACACCGCAAGATTGAAACCAAAGCTAAGCACTTCTCCCATTGCAAGAAAGATCAATCTAGTAGGCCAAACCAAACAGATAATTCGAAGAGACTTGCGAAGATAACCAATCATACATAAAAGAATTCAGAGAAGATTCAAATATTGTTCATAGATAAACTTGATCATAAACCCACAATTCATCGGTCTCAACAAACACACCGCAAAAGAAGATTACATCGAATAGATCTCCACGAGATAGGGGGAGAACATTGTATTGAGATCCAAAAAGATAGAAGAAGCCATCTAGGTAATAACTATGGACCCAAAGGTCTGAGGTAAACTACTCACACATCATCAGAGAGGCTATGGTGTTGATGTAGAAGCCCTCCGTGATCGATGCCCCCTCCGGCAGAGCTCCGGAACAGGCCCCAAGATGGGATCTCACGGGTCAGAAGGTTGCGGCGGTGGAATTAGGTTTTTGGCTCCGTATCTGGTAGTTTGGGGGTACGTAGGTATATATAGGAGGAACAAGTACGTCGGTGGAGCAACGTGGGGCCCATGAGGCTGGAGGGCACGCCTGGGGGTAGGCGCGCCCCCCTACCTCGTGGCCTCTTGGTTGATGCTACCTCTTGCGCACTGCGTTGGTTTTCCCTTGAAGAGGAAAAGGGTGATGCAGCAAAGTAGCGTAAGTATTTCCCTCAGGTTTTGAGAACCAAGGTATCAATCCAGTAGGAGGCTACGCGCGAGCCCCTCGCACCTACGCAAAACAAATAAATCCTCTCAACCAACGCGATAAGGGGTTGTCAATCCCTTCACGGTCACTTACGAGAGAGAGATCTGATAGATATGATAGGATAATATTTTTGGTATTTTTATGATAATGATGCAAAGTAAAAAGCAAAGGAAATAACTAAGTGTTGGAAGATTAATATGATGAAGATAGACCGGGGGGCCATAGGTTTCACTAGTGGCTTCTCTCAAGAGCATAAGTATTTTACGGTGGGTGAACGAATTATTGTTGAGCAATTGATAGAATTGAGCATAGTTATGAGAATATCTAGGTATGATGATGTATATAGGCATCACGTCCGAGACAAGTAGACCGACTCCTGCCTGCATCTACTACTATTACTCCACTCATCGACCGCTATCCAGCATGCATCTAGAGTATTAAGTTCATGAAAACAGAGTAACGCCTTAAGCGAGATGACATGATGTAGAGGGATAAATTCATGAAATATGATAAAAACCCCATCTTGTTATCCTCAATGGCAAAATACAATATGTGCCTTTCTGCCCCGACTGTCACTGGGAAAGGACACCGCAAGATTGAACCCAAAGCTAAGCACTTCTCCCATTGCAAGAAAGATCAATCTAGTAGGCCAAACCAAACTGATAATTCAAAGAGACTTGCAAAGATAACTAATCATACATAAAAGAATTCAGAGAAGATTCAAATATTGTTCATAGATAAACTTGATCATAAACCCACAATTCATCGGTCTCAACAAACACACCGCAAAAAGAAGATTACATCGAATAGATCTCCACGAGAGAGGGGAGAACATTGTATTGAGATCCAAAAAGAGAGAAGAAGCCATCTAGCTAATAAATATGGACCCGAAGGTCTGAGGTAAACTACTCACACTTCATCGGAGAGGCTATGGTGATGATGTAGAAGCCCTCCGTGATGGATGCCCCCTCCGGCGGAGCTCTGGAACAGGGCCCAAGATGGGATCTCATGGGTACAGAAGGCTGCGGCGGTGGAATTAGGTTTTTGCTCAGATTCGATCGCTTGGGGGTAATGAGGTAGATATAGGAGGAAGAAGCACTAGTAGAAAAGGGGGAAATGGTCCAGGCCGGGTCATCCCATTAGTCCCGGTTCAATCCAGAACCGGGACCCATGGGGGCATTGGACACGGTTCGTGAGCCCCGGGGGCCGGCCGGGCCACGTGGGCCATTGGTCCCGGTTCGTCTGGACCTTTTGGTCCCGGTTGGTGGGATGAACCGGGACCAATGGGCCTCGCTCCTGGCCCACCACCATTGGTCCTGGTTGGTGGCTTGAACCGGGACCAAAGGCTGCCCTTTAGTCCCGGGTTCATGCCACCAACTGGGACCAATGAGGTGCCTATATATAGCCCTCACAGAAGAGCAGAGCACACCGCCTGCTTTTTTCCGGGTCGCCGAGGGGAGAGGGCTTGGTGGTGCTCTAGCTCACCTCCTATGCACACAAGGTGTTCGATGGAATGCCCGAGCCACACTACTTAAGCTTTCTCCTCTCCAAGCTCGACCTCCAAGCTCCATTTTCCTCAATATTTGTCTAGGTTTAGCGGTCCGTCACGCCCGTCCCTGCCTTTCACCGCCGTCGATCACCCGCGCCGATCTCATCACTGGCACCACCGTGGTGAGCCTCTTGTTCTTATCTTCTTTCTGAAAGGAAAAATATTCTTACTTGTATGTTTAGATAGATACTTGTACTATTTTCTAACTTTTATTATTGCATCTTATATAGTGCGATGGTTTTGGTATCCGCCCCCGTCGGCCCTCGTCCTGTCTATGATTCAGATGTGGTATATATTATATTTTCATAACTATTGGTTCATTTATTGTTTATGGACGTGACATAGATTTTATTTGTCTAGGAGGTTGTTGAACCAGAAATTCCAACCGACCCTATTGTCGGGAGGTTAAATTTAATTGAAGAAGAAAACAATTTCTGGAAGGAAAAAATAAAAAAAATTGAGGAGGAGAAGATGATATTGGAGTTGCATGTTGCGGATGTCGTCGATGATCACAAGATCAAGATGGATGAGATGCGCTTGAAGAATAGAAAGATTAGAAAATATGCCATTCATACCGAGGCTTGGTATCATTATGCAGTTGGATCAGTTGTTACCTTGATTGCGATTATGATCGCGTTTGTTTTCGCATTGAATTTTTTTACATAGTTTCAATGTATGGTTTAATTAATTAGATGCTCTGGAGAGCTATATGTTGTTAGATGAGAACTATGTATGTACTTTGGTTTTAATGTGATGATGAGCTTCTATTAATTTGGTCACTTATTTATCTATTCATGATTGTCGGTGTCAAAACCGGCGGATCTCGGGTAGGGGGTCCCGAACTGTGCGTCTAGGCGGATGGTAACAGGAGACAAGGGACACGATGTTTTTACCCAGGTTCGGGCCCTCTCGATGGAGGTAAAACCCTACTCCTGCTTGATTAATATTGATGATATGGGTAGTACAAGAGTAGATCTACCACGAGATCAGAGAGGCTAAACCCTACGGACTAAAACCCTCTGATTTATATAGACACCGGAGAGGGCTAGGGTTACACAGAGTCGGTTACAATGGGAGGAGATCTACATATCCGTATCGCTAAGCTTACCTTCCACGCCAAGGAAAGTCCCATCCGGACACAGGACAAAGTCTTCAATCTTGTATCTTCATAGTCCAGGAGTCCGGCCGAAGGTTATAGTCCGGCTATCCGGACACCCCCTAATCTAGGACTCCCTCAATGATGTTCTGTAATGGTTTTTGACACACTTAATTATATATATAATGCACGCAGATGAACCGGCAATGGATGTACGGTGACAGACACACCTCGGAGTACATTAAGGGCGTGCATGAGTTTCTCGAAGCGGCTGAGGCAAACAAGCGTAATGGTTTTATGTGTTGTCCATGCATTAAATGTGGGAATACGATGTCTTACTCGACCGGAAAATCCTTCACACCCACCTGCTTTACAAGGGTTTCATGCCACACTATTATGTTTGGACGAGGCACGGAGAAATAGGGGTTATGATGGAAGACGGCGAAGAAGAAGAGTACGATGACAACTATGTGCCCCCTGAATACGGTGATGCTACTGAACATCAAGAGGAAAAAGACGATGTGCACGATGATGCTGCAACGGGCGAAGCTGCTGAAGATCAAGAGGAACCAGACGATGTGCCCGATAATGATGATCTCCGCTGGGTCATTGTCGATGCAAGGATGCAATGCGAATGTCAAAAGGAGAAGCTGAAGTTCGATCGCATGTTAGAGGATCACAAAAAAGGGTTGTACCCCAATTGCGAAGATGGCAACACAAAGCTCGGTACCATACTGGAATTGCTGTAGTGGAAGGCAGAGAATGCTGTGCTCGACAAAGGATTTGAGAAGCTATCGAAAATATTGAAGAAGAAGCTTCCAAAGGATAACGAATTGCTGACAAAGAGATACGCAACAAAGAAGGTCGTATGCCCTCTAGGATTGGAGGTGCAGAAGATACATGCATGCCCTAATGACTGCATCATCTACCGCGGTGTGTACAAGGATCTGAACGCATGCCCGGTATGCGGTGCATTACGGTATAAGATCAAAGTAGATGACCTCGGTGATGTTGACGGCGAGCCCCTGTGAAGAGGGTTCCTGCGAAGGTGATGTGGTATGCTCCTATAATACCACGATTGAAACGTCTGTTCAGAAACGGAGAGCATGCCAAGTTGATGCGATGGCACAGTGAGGACCGTAAGAAAGACGGGAAGTTGAGAGCACCCGCTGACTGGTCGCATTGGAGAAAAATCGAGAGAAAGTACTGGATGAGTTTGCAAGTGACCCAAGGAACGTATGGTTTGCATTAAGCGTGGATGGCATTAATCCTTTCAGGGAGCAGAGCAGCAATCACAACACCTGGCCCGTGACTCTATCTATGTATAACCTTCCTCGTTGGATGTGCATGAAGCGGAAGTTCATTATGATGCCCGTTCTCATCCAAGGCCCTAAGCAACCCGGCAACGACATTGATGTGTACCTAAGGCCATTAGTTGAAGAACTTTTACAGCTGTGGAATGGAAACGGTGTACGTACGTGGGATGAGCACAAACAGGAGGAATTTGACCTAAAGGCGTTGCTGTTCGTGACCATCAACGATTGGCCCGCACTCAGTAACCTTTCAGGACAGACAAACAAGGGATACCACGCATGCATCCACTGTTTACTTGACACCGATAGTATATACCTGGGAAGCTGTAGGAAGAATGTGTACCTGGGACATCGTCGATTTCTTCCGACCAACCATCAATGTCGAAAGAAAGGCAAGCATTTCAAAGGCGAGGCAGATCACTAGAAGAAGCCCGCCATGCGTACCGGTGATCACGTACTTGCTATGGTCAATGATTTACACGTAATCTTTGGAAAGGGTCCCGGCGGACTAGCTGGTCCGAATGACGCTGAGAAACACGCACCCATGTGGAAGAAGAAATCTATATTTTGGGACCTACCCTACTGGAAAGACCTAGAGGTCGGTTCTTCAATCGACGTGATGCACGTGACGAAGAACCTTTGCGTGAACCTGCTAGGCTTCTTGGGCATGTATGGGAAGACAAAAGATACACCTGAGGCACGGGAGGACCTGCAACGCTTGCACGAAAAAGACGGCATGCCTCAAGCACTATGAAGGTCCCGCCAGCTACGCTCTTACGAAGAAGAGAAAGAAATCTTCTTTGAATGCCTGCTCAAGATGAAGGTCCCGATCGGGCTTCGTCGAATATAAAGGGAATAATAAATGTGCCGAGAAAAAGTTCCGGAACCTAAAGTCTCATGACTGCCACGTGATTATGACGCAATCGCTTACGTTTGCATTGAGGGGGCTTCTACCAGAAAACGTCCGATTAGCCATTGTGAAGCTATGTGCATTCCTCAATGCAATATCTCAGAAGGTGATCGATCCAGAAATCGTACCAATGCTAAGGAGTGATGTGGTGCAATGTCTTGTCAGTTTCGAGCTGGTATTCCCACCATCCTTCTTCAATATCATGACGCACGTCCAAGTTCATCTAGTCGACGAGATTGTCATAGGAGTCCTAAAGAAATATGTCCGTAACCGCGCTAGGCCAGAAGGAAGCATCTCCATGGGCCATCAAACAGAGGATGCCATCGGGTTTTGTGTTGACTTCATTCCTGGCCTTAAGAAGATAGGTCTCCCTAAATCGCAGTATGAGGGGAGACTGACTGGAAAAGGCACGCTTGGAAGGGACTCAATAATATACAGGGATGGATATTCTTGGTCTCAAGCACACTACACAGTTCTATAGAACTCTATCTTGGTGACCCCGTTTGTCGATGAACACAAGAACAGTCTGCGCTCCAAACACTCGGAGCAGTGCGACGACTGGATTACATGTGAACACATCAGGACTTTCAGCAGTTGGTTGGAAACACGTCTCAGAGGTGACAGCACTGTTTGTGATGAGCTGTACTTGTTGTCTAGGGGACCATCTTCGACTGTAATGATTTGGAAAGGATACGAGATAAATGGGAATACATTTTACACGATCGCCTAAGATCAAAAGATCACCAACCAAAACAGCGGTGTCCGCTTTGATGCAGCCACCGAGAGGGGAAAGGACACATATTATGGTTACATAGTGGACATATTGGAACTTGACTACGGAGTAGATTTTAAGGTCCCTTCGTTTAAATGCAACTGGGTCAATCTGTCAGGAGGCGGGGTACAGGTACACCCACAGTACGGAATGACAACAGTGGATCTGAAAAATCTTGGGTACACTGACGAACTGTTCGTCCTAGCCAATGATGTGGCACAGGTTATCTATGTGAAGGACATGTCTACCAGACCGAGAAAAAGAAAAGATAAGGAAGCGAATACATCATACGATGAGCCAAAGCGCCACGTAGTTCTTTTAGGAAAAAGGGACATCGTGGGAGTGGAGGGCAAGACAGACATGTATGAAGATTATGAAAAGTTTCATGAAATTCCTCCCTTCAAAGTCAAGGCTGACCCAAGCATCCTGATAAACGATGAAGATTATCCATGGTTACGGCGCAATAAGCAAATGACACAAGCGAAGAAAAAGTGAAGAATTTCTCCCGCAACTATTATGATGATACCATGCCAACTTTGTAATGCAGTATGATACCATTGTCCGTTTTGTACATGCACATGCTATGTGGGTGAAATTATGATACCATGCCAACTTTCAACTTTTTCATAGTTCATTTGAAATGCTTTATTGTCTTATGTTCGGCCCTCGTAATACCATTAATCCCGGTTCGCTCCTTGTCAACTATGTTCTCACCAAGAACACTCTCAAGAGGGCAGCCACGTGGGCCATTACTCCCGTTTCGTCTAGAACTTTTGGTCCCGGTTCCACGCACGAACTGGGACAAATGCGCCTCGCCCCTGGCCCATGACCATTAGTTCCGGTTTGTGCCACAAATCGGGACTAAAGGGTTGGTCCTCGTTGCGCTCAGAGTTTAGTCCCACCTCGCCAACCGAAAGGTGCTCACACCGGTTTATAAGCCCGTCCCTCTTTTCCTTGTTGAGCTCCTCTCAAAGTGAAAATAGATGCCCCTATCACTACTAGGGAAAAGCCTAGCAGCAGCGCAGGTTTTGGGCCTCTCAGTAGCATGGGGACCGGCGCTACTAATAAGGCGCTACAGCTAATGTATAGCAGTAGCGCATGTTGTCCCACGCTACTGCTATACATGAATAGCTGTAGCAGTCTTTAGAAAAGGGCGCTGCTGATATTATCTGCAATGTTGTTTACTGGGAAGCGCTACTAGTAATGCGGCGCTACTGCTAAATTTTCCCCCGTCGCTACTAGTAGTTTTATTTTTTTTTTCCCTGCATATTTTTTTTGTATTTGTTTTGTATTTGAATAGGCTTTATACAATAATATTTAGCATATCATACACATACAAATGTAATCATAGCATATACATACAATTAGTCTCATCAAATCATGTCATCATCATAATCATCATCCAACACAAAGTGGTCTCTCTTCATCATCTCGAAAATAGCGATACAAGTCTCGATTACTTGCAAATACATCGTCATCCATCTAAACAATGATATACACGAGAAGAGCTATCACTTTGAGTACATGAGTTTGTATCCCTCTCTCGCATTAGCGTGAACCTAAACTAACGACTGCCTATCGCTCGGAAACCGGAAACCGATACACTGGCTCGACACTCCGCCACTTGTCGATATATATACTCCTGGCGTAGCACTTATTCACCATCGATGATCTATGCACCTGCATCGTCACATGAGTCGATGATATGCAACATATATATATATATATATATATATATATATATATATATATATATATATATATATATATATATAGTTGGGCAACAGAAAGAGACAGAATGGCAAAAATAGAAACAACATATCATAAGCATAAATAACAAAGTTCATCGTATACCCCAAAATGCCATAACTAGAGTGATTTTCGCTAGTCGAGGAGGAGGACGGTTTAATTACATCACAAATAAAGTTTCACCGTGCATAACTCAAAGTTTTGTCATACAGAAAGTATAGACTAAACGGACACATTGTCATATATGGACAATCACTCCAACATGTCGTTCCATCCATCCATGTCAGGGAGATAGTCCCCGAGCCTAGTGAAAGGCTTCAGGTCGAGACGCTGAGCGGCTACCCATGTTCGGACGTCTTCCCGCGACATTTGTCCTTCTTCGTAGAACATCCCTGTTTTTCCCACGACCTCCTTCATGATGATTTGGGCAAGTTCGCGCTGGATGTGATAGAACTCAGCTCGAAGTCGATGATCTTCGATATCTCCTACGTCCTTTGCCCATTGCAGAATATGGGCATCGCCGGATGTAGGTGACATGCGAAGGTTCTGGTGATCCCGTCTGTACTCCAGCATGTGGTGTAGGACATAGAATCCATCATTAAGAGAATTGTTCGGTTGCTGGATGCTGCAGAAGTGGGTCTTATGGTCAAGGCAAGCCCGCCGCCTCTTCTCTTCTTGTCCCTAACCTCTCCACCCCTTGCTTGGTAGTAAAACATAGCACTGCCGAGAACATCCTTGATGTGGGTGTAATCCTTTTGTGAATGTTCTTGACGAGTCCAAGTAAAGAGCGTGGGAGAATCGGGGTATAGGATGATGAAGACGGCGCGCCCGCCGCTGCGCAAAATAAGTACACCTCAAATTACTTAGCCTCCACCGTGCAAATGAATGATTGAAATCGAAGGAAGGATAGCAGCGCGGATGACTTACACGGGATGATAAGGCACGAGAATCGCCTCCTTCTCCTTATTGGCGAGCATGAAACTAACGATGTAATCCCTCGCGTATTCACCGTGCTTTGCGCAGACTCCCAAGAAGCCCTCGTGCATGTAGTACGGGTTAGTGACACAGATATGAGGTATCTGCTCAACCCCGATGATGTAGTTCATGTACAAGGCATAAAGGCGGACAAACGTAAAATCCAGCTTCTTCACGTGAAACATGTCGAATATGTAATCGAATCGGAGGAAGAACTTATCCGCGGGGAAGCAGTCGACGTACGACATTTGCCGCGGAACGTTAACCACGTAGAGTGGGTATCCTGGATCTGTCGAGGCGATGAGGCCTTTCTCTACCCGCAGCACATCGTCATGAAGTCTCCTTAGATCGTCGAATCTGGCCCCTCGCGCTCTTGCAGGTAGGTTTGGTTGACCGGGGATATGCCATTTATCCGCATCGGGGATATCTATACGGTCCTGAAGCCGAGGCTGCTGAGGCGGCTGGATCATAGAATCAACTTTTTTGCCTTTCCTCGCTCTCTTCCTAGACTTCTTTACTACCGGAAGGTCGTCCATAATACGTTGAGACGGCAATTCAGGCACCGACTCATGACGCTCAAACCCTGAGGAGGCGCCAGTATGGCGACGTGTGCAGTCGAATTGATCAGAAACTAAAATTACCAGCAGTCTCATGAACTCCGTAATGACCGATGTTGTCTCGTAAACCTTCTTCACTAGGTCCCAACAAAGCCAGGCCCTCAGGACGTCATGCTCCCGCGAGACGGTGAAATCCGCCAAGGGGTCTGGGATGCCCAGACTCGAGGCTTCCGCGTCCTCCTTGGCCCATTTGGACCTCTTTCCGCCGTAACCATGGCTTCCGAGGTGGTGGCTCCCAATGTTCCTCTCTTGAAGCCCCTTCATGTACTTAGACTTTTTTTGGCAGCATCGGCCTCGCAAGCCTCCTTGGATATTTGAAATTGCTCTTCCGTGATTGTCGAATTATCCTTTACAATCTAGGAGTAGGGTTCCTTCTTGTCTGTGATCTTTGCTTTCACTCGAGTTTTCCAGGCGGCCAACGCGTCGCTAAACTTGGTCATGGCGTGTTTGTTTATCTTCTTCATTGCCGGGTCCTCGTCTGGATCTTCATAATCCTTCTCATTCCGCCCGGGAACAAGAATATCTGCTGAAACTTCTTTAGGAGGGAGCTCCTCATATTTTCTATCTTCTATAGTTTCTCATCGTTGATGGTGGCGGTTGTCCGTACGATGCAGCCTATTTGATTGCCGTAGCATTGACGCGCTTCCTCGGGCGCCTTTGGCTCAAAATTGCCGTCGTCCACCTCCGTGACCACCAGTCTAGTAGTCCTGAGTTTGTTAGGAAGCCGCTGCCTCTTTGCTTTCGGTTCTACAGTACCTTCTCCGCTCCCCGAGGCAGCGCCGGTCTCGATCTCGGCGCTTGGTCTCGGCGCCGTTCGAGTCTCGGCCGGTCTCGATCCTCAAAGACCGGTCTGCGTGTCGGTCTCAGTCCCGATGCCACCGGTGGGCCCAAAGAACAACATCGGTTGATCGTCGGTAAGGCTAAAAATTAAATGCCGCCCGGTAGACGCGTCCGCATAATCACCGTAACCCTGTCCTTCATCGTTGCTAGCCATGTTTCCTATGATTAAATCTAGTCAATTAATTCTAGACCTAATAAAATGAATAATGACAAAAAAAATGCCTATTGTTTTGCAGGAAGTTGACTCCTTCCTGGTGCGGCAAATCCCGGGCACTCGATATGTCCTAGTTTGTAGCACAAGTCATGCCGAAATTTACGGAAAATTTCGGCATGACCTTTGCTAAAAAGTGGACAAATCGAGAACCTGAAATTTGCCCGAACAGAAATGAATCAACATTCCGGCAAAACATATATAGGCCTCTCAGCTTCATTTAAACAACAAAGCCACTTGGGCACAATCGAACCACTTCAATGGAAAGATATATAACATGACCACTTCAATGAAAAGATATAATCAACAATAAAAGTCTAGGAAGGGATCATCTTTAAAATAAAACTTGCCTAAATAACCTAGATAATTAACCTAATTAAACTAGTTAACCTGACTAGTTCTCTGTCAAAGTCCTAACTAAATTTTTGCCTAAATAACCTAGATAATTAACCTATGCATGAGAGAGAGCGCCGCCGGGGGGGCGTACAGAGGATGGCTCCGGTGGTGGCGAGGGAGGCAGGGGCGTCTCCGGTGACGGCGAGGGAGGCAGTTGTGGCGAGGGAGGATCCGCTGGCGTCGACGGCGGCTCCGGTGGCGTTGATGAGGCCGCGCGGCTCCGTGGCGTTGGGGGCGGCTCCGGTGGCGTCGACGGCGCACGGCTCTGGTGGCTCCGGGGGCGTCGACGTCGGCAGGAGACGGCGGCGAAGTGGGGTGACGGCGAATCGGGGAGATGGCGGCGGGGTGGGTCGAGAGATTTGAGGGCAAGTGGTGGCCGGGGGGGAACGGTTTTTTTGGTTAAGTCAAAATTAGCAGTAGCGCGTTTCGCAAAACGCGCTATAGCTAATATAGCTATAGCGCTTTTTACAAAACACGCTAATGCTATAGCTATGTAATTTTCTCCCTTTTTTATTTCCTTTTATGTTTCTATGGCGGGGGTCTAGGAAACGCGCTGCAGCTACATTAGCTATAGCGCCTCTTACGAACACACGCTACAGCTATGCCTTTCTCTGTTTTTTTGCTTTTTCATTTATTTTGCTTTACATTTTATTTTTTATTTCTCCTTTTTCTGTTTCTTTCATTTTCATTTACTTTTCTATTTGTTTTTCATTTTATTTTATTTCCATTAGCAGTAGCGCTCTTCTTGGGAAACACGCTGCTACTCATGCCCTAGCGGTAACGTGCTTCCTCCAAGCCCGCTACTGCTATGCGTAGCATATCGTTCCACCAATGGGAATATTTGTAGTAGCGCTTTTACGGCCACATGCGCTACTACTACAATTGTATCTGCAGCGCGGTTTTTTTTCAACCGCTACTACTATCTAGCACTAGCGCCCCTTTTTGACCCGCGCTGTTGCTAAATTTCTATGTATAAGGTTTTCCCTAGTAGTGTACACGGAATTTGACCTAAATTCATAGTGAATTTATCTGAAATTCATAGAAATTTCTTATGAATTTAAGTTGAATTTTCTCTACAGGCGCATCTATGTTCATTTTTTTAGTGTAGTTAATCCCAAACTTGTGATTCACACAAATTTCAAAGAATTCAAATTTTAACTATTCAAATTTGAAACTAATGGCACTAACAGAAAGTTTATAATTTTTCTAAAACTAATGGCACTAACAGAAAGTTTATAATTTTGCTGACATAAAAGCAAAAAGATTTTAAAAAATAGAAAAAAACAAAAGAAAATAAAAAATGCAGAAAACAAAACAAAACAACTGGAAACAAAATAAAAATAGCAACAATAAGTATTTTGTTGTAAGTAGAAACAAAATAAAATAAATAAAGCAACAAAGAAAACAAAAAAAATAAAAAAAAGTGTTTTGAAATTTGAAAACTAATGGCACTAACAGAAAGTTTATAATATTTCTAAAACTAAAAGCAAAAAAGAATTAAAAATAAAGCAAAAAACAAAAAAAATGCAGAAAACAAAACAAAAAAACTGGAAAAATATAAAAATAGCAACAATAAGTATTTTGTTGTAAGTAGAAACAAAATAAAATAAATAAAGCAAGAAAGAAAACAAAAAAACAAAAAAAGTGTTTTCAAATTTGACTAATGGCACTAACAGAAAGTTTATAATTTTTCTAAAATTAAAAGAAAAAAGAATTAAAAAATAAAGCAAAAAACAAAAAAAGTGCCTCCTACTGGGCCCCCACGGCCCGAATACGACTAGAAACCCTACCACGGGCCAGGATACAGGCCCGCAGGAGGCCCAGCAGGCCCACAGGAAGATCAGTGTCAGTTTAGGCCCATAGGCCTGCAGTTCAGAGGAGTTCGAGAGGGAAGCGGCAACAGGGCTTATAAACAGGTGTCGGGCGTTTCCAACTAGCGAGGTGGGACTAAACTCCCACCACCACCTCGCTGTGCAAGGCCACTGGTCCCGGTTGGTGGCACCAACCGGGACTAAAGGGCTGCATTGGTCCCGGTTCGTGCCGACTAAAGGGCTGCATTGGTCCCGGTTCGTGGCACAAACCGGGACAAATGCACCCCTTTAGTCCCGGTTGGTGGCACCAACCGGGACCAAAGGCCGTCGCTTCCCGCCCTTTGGGCTGCTGAAAAGAGGCCTTTGGTCCCGGTTGGTGGCACCAACCGGGATTAAAGGGGGGCATTCGTCCCGGTTTGTGCCACGAACCGGAACCAAAGCCTTTCCTATATAACCAAACACTTGGGAAATTTCCCCCCACTCGCCATCTTCTTCAACACCGCCAGGCTGCTGTGCTGCTCCTCGACGCCGGCCCCTGCCCCGACGTCGCCGTCTCCTCCCCTAGCCGCCCGAGGTCGCCACGCCTGCGTGCCCTCGCTCGATCTTGTGGCCGATCACCGCCTGCCACGACGCACGTCAGACGCCCGTCCACCCGTCGTCGCCGCCGCCTGCCCCGCCCTTCCTCGCTGGCCGTCGCCCTTGTCGCCATCCTCGCCGCCGAACGCGCGCCCCCTGCCTCGTTGCCATCCTCGCCGCCGAACCCGCGCCCCTGCCCCTCCGTTGGTCCGGCCGGCGCCCCTCCCCTGTTTTTTTTCTTATATATATTACATGCTTGTTTTTTTTCAGATTATATGTATATGTATATATGTGAGTATACATATTGTGTATATTGCTTCTTTTCAGATTTTTTTTTCATATATATGATGATTTGTATTTTTCTTTTATATAAAAATGTATATATGTTTGTATGTTCTCTATGTATATATGTTCATATATGCAAAAGTTAGATTTATATATTTAGAATAGGATTATCTATATATGTTCTCCGATTTAGTAAATTTTAGGTTAGTTACATTTATAGAAAAGTTTTATAAAGATAGGAGAGGACAAAGGAAAATAAGAAGAAGAAAAAGGAGAAGACGAGGAGAGCAAGAAAAGAAAAAGGAGAAGAATAAATGAATAGAGGACAATAATAAAAAATAGAATTTGTTTCTATTTTTTCTTCTTCTCCTCTATTCCTTTCTTCGTCTCCTCTTTTTTTTCTTCTTTTTTCTCTTCGATCTTCTCCTCTATTCCTTTCTTCTTCTCCTCTTTTTGTTTCTTCTTCTTTTTTTTTATGTTTTATCCGGTTGGTCGTCGTCCATATACCCCTCCCGATAACTTCAAAACAAGGGGGGGGGGGGGGGTCGATATACCCCCTCCCCGATAATATTATTTTCCCATGTACGTATGTGGTGTCGATATAAACTCCCGATAACTTCAACACGTGGGGGGGGGGGTCGATATACCCCTCCCGATAACTTCAACACGAGGGGGGTCGATATACCCCCTCCCGATAACTTCAACACGTGGGGGGTCGATATACCCCCTCCCCATTACTATTATTTTCCCATGTACGTATGTCGTCATTGTCGATATAAACCCCTCCCGATAACTTCAACACGTGGGGGGGAGGTCGATATACCCCCTCCCAATAACTTCAACAAGTGGGGAGGGGGGGTCCATATACCCCCTCCCCGATAATATTATTTTCCCATGTACGTATGTCGTCGTTGTCGATATAAACCCCTCCCGATAACTTCAATATGTGGGGGGGGGGGGCGATATACTCCCTCCCGGTAACTTCAACACGTGGGGGGGGGGGGTCGATATACCCCCTCCCCGATAACATTATTTTCTCGTGTATGTATCTCGTCGTTGTCGATATTACCCCCTTGAAGCGTTGTCGAGGCCACCCCAAACCCTAGAGAAGTAGCGTCGAGGCCACTAATTAATATGATTCCTTACTGTGATTAGCTAGCTAGTTCTACGTTTGCCACTAGCTAATATATCCATCTTCATGTTTGAATAATAATTGCCATGTTGTAAATATTTGTAGGAACTATGGACACCCCCCGAGACGAAGCACAAGAAGCGTTGTTGGGGGACATAATCGCACAAGGAAGTGATGCCGTCGCCGTTGTTTCTCAACGATACCGATGGTCTGGAAGGAGAGGGTGAAGAAGCAGCTGGCTATGATTACGATGGCTCCGGTGACCCAATGATGGTGCAAGAAGGAGACCGTGATGACGGCTCCGGTGACCGAACCGAGTCCGGCCAGGTATATATATTAGTTAAGCCTGTGCTGACTAGCTAATTGATGCATTCATTGTTTTGGTATGTACACATATTAATTAACTCTCTTCTTTGTTATTTTTTCTAGCCATCCGGATCGAGCACAACTTCGGTAAAGAGACGAGGCCCGAAGAAAAAGTTGAGCTCGGATGAAAGGTTTGAGATCATAGCAATCGCGCACGACGGCCAACCGATTGAACCCATTTGGACAAAGAACGCATTTGTTGCTTAGTGCGGGGTTCTGGTTAGGGACAAGATCCCGATCAGCATCCACCAATGGTATAAGCCTAAGAAAGAAGACCCTGAGGTGTCTTATGTCAATGATATGCAGAAAAATGATCTTTGGGCTGAGCTGAAGTCAAATTTCACCCTACCGCCAGAGGATGATCCAGAGAAGCTAGTTAAAGAGTAATTAATCAAGTCTTTTGCTCTTAAGAAGATGGCAGACATATTCAGGAGGTGGAAGAAAGACCTGAATACGTTTGTCGACAAAAAAGAGACACTAGAATTCAAGGGCAAATATGAGAAGATTAGAGATCACTGGCCCGCATTTGTGGCCCACAAGACATCCGAAAAGAGTAAGAAGATGTCGGCCACAAACAAGCAAAATGCTGCGAAGAAGAAGCTTCACCATCGCATGGGGTTAGGTGGGCCAAGGCTGAGAATGATTTGGTTGATAAAGGGATCGAACCAGAGACAATGAACTGGCCAGACCGTTGCCGGACTTGGTTCTTCGGGGCTGGCGGAACCTTGGACCCTGTATCATGGAAGTGCATTTGGATGGACGAGCAACTGGAAATACCAGTCAAGAGGCTTCGGCACTATCGATGCAGCGCAGCAAGGGATGTTCCTTCCAGACAGAGCGAACGACGAGCTCACAATGGCCCTCGGGAATCCTGAGCACCCTGGACGGACACGAGGCACGCCAGGCTCCGTTCCGTGGAATGTTGGTTTTCCGGACACAGGCGGTTACAAATGCCAGCAGAGGAGGAAAAAAGTGCAGCAGACCGAACTGCAGGCGCTGCATGCAAGGGTACAAGTGATAGAGGAACGAGAAGCAAATCGTAGCAAACAAACTGCCGAAGCTTCCCCCGAAGCTACTCCCAGCGGAGAAGCAGCGTGGCTTCCACCGAGCTGTTTCAGCCGGAGCATGTCTTGACGGCTCCTGCCAGCTATCCCGTGGATGCTATCACGGAGTCTCAAAATTGCCACATTATGACGCAACAGATGAATTTGAAGGTCAAGGCGATTGTTGGCTCTGTTTATCATACTGAACCCGGCGCAACTTTTCACTACCGGCCGATTCCAGAAGGATATGCTAGGGTGATGGTGGATGAAATAACGGAGGGATTTGAGGAAATCCAGCTTGGCCACCCTACGTGTGAAGGGGAGACTAGGCTGGGTTCTGCCCTGAAGACTCCATGCCTATGGCGGAAGGAGCTCATCAACCTTCCGAACTGGACGCCTCTGCCTCCACCTCCTCCTCCGGCGAGTCAGGGCACTCCGCCTCCTCCGCCGCCTCCTCCTCCGGCGAGTGACGATCAGGGCACTCGGCCTCCTTCTCCGGCGTGTGGCGGCACTCCGCCTCCTTCTCCGCCTTCGCCGGCGCGCCCGAGAAGCCAACAGCCTCCTCCTTCTCCGCCTCGCCAGCAAGGGCGGAAGAGACCCGCCGCCGCTCCGGCTTCTCCGACGCGTCGTTGTCCTTCTCCTCCGCCTCGTAAGCAAGCACGAAAGAAGACAGCCGCAGCCTCTGGCTCGCTCCGGCGTCTAGCAAGACAAAAGAGGCGGGAGGCAATACAGATACGGTCCACCTCTCGAGCCTCTAGAGAAGTTACCGTACGAGATGACCGTGGAGGAAAACAAGAAGATCGTGCCGACCGAAGTGAAGGACTTCTTTGAAGGGTTGAAAGCGCAGAGACATCCACCTCCGGAGGAGAAGGTAGATCCGGTGAAAGCAAAGCGCACTATCGATGCCCTGAGGAAACCACCGAAGTCTCCGCCGAAAACCAACTATGAGCGCATTACTCAAAAGGCATATCAAGAAGCGTCGCGGACAGGAACTACTGTCAGTGATCAAAGGTTAAAAGAACGACGAGCAGCTGGGAAAAAATTGCCCAGCTCGGCGAACAAGTTTAACCAATCGTGCCCCGCTCATTGTGTCTAGCGACATCGTCGCTAATGCTCGGGACGGTGTTCGTTATGGCAATCTTGCAGATTACCTGCTCGACGATGTACATTTTGATTTCATGGAGGTGGACGAACACAGAATTTAGTACGGGAAGCCTCTCGTCAAAGATGAAAAATCTCTAACAACGATGATGCGAAGATTCCATAATTGGTACATGAAAACCTGCAGAGTCCTGGGGACGAATACTTTGTATCTGAGAATTAAAGAGGAGCACGACCTCGTTGGAACTGATTTGTTGACTGTTCCATTTGAGGTGTTCCTCGAGTTCTTCAATCAAAAGGCCCTCAATAAATTAACGGTCTTTTGCTACTGTCTGTAAGTACTATTTCTGTCATTAAGTCTCTATATATAGCTCAGCTCTTTCATTGCATGTATTTATAATTAATTATCCTCACTATATTATGCAGATTGAAGATCGTCGAGTGCAGAAAACAAGAAATGTATGATATTGGGTTCATTAAAACAAATATCATAGATGAAATTCAGGTTAAAAAGCACGCTGAAGAGGCTGACACTAGTAGAAAAAGGGTCATACGTGAAGCACATTAGTGCCGGTTTGAATTTGAGCCGGTACTAATGTATACATTATTGCCGGTTCGTGGGGCCGATCAATAGCACCGGTTCGTGGCGAACCTTTAGTACCGGTTCATGCCACGAACCGGTACTAAAGAGGCTGTGTCACTGGTCGCTATGGCCCTACCATCACCATTTAGTGCCGGTTCGCACTACGAACCGGTACTAATGACGTTAATGGCAGGATGTTTTAATTAGTCCCACCTCGCTCCCCTAACAAGCCTTTTACCACCTTAAATATGTTATTTCTCAAACTATCATAAGCACTTGGTCTTCATTGAACTCTATGTGTAGAATTTGTGGCCTCAATATGAGTCTTCATCGGTTTATAAATCATTGATGACTCATATTGACAATTTAGATTGTACACACAAAGATCATTGATGATCAAAGTATTTTTTTTGATGTTATATGATCATATTGACAATTTAGACTGTAAAGAAATATAAGATCATGATGTAAATGCTCTTATATTTTTATGCTCAGTATGCACCATTCAAAGCGACGCCATCAACTTTCAACCATTTCTGCCTTCATTTGCTATTTTTCATGCATTCAATGATTTGTTTTGAGAACTAAATGATCTGGAAATTGAAAAGCACTACAAATGAACTCTGAAAAAGTTGAAACTTGGCATGGTATCATCATTTCACCCACATAGATTGTTCAAAAAGTAGAGAGGGTTACGGCAAAACTTGATGCACTTCGCTCACAAACTGGACAATCTCTTTCAAGTATTCAGGTTTTGGACGAAATTAAACTCATCTGTTACAAAGGCATTTCATTTTTAAACTTATTACAACTCCAGACTTTTTATGCATTCAAGATGCACCATTCAAAGCGACGCCATCAACTTTCAACCATTTCTTCCTTCATTTGCCATAACTGTTTTAAGCGCACCACCTTGAAGACGGTTGGTGGCTCCAACCGTACTAAAGGGTGATCAGTACTACAGTTGCTTAGGAAGCTGTTTTTAGTCCCACCTCGCCAAGAGAGAGGGACTAGGAGCGGTTTATAAGCCCTGAGTGCAGAGACGATGAAGAAGAGGCTCAATGCTCACGTTGCTTAGCTTCAAGCCTTCAGGAATATGGTAGATTGCACGAAGCTATGCGCAGTGCAGTTTACACTATTTCGAAAGGCTTGAAGCAAATTAACGAGCATTGCACCTCTTTTTTATTTTTAATAACTTATTACAACTACGGACTTCTTCTATTATGGCAAAAACTAATTGCACGTCGGCATTTTTTTTTAAATTTGGTTATAACTCCAGACTTTGACCATCAAGTTTTGCAGAAAAGAAAAAATAGCAGAAAAGAAAAAAAAACTATTGCTGAAAAGAAAAAAACTATATAAAAAAACTACTCAGAAATAAATAGAACAAAATAAATATAGCAGAAAAGAAAAAACTGCTCAGAAATAAATAGAAGAAAAATAAAGCAGAAAAGGAAAAAATTATATTTGCTATTTTTCAATCGTTTACAAAATGACCGTGAAATTGAAAATCACTACAAAATGAACTCTGAAAATGTTGAATTTTCGCAAACTAGATGAAAAACTACTCACAAATAAATAGAAGAAAATAAATATAACAGAAAAGAAAAAACTGCTCAGAAATAAATAGAAGAAAAATAAAGCAGAAAAGGAAAAAATTATATTTGCTATTTTTCAATCGTTTACAAAATGACCGTGAAATTGAAAATCACTACAAAATGAACTCTGAAAATGTTGAATTTTGGCAAACTAGATGAAAAACTACTCACAAATAAATAGAAGAAAATAAATATAACAGAAAAGAAAAAACTATACAAAAAACTACACAGAAAGAAATAGAAGAAAAAATAGCAGAAAGGAAAAAAACTACAAAAAAAATTGGGGCGCTGCCTTGTGGGCCTGCTAGGCCACATGAGTGCAATTACAGGCCTTAAAGGCCCAGCAGACTCACAGGACAGCGCGCAGAATTTAGGCCCACAAGCCTGCTATATAGAGGAGTTCGAAGAGGTAGCCGCTGCTGGGTTTATAAACCAGTGCGGCTGCCGGGACTAAACTTTGGGGTGGCAGCTGAGGCATTTAGTACCGGTTGGTGGCTCCAACTGCATTAAGATCACCTTTAGTACCGTTGGAGCCACCAACCGTACTAAAGGCCTGCTCTTTCCTGCCTCTTGGCACGGCCAAAGTTGGCCTTTAGTACGGTTGGTGGCTCCAACCGTACTAAAGGCTCACCCTATATATACAGCACTTACGAAATTTCAGTTACATCTTCCCACTTCTTTCTTCAACCTCTCATGGCGCCCGCTCCGTCGTCGCCGCCGTCATCGCCGTCGTCGTCGTTGTCGTCCCTGCCCGCCCGAACGCCAAGCGCCGTCTGTAGTCATCCTGCGCCGCCGTCAGACGTATCTCGCTCTCTCTCGCGTACCCGGCCGCCGCCGCCCGAACGCCAGCGCGCGCCTCGTCCGTCCCGCCGCCGCCTCGAAGGCGGCGCCCCAACGTGGCGCCTTTCGTCAGACAGGGGCGGCGTCTGGCCGCACACACACACACATATACCACACACGCATACACACACATACACACATACGTACTTCAGATTAATGTCGAATGTTAGATTAATGTCGAATGTTAGATTAATGTCGAATGTTAGATGAATTAGCTAGCTAGATAGAAAAATTGTCGAACTAGAGATTAGAACTAGTTCATTAATTAATATAACTAGTTTATTTTTAGTAAGAAAATTTAGGTATAAGAGATTTGAACTAGTTCAATAATTAATATAACTAGGTTAATGAGTTTTTTTGTTTATTTAATTTTTATATATTTTGAGTTTATATAAATGTTAGATTAATGTCGAATTTTTAGTAAGTACTACATTATTCTATTTATAGTAAGTGCTTAGTAGTTGAACTAGTTGATTTAATAAAACTGGTTCATTTTACTATAGAAGTAGTTTATTTTTAGCAAAAAAATTAATAGAACTAGTTTGTTTTTTTAGTTAAAGCAATTATTCCAGCATCGACGTGGACGATGCCTATCCCGCATCCTCGTCGTCGAGTCGGCGGAGGACGACACCTGCTTGACCAGATGGGCCATGTCCGGACCCGGCTCCGCTGGGTGGTACTGGAGGTGCTACCTTCCGGGGGGCGTAGCTTGGTGAGGAGCCAGCCCGTCGTTGACCCGATCCTTGTTTGGTGGCGGTCGCGTGGGCCAGTGACGGTGCCGAGGCTTCCGGACACCGCGGAGGTGGTACGTCACCGTGTCAGCGAGGAGGACGAGCACGTCCGTCGCTACATGATTGCGTTGGAGGGCAGGTTCGAGAATACCTGGCAGGTTCTTCAGGGATCTCACTGGAGCTATGATCCTGTGATGGTTCCTTCCCTTTGGGTGTCCACCGCACGCGCCGATACCCGTCAGGCGCTACGGTTCTAGCTCTACTGGCGATATGTATGATATATAGTATTCGATGTGTATTAGTGATAATATTCGATGTACGGACACATGGAGATGATGTAGTTTTTCTTATAATTGAAGGCATCCTAATTTGAATACTACTTAATTTTGCGATTTGATTTTTCTTATTGAATGCTCAAATTGGAGAGCACTATGCAAGGCATATGCATATGATTAGTTTAATAATAATGATCTAATTTAGTCTTTGAATTATGAACGTATAGGAAATGTCATCATCGGAGGACGAAAGTCTCCCGGGGGAGTACGACTGGTGCCACGATGATCGAGGTGAGTGCGACAGGCCTCACCTGGACGATGGTCGGCGCTTTCAAAGATTAAGCTCGAGGACACCTTGAAGTTGAAACGGTACGCAACGCATTTACAAGTGTTTTTTTCATAATTAAGCATGACTTCAACTATTTCAACGTGTAATTTTCATCTTTACAATTCGAGTATAGTTAATCCCATGCCATGCAAGACGCTATGTCTTGGATAGGATGGATTTTGAAGACCATGAAAATTTTGAAACGAAGAAAATTCACCTAAGGACCCATCATGATGTGGATTTTGAAGTAAAGTTGTATAATGCTGAGAGCGTAACCTATTTTGGTTGCAAAAATTGGGAAGCATTTTGCAAATTGTATGGTTTTGATGAGGGTATGCTTGTCACCATGGATCTTGGTGATCCTAAAATCGAGCAAGACAATATGGACATTTGGGTCCTTGTTGATACTCCTCCAGTTCTACCGCTATGTGAGTTTCTCAAACATAGTTAATTATTAATAGAACTTATATTGTTCATTTCAAAATAGTTGACAGCTTATTTCCATTGACAGCTTATTTTGAAGTATCAAAGAATGTGCAGAAGATGGTAGATAGAGCTTACTACACCGATGGCTCTGAGTTAACTTACAAGGAGAAAACTCATCTGGTTGGATTTTGTAATGATATTGAGAATTACAATATCTACAATCGAACTCCTCAACATTATGGTCAATACGTGCCACTAGTGCACGTGTTGAACTACGGTAACTACCATGGAGATACCTGGTAAGTTTTATTACTATTACGACATCCGTGCATCTTTTTGCATACTTCTAAAACTAGGACATCATTGCTAACTACGAAGTTATTACTATGTTTTTCAACAGAGAATCCCAGAGGATTGTGTGCCTCATTTGATGTATCGAATGGCGGCAGCCTTCGTGTTTTGAACATATATCCAGGTCATCCTACGAATCTCAACTGTCCATACCGGATTTCTAAAACAAGTGGAGACATGACAATCAAAGGATGGAAAAAATGTATGGACATCCGTAAGGAGCTTCTTGGAAGAAAAAGGAAGCGAGGCGCAAGAATTGGAGAGAGGATGATCTCCATTCTTCATAATGGAGAGTCAGGGTCTATATTGTTTTATGCTATTTTACCTTAAGTGTGTTTAGGTCCGATCCTACCTGATACTGATGATCATGTGCTAAGAACAATTATGTAGGGTTGGGTTCGATGACTATGAGGATGATGATCATATGACTTATTATTAATAACGAGTAGAAGTTGTATGATGATGCTTGATTAATTAGCTAGTAGGACTTGTTATTATATATGATGATGTATGATGCGAGCATGCATGAGTTATTTTATATATATCTGCGGGTGAAACGAAAAAGAATTAAAATGGAAAACACAAAATTAAATGAAAAATAAACCAAAAAACCAAACCACCCCCAACCATTTTAGTACCGGTGGGTGTTACCAACCGGTACTAAAGGGCTCCCGGCCCCCCGAGCTGGCTCGTGCCACGTGGTTGCCCTTTAGCACCGGTTCGTGCTGAACCGGTACTAAAGGGGGGGGGGCCTTTAGTGACCACACTGCACTAAAGGGCCTTATGAACCGGTGCTATTGCCCGGTTCTGCACTAGTGCGAGGCCAACTTGCTACAATCGTTGATCAAAAATCAAAACAAAGATACCATACTCTTTCCTTACAACTTCAAGTGAGTGTTACTGTCGTGTGCATATTCTGTTTCCCTTATTTCTCGAGCGAGGTTATAGTAATGTAATTGATCAGTTATGCATGCGTGCGCAGCTTCCACTATGTTCTTCTGGAGATTAAGCTTGAGCGGGGACTAGTAACCGTCTTAGACTCGAGACGAAAAGATCCCGAAACGTATGCGGACATGACTAAATTGCTCAACAAGTAAATTCAATCGATCATTATCGCACCATATCGGCAACCGTTTGTTCATTTCCTGATATCTCAAGTAATAATAATTATTTTTTTTGTCTTGCAGGGTTTGAAAACAGTTCACCGCAGAAGCTCCGGGACTGCCGAAGGAGTTGCGATATACATACGCGAAAGTAAGTACTACTAGCTAGCTAGTTGCGCGCATCTCCCGTTGATTCTATAGCTATACTTTCATCAATGCCATTTATAATGCTTCATTATCAGTTTGATTGACCTCTATTTCTCGTAAAGTGCTTCTCGCAGGAATAAGGGAATAATTTCTGTGGATACTACGTGTGCGAGTTCATCTACAAAGCAACTTTGAAAGATAAGCGGGGCTACTCTAAAAGACAATATGAAGTGCGTAAGCAATAATATTCACAGTTTCATTTTATTACACCATCATTTCTGTTGAGTTTCATTCATATATATGTATTAACCCCCTTCTTCAAATTAGACGTGGCAGATGCGGAATGAACTCCTACCACAAGATCGCATGAAAGCAATTCAAGAGGAATTGACGAGATTCTTTCTTGACCACGTCATCAATAAAGCCGGAGAATACCATGTGGAAGTTGATTTCAAATGCTAGGGGATTGTAAGAGATCTTACATATTGTATATGTATATAGCTAGTAGCATCGGATAGATAATACGAAAACTTGTTGTTCGACCAATCTCTCGGAGAAAGAGAGGTCGATCAATCATTTCTCTCGGTATGCATGACGAACTTCTGTACTTAGTGGTTTCCTTCATTTTCTTACTAGCTAGCGTGTCGAGGGCCTCTATGTATATGGTACGTAGCGTCGACCAAGCACGGACATAAGAGAGGACACTTCTCTCTATTAATTAGCTAGCTAACACAATATATGAAACACCTAAATTAACCCCCCAAAACCCCAACCCCACCCCCCCCTTTCAAAAAAATACAAAACCCAAGCCATCGAAATATCGACGTGGATGCCTATTGGTCCCGGTTGGTGCCACCAACCGGGATCAAAGACCCCCCTGCCTGGGCTGCCCGCAGTGGCCACGTGGAGGCCCATCTGTCCCGGTTCGTGTTTGAACCGGGACTAAAGGTCTATGGCATTAATAACGACCCTTTAGTCCTGGTTCAGGAACCGGGACAAAAGGCCCTCACCAACCGGGACAGATGGGGGTTTTTCTACTAGTGAAGTACGTCGGTGGAGCAACAGGGAGCCCACGAGGGTGGAGGGCGCGCCCCCCTTCCTCGTGGCCTCCTGGAAGCTTCTCTTACGTAGGGTCCAAGTCTCCTGGATCATGTTCATTCCAAAAATCACGCTCCCGAAGGTTTCATTCCGTTTGGACTCCGTTTGATATTCTTTTTCTGCGAAACTCTGAAATAGGCAAAAAACAACAATTCTGGGCGGGGCCTTCGGTTAATAGGTTAGTCCCAAAAATAATATAAAAGTGGATAATAAATCTCAATATTGTCCAAAACAGTAGATAATATAGCATGGAGCAATCAAAAATTATAGATACGTTGGAGACGTATCAGTTGACGTCTTGACGTAGGGTCCATGTCCTCTGGATCAAGTTCGTTCCGAAAATCACGTTCCCGAAGGTTTCATTCCGTTTGGACTTCGTTTGATATTCTTTTTCTGTGAAACTCTGAAATAAGCAAAAAACATCAATTCTGGGCTGGGCCTCCGGTTAATAGGTTAGTCCCAAAAATAATATAAAAGTGTATAATAAAGCTCATTAATGTCCAAAACAGAATATAATATAGCATGGAGCAATAAAAACTTATAGATACGTTAAAGACGTATCAGACATGTCAAGGCCCTTTCTAATATTTCTTTCTCTTTTGATTGTGAACATCTTCTCAGCATCTTGCGTCAGAAAGATGGTCATTGTGCTCATCGAGGCGGAAATGGCGTGTAGACATGCAGGCAGTGGCTTGATTGAGTGCGACCAAGGACTTGCAATGCACGACGAAGACACCCCAAGCCATCGGGGTTTTTCCCTTCTTCCTTCCTCCTCGGCGCTTACTATCCCCTCCACAGTTGGGAGCATGCTTTGCTTTTTTATGTTCATGAGCTTTTTCCCTCCTTTCGAGGCATGACCTTCTGCACAAGAATATCAAATAAACTTATTTGTAGAGTTAGTTTTATTATTGGTACTCTAATATGTTGGATTTTGCTTGTTAAAAGTTTTACATTGGTGAGACATGTACATATTCCTATAGTACACTATTTCTTTACCGCATTATGAATCTGTGATGAATTACTTGACAGCTAGTTTCAAAAGAAAAGAAGAATTACTTGACAGCTAATGTATCAAGTATAAGTTCCAGCGGAAATATTACAATAAGTTTGTGAGAATCATATGTACTCATACCTAATTTAGCGCATAGAGAATTCTGCAACAACATTAGGGGTCGAGAATTTGAGGCACGCAGGTCAAAGGGCACCGAGTCCCTTGCGCGTGCTTTTATTTTTGGCTTCCATTTTTTCAGTTTTTTATATCTTTTGAATGAAAAGTCCAAATTAAGTTCTATTTTTATATTCGTGTTTCTCATGTTGAGTGCTTTCAAATCAGATCCATTTTGAATACATTTTGAAGAATTATGAAAATAGATGTTAAGTTTCATCTCTTGAAACTTAGTACGAGCGGTTGATAAAATCACAATTTTGTGCCTATGAATGACCAAAAAAATGTCTTAAAATTTTATCTATGAAAGATGGTAAGAGTGTGCAAGTGCAGGTTTCAGTTAAAAAATCGCAAGTTTAAATAATTGAAACTTCAAACTTACGGTGTCATCATGCAGGATCCAACTACTTCGTGAATCGCAAGGCAATCGAGCAGCTTGTCGGGGCTTGGCAGGTGCGTGCCCCTGCGAATTTTCTCAACATTAGGACGTATCAGAACCACAAGTGCATCAAGGACATCTGGGTGCAGAGGCCGAGAGTATATCCTCCTTTTCAGAAACAATGGTGGGTGCTCTTCGCGCAAGCCATGCGCAACCACGTTGCACACGACCAATTCCACCATGAAGCCCGTCAGTGCTTCGACGCGGTGTTGACAGGCACCGGTGAAATCATGAACAAGGCGGTATATTCGCCCGCTGTGAACTATCGGTAGCGGCCACTGGTGGAGAAAGGGGAAGGCAGATGGATCGTTCGTCATGAAGCTCTAGCAACGACTCTGCCTCAATGAGCATCCTTGGAAGCTTGGCGACTGACATCCCCCGCCGCCCCATTCCACATCACCCTGACAAGGGCCTCAACAAATACATGCCTCAAGAACAAAACAATAGCATATGCAAGTGGCTCCACCTCGTGTCCACGTCCCAACCCCACCGTCCATGGCAACTGACATAGCACCGCCTGCGCTACGGACAAACCTCCATACAAACCGCACCGCGCGACCAGCTACTTCTCGAATCATCCTGCCGAGGGATCCCCGACGCCGGTGGCCACCTTTAAATAAATATAAAGATGGACAAAGGTAAGGGCAACGGCGGCTTAGGCTGGAGTCCGCGCCCAACCATCACCGCCAGGCGAACGTGGCCGAGTGGCTGCGCCACGAGCGCGCAACACCAGCCGGTTAGAGCCGTCGCGACACCTGGCAGGACTTCAGTCGCTGGAAGGATGGCGACGGCAACGAGGGTGCCGGCGGCCTCGGAGGCCATGCCTACAAGGTCATCATCTGTTACCTCTTTTAGTTTGTTGCTAGTTAAAACTTCGTTAAATTTCATCCGTTTCTCTGTAAATATTTTGAAATTTAACAAATATCACCCGTTAAGTATGAATTTTTCCCTCTCTATTGGAAATAAGCAAATCCAAAGGTCCAGATTGTTTAATTCATATGATGCGAGTGTGTAGTTGCTCTTGGGATTCATATTTGGATGGAATGTCTTGATCTAGGTCAAATATCATCAAACATGGTTGGCTTAAGAAAAAAGACAATATAAAAATCTTATAATTATTTTCCGAATTAGTTTCCATTGCCCTAGTGTTCACATGGTTGGCTTAAGAAATAGTTTCATTGCAAAAGAGTGAGTGGGAGGACTTTGCAACTCGGCAAGATTACAGAATCTTCGTAACCAAGTCAAAGAAACAAAACATCGGAAGTAGTTCCAAAGTGTTCCACTACGACTAATACGGAAACCCTTACATGTGATGTCGACATTTCAATCAAACTTGCAACTGAATCACGCATGATAAGAAAAACTCGTGCAAACCGCTGCGGTATGCAGACAAGATATTGTTATTGGACAACAATAAGCCCGCAACATAGAAACCTGCAATGACGGGCCCTGCCTCTGAAAATTGGTTGAATGCCAAGAAATGCGAGATCTCTCCCCCCGCCATCACAACGGTCATCCTCCTCTTCCCGCTCGGCAGCCACGTCGACGGTAAAAGGAGTGGAGACATGTTTGTTTTGTTTTTTTCATAGGTTTTTGTTTCCATGACGACATTGACGAGGTGGCCGGCGATGGCATGTTGGAATAGAGTCTCTCTGGTATCCCTAACTCGACGGCCTCCAATTCAGCACCGGTAAAGGGCATGTGAGCGTTTGTATCTCCAGGTCTGCTTGCTCCCTTCAGATCTCGACAGTTGGTGTGTAGTTTGTTTCCAAGATGGTTAATTCTCTTCTTCCTTCCCAATCGTTGTACACAACAGTCTCTTTCTTCGCCAATGAAGATCTCGCTGATCCAAGGACTTTGCCATCACGATTAAGGTGTGTTCATTGGTTTCAGATCCCGGACAGGCCGGGTGGCTCAAGCGGCTTAGAAAACCTGAAGGAGGATTCCAATTGTAGAGTCCTCCACAGATGGTTTCCCTTGCTGCAATGATGCTCTTCTCGGTGTGGCTGGTTCTGATCATTGACAAATTGTTGGTGTTAGTGGTTGTTAATTTTCAGTCCTGGAAAGTTCATCTTGTAAAACTGCATTCAAAAAAACCTAGAGATGCTACATCTACGGATTAGTTTATTACAACATTTATTTTACAAGATGAGGTGGCGGTTTTCTTATGGTAATTAATAGGGTAAGGAAGCCCACAATAAATTTTTGGAGGGAAGATTTGTGTTGTGGAAAGCGGTCTGTATGTTTTTATGTAGTATAATCACCTGTAACTACGTACATATTCCTTCTTAATATGTAAAAATGGTATTTTGTACATTTGAAGAATTGAACATATTTGAATGTCAAAATGTTCGAGATGTTTTCTTGAATGTTAGAACAACTCGAACAGCTCATGTATCTTTTAAAAAAATCAGCGTCTAGAAGTTAAGGCAAAAAATAATAATCTAACAGCTCCCGGAAAGTGGGCATAAATTTATAGGATCACGTAAAAATGGCCTTTTCTACCCACGGACTTACGTGAAGATGATTTCCCCGTAATGTTATGACCACACACGGGAACAGTTGGCAAGGATTTTTTTTTTCTTTCTAAAACTTCTCGCAAACGCCGCCAGGACACCGCCGCTGCCACCCACCACCGCCCGCGTCACCTCTCGGAACGCCGCCGCCAGCCACACCAGCGATGCCGACGCCCGCACTCGCATCGCTGCCACCTGCGCTGCTGCCAGTTGCCACGCCCCACCGCCGCCCCTCTCCTGCAATAACCTCAACGCCCACCATCACATGTGTCACTGACTGGCGGGCCCTAGCCAATTATATATTTTCTTGCAATTAAAAATAAAATAAAACTTATTTATTAAAAGAAGTCTTGGGGAACTGACAAAAGTTGCTTTCACAAAACTTCGCATAACTTTTACGGGAAGGCCAAAAAACTAGTTTTACGGGAAGATTTTTAAGGGAGCTATTACAGTTGCTCTTATGACCAAATACCTAGTAAAGCTCATTCAATCATAACATTCAGTATTTCCGTCACAACAACATCGTCTCAATCTGTTTTTCCACACTCATTTTTTCTAGTTACAACATCAGTTCTTCTGCTCTCAATACATTCACTACATTTGCTGCTCTAAGTCGAAACTTGGCATCTACACACTTCAACGTCAACCTGTTAGGTGTGAGCAGCTAGGTGCAGCCATCACAGTAGCCGCCGTCCTCTCTCTTGGGTCGGTGCAGGCTCCGCGGATGGACGCTTGCTTGGCACCTCCTGCAGTCCTCTGGAGGCGTGACCAGGGTTTTGGTTACCGCTCGAAATTTCAAGATTTGCCATGTTTACCACATATTTCGCCCCTCCTCAGTAAATTGTCCTTTCGAGCAAAAAATCATTTTTTTTACTTTGTTGAATTCAAACGCTCAATGTATGGTAGAGTATGGCAGCACCTCACAGCACTCGCGTAGACAACGTTCCACTGAGCAACTAGCTCTTTTATGATAAATATAAGTTCAAGTGCTATCTAATCTATATTGAAAGAACTTGAATTCAAAATTGAATTATGAATTTCGTTCGAAAATTGCTCGAATTTTGTGGTAACCATGGTAACCACGTTTACCGGTCCCCCCTCGGTAAAAATGCCCCATTCCGTAACCAAAACCTTGGGCGTGACCATGACGGCGTGGTGCAGCCATGGCCCATGGAAGCGGCACACGCCATCCCTCTTGTGGTGGTGCGTGCGTGGAGCGCGAGCAGTCGACCAGCAGATGTGCGGCCATTGCAGCGTAGTCACCAACTCTCCTGCGGTGGAGCTTGGTTTCACGGGCGGCATCGAGCCATGAACAAATGGCGACGGCGAGCGAACGACAACAGCGACGAAAGGTTGTTTGCGATTGATCTTCACTTTATGGGCCGCATGGCTTTAGGAATAGCTGCTGCGCTTGCTAGTTTACAGCTTCCTGCCGTCAGATGGGGAACGGCTGCTAGCTATCTACGCCCCTCTAACATACATCATGGCAGACAAATATCGAGTTGTGGTAGATGGATGATCCTGCTACGCCAGGGGATGGAGTTCTGTTGCACATGTAGAAATCAAACATCCGAAGCCAAATTGCTGAGAAATTGGCAATCAAGATAGTAGAAATGTGTTTTTTTTTTTCAATTTTACGGCGCTATGGATCTATGCCAGAGGGATGGGCTGCGGCGTGACCGGTTCTCCTCGTAGGTCGGCTACTAAATTCTAAACATGAAGGAGAGACTTGACAGTGGGAACAACATGTAATCGTTCTTGCACTGGAGTTCATCGTTTCCCTAGTATCCTGATGCCTCCTTTTCCTATAATCTCCTTGATGTGTGTACAATTAATCATTCTCATGTAGTAGTTGTTGCACTTGCATATACAATAGTTTGGACACTTGCACGCATACAACAGTAGGGCAACTAAATTGTGAATTTCATATATAAACGAGATCTATATATATATATATATATATATATATATATATATATATATATATATACACATAGCCATATAGGCACATTCCTCAGGAGTACTGTACAAGATGTACGTAGCTCCAGTTAATGTGTTTATTTACTACTAGCTTGGCATGCAGTTGGTTGGTTTCAATATTCCTTTCTTAATTAGACTAGAGTTGGCACTGTGAAGTAAAGTAGCTACCGTAAAATCACATGTTGCTGTGTGTGGCGACGTAAACCGAGTGTAAATTTATGGGTACTCGGCTTGTACTCGGTTAAACCAAGTACAGACAGGAAAAAAAACACGGCAAACAGGTACACTCAGCTTACTTGACAATAAGCTTATACCCGGCTTATACAGAGAGCTCGACATACAAAACAAAAAGCTCCCGGCTTACGGAGGCGTCCCCGGCAACATTCCTGCCACGTGGCCATCACGGAGGTAGTTGACGACTCCGTGACGGAGCAACCTATAAGCTGCATGTGTGTTGCAATGCGAAATATAAGCCGAGTACCCACAAATGATATTCGTCTTACAATTTGCATATTTTTGCAAAACAATATTGGATATGCAAAAATGACCTTTTAATGTTTTCCATTGCATTTATGTTTACGTATTGTGTTCTATTTCTTTCCCTTCTTTCTCACATGTTCTATCCCAGCAATTTTCATCGCCCGTTCGATACCCTAAATTTATTTCTCAATCTCTCTCTAATTACCGCCACTTTGCCACTTTAAAGTTGTGGTATTACCTTAGCATCCTCACACCCCCTAGTGTACCATATTAGAATCACAAGCAAAATAACAAGTTGTTCTGACCTTAATTCACGCGATTTGATGAGTCACCTGTTTGGTAAATCCATAAGCGTCTACCCCTAGATTTTCTTAAAAAAGGTCGATTCCATCTGAACTATGCTCTTTTTGTGTTCTATAATCATTAATTTGTCACAAGACCCCGAGAAACAAAAAAGAGGGCAATTACTTACAGGAATTTGGCCGGGGGCATATGATATAGCCATCGAGAGGGAATCTTGTGAACTTTAGTGTGAATCCTCCAGTTCGAGGCGACGTGAGGAAATCTTGTGAAGCCTTGGGTTCAACCTTGGTTTGACATGTCACTGTGACCTACCCTAATACAAACAAAGAGAAACTCACCATGGTCAACCTCCTTTCGAGGCCGGTCAATGCCGTAGACCGTGTGTGGCCCACGGATCAGCGCTTCATTCAAATCCGCGTGAGGGAGGGTCAGAAAACCTCGCCCACCCGCATGTGGCTCTAATATATGTATAAAAGGGCGGTGTGATGTTTAAATATCTAATACACGGCTTTGATGTTGCATTTACTTCATAAACAAGACTATCCAACATGAGGTTTTGGACTTAGAGTGTGACACCCCCAGTTCCAAGCTGTTAGCCAGACCGTGCCTCTACCACCACGACCATATTCTTAGTCTCTCACACCACGAACCAGAGAGTAGTTTACCATCAAATTAGAAGGAAAGTTAAGATGGGTGCTCGACGGGCCATCAATCATATCTTTAAGCTGTGCAAACTAGGTTCTATGTGGTTGAAGGAAATGCGTTCGTTCTTGCTTCAGTGCACGTGGTCTCCCCTAGTTCCCCGGTGCCTCATTTTCCTATACATATGACTGATTGGTCGCTTGCATACTAAACCCTTATACGTCCTCTATTTCTGTTGCTAGCACAACTAAATTGTGGAGTGCATATATGTGGGCACTATATATAACCACACACACTCTGGGAGTACGGCACAAAGAGCTGGCTCAAATTGATGTATTTACTATAGCTAGCTTCGCACATAGTTGGTCGGTTTCAACATATCTTGTTCATTAGGCCAAAGCTGGTAATCTGCCAGAAGATCTTAACAATTTTATCGAAGTTCACAAATAACATTTGTTTATTTGACATTATTGCCCACTTCCAGTTGTGGAGCCATGTTAGCAATGTAGGCATAAAACCGTAATATAAACAGATTTTTTTTCTTCTAATTATGCTTGTGTGCATTGCTCGATGATGAGGCTAGGGTTATCCTCTTCTCGGAAAAAAAAATGTTTCTGATTGATTGTCCAATCGTTTCACTATGTAATACATATATAGTTGCACAAAAATGAAAAATAAAAACACCAAAACAATGATAGAATAAAAGGTTTATACCTCGGCATCAATATTCAACAATTATACGGAAAGTATTAACAAGGTTAATTTTTAAAAGCGAAATTTGAGAAACTATCTTTTCGAGTGGTCCAGGGGAGATCCAAACCTAAATATTTCCAACCATTTTTGCCTACAAAGCCTTAAATCCCTTTAGAAGATAGGTTGAACTAAACGAGTGCACATGAGGAAAACAAGAAAGAGGTGACACAACCAAAAAACAAGATGCCCCAAGTTACATGATGAGAGGCATCGCTGCATCACCGAGAAAATGCAACAATGCCATCGAAAGGAAACAAATAACCTAGACCACATCGCATGCACCAACTTCAGCACAACATTGCCCAACCACCGCACAGACACAGATAGAGCCAATGGGAGGAACACTGCACATGAAGCATCACCACCATAGACAAAATGCTCCAATAGCTCGAGACCAAATCATTACACCTCGATGCTATTGGCATAGCCAAAGGTCAACTTGCAACTAAATCCACGCCACCTGCATACACGAAAAGCGACCCATAAGGCCATAACTGAAACTACAAAACAACAACGGTGTCGGCAGCGAGTTAGAAGGCCAACCCAAAGCGGAGTCCACACCCAGATAGCTTTGCAAGCATGCACACTCACAACTGTGTGAAGAGCAAGGGCACAACACTAGCCGGGGCTACAACCGGAGACCACACTAGGCACGTCCAGAAATCCTAAGCAAGGAACAAGATCTGCGAAAGATCATCCAGTGATAGAGATGTCTTACAATATTTGCTGATTACGATGCACTGATGACAAGTATGACTGACTTGGAGAGAATGGTTGTGTTGATGAAGGTGGAAATGGCTATGGAGATTATATGGGAAATGACGGCGGCTAGGGTTGAAAGATGGCTTCTGATTCTCTATTTCGTGAATGGTGGCTCTCCTGTTAAGATTATGATGTGAACCCCTTTATAGAAGTTGTTCAGGTGGATGCCCTGGAGCCGGCGACGTGCGCTACGAGTGTGTGCGCTCATACCATGTGTCGTCTTGCGCTCTAGATTGATCAGCGCCTTCTACTGACTTGCCATGTTCACCACAGTTCTTGTTTCCTCCTATATGATGATAATATTTCATGTTTGAGTGTATTTTCTGCGGAAACACATTAAACAAAGAATTTCATATTTCATATATTCGATGGTCATTAGTATCGATATCAGAGTGATTCTCTCAGAAATTCCGGAATTATCCGATTAAAATAGTACTGGAACGAGTACAACAATAATGGTCATCAAACCCCCAACATACCTAACCGGGTCGAACTAAGTCACCAACGCCGGCCACACCTGTAGCCGTCTCACTAACATCCCACTTGACTAAGAGCATCTCTAGCAGACCCCGTATAAAGCTGCGACCCGCAAAATAACCGTCAAAATACGGGTCGGCGCGGCAAATGCTGCCCGCCCAGACCCCGCGAACGCGTCCGACCCATAAATATATTTGAGGGGCGCGACAAAATCTCATCCCCAAGCCGCGAATACGCGGGTTTCTGCCTTGCCCCTATGGTGCCCCACATCCCAGGAAAGCAGTTAGCGGGAGGGACATTCCAGCCCGCACCCTTTCCCCACCTCCTTCCGCCGCCGCCCACCATTGGTTACGCCCGTCCACCGCCGGCGATTCCGGTCAAATCTGCGGGCGGAATCGCGCCGCGGGGGGCCCCCTACCCTCTTCCACTGAGCTGCTGCACCGCCCCCCCTTGGATCCACCGATCCGAGCCGCCCCTCGTCGCCGTCGCCGCCCGGGATCGACCACCCCCGAGTCGCCGGAGAGCCACCGCCCCCGAGCCACTGGTGACTTTTTAGTTGTGTCGTGCCGAGCGGTATGCATAGTTGGTTAACGCGACGTGCATTTTGTGAATTTAGATGGAATTGAGCCCGTGCGAGAAGTTTTTGCTCGACGATTCATCCGATTCGGACGAGTCAGATGTTTAGACGCTGCTTGTTAACTATCGTCAGCAGACGTTTGTGATGGCCCTTAACGTGAAGGTGCACGAAGATGAGAACCGAAAGAGGCGGCAAGGATCGATCACGCCGCCTTTTGCATTCCTCGGAATCGCTATCTCAGGAACGAGATGTTGATGCAAGACTACTTCGCGGAAAATACAACGTGGCCGCCGCACCTCTTCCAGAGAAGGTACTGAATGCGTCGATCTCTCTTTGTGAAAATTGTTCAAGCTTGCAAGGCCAATTGTTGGTGTTTTACTCAAAGAAGAAATGTTGCGGGCTTGAAGGGATTTAGTGCATATCAAAAAATCTCGGGAGCTATGAGGGTAATTGCATACGGCATTCCGGCTGACTATATCGATGAGTACCTTCGCATTGGTGAAGATACCACAATTGAGTCAGTGCCTAGGTTTGCCATAGTGATCATCCGTGTCTTTGGTCCTGAATATCTTCGGGCACCCAATGAGGAAGACAGTAAAAAATTGATGGCATCTAAAGAGTGAAGAGGTTGGCCTCGCATGCTAGGTAGCATTGACTGTATGCATTGGACTTGGAAAAATTGCGCGAAGACATGGCAGGGAATGTATTGTGGCAAGTCTCGTGATGCAACAATTGTGCTAGAGGCCATAGCATCGAAGGATTTATGCATTTGGCATTGCTGTTTTGGTATGCCGGGTATTCTCAATGATATCAATGTGTTGCAACGGTCTCATTTGTTTGCTAGGCTTGCTAGTGGTGATGCTCCTGCTTGCAACTAAACTTTCAATGGGCATGAATACACAAAGGGGTACTATCTTGCAGATGGTATATACCCTCCTTGGTGCATATTTGTCAAGAGCATTAAAGAACCCACAACTAGGAAACAATGTGAATTTGCAAGGGTCCAACAGGCGGCCCGAAAAGACATTGAAAGAGCATTCGGGGCTTTGCAATCTAGGGTTGCCATTGTTCGTGGTCCTGCTCGTTTTTGGGACAAGCAGACCTTGAAAAACATCATGACGTGTTGTGTTATTCTTCACAATATCATTCTCGAAGATGAGAGAGGCATGAACTTGAAGTTCTTCTACGACAGTGTGGGTAGCTGTGTGAAACCAGTTAGAGACCCTAACTGCATTAGAGCTTTTCTTCAGACCTATAAGGAGATTGAAATGAAAACACCCACTTTCAGTTTCAGGAGAATTTCATTGAGCACCATTGGCAAAGGGATGGATAGTAACGAAACTCATTTTTCTATTCATTTTTATTTAATTCATGTGTGATTTGTATTCGGGACAAGTTCTATATTGAATTATTAGTTTGCTTCGGTGATTTAAATAATTATTTATAATGTGAATGATTTTTGTATTGTGGTATTGATATTTTCTCTGAATATGTGCATATGTGTCAAATTCAGATCAAACGGTATCTGATTTGCGGACCGACGGGAGCGGCGCCCGAGCAGTCCCCGCAAAGCCGACCCGTTAAAGAGCATATTCCGTGAATATCCTTTTTTATGGGTCCCTTTATGGGTTCGACTCTCACGGCCGCTACCGTCCAAGAAGTCGCTTTTTCCGCAAACTGTGAACGCATTTTGCGGGTCGGTGTTATACGGGGTCTGCTAAAGATGCTCTAATTTGGCAAGTCATGTGGCCCCAGCATCCAGATAGGTAACAAGCGATTAGAGCAACTCCAATGGGGCGACCCAAACAGACACGGATTATGTCCGTTTAGGTTGCCTGTCCGCCTAGCGGATATGAGGCGGACACACTCAATGGATGGATGTACCCAACGCACGATGCCAAAAAATCCATTATGTCCGGCTCGCCCGCCCCACGCCAGCAGCAGCACTCGCCGGCCAGCGCTCCGGCCGTGCCCGCCCGCAGCCATGCTCGTCAGCAGCGGCTAGCTAGCTAGCTTGCCATCCCGCGCCATGCTGTAGCTAGCTAGCTAGCATGCCAGCGCACGCACGTCGCAGCTAGCTAGCTAGCACGCCCGCCGCTCGCGCAGTGCCACGCGCTCGCGCTCGCCCTGCCGCCGCACCCGCTCGCAAGCCCGTCCGCCGTCGCAATAGAGCTCGAGCTCGCCGTCGCTTCCCCGTGCCCACCCGTTTTGTCGGCACCGTCCTGTTCCTCCGTCGCCGCCGTGAGGCTATCGGTGTGGAGCTTTCTTCTTGCGCCGCCGTGTTCCTCCCGTGCCGCCGCGACCTGTACCACCGGCGCCGCCGCCCGCCCGCCCTGCTGCAGCCGCCGCCTCTTCCAGATGCGGCCTGCACTCCCGGCCGCCCGCCCCGGCGCAGCCGGGGCCTTTTCCAGATGCGGCGAACACCGCTGCCGGCGGCCCTGCTGCAGCAGCTGCCTCCTCCAGACACACCTGAACCGCCGCCCGCCCGCCCGCTGCAGCCATCGCCTGCCCGCTGCCTGCACTCCCGGCCGCTTGCCCAGCGCAGCCTGCCTTCTCTAGACGCACCTACACCGCCCGCCCGGCTGCAGCCGCTGCCTTCCTCCCGCGCCGCAGCCTGCGCCGGTGTGCTAGTCGCGGTAGTTGTGGCTTGTGGGTCGCTGAAAGGTGGGGCCAGATCGGATAGGAGAGGACAGGAGCGGACGAGAGCGAGTGACGGGAGCGTCCGCTTTTGTCCGTCGCGGACCCATTTGTGGCTCAAATTTGGGCTCAGTTTTGGTCGGGACGGACAGCGGGCGGACATCAGGTGGATGCTTTGTCCGTTTGGGTCGGCCCCTTGGGCCAATTTTTATGTCCGGATGACCCAAACGGACAAAATGGGTCACCCCATTAGAGTTGCTCTTACGTCCTATCCGCGTCCATACAACAAAATCTATCAAAACAAATGTTATCGTAAAACTCGTCGTATATTTGGTAAATATGTGCATAGACTAATTTTATAACCTAGAAGAAAACCAAGCCGTTCATTTGTAAATTGTAAACCAAGAAAAAATCACTGGCATGGATCCCTAGGGACAATTCATTTTTTTTCGTGTGAGGGAGAATCCATTTTAACCATTTTTGTTTGAACATCAGTACAGACGCAAGCGCTCATACATATGCGCATACACTCACCCCTATGAACGCACAAACGCACACTCTACCCCTATGAGCACCTCCGAGTGACTGAGCCAGTATGTCATCTTGAAATTTACGAAGTCACCATAGGCGCCTCGTCGTCGACCGGAACGTCTCTTGCCACTGAAAACGCATCGCCGGAAATTCTGAAATAAATCAGAAATAGTGCGAGCACCAGGACTTGAACCCTAGTGGGCTGGGAATGCCATCGTCCCTCTAACCATCCAACCACACGTTGGTTCGCTTTTAACCATATTAACTTATGTACTTCCTCCAATCTGAAATATAAGACGTTTAAGCATTTTTTGACGAGGTAAAAAACGAGCTAAATGACCAGTTAACCCCTTGCTAAATTTGAATCATGGTCATCCTCCGCTCGCCCTCCACCTCCGCCCCCCCCCCCCCTCCCGCCCCCACCTCGATCGCTCCTCTACCCAAATCCTCCGCCCCCACCTCTGCAGCTCCTTTGTCCAGCTCCTCAGGCCCACCTCCTCCGCTGCTCTGCCTACACCTCCTCCCTCACCCAGATCATCTGCCCGCCTCCACCCCACCTCCATAGCGCCTCTGCCTACACCTCCGCCCCTCACCTAGATCCTCTGCCGCAAATCTAGCCCAGGGAGAGGCCAGGGATGGAGAGAGGGAGAGGCTGACAAGCAAAGTGGAGAAGAGAGGTGAATCTTGAGCGGTGCGAACAGGCCCTGGGTGCGAGTGCGATAGGGAGAAGAGAGGTGGATCGAGATAGGAAGAGTGCTGCGAGCGAGGCGTAATTTCGGGAACTGACAAAATTTCGTAATGTGATGAAAAATTTTGAACTACAAAAGTTAAAACGACTTATAATTAGAAACCGAGGGAGTATTAGGTATTTTTTAAACAAAAAGAAACTAACTCTCGTGCGTCTGTCTACTTAGGTTCCAAAGATGCATAGAGACGGTGCATCCAATCGCGCCTCTCAGATACCGGCGAGGCCGTGGGCTCCTTCCTCCTTCGTTTTCCTCAGCGAGGCTGGATGGAGGAGCCTCGTTTCTCTGTGCCAGGCCAGTAGATAAGTTCAGGGTAGGTTGGTCCTGCATCATCACTTCGATGGTGTCAGCGGCACCGCGTCAAATAAGATTTCCCGAATCCCAGCACCACCTTGACCACGTCCTTCACGACAGCACTAGCGGCTGAGAGGCTCGTGGATATGTGTCGTTGTTTCACCTTTCGATCAACGAGTCTAGCATCTCCTTACATTTGTGTTTTGATAGCGCCAGCACGACAAGGGATAGTATGGGGCGGGCATTGTTATTAATGGTGAGGGCGGCGATGCATACAATAATGATGCCCAGGCTCCAGTCCCGTCTCGACGGCGTCCGTAGCGACGTCGAGGAGCAGGTGGGCTCATTCTCCCCTCAATCCTTCTGGAAGTCGGTTTTAAGTCTATGGCCGATGGTCGTCGCCTCTTGTGACATCATCGGTGATTGTGAGAAGATGGTGGTTCCGGATCTACACTTGCGGCTTGATGGCGGTGGATCCGATTCATGGTCTATGCTCTTCAATGTAATTTCATTTTTTTGGAGGGGTTTTGCACAAAGTAGCTAACACGTGTTCTCTCTTGGTCTTTCAGGTCGATTCCATGTATGTGTGTTTTATTCACTTTGTTTGTGATTAGTGAAACAAGCAGTAATCCTAAAAAAACTTCTGGATTAGGGGGAGGGGGTTTGTTCATTTTGCACACTTCATCAAGTGTGTAATGATTTGCCCTAGAGTTATGTCAAAACAGTAAATGATCAAACTTCCCCTTTGTTTGGAGCATGGGTGTGAACTATGAACCTGGAGGATTCACAAGCGTTTTATCACTTGCTAGTAGCAGAGAACCCATGGAGGGTTTCTCTCTCCCTCCCCTATTCCTTGGCAGTTAGGGTAAAGTTTACATCTAGGCTTCGCAGGCGAGCGTGTGGATTTGCCTCCCCTCCGCATGTCGCGGCTGGTGTTGGGGAGGGGAGTCCAGGTGCCTCCGCTTCGGTTAGTAGTTTAGGTTAGGATAGTTTAGTCATCGTAGGTGTGGCACTCGAACGGATTGTGGCGCTTTTTCTTCAAGTTTGTCTTCCGGGTTCCGATCCTCCTACAGTCCGTTCATCTGGACATAGTCGACAGAGCTCCGGCGTAGTTTCCTGCCGTCTCCTTTGGATGGTGAGGTTAGGGTTTCTTCTCATATGGCGTGGCAAGATTTGGTGTTAGGTGTTTCAGATATATTCAGGGGTTCAATGATGACAACTGCGATTCCAGGGCGCTAGTCCTAAGGAGCACATGCACGAAGACTTCTCAATTGTTATCGACAAGGTCGAGCTGGCTCCGGGAGGGGAGTGGCGACAGCGGCGCGTTGGCGGCTCGTTCTGATGGCGGTAGTGGTCGTTCGGTGGTTTCGAAATCTTGATGTAATTTTTATTATGTTTGAGATGATGTATATTTCCGTGAACTTTGATAATAGATCTAAATCATTTTCATGAAAAAAGAACTATGAACCTGGAGCAGTAAATCGTCAAAGCAGTGGAGAATAGACGGCTCTTAAACATGCGTGTCCGATTGACGGTTCTACTACTGACTCCTTTCGAGTCGGACTCGGATATGAATCCCATAAACTTGGATCAGAGTCCTCTTGGATTCCCCGGTCACAAAAGTGCTCCCTCCAGCGCCAGCGCGAGAGAGAAACGGAGCAAACTCCAAGCGCCCCCGTCCCGCACCAAATCGCCGCCGCCGCTGCCAACCTCGTCTCACACTTTTTTCCACGGACCTTAACCTCCAGACCCATGGCGCTCACCGCCGTTCCCGTCCGGCACTCTGCCCTAGCGGGCGCCCTGCGCTCCGGCCACCCCGACTGGGTCTTACTCAACAAGACGGGCCGCATCTCCGACGACCGGAACGAGACCACCGCCGAGTGCCGCACGGCGGAGGGCCAGGCTGTCGAGGTGTCCTTCTGCCTCGCCGATCCGCCGGCTGTCTCCCACTTCTCCGTCCACTGCCCCGGCCTCGAGGGCGACGACTACTCCGACACCCCGCCCTTGCTCATCTGCGCCGAGGGGGCATTCGTGCTCTTCTCCGTCACCCTCAACGTCCCCGAGTGGGGCTTCGTCCACCACTTCGTCTACTCCGCGCGCGGCCCGTCCGGCAACCGCCCGTCGCTGCACGTGCTCCCAGAGCCGGACCCTGAGGTCCCAGCCTTCCAGTCCCAGCAGTTCGGCATCCTGCCCTGCGGCGGCGGCCACTTCGCCGTGGCTTTCCTCGATCGCAACTGGATTGACCATCGTGACTGCTGGGAGTATCACGCCTACGTCTTCTCCTCCACCACGCGGGCATGGAGCAGAACCAAGCCGTCCATGCCGCGCTTGTCCGAGTCTGACAAGGTGCTGCTCGATAGGCATTACAGCTGCAAGCAGATCACTGTCCGAGAAACCTCGCTGGGCTGGGCTGATCTCTTGTGTGGTATTGTCCTCCTCTGCAACCTCTTCGACAAGCGTCCCGTCATCAAGTACATCCCGTTCCCCGCGTCCAGGGTTCCCCTCGCCGACGAGGACGGTGTCGCGGACATCGCCGCGGAACATCTATGCGATGTCTCATCCTGCGGCGATCTCATCAAGTTTGTCCAGATAGATTTCGATGAGCCTGACTATGGAAGCAGCGGCATCGCTTGGAAAGCCACCACATGGAACAGGAAGCTCTCTTGGGATGATTGGCGCAACCGCCGCACGGTTGATGTTGCTGAAATCTCGGTCGACACGAGTTATTCTGCTTTGTTGCCTGAGCTGCTGGATGATGAGAACAAACCACTGGAGCTGAAGAATCTTATTTTCATTAACCCCACCCTGAGCATCCAAGATGACCATCTTCTCTACATAAGGGCCAAGGTAAAGGCTCAAGATGACACGACATGGGTCCTCGCACTTGACATGAAACATGCCTCTCTCAATGCACTAGTCCCAGTTTCCACCCAACCCTTCTGTGGCGTTACCATGTACTCTCCATGCCCCTTCCCCAAGTACTACCTCGAGAACATGCCAGCAGGTATGGTAATTCTGCCCTTTTTTCCATCCTCATGCCCAAAATGTGATTTACCAACACTATAGTATGATGTTTTTTTTTGGAGTCTTGGTTACCTGTTGGTTATGTGTGCTTGCATAGGAGAATATACATCTGTATATTGACATTGTTGACATTAGATTGTGTAGCCGCTCCTCGAACTTGAAAATCAACTAGAGTGCCCAATCCAGTATACATGTTCTTGTGTTGGAAACTAGCAAAAGGCCTCAGCTGATGCTAAAACAGTTGCAACCCTTATGAGCCCTTCTATAAAGACCTCATCCACGCAGGTAGACAACTTGTGCATTCGCCAACGAGTTTCTGTTTCATGTTGTTATTTAGGTGAAGGTATGCAAGGTGATACAGCTACTGATCATGAGGGCATTTCATGATTTTTGTGTGATGATTGCATACATAGTTAACTTCTTCTGGCGGCGTAGTGCTCAATACTGCTAGTGCTTATGAGTACTGAGGCGGTATTGGGTCGACTCATTTCGTTTATCTAACGAAACAGAACAGAGGCAAGGAACTGTAAATGCTAATTCAACTACATTCCTACAACCAAATTACAGTATCAACAGATAGGCGAGTTTGTTATCAAGTGGCTTTTAATTTGCACCACAAATTACCATAACCCAACCGGCTCTGGTAGTACAAAATGACTTAGCCATCACGAAAGTTCCACTGCAGTGACATCCTGAACCTTGTCTAACTGCAGCTAGCTAGATCCAATCTCCTTCCATTACCATGATGTCTCCTGGCATGCCTGGTGGACATGTCTTAGTTGTTGTTGGATCGAAACACGGCATAGCTCACGCTGCAGCTCTTCTTTTTTGTGGTATAGCGATGAAATGAATTGTAAGAAGAAAGAACAACTTTTACTCCATCCCAAAACTCAATTGGTTCATGATCTGTGTATTACGATCCTATGGTGGCGTGGGAACTCTAGTCGAGGCCTTTCCCCATAGAAAACCTTTCCCTTGAGAGGTTTTATGCCTTTCATTCCCCATTTTCTGCATCTAACATTTGCCTTGTTTAAATTTAGCAGAGGCAGACGTGGTCAAACCAGTGGTCAGGCAACTATACGGCACGAATAAAAGATCTCACAGGAGGCAAAAAGGGATACTCAACCCAAATACTAGCTCTCAAGGGAATCCGGTGGCACGGGGTGAGCGAGCTTCGGTTCTGGATCTCCTGTTTCTGCATCGCCGGAACATTTATTTATTTTTCTTCATAGTATTACCGATCATGGCAAAAGTGTTCTCTTATATCTACTCGATGAATGCCTGAACCCCTTTCCTAGTTTAAGTGCAAAAATTGATGTTGCTTCTACTCTGGCTATGTAAAAACAAAAGCATATCAGTGTATTAATTAGGGGCTGCCTCTCCTGTAAGCTGTGGTTATGTATATATATGTAAGGATAATGGTTGCAGTGGCAAGTTAGAAGGTCTCTTTTTTAATTATGAATCAGGTTTGCAGATAATATTAACAACATTCATAGCATTATTTGTCTGTTTAAATTTATTTATACCACGATCCACTTGGCATCTCCGCCATCGACCATGTGCAAGTTCAGGTTCTACCGCTACTCCTGCCCTTAGTACTATGTGCTACCTGGTTCTGCTAGCTGGTGATGGTGCGATGTATGGATGATTTGAGATGCTAAGTGGCTGAACAGATTGGATTGACTATTGATTATTACAGTGTCAGTTTAGGAGGGAATAAATCGAACTATGGGCCATCACATTCTGTTGTTAGTGTTTGCAGAGAGCTTCTTATGGTCCTAAGCTTTCTAAAATTTCAAGAACCCGCTCTGTAATATTGACCAGATGTGGTGAACACGGTGGTAAATTTATCAACTAATAACTGATGATTTTATGAGCTGACTTCTGCTTGTGTGCTGAACAGATCAGTCTCATGGATGAGTGATTCATGTACTTTTCTCGATAGATTTAACTATACAGTGCCGCGATTCAGTGCCTTTTAGTGCTTGGTATCTCTTTTGTCTTCATCTCTTTCCATTGATCTGGTAAAATTAAACCACACAACACATTTAGAAGGTTGTGTTCTTCATATTAGTCACTTGTACTTGCATATCAGTTTCTTTTATGTTGAATTGATGACTCTGTTAGACTTTGCGTATGAATTCACAGTTTGTCATAAGTGTCATGGGTAGAGTATTATGTACTCCCTCTGTTCATTTTTATAAGACCTTGAAGACACCCATTTTGAGCTATCTGAAACGACTTACAAAAGTGAATGGAGGGAGTACATTTATCACCAGAACCTTGATTTAATTTTGCGGCAATTATAGTAAATTTATTACCTCACTCGCTAGGAATGCAGCAGTAGTGTTTGCCTTTGACTATTAATAAGATTAATAGTATATGAGATATAGAATGTGAAAATAATATCACTGGAAGCTCCTTTCGTATACGAATTTGATGATGTGTTTTTGTGTAACTTGCATGTCATGTATTATTGCTTTAACATGTGGTCAAAATTAACCTTGAAATATGCATTAGGCCCTATATAGATGGATAGAAGGAGTAATTTGACTTGCACAAGCCTCCAATTATATACGTTAAATCACGACGGTCATAGTGTGACATGACTTAAAACAAACATGCAAATGTGAAAAATAGGAACTGGAGCATGATTAATTTGGATCTCCCCCCCCCCCCCCCCCCTCTCCAATTCGTTTTGTGCAGTAGCTAGGGTAGCAAATGCACGACGTGTCTCCTCAGGCCAGCTTACTTGGGTCCTCCAACGTTATCCCCAGTGGCGGACCCGGGAATTGGAGTTAGCTGGGGCGAACATTTAATCTCTATTTTTTTCACTAGAAATGCAAGTCTATTCAACCAAAACTCATAGCATTCAACAACAAATGAATAAAAAGGCTCTTAAAAACTAGTAACTGCTAACATGGACTCTTGTCGCTTAAAAATGCTCACTTATGCCACAGTATGATCCCATAATTCCAATTTCCAAACGAGACCTACAAATTTATGAATGCATTAGCATGAAATGCCGGAGGAATGCCCTACAACATCAAATGGCACCCAAATTGAGTGTCCTCTTACTGCTAACAACCTGATGTTCCTATTCAACATTTCAAGTTCCCAACTAACATATCAAAGAAAGGATACTTCAAGAGGATACCTGCTGCTGGTTATCAGAGTCATGTGGTCGCTTCCGGTTGGTTGATCTGGGCGCCGAAGCTACTACCCCTGTCACAGCCGCAGCTTCTTCGGCAACAGCAGCCTCAGCCTCAGCCTCTTCGAGTTCAACGGCAGCAGCTGTCACTATCCAATCCTCCTCTTCATCGGAATCCATCACCGGCACTCCGGCCAGTGGGGCGCCACCAAGCTCGCGCTGCTGCAGCAATTAGATTGCTTCATCAATTTCATTGACTTCGTCAGTTAAAAAGGGAAAGCTAAAAGGCTGCATTGCACATGCTCAAATTCTGTTCACATGTCTAATTATGCCTGCAAGCTAGACTTATGTCTAAGTAGGAAGGGCGTTGGGGGTCATCGCAAAGAAATAATATTCCTATCTAATGCATCCAGTTTAGTCTACGCAACGAATCATCTTAGGATTTGGACTGCCGTAGCCCCAACTACTTGCAGCCTTATAGTTCCATGCAATGGAAGCAACAACAAAAATTACTCTGAATGACTTGTGCTATCAGGATCAAACAGCGATCATGTAGGGTGCGGAATAACCTCAGTGCCTCGGTGGGCTGGTGCCGCTCCCCATTGCCGCCCTCGCCGCAGCTTCTTATCATGTCGGGCTGCTCCCTAGGCTATAAATAGCCGCCCCCTACAATCACTAGCTGCTGCTCCGAGAGAAACTGACACTTGTCATTTGAGAGCATCCCATTCCTCCGAGGACTTTGAGCGAAAATCATCGAGTGAGGAAAACCCAAATCCCAAACCCAAACCTACAAACCCCAAAGTGATTGAGCATCACTGGAGAGATTGTTCCTGTGTGGAACCGACGCTTGTTACCTTTGAGGACTATGTATCCTTCAGACGGTTAGGCGCCATGGTCTGAGCATCCAAGACGAATTGTGGATTGCCGAGTGACCAAGTCTGTGAAGGTTTGGAAGTCACCTGTGAAGACTTACCACTACTGTTGGGCGAGGTCTGTGTGATCTTAGCTCAAGTAGAATACGGTGAGGACTGTGTGTCCTTGATTTAAATACTCAGCCGCCCTAACCAGATGTACAACTGTCACAGTAGTTGGAACTGGTCTACCAAATCATTGTCTTCACCAAGCCATCTGGTTCTATTTCCTCAACTCTTTCATTTCCTCAGTTATGTGTTGATGTACCTGATCATTACTGTTTGAAGACTTTGTGAGGGAGTCCCGGATTAGGGGGTGTCCGGATAGCCGAACTATCTTCGGCCGGACTCCTGGACTATGAAGATACAAGATTGAAGACTTCGTCCCGTGTCCGGATGGGACTTTCCTTGGCGTGGAAGGCAAGCTTGGCGATACGGATATGTAGATCTCCTACCATTGTAACCGACTACTGTGTAACCCTAACCCTATTCGGTGTCTATATAAACCGAAGGGTTTCAAATCCGAGGACAACAACAATCATACCATAGGCTAGCTTCTAGGGTTTAGCCTCTCGATCTCGTGGTAGATCTACTCTTGTACTACCCATATCATCAATATTAATCAAGAAGGAGTAGGGTATTACCTCCATCGAGAGGGCCCAAACCTGGGTAAAACATCGTGTCCCTTGTCTCCTGTTACCATCCGCCTAGACGCGATTCGGGACCCCTACCGAGATCCGCCGGTTTTGACACCGACATGGTTGCTTTCATTGAGAGTTCCGCTGTGCTGTCGCCATCAGGAGGGATGCCTCATCCCGTCTTTAAAGACGGCTCTGTTGCTAAAGGAGCTTTGGCTATCAGCCAAACTCTCCGGCTGGGTGGTTTTCTCATGACCGCCAGTTCGGCCACCGCGCCGACGATGACTTCTCGGGTCATCGAAACCAATCTCCACGTTAATTCGGAACTTGCCGAGAGGTTAGATCCGATCGAGCTCTCCTCCGTGAACGAGCTCTTGGATCGCATCGCCGCCCTGGGAGTCGCCACAGACTACGACCGGATCGGGCCTAAAACCGATCGGAGAGAGATCAACTCTCCCCAGGCTACCCATCATGTTGCTGTGATAGAGGAGCAATGCGGCAATTCTTCTTCTATCTTAAGGACTAGCTACGTCCGGATTCCCGATCCCTCCATGCCGGATTCCCGCCGAGGGACGGATGTCGATCAAGCCCTGAACTTAAAGTCAGGCGGCGGATCGGACTCATTGGATAGCATTCAAAAATCCAAGCTTCCGAGTTCGGAAACTTCTCGGCCCCTGAGTCCTAATTTGGGCGGGGTTCCGGATCTAGTTCCACCCGCCCACCCAAACATTAGCGATCTATCCCGAATTCGGCAAGAGCCAACTGAAACAGTACATCATTACTGGGCCAGATTCCTCCTGGTTATGGACAGGATAAAGGATTGCCGAGAGAAGGAGGCAATCTCACTTTTTTGCAATAATTGCACGGACAAAGGAATCCTAAACGCCATAAGTCGTCGCAAAATTACACGCTTTGAGGACTTGGTGACCATAGTACAAAAGTACTGTGTGATGGAAAGTGCTTGGAAAACCGAAAGTCAATTTTGGGATAATCCGGCCCCGAATACATCCCTAGTCTGGAATAAAAGGGTGCTTCATCACCAAGCACCTGTATTAAACATCAAAAAACAAAAACCCCTTAAAGGGTACGGAACCGTACTGGAGGGTTGGCTAAACGGACCCTGTAAAATTCATAGCACAAAAGGCGCCACTTCAACTCATAGCCTTCGAGCATGTTGGATACTACGGCAGGTGGCCAAAAGTGGCGAAGAGCTTCTAGCTTCAGAATCCCAGCCCAGCAATACCAGTACGGTGTTAACAGTCTTCGAGACTTTCGCATCAAATAATATGCGGAAACGAACACTCCGCAACCTTGCCGAAGTCTACCAAGTAGCAACGATACATCCATGGAGTGACACGGCTATTACCTTTAATGCCAGTGACGAACCCAAATTCCGAACAGCCAGAGCACCAGCCGCATTGGTTCTCGGTCCAATAGTGACGGCTTTAAGCCTTACAAAGGTACTCATGGATGGCGGCAGCGGACTAAACCTCATCTAGGAGGAAACCCTCCGAAAAATGGAAATAGACTGGAACCACATTGAGCGAAGCAGCACAACCTTCAGAGGAATAATCCCTAGCCGGGAAGCATGCTGCACAGTAAAATCACACTGGACGTAGTGTTCGGCTCGCCAGACAATTACAGGTCCGAGGAGGTCACATTTCAAGTGGCCCCATTCAGCAGCGAATATCACGCTTTATTAGGGCGAGAGGCATTCACAATTTTTCAAGCTATACCCCATTACGGGTACATGAAGCTTAAAATGCCCGGACCTAACGGAATCATAACTCTCGCTAGTGATCCGAACATAGGACTCCGCGCCGAAAACAAGACAGCCGCACTAGCCCTCGAGGCACTATCCGAAGCCCTAGCAGCCGAGGAACTCACTACGATGCGGTCCACGGTGAACAGGGACGATGTGATACTTGATAAAAGATCCAAGTCCACCTCTTTCAAACCAGCGGATGAAATAGTCAAATTTCAAGTCCACCCAACGGACCCCGCAAATACGTCCTCCATTGGGGCAAAATTAAACCCTGATGTAGACGCCGCACTACGAGAATTTCTACAAGAAAACTGGGACATTTTTGCCTGGCACCCTTCGGATATGCCAGGAATCCCACGTCGGCTGGCCGAGCACAGCCTAAATATCCTAAAAGGATTCAAGCTACCAAACAGGCTCTTCGGCGCTTTTCCGAACCCAAGAGACAGGTCATGGGAGAGGAGCTAGCCAAACTCCTAGAAGCCGGATTCATCAGAGATATAAAACAACCGGACTGGCTAGCAAATCTAGTGATGGTACCAAAGAAGGATAAATCCTGGCGCCTATGTGTTGATTTCAAAGACCTTAATAAGGCTTGCCCAAAGGATCCCTTCCCGCTCCCTCGAATTGATCAAATTATCGACACCACAGCAGGAGACGACTCATTGTGCTTCCTCGACGCGTACTCCGGCTACCACCAAATCAAGATGGCGGAGCCAGACCAAGCTGCAACAGCATTCATCACTCCATACGGCCCATTCTGCTTCAACACAATGCCCTCTGGGCTCAAAAACGCCGGCGCCACATATCAGCGCATGATTCAGACATGTCTGGCAAACCAGATCGGCAAAACAGTAAAAGCATACGTAGATGACGTGGTCGTCAAATCCAAGCATGTCGAAACTCTAGTAGATGACTTGAGGCTCACATTCGACAATCTCCGTAAATATGACATTAAGCTCAATCCAGAAAAATGCGTCTTCAAGGCCCCAGCGGAAAGCTCTTGGGCTTCATTGTGTCCGGTAGAGGAATAGAAGCAAACCAGCCAAGATCCGAGCTCTGTCACAATTGGATATTCCAAAAGACCTCAAGCAAATACAAAAATTGACTGGATGCGTAGCGGCTCTAAGCCGCTTTATTTCCCGTTTGGGAGAAAAGGCGCTACCCCTTTACCGCCTCCTCCGGCGCACCGATCACTTCGAGTGGACGGATGCAGCCACGGCCAGACTCGAAGAAATAAAAGCCATATTGGCAACAAATCCGGTCCTGGCCACGCCCAACATGGGCGAACCGATGCTATTATATATCGCCGCAACACATCAAGTTGTTAGCGCAGTGCTCGTCGTCGAACGAGAAACGGACGGACACCGGTTCCCTCTTAAAAGACCGGTTTATTATGTGTCCATTATCCTTACTCCATGCAAGTCCCGGTACCCACATTATCAAAAGATAGCATACGCGGTGTTCATGACATCCCGGAAGCTGCGACACTACTTTCAAGAGTGTTCGATAATGGTAGCCTCCGAAGTACCTCTTAACGACATTATAAACAACCGCGACGCGACGGGCCGGATTGCTAAATGGGCCATAGAGCTCCTTCCATTCGACATAACCTATAAGCCACGACGATCTATTAAGTCGAAGGTCTTGGCCGACCTCGTGGCCGAATGACTGAAGCCGAACTCCCTAAAGAGTACGGCGCATACTCCAATTGGATCATGCACTTTGACGGCTCCAAAATGTTGGCCGCCTGGGGGTTGGCGTCGTCTTGACGTCCCCAACCGGGGACACAGTCCAATACGTCCTTCAAATAATGTATACGGACTCCAACAACGCAGCCGAATACGAGGCCCTTCTGCACGGCCTCCAGATGGCAGTCTCCATGGGCATTAAACGCCTAGAGGTGCGCGGGGATTCGATCCTCTCGATATCTCAAATCAACGGAGACTTTGATGCCAAAGATCCGAAAATGGCAGCATACCGCAATGCGGTCCTAAAAATGTCAGCACGGTTTGAAGGGCTCGAATTTCATCATATATAGCCCGGGATAACAACCAGGCGACGGACGTATTGGCACGCATCGGCGCTAAACGCGATGCCGTCCCGCCCAACATCTTCCTGGAACGGCTGTTCAAGCCATCCGTACTATGGGAAGGGGAGTCCGGAAACAACAATCCGGACCCCGCACTGCCTGACACCGAATATTCTGACACAACCGGAGGCTCTGCCAAGGAAACAACATCGTCCGCCCACGAAATACTGGCGGTCATCGCCCCGAGGACGGAACCATTCCTTGCCTACCTAACTAGGCAGGAACTCCCCGAAAACCAAAATGAGGCCCGGTGCATAGTACGGTGATCCAAAGCCTATAAAGTCCATGAGGGAGAACTTTATAAGAAAAGCACAACAGGAGTCCTTCAAAGGTGTATCTCCGAAGAAGAAGGGCGCAACCTCCTGGCTGAAATTCACGCCGGACTGGGTGGGCACCATGCCGCAGCCCGGGCCTTGTAGGCAAGGCCTTCCAGACAGGATTTTATTGGCGGCCCGAGCAGATGCGCAGGATTTAGTCCAACGATGCGTCGGTTGCCAGCTTTTTGCTAATCAAAGCCACATGCCACCCACCGCCCTCAAAACTATACCCATCACCTGGCCGTTCGCGGTCTGGGGGCTTGACATGGTTGGACCCCTTAAGGGAGGAACCCACAAGCAAAAATACCTATTGGTGATGGTGGATAAATTCACCAAATGGATAGAGGCCAAGCCTGTTAAAACGGCCGAATCCGGACCGGTGATAGACTTCATATCAGGGGTAGTGCACCGTTACGGTGTCCCCCACAGTATCATCACTGATAACGGCAACAACTTCACGGCCGATGAGGTCAAATTATGGTGCAAAAACATGGGCATCAAGCTCGATTGCGCCTCAGTCTATCACCCTCAAACCAACGGTCAAGTCGAACGAGCAAACGGTCTCATCATGAGCGGCATTAACCCCAGACTAGTGTGGTCCCTCAAGGAATCTAACACACACCGGGTTGAGGAGCTCGACCAGACTCACGGGGCTGCGGACCACGCCGAATCGTACTACTGGATTCACACCATTTTTTATGGCGTACGTCGCAGAGGCAGTCTTGCCCTGCGACATAATTCATGACTCACCTCGCGTGCGCATGTATGAAGAAAGAGAAGCCGAGCTCGATCGGCAGGACAGCTTGGACGTATTGGAGGAGGAGCGCGACGTGGCAAAAGCTCGTTCCGCATTTTATCAACAGCAGGCTCGAAGATATCAAAGCAGGGAAGTACGGGCCAAAGCTTACAACGTTGACGAACTAGTTCTACGATCACGGACAAGAAAAGGACAAACTCAAGCCCAAATGGGAAGATCCCTTCATCATCGACCAGGTCCTGATCAAGCGGAGCATACCGTCTGCGAAACGCATCGGATAACCAACTCGAGCCGAACCCATGGAAAGCAGCCCGTCTACGAAGATTCTACGCCTAAGCGCCGGACTCCAAGTTCGTCTCCTTCCTCCGTCCGCATTTTCTATTTTTGCTGTCTTTTATTTCTCTCCTTCTTCCCCTTTCTTTTTAAAAGCCTTTTGAGGCTCGCTTGCGCTTTGTTCAAGACATAGTTGACGCTTGTCCACGCTCATTATATTCGGGGCTTCTTTAACAGAAGCTTATTTGTACGGGCTTCATGCCCATTACATGTGTCAAACTTCCGCATGTACCTTTTATTCGCCATTATATGCATCGATATGACTTAAGTTTTGGCCAAGCTGGGTTGCCTGGCTCATGTGCTTACCCCTACGTTCCCGATTGTTCGGCTAGGTGGTAAAGGGAGCACCTCTGCGATTGTTACTGCCGGGTCAGCCGGATGTGTACCTCAGACTGGGTGAAGCCGAAAGCTAGCGTTCTTAAGGGAATATTCGGTCGGTGAATTGAAAGATGATTTTTAACTATTTATCCATCTGCCCCCAGATGATTTTCTTCTTTCTTAGCAGTTTTGACATGCACTTTAGGGCATGCATCCCAGCGAAAGGAACCCTTAACGGAACTATTCTCCCTGGAAGATGTTTCTTACTGTCCATGTAATATAACATAACTAGTTAGGCACTTGTCTGATACAACAATAATGACCCCTACGCCTTGTCTCCATGCATGCCCCGGTTCTTATATAACCATGAGGGTATTCGGACACACTCCGGACTATTGGGTCCCGAGGTTGAAGCGAAAAGGTCCGCTATGACAAAGGATATACAATCCGGCTAGAAGACATTTTTTCATGTCATATTTAATTACATAGTCAACTCGACTCATTGTATTCCTCCTCAATGCCATCTAATAGGCTATCTAATTTACAATCTTGTTGGGAATACTTGGCGGCCAATTCAACTTGGTCAGAGACTAAGCTTACAGGATCTCCTCCCATCAGTCCCACGGGTCCGACCTTGGCCATGTGGTTTGGGTCAGCCTTCGTACCGCTGCCTTCACCATGGCCCAGGCCTCCCTGGCGCCCTGACGGCAGGCCGATATCTTCCATAGTCGGAAGCGCCGCCGTGCTCCTTGAAGCCGCTCTGCCAGCTCTCCAATGCCTTCGGGCAGGGAGATAGATGGCCACAAGGCCTGGCCGACGCCTTTCATCACCTGCCGAACTCGTTCGGTAGCCGGCAGCCGGGAAGAAGATCCCCCGAAGAACTAGACATCTCCTCTTCCGGACGACCTGTGAGCAAACCTACATACATGTTTATGTTAACCGCCTTCCTCGCCGAACTCTTTCAAAGTTCGCTCAAGCACTTACTGAAAATGCCGCGACGAAGCCGTCGATTCTCCTTTACGGAGTCAGACAACTGGGCCCGAACATCCTTTAGTTCCTCACCCAGTTGGGTGTTGGCATCCTGGAGGCTATTTTTCTCCTGCCGCACCCTTGTAAGCACACTCTCGCCGGCCTTTAGCTGGCGCAGGAGCTGTTGCTTGTCCGGATCTAGTCCGGCGCCATCTGCAATATTATTGTCAGATTTACACACACGCCGCACTTCATAACCTATTTATCTTTTGAAGCATATATTACCAGAGGGGGTCTCTGCGGCTCCCCCTGTAGCGGCTAGTGCGGCCTCAAGTTGGGCCTTGCACTCTTCAAGCTCCTGGGACAGTCGGGTATTCTTTTTTGTAAGATCCTGCACAACAAATGATCCTTAAATCAGTTATTCTCACTATTTTAAGTTTCGAGGGCTATTGGCATATATAACTGTCAAATTTCCTTACCAGTATGTCCTTTACATACTGCTCCGTGGCTCTGGCTAGACCATCTTGAGCGGCACGGAGGTGCGCATCTCCCGAATTGAAGGCATTCAAGGCCTCTGGGGAGAAACAGGCGTCACGAAGAACTGTCCGGCGGCGCCTGTGATTCATGGTGCTCTCCACCTTGGAGTTGGTGGCGGACAATCTGTCGGCATCCTCTGTCGGAGGAGCATCCGACGCACGCCTCATGCTCGCCTCCGCTTCCGGACCCGACTTTGGAGCCCGGCCGGAGGAGGTTCGATTGGCAATCTCTCCGGACTCAGTCCGGCGAGCGCTCTTTTTCCTGAAAGGAGCACCCGCATTAGCACACCTCTCCGGAATCAATCCTGGGAATATGGTGACACGCCATACCTTTGCGGCGGAGTTTCGATCCGGACCGCACTTCTTTTTAGCCTGCGGGGCCGTACTGCCCCTTGTTGTCCTGCCACCGCGGGTTCGCCTTCCTGCCTCGAAGGTACCCCCTGCGAAACACCATTGGTATACGGTGATCAGGAAATAAGCACGGATAGGTCATTATCAGAGTATTGGGACCTCGGTCTCAGTTACCTGTGAGGCTGGAAGTATTCCGGGGTAGTCAGCCGTAATGGCGACCAAAGCATTGTCGATGCTGAGTTGGTGGAACACCCCGTCGATCAAATCCATCTTTATATCCGGATCCTCTTCGGAGGCCGGGTCGAGGGACCTTTCCGGATCCTCGAGTTGTGGGGGCGGGCTGTGTATCTTCTCCACGGCCCGGCGCAGTTCCTGCGTAAAAACCACGAAATGAGATATTTAACCACGGGAACATGGATCGGACATGCCACTAAGGTGTTTGCTTACCCAGCTTCGAGGATTATTCGAAGAAAACTCATTCAATGGATTGACACGGAGAAAATCCTCCTCCTCTCCTTTATACATGGCAGACAACGTCTTCACCAGTTGGGTGACCGATCCTGGCCCTTTGCGGCCATGGCGGGTGGCATCGTCCTCCCCGTTGAAATCCCACATGGGGTGGCCCCTATATTGGAGCGGCTGCACTCCCCTCATAATGCAAATTGCCATGACTCCTGGCATGGTCAATCCGGCATGAGCCAGTAATCTTATTCGGCTCATCAAGTAAAGGACGTCCCGGTCATTTTCCCTCTGGGGGCTCTGCGGACGCCAACTTAGGCGCTTCTTCAGGGGAGCGTTGCTAAACTCCGGAAGGCCGATCCGAACAGGGTCCGGCAGCGGGACGTCCTCTATGTAAAACCATTCTGAAGGCCAGTCTTCGAACGCCTTCTTCGGGGTTCCGGATAGATATCCGGTCCCGGCGATGCGCCATAGTTCGGCTCCGGCCACTTGATATATTGACCCCTCATGAGAACGGGGCACTAGGCAGAATAATCTCTTCCACAGCGCAAAATGAGCCTCAATACCCAAGAACAGTTCGCAAAGGGCCACGAAGCCCGCGACGTGTAAAATAGAGGCAGGCGTAAGGTGGTGCAGCTGGAGGCCATAGAACTCCAGTAGCCCCCGGAGAAACGGATGAATTGGAAATCCGAGTCCTCTTACTAGGTAAGAGATGAAGCATACCCGCTCTCCTTTAGAGGGACTGGGGACACTCTCCGCCTGCTTTCCGCCCTTGTAGGTGGCAAGTCCGGCTCGAACCGGAACCATGAAGGCCGGGGGAAGAAATCCCTTGGTTTGGAGTATAACTAGCTCGCTATGCGGGACTGAGCATCTCTCCCAACTTCCAGGCTGAGGGCTGGGAGTGCGAGAGGAGGAGCCGCGTCGACTATCCATGATGGAATGGGTTTTTTGTCGGAGGCGCTCCGATGAAAGCTTGCAGAGGGAGGGTGGTGTGACTCAGATCTAGATCCTCGCCCCTTTTTTGGGCGGCTCATTTGCGCAGCTAGGGGGGTAAGTGTAAAAATACCCTGGCTTTTCGCATTCATTCAAACACATGGAAGATGGCCATTAATGGGCGTAGAAGCCGAGGAGCGCAGCATCTATCAGAAGTCGGACACTATTTGACAAGAATATGGAATTTGGAGAAGAACCCGCCTCGCAATGCCGAAGACAATCAACGCGCCGGACTCATCGTCATTGAAGACTGGTTCGGAGGCTACTCAGGGAGTCCCGGATTAGGGGGTGTCCGGATAGCCGAACTATCTTCGGACGGACTCCTGGACTATGAAGATACAAGATTGAAGACTTCTTCCCGTGTCCGGATGGGACTTTCCTTGGCGTGGAAGGCAAGCTTGGCGATACGCATATGTAGACCTCCTACCATTGTAACCGACTTTGTCTAACCCTAACCCTATTCGGTGTCTATATAAACCGAAGGGTTTTAGTCCGTAGGACAACAACAATCATACTATAGGCTAGCTTCTAGGGTTAGCCTCTCTGATCTCGTGGTAGATCTACTCTTGTACTACCCATATCATCAATATTAATCAAGCAGGAGTAGGGTATTACCTCCATCGAGAGGGCCCGAACCTGGGTAAAAACATCGTGTCCCTTGTCTCCTGTTACCATCCGCGTAGACGCACAGTTCGGGACCCCCTACCCGAGATCCGCCAGTTTTAACACCGACACTTTGACTGAAGACTTTCTCTAATTCCTCAATCCTATTTCTTCAGTCTATTTGTCTTCATCCTGCTTATCCAATGTTTACACTTTCTGTACTCTGTGTTTGTCTTTCATTTCATCATGATGACTAAGCTGTTACTCTGTTTTGCTTATACCTGAGTAGTTATTCCGCTGCAAGTAGTTCTTCTCTTAGGAATTTCCTCACCCTGAAATTCCTTAGTGAAGAATTCATAAAAATCGCCTATTCACCCCCCCTCTAGTGGACGTAACGCACTTTCAATTGGTATCAGAGCAAGATACTCCCTTGTTTTGTGTGATGTTGGTTTAACCGCCTGGAGTTTTAGTTATGTCGACTGCAGGAATGAGGAGTGTGTCCTGCCCCATCTTTGACGGTCATGAGTATCCCAAGTGAAAGGCCATGATGAATAAGCGACTCATGGCAATTCATAGCGAACTGTGGACCGTCACTGAGATTGGTCTTATCGATCTATGCAAGATGGCGGAGGCTGATGACATTTGCAAGTACACTCTACTCAACCTTACAGCAAAGGATTTCATCTGCTCCTGTTTGTCCCAAAATCAGTTCAGGAACGTCATGCATCTCAACCATGCGAAGCTAATCTGGGACTTGACTCCTGAGGTCTACGAAGGCCATCGTACTCGTCATGATCCTTGGTTTGAGGATTTCAAGGAATCACTCAAGGAGATGACTTCCGCACCTGAATCATCATCCTCTTCACCATGCCTTATGGCAAAGGGTGCCAAGGTAACAGAATGCTAACTTTTCGAATCTAGTGATGCTGAATCATGTGATGAATTTGGACCTAGCTATGTCAAACTTGCTTCCCTTGACACTAAACAACAAAGAGCTATGAAAAAAGTTCAAAACATGCTAGATGAAAGCGATGATATGTTGGGTGAGGAATTGGATCGAACTAAGGCTTTGACTGATAGTCTTAAAAAACTTCAGTCAAAGTTTGACAACCTTCAAAATCATCATAACACTCTCGTATCTGATCATGAAAAGCTTTCTTATGAATTTCTTTAGAGAAAGCAAGATCTTGAGAAGTTAAAAGCGAGTTATGAAGATCTTCAGAAGGAAAACGATTCATTGCTTGCTCAATAGATCAGTTCCGCTCAGGAAGAATTTATTCCACCATGTCTTAAATGCATTGAGCGTGAATCTGCTAATTCATCACCTGAATGTTCAAATGCTTCTATTGCTGCAAATTCTTCAACTGTCTCTGTGGTCACAAATTCCTCATCTGAGGATACCACATGTATCACTGACGATAATGCAGGGCTGAAGGAATTGTATGTGACATGCATTTACAAAAGCCTCAAAGGGCATCAGACTCTATGTGATGTGCTCAAAAAGCAGATCTTGAACATGAACCCTAGGAAAGAGGGTATTGCCTTTGATAGGAAATTCAATGCTGATGGGACCTACTGGAAACCTGAGCAGTACCCCAAAACCTCATGGATTGCTGCGAAAGGACCTCCTATAGACCCATGCAATTTATCTGGCTTTACCTCTGGTTCTTCATATTCCTCTGATGAGTCATTTGACTCTAACTATAAACTGTTCAAGAATCAGAATGGTGAAGTATTTGCTCGATATGTTGGAACTAACTGCAGGAACGGTCCCCCTTTGAAGAAATCTGGGTTCCTAAAAGATGCCTTGAAAATCTTCAGGTGAATGTCATCATGACACCACCCATGAAGAATAGGAACCCTAGATCAAATTCTTTATATGGATCCAAATCCTCATATGGACCAAATTCCTCACATAGATCAAATTCCTCACACGGATCAAAATCCTCATATGAACATCATCGTGCTAACACTTATGTTTCACAGGGAAAGTCTAAGGGCCATGAATATGTGCACTATTATTCAAACCATTATGTTCATAAGTCGTCGAAGAATTTCTCTGCTTATTCATATGCTTATCCTAACCACTCTTCTGTGAAACGAAGTGCACTGGCTTCTATGCCATCATTTTCTTATGGAGCTCGTAGAATGATGAACTCTTTGCCACCCCTCCAGATGTGGGTGGTGAAGAAAAAGAACTAATCTCTTATGCAGGGTCAGGTCTCCAGACGAACTTGATCGTCTGAAGAATTTGCTGGAGACCTGAATGTGCTTGAAAGGACGCAAGCTAATCATGAAGAAATGAATCATTCATTTCTCACATCCTCATATTACTATATTTGTTACTGTTGATGAAATTGATATCATATTCTTCACTGATGAAGTATATGGGTTCGTAAGTTGCACTAATTCATCTACAGGATGAACAACCAAAAACTACTGAGTGGGTCCTCGACAGTGGATGTACAAAGCACATGATTGGTGACAGGAGCTTGTTGATGGACACTGATTTGTCACCATCTCATCTGAATCATATCACCTATGATGACAAAGTCAAAAGCAAGGTATTAGGTCTGGGTAAGGTTGCAATTTCAAAGGATAAACACATGGACAAGGTCATGTCTGTGTTAATGCTTTGTGATCTTGGTATGGTTGTTGTCTTTGGCAAATTTCGCTGCCTTGTGCTAATGGAATCTGACAACTCCAAAGTCTTCGAAGGCTTTAGGAAAGTTGACTTATATATTGTTGATTTCTCTGCAGGACCATAGCCTGCCACATGTCTACTTGCAAAAGCTTCAGAATGCTGGTTATGGCATCGACGACTTGGTCATGCTGGGATGATGAACTTGCATACACTCGCGAAGAATAAGCACGTCATTGGCATCGAGGGTGTCAAATTCCTCAAAGACCATCTTTGTGGGGCATGCGAGGCTGGAAAGATCACCAGAGCCAAGCATCCCGCGAAGACTATCATGACCACTTCTCGTCCCTTTGAATTACTTATGGATCTATTTGGCCCTACTCATTAGGCCACGTTCACTAGTTCTGCATCATTATATGGCTTTGTCATAGTTGATGACTACTCTCGTTACACATGGGTGCATATCATCACTTAGAAAAATGAAGTGCAGGAAATTTTCAGACGATTTTCCTCAAGGGCTTCCACTAACTTCGGTGTGAAGATCAAGCATATCAGGAGTGATAATGGAACCGAGTTCAAGAACACTGGCCTCGATGAATATCTCGATATGTTTGGTATTACTCATGAATTGTCTGCTCCTTATACTCCTGAGCAGAATGGCGTCATGGAGCGCAAGAACAGGACTCTTGTTGAGATGGCCCGCACTATGCTTGATGAATAAGACACCTGAGTGCTTCTGGCCTGAAGCAATTGATATTGCGTGCCACATCATCAACAGGGTATATCTCACAAATTCTTCAAAAAGACCTCATATGAACTCCTCACTAACAAGAAACCCAATGTAAGTTATTCAAAGTCTTCGGTGCCAAATGCTGGATTAGAGATCCTCACCATCACTCTAAATTTGCATTGAAAGCACATGAGGGTTTTATGCTTGGTTACGGAAAGGGCTCGCACACCTACAGAGTCTTCAACATCAATCATCACAAGGTTGTTGACACTGTAGATGTGCGGTTCGATGAAACTAATGGTCGCAAAGAGAGCACCTACCTCCTGTGTTAGATGAAATGTCACCTGAGGAATCCATCAAGTTCAAAGCTACTGAGGATGTCATCCCTCTTGAAGAATCTGCTTTGAAGAAGTCATTCCCGATCGTGGAAGAAAATCATCTTGGTGTCAGCTTTGAAGAACCGGTCTGAAGAAACTGCTGGGCCTGAGCAAAGTCGTCAACCCGCACATCCTCGCATTGCAAACGAAGTGCAAGTCGAGAAGATCATCGATAACATTCATGCACCAGGTCCCCTCACGCGCTCAAAAACTTCACATTTATCTAACTTTTGTGGGCATTTTGCTTTTGTCTGTATCACAGAGCCCACTAAAGTAGATGAAGCATTCATGGAATCTGAGTGGATTCAAGCCATGCAAGATGAATTGCATCAATTCGAGCTCAACAATGTGTGGGAGCTTATCAAGCGACCAGACCCATGCAAGCACAACATCATCGGTACCAAATGGATCTACCGCAACAAACAAGACAAAAATGGCCTCGTGGTGAGGAATAAGGCTCATCTTGTAGCTCAAGGCTACACACAGGTTGAAGGAATTGATTTTGATGAAACTTTTGCAGCTGTTGCTAGACCTGAGGCTATTCACATATTACTTGCTTATGCTAACCATCATAATATCATCTAAGAACAAATGGATGTGAAAAGTGCATTCCTTAATGGTAAGCTTGAGGAAGAAGTATAGGTTGCTCAACCACCAGGTTTTGAGGATCCAAAATTTCCAGATCACGTCTACAGACTCAACAAGGCCCTCTATGGCCTCAAGCAAGCACCTCGGGCGTGGTATGAAACACTGAAGGAATTCCTCATGAAGAAAGGCTTCAAACCCGATTCACTTGACCCAACTCTTTTCACCAAATCATATGATGATGAATTATTCGTGTGCCAAATATATGTTGATGATATTATCTTTAGATGTACTAACCAATGTTACAGTGATGAATTTGCCTATATGATGAGTGAAGAATATCAAATGTCTATGATGGGAGAATTGAAATTCTTCTTAGGTCTTCAGATTCGTCAACAATAAAATGGCATATTCATATCTCAGGAGAAATACCTCAAGGATGTGTTGAGGAAATTCGGAATGCAAGATTGCAAAGGCGTCAAAATTCCTATGCCCACAAATGGCCATCTATGCACTGATGAAAATGGTAAAGACTTTGATCAAAAGGTATACCGCTCCATGATTGGCTCTTTATTGTACCTATGTGCATCTAGGCCGGATATTATGCTAGTGTTTGCATGTGTGCCCGATTTCAAGCTACACCGAAGGAATCACACCATAAGGCTGTGAAGCATATTCTTCGATATCTAGCTCACACACCACCACTTGGATTATGGTATCCCAAGGGCTCTTCCTTTGATCTCATTGGATATTCAGGCTCTGACTATGCTGGCGATCGGGTGGACCGCAAGTCAACATCAGGCACATGTCATTTCCTTGGACGATCCTTGGTATGTTGGTCCTCGAAGAAGCAGAACTACGTATCACTCTCCACTGCAGAAGCTGAGTACATTGCTGCTGGATCTTGCTGTGCTCAATTACTATGGATGAAGCAAACACTCAAGGACTATGGCATCACCATGAAGAATGTGCCACTTCACTACGAAAATGAGAGTGCCATCAAGATTGCTCACAACTCAGTGCAGCACTCGAAGACAAAGCACATCCAGATTCGTCATCATTTTCTTCGTGACCATGTGTTGAAGGGCAATATCTCCATCGACCACGCAAGTAATAAAGACCAGATGGCCGATATTTTCACAAAGCCCTTGGATGAGAAGAGATTTAGCAAGTTGCGGTGTGAGATAAATATCGTAGAATCTTCGAATGTTCTTTGAAAAGGACACACATCCTAACACTTCTGCTGACTTGATGACTTAGATGTGCAACACATGAAGTAACGTTTTTCTTCAATCAATGAAGACAAACCCTCTAAGTGTGAAGAAATTAATGAAGAAATTGGTTCTCAGAACCCTACGAGAATTGTACGAGGTGTCTGAAATCAGCTTTCTTATACGGTGGGTTACGCCGCCAACCAAAGTTGAAAATCTTCAATTTGAGTTTTTCTTCATTTTTGAAATTCCTCAGTTTTTCAAATTCTTCAACTTCCAATTGTCTTCACTCTTTCCATCGTTGTTCTTCATTTGACTATATATATATATGAGCTTATGTCCTCTACAACATTCACTTATTGCTAATTCTTCAAGTTGATTTTTCTGCTAAGTGAATGTGATCGGACCCTTCCCCCTCTATGCTAAACTCAACCCAGTCTGTTCACAAATTCTTCATGTGCATCCTATTTGAAACTCGTTCAAATTCTTCACTGTATCCTTGTCAGCTGAAGAAATTGCGAACGACACTTTAAAATATTCTTATCTGAATTTTTGGCTTTTGCCGCTCAAAACGTTATGCATTCCACGATATACTTATCTATTCACCCACGATCTCACATGATCTCCACCTCTCAGTACGTGGGTGACACATGTCAGGTGAATGAGAAGGGTCAGGGGCACGTTCGTCAAAATTCTTCGGGCGAACAGTTTTTCACCTTAGCTATAAATACCCCCTTCCCTTCCTCATTTCACTTTTACTCCGCTCGACCTCACTCCCTCGCTCGAGCTTCTCAAGCCCTAGCGTTGCCGCTACCTCCGTCGTCGCCGATGAGGAAGAGCTTCACTGCCTCGACCTCGTCGCCGTCGTACTCGCGCTGGCCGTTGAAATCTTCCCTCCGCCGCCGCCGTAGACGTCTTCCTCCGCCAAGTTAGGGCGTGGAAGATCCGAACCGACGAACTTCCAAATCTACTCTTACAGTTCGTCATGTTCTTCATCAAGGGTAACTAAAAGTTACTTTTACCGCATTTATTCTAGTGATGATTTGCAAATCTTCAAAAGGTGTTTATCCTCCAACTCCACACTATAAACAACTAGCACAAAACTTTAGTTCTTGATCTGTTTCTCTAAGTGACGTTTTTCTTCATGATTCCTCAATTGTGTGAGTCTCACAATCCGCACAACTCTGGAACCTAAGACAAAGAACACTTAGTGAAATTCTTCGAGACAAATCGGGTCCATTTCCTCAAACTTGTTCAATTTTACAAAACCTTCTGAGAATGCATATGACCTCTCCAAATTCTTTGCACCTATACTCTGTTCATAGGTACACATATCTGTTGCTGAATCACTAGGTTCTCATCAACTTAACTCATTTGCAGCGTTCCTCGAAGAAAAGCTGCATACTTCTTCAGGGAACTCAATTGTGCAAATTCCTCGGCTAAAGAAAATGGCAGACGGTAAAAGACCTCAGAAAGGAGGAAAGAAGCTTCAGGTTAATACTCCTTTTGAGATACCTGCGGATATCTATGCAGGGTACTGCACGCCTGATGAGGCAACTCATGGCAAGGAGACGAAGAATGAGCGCAAAGTGCGCATTCATAGGATAGAAAGAAGATGGGCAAGAGAGTGGAGGGAGTACAGATATGTCACTCCCAAATACATGAAGAAATTCGCTCTTAACCCTCCATGCCCAAGACCTCCTCTGGCACCTGGCCAATTGGCTGATCCAACAAGCCTTAAACATGGTGAGGATTATGCTGATGAGTGGGCCAGGCGGCAAACTAAGTTGGCCAGGCAGGCCAAAGAAGCAGTGAAGAAATTCAATGAGGATTCTGCTGCTGCCGCTGCCGCTACTGAGGCTTCTTCAAGTACGAAGGCTATGCCAAAGAAGCCTGGTAAGAAACCACCTTCCTCAGCAATGCCCTCACGGCCATGTTCTTCTTCAATGCCCTCACGGCCAATCTCATCAGTGCCACCAAGGCAATTTCCTCAAGCCGCCCCAGTTCCTCAAGCAGCTCAAATTCCTCGGGTTTCAAAACCCTCAGCTCTTCCGGCAAATTCCTCAGCACCTGTGCATCTCGCCACGTGTCAAAGGACCACTAGCATATCAATTGCCTTAGGAGCTTCAGCAAGTTCTTCAGCTCACCCTTCATCAACCGGTCCCACTCTGCTGAAGACCAAGGCCACTGCTGAACGAGGCACTAGACCAAGTCCTCACAAGAAGCAGGTGGTCTTTCAAACTCCATCTGATGATGAAGCTGACGATGATGAATTAGCTGATATCATCATGGACAGACAGCAGCGGGCCGCTAGAGCCAAAGGGAGTGTTGTGCCCCTTCTACTAGATCCGAAGAAGATCCTCGATTTCATCGATCTTTGGCACAAAGATCCCAATGATCCAATGCCAGAGTTGGGCCTCACTCCTGGACAAAGTCACGTGGTGACGGCGTTCATTGCTGAAGAAAAGTGGAAGTATGACCAAGCCCGAGTGGCTAAGAAAGCGCAGTACAAGAAGCAGCGCTATCTAAAGGACAATGTCCTCAGTCTTTCGCCTGAGCAGCTCATTGCACTACAAGCTGAAATCAAGAAGCTCAGCGATGAATTCAACGATTACAAGGCTGAATGGCAGGGTGCCAAGGTCAGATTCGTTAAGATGACAAAGAAATTCACTTCAAGTGCTGCTGCTCTCTGTGCACATTGATGTCACTCAGGCCGAAGCTTCTGCTCAAGCCACTGAAGGAATTGCCAGCACCGCTGATGAAAATCAGGCTGCTGATGAAACTGCAAGCACGAGGGCTACTGAAGAAATTCCAGCCGTTGAAGAAATTGCTAGGGCATCCACTAGTGTTGTGCCTGAAGAACCTGCCAGGGCAGCTAAAGACTCTGTTGCTGCTCCTGAAGAAACTGCTCAGAACAGGCCAATTGCATCAGTTGGGCCTGAAGAAATTGATCCAACTCCCACTGCTCCGACTGCACCAACACCAAGCCCAGTTCTTCCTTCTGCTCTGGAAGTGAAGAAAACCAAAGCTGCGGAGCGTGCTGCTCTGAAGAAGAGGAAAGCATTAGCTGCCTCAGAATCTTCGGCCCCCAAGAAGGCGAAGATTTTGACAAGTTCAATGGACAATACCATTGATGTTGTTCCTCTTGCAAGTATTCCATCAAAGGAACTTGTTCCTTATGGTGAAGAATATCAGATTCCTGAAGAAGCTGCTGAAGAAGATCCCACTGCTGCTTCAACGGAGCAGATGGATGAAGAAATTGAAGTTGAGGCTTTCACTTCAACTCCTCAGGTATCATCGCCAACGCCTCAGTTTACTGCTGAAGAGGCCGGTGTTGAAGAAATGGAAGTGGATGAGGATGTGTACATTGGGAGCACCACTCCAGTGATGAATGATGATTTTTAGGATAGCCAACACCCCAACTCTCCTATGTTCACACCAATTCAACAAATTCCTCAGTCCCTAGCTCCAACTGAAGTTCAAATGGGCTCTGAAGAAATTCATGCCACCCCTTCCATTCATGAAGACTTACCAGCCACTAGTGTTGATGAAAATGCTGCTGAAGAAATGGAGGCCCAGGCTGCTACTGAAGCAAAAGATATTCCTCAGCCTCGGCTCCAGAAATTGACATTCCAGAAGTTATTCTTCAGATTACTGACACACTCCTCAGCCACAGCCGAAGAATCCATTGTCCAAAACTCTGAAGTTCAAGGTTGATGCTTTCTTCAGTGAGCATGTGTTATTCACTGACTATAATCCATATGACTCTGCTCGCCTAAGGAGGAAGCGCTTCTGGACAGCTAGCCAAGCAAATTTCTATTCTTCAGTGCTGTTCAACAAGGACAAAGTCTTCGACCATGAGCATATTCCTCACTTGGATATGGAATCACTGCCTTGCTTCACGCCTGTCCTCGCTGCCATTCATGATGCTTGCCTGCTCAATTTCTGCACTGACATATGCGATTGGAATGAAGAACTCATTCTTCAATTTTATGCGATGTTGCACATCACAGGCAATGCTAAAGATGTGAACTCTTGGGTGTTGGACTGGATGACAGACAACACACACTATAAGGCACCGGCAACTGAATTGCTTCGTGCCATGCCTGTCAGTCCTCCCCCAGAAGGTGCACGTCTCATCTACTCTGAAACTGAGCTGTCAGATCATTTCATGCAAGTGTTGATGAAGCCACTGAAGCATGGACAAGCCTCAAGGACCAAATTCCTTGTGAAGGAATTGCAATATGTGCCAAGGACTGTCTATCGCATTCTGACGAAGACATTGAGAACAATTAAAGGCCACGATTCGAATGATGAAGAAGTCGTTGGCATCATGAAGAATCTACTTTTCAACATCATGCACGGTATTCCCGTGAACTATCATGATTTCTTCATGAGGACTTTGGCGAACGTTGCAATGTCCCCATTTGAGCTGAAGCCTTACGCTCCCTGGATTATGAGATTCCTTAGATCAAGGTCTTCACTCAACTAAAAAGTTGATACACTCAACCATGGTAGCTACTTGCCCCCAATTGAAGTCCTCAAACGGACATTTTCCTCAGCTGATGAAAAGGGCAAGGCCACTGCTGTTATTGATGAGGGCATTCGACCATTGGATGGACAGTTTCGCAAAGCTGCTTCATATTCCACCAATGATGACTCTGCTACTCATGATTCTTCCGCTAATGCATCCAAGCAAAGTCCTCAGGCAACAGCTCCAAGGGTGATGATTGATCGTGAGCTTCTCCTCAGTCTTCATCAAAAGGTGGATCGAAATCACAAATGGGTAAAACGTCAGTTTGGTTTAATTCTTCACAACATGACTGCCACATATAATCCAGTGAAGAAGAACCATTACTACCTTAATGAAGTGTTTGATCGCACCTGGGCTATACTGTCTCACCTTTACGGTCATGAGGATCTCAAGCAGATGGGCTTCAAGCAGGACTTCGGCTAGGCTAAGTCCCCACCGAAGAAATTCAAGAAGGTTGCAGTTCCTCCTTTGGTGCCCAGTTCATATTCCTCATCCCGTGATACTGACGAAAATGAAGATCTGGGCGACACTGCGGCAGGCCCTTCTCCAACAAACGACCCCAACAACGCTGACACTCCTCCATCGACTTCGTGAAGAAATTCTTCAGGGGCGTTAGTCCTCACTTTTTTGTCCCTTTTGGTCATTTGATGACAAAGGGGGGGGGGGATTTGAGTTAGTCTTCAAGTGGGTCTATATAGGGCGTTTTTTTGTTAAGTTGCAACTCTCGCTCTTCTGAAGCTTTTGTTGATTGAGTTGTAAACTTAAGTCCAATGGTGACCTGATACTTTTGCTCTGTTTTTCTGCATGCTATTTCCTCATTAATGTTATGCACGCATGCTGAATCAGATCGGTCACCATATTTCATCATGCATTTCAAATTCTTCATTCTATATGTTAAATGCATGTATGAATTACAAGATATAGGGGGAGATCTCCATGATTCTACTCTTCAAATGTGCATTGCTCCAAAAGCAAATTCCTCACTATGCACATCTTCAGGGGGAGTTCTTCTATATCTTGCAATCAAATTCCTCAATATTGAGTACTTTCAATTCATATGTTTATCCCCGTTGAAAACTTAACCTATATTGTCATCAATCACCAAAAAGGGGGAGATTGTAAGTGCATCTAGTGCCCCTTAGTGATTTTGGTGTATTGAAGACTTATAGGTTAAGGGACTAATATGTTTGTGAGTGTACATGGCTCTATAAGTCAATGAGGAGTTTGGTATTTACAGTGAAAGTCGACCCCTAAAAATGAATGTCTTCGGCTGAAGATTTTGGTTCTCCTGAAGACTTTGAAAGTGAAGAAATTGGTGTGACCTTGAAGACTTTGATATTCATGTGAGGAATCTGAAGCGTGAAGACTTTTGTTTTCGTAGTGTCATTTTCTTCTTCTTGATTCATAGGAAACACCGCACTGTTAAAGGGGGTCGAGGTAATACTAAGGAAACAGATTTCCAAGTGATGCTCATCTCAAAATCCTACACCTACCCAATCTTTCGAGTGAAGCCATTGGAAATCTCATATAAGTTCAGTCAATTTCTTCAATGACAGAGACAAAGATCTTCTGGTCTCTGAGGAATTTGTTCTGACTGAGGAGTTAGGAATTCGCTAGTGCGGATTGCCTACACAGTGAGGAACATGGTAGCCCTGAGGAATTCGAACCTCAAATCCGACCGTTGTTGTGCCACGCGCCAGCTGTCCTAAATATCCTACCACCTAACGGTCATATCAGTCAAGGGAATTTATATCTTATCATGTCGGGCTGTTCCCTAGGCTATAAATATCCGCCCCCTACAACCACTAGCTGGTTGGCTGCTCCGAGAGAAACTGACACTTGTCTTTTGAGAGCATCCCATTCCTCCGAGGACTTTGAGCGAAAATCATCGAGTGAGGAAAACCCAAACCTACAAACCCCAAAGTGATTGAGCATCACTGAAGAGATTGTTCCTGTGTGGAACCGACGCTTGTTACCTTTGAGGACTGTGTATCCTCCAGATAGTTAGGCGTCATGGTCTGAGCATTCAAGAGGAATTGTGGATTGCCGAGTCACCAAGTCTGTGAAGGTTTGGAAGTCACCTGTGAAGACTTACCACTACTGTTGGGCGTGGTTTGTGTGATCTTAGCTCAAGGAAAATACGGTGATGACTATGTGTCCGGGACTGTGTGTCCTCGAGTTTAAATACTCAGCCGCTCCAACCAGACGTACAACTGTCACAACAGTTGGAACTGGTCTACCAAATCATTGTCTTCACCAAGCCAACTGGTTCTATTTTCTCAACCCTTTCATTTACTCAGTTATGTGTTGATGTACCTGATCATTACTGTTTGAAGACTTTGACTGAAAACTTTCTCAAATTCCTCAATCCTATTTCTTCAGTCTGTTTGTCTTCATCCTGCTTATCCTGTGTTTACGCTTTCTGTACCTTCGTGTTTGTCTTTCATTTCATCATGATGACTAAGCTGTTACTCTGTTTTGCTTATACCCGAGTACTTATTCCGCTGCAAGTAGTTCTTCACTTAGGAATTTCCTCACCCTGAAATTCCTCAGTGAAGAATTCATAAAAATCGCCTATTCACCCCCCCTCTAGTCGACGTAACGCACTTTCAATTGCGAAGCAAAAGGCAACATTACAAGATAACCAAAGGTTCATTGGAATATCATTCGTATGCTCATAGGGATCGATATGGACGTCCATGTTTCTGCTATGGGTCATTGAATGATCGGTTTCGTTCATTTCTGTAGGTTTCGAACCTACAGGTCACAAGCTTAAGGCAATTACGATCTGCAAAGTGCTAGTAGGCCGAGAGTAATGAGAATAGATTTGTCGAATTGTTTTGTAAATATTCAAAATAGTTTCGAGAGGATCCGGAAGCGTTTCGTGGTCATGGGAAGGGTTTAAGTGAGTATCGGGTAATGCTGGTATTACTGATAATTAATATATAGGTGGATATTGTTTATGGGGCCGTTAAATTATATGTAATATGCTCTAGTAATTGCAATAGGGCATTTATATTTAATTTAATATCAACAGGCCTTAAAAAGCCAAACGATGGACGGCATATTGGGCCACAAGGGCCCAATATGGATGGCGCCCCTCTCCCATGGAAAGAGGAGACGGGAGGCCGAATTGGAGGGAGTTTTCCCCCTCCATGACCGACGCAAGGGGGAAGGGAAACCTTCCCCCCTTGTGGCTGCCCCTCCCTCTTCTCCTAACCTATATATACTAGGGGGTTTTGCTCTATGGAACATATAAGTTTTTGTGCCTCCTCTAGTTCTTCTAGTTCTAGTTGGTCCTAATTGACTAATTAGAGCTAGGTCTAGTTCCTCTGATCCTCATTATTAGAAGCCCAGTGTGGTTCTAATCTCCTCCCTCTAATTTTACGGTGACGGTTAGCTCAAGATGGTGAAGCGCTACCGGTTCATGAAGGTTGCACGCTTGCAACCAAGTAGAGAGGTCGTGCTTTCAGTCTTCGGTTCGAGGGATTTTTCATGGGTGGTTTGCGGAGTCATTCATGGATGGTTCAAGGGACTCCAAGTATGATCTACACCGACACCTTCTTCTTTCGCTACAACTGGGTGACGGTAACGATCGTGATCCACTAGTGCAGAACCGGGCAATAGCACCGGTTCGTAAGGCCCTTTAGTGCCGGTTACATAACCGGCACTAAAGTGTGGTCACTAAAGGCCCCCCCCCTTTAGTACCGGTTCAGCATGAACCGGTGCTAAAGGGCAACCACGTGGCACGAGCCAGCTCCGGGGTCGGAGCCCTTTAGTACCGGTTGGTAACACCAACCGTACTAAAATGTTTGGGGGTTTTTGGTTTTATGATTTCTTTTCATTTAATTTTGTGTTTTCCATTTTAATTCTTTTTCGCTTTCACCCTTAGATATATATATATAATAACTCATGCATGCTCGCATCATTCATCATCATATATAATAACAAGTCCTACTAGCTAATTAATCAAGCATCATCATACAACTTCTACTCGTTATTAATAATAAGTCATACGATCATCATCCTCATAGTCATCGAACCCAACCCTACATAATTGTTCTTAGCACATGATCATCAAGATCGTAGGATCGGACCTAAACACACTTAAGGTAAAATAGCATAAAACAATATAGACCACGACTCTCCATTATGAAGAATGGAGATCATCCTGTCTCCAATTCTTGCGCCTCGCTTCCTTTTGCTTCCAAGAAGCTTCTTACGACTGTCCATACATTTTTCCATCCTTTGATTGTCATGTCTCCACTTGTTTTAGAAATCCGGTATGGACAGTTGAGATTCAGAGGATGACCTGGATATATGTTCAAAACACGAAGGCTGCCGCCATTACGATACATCAAATGAGGCACACAATCCTCTCGGATTCTCTGTTGAAAAACATAGTAATAACTTCGTAGTTAGCAATGATGTACTAGTTTTAGAAGTATGCAAAAAGATGCACGGATGTCGTAATAGTAATAAAACTTACCAGGGCATCTCCATGGTAGTTATCAGAGTTCAACACGTGCACTAGTGGCACGTATTGACCATAATGTTGAGGAGTTCGATTGTAGATATTGTAATTCTCAATATCATTACAAAATCCAACCAGATGAGTTTTCTCCTTGTAAGTTAACTCAGAGCCATCGGTGTAGTAAGTTCTATCTACCATCTTCTCGCACATTCTTTGATACTTCAAAATAAGCTGTCAATGGAAATAAGCTGTCAACTATTTTGAAATGAACAATATAAGTTCTATTAATAATTAACTATGTTTGAGAAACTCACATAGCGGTAGAACTGGAGGAGTATCAACAAGGACCCAAATGTCCATATTGTCTTGCTCGATTTCAGGATCACCAAGATCCATGGTGACAAGCATACCCTCATCAAAACCATACAATTTGCAAAATGCTTCCCAATTTTTGCAACCAAAATGGGTTACGCTCTCAGCATTATACAACTTTACTTCAAAATCCACATCATGATGGGTCCTTAGGTGAATTTTCTTCGTTTCAAAATTTTCATGGTCTTCAAAATCCATCCTCTCCAAGACATAGCGTCTTGCATGGCATGGGATTAACTATACTCGAATTGTAAAAGATGAAAATTACACGTTGAAATAGTGGAAGTCATGCTTAATTATGAAAAAACACTTGTCGTTCGCTATGCATCGCTTCAACTTCAAGGTCTCCTCGAGCTTAATGTGAAGCACCGACCATCGTCCGTGTGAGGCCTGTCAGCACTCACCTCGATCGTCGTGGCACCATCAGCACTCCCAGGAGACTTTCGTCCTCAGATGATAACATTTCCTATACCGTTCATAATTCAAAGACTAAATTAGATCATTATTATTCAACTAATCATATAGTAAAATAAACTACTTCTATAGTAAAATGAACCAGTTTTATTAAATCAACTAGTTCAACTACTAAGCACTTACTATAAATAGAATAATGTAGTACTTACTAAAAATAAACAAGTTTCCCTAGTTCTGACTAAGTCCATTAAACACTTTCTAAGTAGTCCATTAGTCCATCTAACTATATATTCACTTGACATTACTATATATTTAAATTTTCTATCTAATTCATCTAACATTCGACATTAATCTAACATTTATATAAACTCAAAATATATAAAAAATTAAATAAACAAAAAAACTCATTAACCTAGTTATATTAATTATTGAACTAGCTCAAATCTCATATACCTAAATTTTCTTACTAAAAATAAACTAGTTATATTAATTATTGAACTAGTTCTAATCTCTAGTTCGACAATTTTACTATCTAGCTAGCTAATTCATCTAACATTCGACATTAATCTAACATTCGACATTAATCTAACATTCGACATTAATCTAGTACGTATGTGTGTATGTGTGTGTATGCGTGTGGTATATGTGTGTGTGTGTGTGTGTAGGCCAGCTGCCCAGACGTGACGAAAGCGGGCGCCCATGACGGGCGGGGATGACAGCTGTGGGCGTTTGGCGGCGGGGACGGACGAGGCGGCGTTGGGGAGGACGGCGGCCGGTACGTGAGGAGAGAGAGCGAGATACGTCACGGACGGCGCTGGACGGCGATGGACGATGGCGCAGCGGGCGTTTGGCGGCGGCGGCAACGACGACGACGACGACGGGCGGCGGCATTTACGGGAGCGGCACGCGAGAGAGGTTGACGAAAGAAGTGGGGAGATGTAACAGCAATTTCGTCAGTGCTGTATATATAAGGTGAGCCTTTAGTACCGGTTGGAGCCACCAACCGGTACTAAAGGCCAGGCAAAGAGGCGGGAAGAGCAGGCCTTTAGTACCGGTTGGTGGCTCCAACCGGTACTAAATGGTGGTCTTTAGTACCGGTTGGGGCCACCAACCGGTACTAAAGGCCTCGCGCTGCCACCCCAAAGTTTAGTCCCACCTCGCCAGGCGAAGGGCAGCCGCACTGGTTTATAAACCCAGCAGCGGCTACCTCTTCGAACTCCTCTATATAGCAGGCTTGTGGTCCTAAATTCTGTGCGCTGCCCTGTGAGTCTGCTGGGCCTTTAAGGCCTGTAATTGCACTCCTGTGGCCTAGCAGGCCCATTGCAGCAGCTCAATTTTTTGTAGTTTTTTTCTTTCGCTATTTTTTCTTCTATTTCTTTCTGCGTAGTTTTTTGTATAGTTTTTCTTTTCTGTTATATTTATTTTCTTCTATTTATTTGTGAGTAGTTTTTCATCTAGTTTGCCAAAATTCAACATTTTCAGAGTTCATTTTGTAGTGATTTTAAATTTCACGGTCATTTTGTAAACGATTGAAAAATATCAAATATATTTTTTTCTTTTCTGCTTTATTTCTTCTTCTATTTATTTCTGAGCAGTTTTTCTTTTCTGCTATATTTATTTTGTTCTATTTATTTCTGACTAGTTTTTTATATAGTTTTTCTTTTCAGCAATAGTTTTTTTTTCTTTCTGCTATTTTTTCTTTTCTGCTATTTTTCTTTTCTGCAAAACTTGATGGTCAAAGTCTGGAGTTATAACCAAAGTTAAAAAAAGAAATGCCGACGTGCAATTAGTTTTTGCCATAATGTAAGAAGTCCGGAGTTGTAATAAGTTATTAAAAATAAAAAGAGGTGCAATGCTCGTTAATTTGTTTCAAGCCTTTCAGAATTAGTGTAAATTGCACTGCGCATAGCTCCGTGCAATCTACCATATTCCTGAAGGCTTGAAGCTAAGCAACGTGAGCATTGAGCCTCTTCTTCATCGTCTCTGCACTCAGGGCTTATAAACCGCTCCTAGTCCCTCTCTCTTGGCGAGGTGGGACTAAACTTTGGGGTGGCAGCGCGAGGCCTTTAGTACCGGTTGGTGGCCCCAACCGGTACTAAAGACCACCATTTAGTATCGGTTGGTGGCCACCAACCGGTACTAAAGGTGGTGCGCTTAAAATAGTTATGGCAAATGAAGGCAGAAATGGTTGAAAGTTGATGGCGTCGCTTTGAATGGTGCATACTGAATGCACAAAAAGTCTGGAGTTGTAATAATTTTAAAAAATGAAATGCCTTTGTATAACATATGAGTTTAATTTCGTCCGAAACCTGAATACTTCGAAAGAGATTGTCCATTTTGTGAACGAAGTGCATCTAGTTTTTGCCGTAACCCTCTCTACTTTTTTGAACAATCTATGTGGGTGAAATGATGATACCATGCCAAGTTTCAACTTTTTCAGAGTTCATTTGTAGTGCTTTTCAATTTCCAGGTCATTTAGTTCTCAAAACAAATCATTGAATGCATGAAAAATAGCAAATGAAGGCAGAAATGGTTGAAAGTTGATGGCGCCGCTTTGAATGGTGCATACTGAGCGCAAAAAAATATAAGAGCATTTACATCATGATCTTATATTTCTTTACAATCTAAATTGTCAATATGATCATATAACATCAAAAATACTTTGATCATCAATGATCTTTGTGTGTACAATCTGAATTGTCAATATGAGTCATCAACGATTTATAAACCGATGAAGACTCATATTGAGGCCACAAATTCTACACATAGAGTTCAATGAAGACCAAGTGCTTATGATAGTTTGAGAAATAACATATTTAAGATGGTAAAAGGCTTGTTAGGGGAGCGAGGTGGGACTAATTAAAACATCCTGCCATTAACCTCATTAGTACCGGTTCGTGGTACGAACCGGCACTAAATGGTGATGGTGGGGCCATAGCCTGACCGCAGGTTGACACGGCCTCTTTAGTACTGGTTCGTGGCATGAACCGGTACTAAAGGTTCGCCACGAACCGGTGCTATTGATCGGCCCCACGAACCGGCACTAATGTATACATTAGTACCGGCTCAAATTCAAACCGGCACTAATGTGCTTCACGTATGACCCTTTTTCTACTAGTGATCCCAACCCATTATGCATCTTCATATTGATATTGGGTGTGCGTAGGTTTTCTACTATGTTTCGCAATGGCAGCCACACGAGTTGCCACTATTTTCCTTCTTCCAAGAGGAAAACATTGAGTAATTCCCATGCACTGATCCAAGCTGAAAGGGTATAGTAGGCTGAAAGTACTGAATCAAAGCATAGTCGAATCAATTCATGAAATTTCCAAAGAATAAATGATCAATGGATTCACCCAGGTACAAAATATGCAATGTTTCTACCCACCACCCCAATGTTGGCATGGTGTCTCTCATTAGTATCTTGTGTTTCAATAGTAACCATGATAAGACCCTAATCCTGGGTGGGATCTGTATTAATTTTGTAAAGGAAACAACAACTGTGAAAAGGAATAGATGATTACAATTGGTGATAGAAGGATTTGACAGTAGAACATTTAGACAGATAAGGCATCAAAGTAAAGGCATATTTTCATTAGGAAAGGGAGAAGTATGTCATAAGGTTTCGAAGATCCACCATGTGCTCCAGGCACATGATATCTCCTTTTTATTGATCCCGTATTGGAACAGAAAACAGTATCCCACACCTATTTCCCCAGAAATGACCCTGGGTTATCGAACCCAGAGAGGAAGATTCCTTGAAGCGATGGTCTCTAGCAAGCTTTCGTCAAAGTGTCAAATCCAGTTTTTGACCAGATTAGCAAGCAAATAGTGATTCAAACACCTATAATAAAAAGAGGTACGGATATGAGGTCTTATGCTTACAACCTTGTATCTGCGATGGGATCAAAGAAGATATTAGTTTCTGCGCTGGAAGTCACCTGTCGAGATGTGCTTGTTACGGATCGAAGTGGGGGCGGGGGGTGTCCAAATAAAATCTTGACTGGGACGAGTCCTGCATCAAGAATCAGTTGTCCTACCACATGCCCTATCCATCCCGCGGGGTTGCCTCGATAATTATGATAATGAAATCAGAAAAGAGCTTTGGGCGTTTAATGACTACACCTCATTTCTCCCCAAGGATTTGATCCATGTTACCCTACTAAACCTTATCGTCACCTGTGTTCGGTATAACACTTCACGGTACAGTTAAGAAACATCCCAGTGAGCTTCAGTACAGTTTGACAAGGTTTTCCCCTTTTGGTCCATAAAAATTGAGAAGTCGATGTGTATGGGATGTGCAACAGTGCAAGCGATGTGTGTATGACCTATGTATAGCTCAGTTGATCTTTGATGTAGACATTTTCCCCCTTTGAGTTTCAGTAGAGAATATCACCAAGTAATCAAGTGACATGGTGAGTATTAGGGCTTGGGGTCTACCATTGCATGCCACCTCAGACGAAGCTGCAGCGCTACCCACGCCCTCGCCCGGCTGGCGAACCCCATGAGTGATCTTGTCGCAAGTTTTCAGCAGCCATCGGTTGCACTAGAGTGTGAGGCGCACCTTGTCGTGAGTCTTTCGGTCATGAGTTAACTCTCCTTCATTTGTTTTTTATGCGGTCTAGCTGCGGACGGTTGGCTTGTTGTGCATAATTGTTGGTTAATTATCTTACACATCAGTGTCAGTCATGTTTAAACATCTTCATAATAACATATGCGAAGGGAAATCCATAAATAATTCTCAAGTGCGAGGTTTATCTCAATATAATTGAGCGCAACTTCTTGCCCATTGCGTATTACATGGAACATTGACAAATGGAAGTAGATGATATATTGTAATAGCTCCACTCTCGTTAGACTAACATAAGGGCAATTGTTATCTCTATGGCTGATTGCCTGATTCACACATGTTACCGTGAAATGAAATGGGTCGAGGAATCGACCTTGATGAGCCATCTGTCACCGGCCTCTTGCTTGCAATGTAAAAGCCAGAGCTTTCAAATTTTATACAGTAAGCAGTATACCTTTGGATATTTAATTCGCCTCTGCAAGCATTTGCTCTTGTCTGCCAGAAATAGATACATGGTGCCTACTCTGATCTAATTAACAAGCTATATTGGAACCTACCAAGTACATACCAAGCTAGTAAATACAGCAATTGAAGATAGCTCTTGTACCTTGTGGGTGTGGCTATACAAACTTGATCAGACTTTACAAAATTTGACTACAGAGAACTCTGGTACGCTCCCTAGAACCGAATAATTTGACTATAGAGTTCTAATATTTTTTGTCATTTACAAAAAATAATTGGTTAACATGACCAAATGCTCCCTAGAGCCGAATTGAGTACTCTCGCCATTTCAAATATTTCTAAATAAAGTCAAAAGACACAAACTTTGACCAAGTTTTTTGAGAAAAACATTTACATCTATAATGGCAAGTATATATCTTTAGATTCATTATAAGAAGTATTTTCATATTTTAGATATTTGGAATTATAGATATAAATAGTTTTTTCTATAAACTTGGTCAAAATTCACAAACTTTGACTTTAAAAAAATTATATGCACTATATTATGAAACAGAGCGAGTATTTGAATTTATACCAAAAATCGATGGCTCTATCTTTTACAATGCAGGCAAGAGGCCGATGACAGATAGCTCATCCAACTTGCTTAGTCGAGGCATTTCATTCTGTGGAAACATGCATGAATTACCCACTGAACTAACATTTTAACCTATGATCAACAATACTATATAAGATAATTAACTAACAATTACGGACAACAAGTGAGCAGACCGTAATGAAATCACGTAGAAAATAAATAGATGAGACTTAACTCACGACTGAAGAACGACGCGGCAAAGCACGTGTCACAGTCTAGTCAATAACATATGTAGGAAAAGTAGGCACCGAGAAATCAGGGGGAACCATATGCTTAGAAACAAGAACAAGGGGATTCACTGCCTCGACATGGCATCTAGATGGCACAACCTACAGACGATGACCAGAATAAATTGACCACTCTTCTTGTCGTTCTTATCCAGAACATGCATATGGTTGGAGATGATCAGGCCATAGCCTACAGAAGAGAAGCTATAATCATGTTTTCACCAACTCTTTACCAATTGGGAACCCGAGTTTCTCCAAGCTCTGCATATAACCAATTACCTTATTTAAATGTTGTCCGAATGGATTGCCTCCCTTCAGTATGCATTCTAAAGGTTCTATTAAGACATCATACTTATCAGTTCTAGCATGTGCCTGGAAAATGCAGTTGAGACTCTTAATCATATTGTAAGCCTTGACATTCTTGAATTGTTGTTGCAAATCTGGTAATATAGGCAAGCATCAAACATTTGATCACAATATTCATCACATGATATCGGATATGCATTCTTAACAGTAGCAGTTGCATCATCAGGTTCTTCTGGTTCCATATAGGCAGGCATTACTCAGTAGCTGCAACATTTGGTCTTTCGATCTGCAATTATTACTATAATATACATATAACCTATACTTTTATTTCTACTCATAAGATTTCCAAAAGAACCTGGACTAGTAGTAGTGCATTTTTTTTGTAGTTGTCGGTGTACAAAAGTATGGGTGTTTTTGTACCCCTTACATGTGCACGGGCAGTCGCAGCCACCCCGCCGGCAAGGCCTGGCGAGGCAGAGGAAGACAACAAAAGGCAAGGCAGGCACAAAGAACATCAAAGGCAAGTACTCAGAGCAGCAAGCAGCAAGAGGCAAGCAGGGCCACGCCCGGCAACAAGCCTTGCCGAGGCGACCTGCGAAGCCCCCGGCAAGTCCCTTGCCGGGGCAGCTTCCAGAGAGACCAGCAAGGCCACAACCCTTGGGGTTGAGAGCTTTGACACCATCGACCATGTTCAAGATCAAGGCTTGGAGAGCACATGCCTGGTGGCATGCGGCTCCTCACAAAGGTCGACAACCCACAAGTCCACGTGGGGCCAAACGATAAAAACCCCCGGCAAGACCCTTGCCGGGGACGACTCCAAGGCCCCCGGCAAGCCTTGTCGGGGACGATCGCTGGGCTGCGGCCAGGCCCACGCTCGGCAGGGTTCCGCCACCTCACCACCACTCCAACACGACGATAAGCATGACAGCTAAACAGGCGCCTGCGTGGCGGCATGCAGATCTTCGCGGAAGCTTACCACTTAGCCAACACAGCAGCTGGTTGGCCAGCGTGGCGCTGCATGCCTCATCGGCCCAGACGCGTGGCAAGATGAGGAGGAGCGGCGAAGGACAGGATCGATTTTGTTGCCGTCCCCAATAAAGCGAGAGGACACGTAGGCATCGTATTAAATGCGCTTGTCCTATGATGATCGGGCGATAAGCTTGGATCGCTATAGCTTGACACCTCATGTGTGCCACTGTGGCAACCCTTTGTGTATAAAAGGAGGCCCAAGGCGCACAGGGAGAGGATTCAGACCTTTGGACAAAGCACGCATCATAGCTAGTTTAAAAGCTCAAGAACACTCAAATAACCAGATAAAGCAGGACTAGGGTATTACGCATGATCGCGGCCCGAACCTGGATAAAAATCCCCTGTGTCCTAACAGCTCGACCTGCTCTTCATGCAACTTACCCCCCGCCGAACATAGAAGGGATCCTTGTGACCCCATAGGTGATCGGTTTCCCCGACATCTTTGGCGCGCCAGGTAGGGGGCCGTAGTTGTGAGAATCTGGTCCGTTGGTTAGGGCAGCAGCGCCCTCATCTCCATGGCCGCAACGATGATCTGCACAGCAGTAAAAAGCTAAGCTATCTCAACCCTGAGTAATTCTTCCTTTTTTATGAGATTATCCACCTCGATGGTTTCGGTCCTTGTATGGAGAACCTGCACGCGGAAGGAACCCTGTCGCGATTGGCAACACCCCTGTTCTGTTTCGAGTCCGCTCAACAGTTCGGGTGCCGCGCTATGTTAAGAATGGTGGGGTGCCTTACCGTAATCAACAGCGCCCCTATTCTACCTCGAGTCCGCTCGACAGTCCAGGTGCTGCGCCAAGAGCGCCAGGGTAGCCCGCAGGCGTTGACGCCCTCCGTAGGTTGCTAAGGATCCGTCCTTCTAGCACCTATGGCAAGGGGTGCACGTGCCGGCAGGCCTGTCCAATTAAGCGTAGGGTGCCCAAAATAAAAGGATGGACTAGAATGAGAAGATAATATGCAGCTAGTTCAGAGTACAGCAAAAGTTATATTACATCAAAAGTTGCCGTGATTCTAACTTAAGATAATCTGTCTTGGGTATGGACTCGCAGAAACTACAAGGGGCGAAGCAGTTAATCCCGGCACTGGCCCTCCAGCCTCGCGACTCCGCTGACGCAGCTGATGATGGGCTCGATGCGTTCCTCGAGCGCCTGGCGGTCGACGTTCTCCGGCAAGCTGTCGAGCGCCTGAGCAAATTCGACGATGGGGTTCCAGTGCGCCACCTTGGTGAGCACCTTGACCAAGGCGTCCCGGCAAAGCTACCGGGACTACTCGGCGAGGTAGGCTGCCCTGGTAGACTAGAACAACTTCAAGGCGGCAAGGACACGCTTGAAGAACTCGGATAGCCTGGCACTCTCGACCACTCTCGCTTCATGGGAGAACCTGAAGTTTGTCATGCCCATGGCAGCCAGCTGCGTGGTCATCTGCTCCGCAACGTCCACAAGGTTGCTGGTCCAAAGCTTCGTGTACTCCACAAGCTCGTTGTGGGAAGTAGCGGTAGTCTTCAGCAGCAGTTGTTCGTCCGCGAGATCTTTGGCTAGGATCTGCTCACGGGCTCTGGACTCCGAGAGCATCTTCTCCTGGCTGCCCAGCTTCAGCTTCAGATCTTGATGGACTCATTGGCCGTGGAGAGCAGCTTGGTTTTGTCAGATATGGTGGTCTGCATCTCCGCCAGGTCGTAGAGAGTCTTCTCTTTGTCGCCCTTGAGCGTAGAGATCTCTTTGGTCAGCTCTTCCAGGCTCTCCTCCGGCCTCTCCACCTTGCCGGCCAGCTCAGCCCTGGTGGCCTCGGCCGCTTCAGCATGGTCGATGGCCTCTTTCAGCTTGCCGGCGTGGTCAAGGGCCAGGGCATCGAGCTCCTCCTGGTGCTTCTGCGATAGGTCTTGAGTCCGCTGCGCGACGAGCCGCTCGATCTCCTCGTCCTTGGCGCGAAGCGTGGTGGCAAGCACCGCTTCGCGAGCGACCAAGTCCTCCTCCTGGACATCGAGTGAGATGCGGTGCTGCGTCTGATCGGACTCGTCCTTGGCAGCTTTGGCCTTTGCCACCTCATGCGCCTTGTCAAAGTCAGCTTGCTTGAAGAGGAGGTCCCGCTGGCGCTCGTTCAGCTGGACTTGGGAGGCCCTCAGATCCTCCCAAGCCTCGTCGAACCAGGTTTTCATCTGGGCGACGCGCTCCTGGAAATCCGCCTCGGCCTTGTCCACGGCCGCCATTCTGGAGTCTGCCTTCTCCTTGCGAGCCCAGTGGAGAGCCTATATCTTGTGGAAGTTAGCACCCATGGCTTGAAGGAGTTGGTCCTCCTTGGAGATGCCGCCGCTGACGCTCGGTTCATCAACAACCTGGAGCCCAGCGGCGGTGAGGATTTCCTCGTCACCCCACCCCCCTAACCGGAGTCTTGGCGCCTGCCTCTCCTGGAATGTTGACAAAGAGGTTGTCGCCAATCTTCAGGTACCTGCTCGGGCAGGGGCTGAGGAGGAGGAAGGTTGGTCATTGACCACCTCCTCCCTGGCAGGTTCCTTGGCGGCCTCGTCAGCGGTGGCCCTATCGACCTCCCTGGCAGGACCCGCGGCGGCCTCCTCAGCAGCAGCCTTGTCGGCCTCTCCGACAGGCTCCTCAGCCACCTCCTGCCCGACAAGATCCTTGCCGGCCTCCCCGGCAAGCTCCGCGGTGGCCTCTTCAGTGGGTCCCTTGGCGGCCTCCTCAGCAGTAATGGTGGTGGCCTCAACCTCGGCGTCCCTGGCAGTCTCCATGATCACCTCAGGAGAAGGAGAAGGAGAAGGAGAAGGGGAAGGGGAAGGGGAAGGGGAAGGGGGAGAAGGAGATGGAGAAGGAGAAGGTGAAGGAGCAGGAGAAGGAGAAGGAGAAGGAGAAGGAGAAGTCGACGTCTGCCCGATCCGCTAAGGGAGAATCTGAGGCTAAGAGAAGGAAAAAGGCAAAATCAAAATCGGAAAGAGTTCAAAACAGAGAGAAAGGAAGAAGCTAAGACAGCGGATAGCAAGGAGCAGAAGGCGCCTACTTACCCACAACAGGTGGGGAGGATGTGTCCTCCTCCCCGGTAACGTCTGCCGCCGGGACAGGGTCACCGACACATGTACCCGCCTCCACCTCCTCCGAGCGCAAGGGCTCGTCGATAGGTGCCCTTGCTGGGGACGCCCCTCTGGTCAGCATGGTTGATGGGGGCGGTGTGTCGATGGCGGCCCTTGGGGAGTCCTCCTGCTCCCGTTCCCTTCCTGCAAATCCGGCAAGGTTACTAGTGAGAAGACGTGCTCCAACACCCGCCAACAAGAGATAGATGGAAAACTCACGTTGGGGGCTGCGCCGGGGGCTGGACTCCGGACTGGTAAAGATCACCCCCGATGCACGAGGGGTGCTTGCCGGGGGCTCAGTACTCGTCGAGGCTCTGGCCCTTTTCGCCCTCTAGGCCAGCGTCTCCGCGTCACTACCAACAATGAAATGAGGTTAAATTCAAGTGATTCAGCTAAAGGATCAGGGAATGGATGGACGGAGCAGAGTGCATTCTCGTCCTCCTCATCTTCTGCCTTCCTCTTCCTCCTCGGGCTAAACGACCCAAGGTCATATTTGCCCACTGGGACGGAGCCCGCCAGGGGAGGAGATGGAGTCCTTATGCGCCCAGCCGCAAGAGAAGCGGCGGCGCGTCTGCTAAGGAGGAGGACGCAGCGCCACGCCTGCTCGAAGAAGAGGCGGCAGCCGCGGCTTTCTTCAACGCTGCGGCCCTCTTCGCTGCTGCGCCCGCCTCCAGTGCCTCCGCGACTGCGCGCCTCGTCTGGCGCATGGGCCCTACCCGGGCCCCTTGCCGCTGTGTGGCCTTTCCGGGGCGAACTGGCTCGTTGGAGCCGACCCGTCGCAAGATGCGCCTTTTCTTCGGGGCTGGGGACTCGTCCGCCCCAGACGCCTCCTCGGCCAACTCTTCGGCTGCCCCGACGCCCGTGCCGCTGGTCTCTCCGGTGGGCTCCACCCACTTGAGGAATCTTTGTTCCTCTTCGTCCTCCTTGGCCTCGCGTCCTCCACGGCGCCATAGCTGCCGGCCTCCGCGGCAAGATCCGCCTCCTTCGCCCTGGTGGCAATATACGCCAGCTCTTGAGTGGTGGTGGGGTGGATGAGTTCTGGCTCGTCACGGCCGTGGCCCTCCGACAAGTTGTTGAAGAACTGTTGTACATTCTCCACCTTTGGCTCGGCCCAGGTTGGGTCCAGGCCATGAGCGTTGAAGGCGGGCATCATGGCAATAATCTTGGTCTGGCGAGAGTTATTGCTCATCGGGTGCACCCTTGCCGGCAACCTGAATGGGTGGCCTTTCTTGCCGGCCTTTGCGGCCCTACCAACCCACTCAGTGTTGCCGTCCTCGTCCGCCTTGAGCTGGAAGAGCCTCTTGCAGATGGATGCTTGTTGCATCACAGTGAAGTTATGCTTTAAGCCGAAGTGGAGCCTCATGACATCCGCTGCGTTCCTGAAATCCCAAGCCGGCCTCCCCTTCTGGTGCAAAGGAGCGATGCGGCGGCGAATGAAATCGGCCCCAACCATCTCTAGTGTGAGGCCAGTAGAGACGAGGTGGAGGATCCTGGTGGTGGCGACCATGAGCTTCGTGTCGTTGGGGTCAGAGTCGCTCCAGTCGTCGCCGTGGACCGGCGGGCTCTAACGGACCTCGCAGAAATGATGTGGATCTTCCTCCTCAATCCAGCACCACCGACCCCGCCATTCGTCCCATCGCTCCTTCTGGAAGCCCTCCGGATATGCACCCTTGCACAGAGGCCTCAGGATCCAAGCGACGGAGCCAGAAATGGCGTCCCCTTGTTGAATTCGGGGGAAGAAATAATGACGGAAGAGCGCCGTGCTGGGGTAGAATCCGGCGAAGCCCTCGCAGATATGGGCAAAGAGGGCCATGCACGCCACCGCATTCGGCGTGAATTCCAGGAGATGGAAGCCATAGGTGTGCATGATGTCATTGAAGAAATCGGAGAAAGGGGGGCAGAGGCCGCAGGAAAAATAGTCGACGAAGAAGGGGTAAACCTTCGGGCCGGCCTTGGCAAAGGGGGGCAGGAATGACCTTGGTGGCGGGATGACCCGTCGTCGGAGGGAAGAGGGCGTGCACCTTCCGCATCTTCACCAGCTCGCTCTCCGGCAACTCCTTCCCTGCGGCGGCCTTGGCCGCTTTCTTGCCCTTGCTAGCCTTGGGCGCCATGGCGGCTATGGAGGGGCAAGGGATCGAGAGGCGATGGAGGCGCGGCGGCGGCGAGGAGAGGCACAAAGCTCTGGTTCGGATTTGGGAGAGAAGAGGGGAATGGCGGTTCCGAGATTGGAGAAATGGAGGAGGTAAATGAGCAGTGCCCTCGTGGTTTTTCCTTTTTATGGGGAAGGCACGAGCCAGCTCTTTACCATTTACTACAAGATGACGCATGCGTGCCACGCCCATCCCACGCACGACCCCCATGTCACGAACCCGATGCGAGTGGTGGGGAAGCACAACTGCCAGAAAGATCGTGGCGGTTCGCCTCTGCCATGCCCGCCCGCGCACCGTTTTGGGCCTGGCCCAACTATGCCCTGCGCTTACGTGTGGCCCAGGCCCGGGGGCTCCTGTCGGTGTACAAAAGTATGGGCGCTTCTGTACCCCTTACTTGTGCACGGGCGGTCGCAGCCACCCCCGCGGCAAGTCCTGGCGAGGAAGAGGAAGACAACAGAAGGCAAGGCAGGCACAAAGAACATCAAAGGCAAGTACTCAGAGCAGTAAGCAGCAAGAGGCAAGCAGGGCCACGCCCGGCAACAAGCCTTGCCGAGGCGACCTGCGAAGACCCCGGCAAGCCCCTTGCCGGGGCAGCTTGCGAAGAGACCCGCAAGGCCACAGCCCTTGGGGTTGAGAGCTCTAACACCATCGACAATGTTCAAGATCAAGGCTTGGAGAGCACATGCCTGGTGGCATGCGGCTCCTTACGAAGGTCGACAACCCGCAAGTCCACATGGGGCCAAACGATAAAGACCCCCGGCAAGACCCTTGCCGGGTATGACTCCAAGGCCCCCGGCAAGCCTTGCCAGGGACGATCGCTGGGCCGCGGCCAAGCCCGTGCTCGGCAGGGTTCCGCCACCTCACCACCACTCCAACACAACGATAAGCATGCCAGCTAAACAGGTGCCTGCGTGGCGGCATGCAGATCTTCGTGGAAGCTTACCACTTAGCCAACACAATAGCTGGTTGGCCAGCGTGGCGCTGCATGCCTCGTCGGCCCAGACGCGTGGCAAGACGAGGAGGAGTGGCGAAGGACAGGATGGCTTTCGTTGCCATCCCCAATAAAGCGAGAGGTGTCGGTGTCAAAATCGGCGGATCTCGTGTAGGGGGTCCCAAACTGTGCGTCTAAGGCTAATGGTAACAGGAGGCGGGAGACACGATGTTTACCCAGGTTCGGGCCCTCTCTATGGAGGTAATACCCTACTTCCTACTGATTGATCTTGATGATATGAGTATTACCAAAGTTTATCTACCACGAGGTCGTAGATGCTAACCCTAGAAGCTAGCCTATGATTATGATTGTTGTCATCCTACGGACTAAACCCTCTGGTTTATATAGACACTAGAGGGGGCTAGGGTTACACAGAGTCGGTTACAGAGAAGGGAATCTACATATCCGAATCTCCAAGCTTGCCTTCCATGCAAAGGAGAGTCCTACCCGGACACGGGACACAGTCTTCAATCTTGTATCTTCATAGTCCAACAGTCCGGCATAAGTATATAGTCCTGCTGTCCGAGGACCCCCCCCCTAACCCGGGACTCCCTCAGTAGCCCCTGAACTAGGCTTCAATGACGATGAGTCCGGCGCGCAGATTGTCTTTGGCATTGCAAGGCGGGTTCCTTCTCCAAATACTCAAAAGAAGATCTTGAACACAAGAAGCGTGTCCGGCTCTGCCAAACAAATTCCACATACCATCGTAGAGAGCACAATATTCCACGAGTCTAATCTGCTGACAACTTTTCCCTAGCATGACATCACGCCACGGCCCGGTTATTATTCAAACCATTTTTCCAACCTGCCACTACATGTCTTGCGAGGCGGTTTTATTGGCATGTCTTGTCGAAGCAGAGATCGTGTCCCCCTTATTACAGGATTCTCATCAATACGGGCGTGGGTAACCCAACCGTGCCACTAGTACGACTCCTTGGTTTAGGCAAGTTCCAAACGGCCGCGTGGAGGACACTTGACATTCATCCTCTTTATAAAGAGGTCAAGACCTATCCTTTTCTTTCCACGCCTGATCCTTCCCATCTCCCACCTCGAGTTCTAACACCCAAGGTTTAGTCCAAGCGATCCGGACCTTCAACCATGTCCGGATCCAACCTTCAAGGCCGGTGGATGGCCTCTTCCGTCACAGAGGAGGACATCAAGAAGCTTAGGGAGGCTAGGTATCTAACCGCCGAAATCCTTCACAGGCTTCCTGCTCAAGGGCAGGTTATCCCTACTCTCAAACCCAACGAGAGCGTCGTGTTCATCTCCCACTTCCTCCGAGGGCTAGGCTTCGGTCTTCATCCCTTTGTTAGAGGGCTCATGTTCTATTACGGGCTGGATTTTCATGATCTAGCTCCAGACTCCTTCCTTCACATCTCAACGTTCATCATTGTGTGTGAGGCCTTCCTCCGTATTACCCCACACTTCGACTTATGGCTCAAGAACTTCAATGTGAAGCCGAAGATGATCGACGGGCGACACGCGGAGTGCCGAGGCGCTATAATAAGCAAAGGTGTCGATGCTTTATGGACAAAGGGTTCTTTCCCGGAAGTTTTCGACCTATGGCAATGGGAGTGGTTTTACATCACAACACCTCGAGGGAGGAAGTGGGCGGCCGCCCCAGCCTTCCGCTCTATCCCTCTGCCACAACTTGCATCATGGGTCAACAAGGGGCTGGACTAGGGATCGGTTGATGACGTGCGGACATTGCAAAGCTGCATTCAGGATCTCCTCAAGAAGGATATCAGTATTGTCAAAGTAATTCAAGTAATGCTAGTTCGTCGGGTCTTGCCGTGCCAACGTCGACCTCTCCGTATGTGGGAGTTCAACCCGGAAGGACCGCGAACTGTTCAGCACTTCTTTGGCAGGACGCTCGAAGGAATGTATCGATTATTCTTTGGATCACGAATAAAGTGTCTGGTCACCACAGAGGATGCGGGCCTCAACTGCAACCGTCCAGATACCCAAGTAATTAATTCCGCGATCGAACATGCTGTCATTATATTTGTCACAACATTACTTCTGAAAAACCACCCTCGTCCAAGACTGGATAAGAAAGGCGGAGAGAATCAGGTGTTCGGCCCCTCCGTTCAAAGATTCGCCGGATCCTGTACTAACCAGGATGCTGGCTTGCGCACCTTATCAAGTGCCATCAAGGGAGGACAAGGAGAAGAATGGGGAAGCCAAAAGCGGACTTCATGATGGAAGTATGTTATGCATCCTAATCGGGGAAATTAGAACCCCCGTGTCGGAGGATGAACGGGGAGGATAATCTAGCATCCCCTCTCCCCACGGGAAGAAAAGGACCGCCCCTGAAGACTTGGAAGCAGAGGTCTCCAAACAAGGTAAGAAACCTTCATCAGGGTCCCTGCCTTGGAGGGCAACATTGCTGCACAAAGCTCACAGGGGGGCCAGCCGTTAACTGAGCCGTAAGTGAACAAAGGTGCTTAGTAAGCATACCCCGTTCTTTTCCTGAGAATAACAACCGAGACATATGTTTTGCAGTTCGGCTCATATCCTCCGTCCACAATGTTCGTCCTCGGGGGATGTTCTTCCGGAGATGATGGAGAGAGAAACGCCTCCTCATACTTCTCCGCCTCATGAGGCGGACGATCCTAAGGTGTCGTCCCAGAGGATCTCTCCCGATCCGCAAAGACCGGAAGGTAACTTTTCGGCTGTCCAAAGTCCGGGGTTTTCGGCTCCTAGAGAGACCAAAAGAAAAAGCCCCGAACTGTCTGATATACAACCGGACACATTGATGGGTCTTCTGCAGCAAGCGGCTATCTCAGAGGCACATCGTACCTTAATGGGTACGGTGGTTGAGAAGATATCATCCGCAAAAAGCGGGATGAATGAGGCTCTTACGAGCCTGCTAAGAGGGTTTGAGGTACGCAAAGTGATATTCTTTGATTGTACCGTAAACGCAAGGTGCACTTTGCATAGATAGTAGCCCCTGAGACTCTGGTTGCCATCCGGACGAGGCAACCAGAGGATCATAGTCTCTGGTAATGATGGTGCCAATTTTGTGTGCAGGCGGCTGCAGCTCCAGCGGCTGACTGGACTGCTGAATTTGCCGAACTGAGGCGGCAACTTGAGGTGGCGGATGCGGACATCACGCTTGTTGATAACCCACAAGTATAGGGGATCGCAACAGTTTTCGATAAGTAAGAGTGTCGAACCCAACGAGGAGCTAAAGGTAGAACAAATATTCCCTGAAGTTCTATCGACCACCGATACAACTCTACGCACGCTTGACGTTCGCTTTACCTAGAACAAGTATGAAACTAGAAGTACTTTGTAGGTGTGATAGGATAGGTTTGCAAGAAAGTAAAGAGCACGTAAATAAAGACTAGGGGCTGTTTAGAATAAGACACAACTAAATTAGTTTTAGTAAAGAGCTTGTTGTCACAAGAAAGTTATTTGTCCCTAGGCAACCGATAACTAGCCATACATCATTGGGAAATAATATATAGCGTTGAGCACCATGTTTAAGTAGAGATTACAACGGGTAAGAGAGAGGTTACACCGCTTCATAGAGGGGGGAAGAGTTGGTGATGATGGTGGTGAAGTTGTTGGTGAAGATCGCGGTGATGATGATGGCCCCGGCAGTGCTCCGGCGCCACCGGAAGCAAGGGGGAGAGAGACCCCCTTCTTCTTCTTCTTCTTCCTTGACCTCCTCCCTAGATGGGAGAAGGGTTTCCCCTCTGGTCCTTAGCTCCCCTATCGTGGGAGGGGCGAGAGCCCCTCCCAGATTGGATCTATCTCTCTGTTTCTGCGTTCTCTTCTGGCTCTGTTTCACCGTTTCGTGTATATATGGAGATCCGTAACTCCGATTGGCCTGAAACCTTCACCGTGATTTTTTTCCGAATATTAGCTTTCTTGCGGCAAAAGAAGAGCGTCAACTGCCTTACGGTGGGCTCACGAGGGTAGGGGGCGCGCCCTGGGGGGTCAGGCGCACCCCCCTACCTCGTGACCACCTCGGGCACCGTCTCGCATGGATTTTTATTCCAGAATTTTCCATATTTTCCAAAAATAAGCTCCGTCCGTTTTTATCCCGTTTGGACTCCGTTTGATATGGATATTCTACGAAACATAAAACATGCAACAGACAGGAACTGGCACTGGGCACTCGATCAATATGTTAGTCCCAAAAATAGTATAAAAAGTTGCCAAAAAGTATATGGAAGTTGTAGAATATTGGCATGGAACAATCAAAAATTATAGATACGGCGGAGACGTATTAGCATCCCCAAGCTTAATTCCTGCTCGTCCTCGAGTAGGTAAATGATAAAAAAGATAATTTTTGATGTGGAATGCTACCTAGCATAATCTTGATCATATGTCTAATCATGGCATGAATATTAAGACACGAGTGATTCAAAGCAATAATCTATCCTTTGACATAAAAACAATAATACTTCAAGCATACCAACCAAGCAATTATGTCTTATTGAAATAACAGAGCCAAAGAAAGCTCATCCCTACAAAATCATATAGTATGGCTATGCTCCATCTTCACCACACAAAATATTCACATCATGCAGAACCCCGATGACAAGCCAAGCAATTGTTTCATACTTTTGACGTTTCTCAAACCTTTTTCAACTTTCACGCAATACATGAGCGTGAGCCATGGACATAGCACTATAGGTGGAATAGAATATGATGATGGGGGTTATGTGGAGAAGACAAAAAGGAGAAAGTCTCACATCGACTGGCTAATCAACGGGCTATGGAGATGCCCATCAATTGATGTCAATGCGAGGAGTAGGGATTGCCATGCAACGGATGCACTAAGAGCTATAAGTGTATGAAAGCTCAACGAAAGAAACTAAGTGGGTGTGCATCCAACTTGCTTGCTCATGAAGACCTAGGGCATTTGAGGAAGCCCATCGTTGGAATAAAGAAGCCAAGTTCTATAATGAAAATTCCCACTAGTATATGAAAGTGACAACATAGGAGACAATCTATATGAAGAACATGGTGCTACTTTGAAGTACAAGATATGAGACTCGCTACATGAAGAACATGGTGCTACTTTGAAGCACAAGTGTGGAAAAAGAGATAGTAACATTGCCCCTTTTTATTTATTTTCTTTTTTTTCTTTTTCTTTTTTTTCTTTGGCCTTTTTTTGGATGGGGCAATGCTCTAATAATGATGATCATCACATTTTTATTTACTTACAACTCAATATTACAACTCGATATCTAGAACAAAGATATGACTCTATATGAATGCCTCCTGATGTACCGGGATGTGCAATGATCTAGCGTAGCAATGACATCAAAAATGGACAAGCCATGAAAACATCATGCTAGCTATCTTACGATCATGCAAAGCAATATGACAATGAATGCTCAAGTCATGTATATGATGATGATGGAAGTTGCATGGCAATATATCTCGGAATGGCTATGGAAATGCCATGATAGGTAGGTATGGTGGCTGTTTTGAGGAAGATATAATGAGGCTTATGTGTGACAGAGTGTATCGTATCACGGGGTTTGGATGCACCGGCGAAGTTTGCATCAACTCTCGAGGTGAGAAAGGTTAATGCACGGTACCGAAGAGGCTAGGAATGATGGAAGGGTGAGAGTGCGTATAATCCATGGACTCAACATTAGTCATAAAGAACTCACATACTTATTGAAAAAATCTATTAGTCATCGAAACAAAGTACTACGCGCATGCTCCTAGGGGGATAGATTGGTAGGAAAAGACCATCGCCGTCCCGACCGCCACTCATAAGGAAGGCAATCAATAAACACCTCATGCTCCGACTTACGTTACATAGCGGTTCACCATACGTGCATGCTACGGGACTTGCAAACCTCAACACAAGTATTTCTCAATTTCACAATTACTCAACTAGCATGACTCTAATATCACCATCTTTATATCGCAAAACTATTGCAAGGAATCAAACATATCATATTCAGCGATCTACAAGTTTATGTAGGATTTTATGACTAACCATGTGAATGACCAGTTCCTGTCATCTCTCTAAATAGATATAAGTGAAGCAAGAGAGTTTAATTCTTTCTACAAAAGATGTGCCCACGCTCTAACAAATATAAGTGAAGCAAAAGAGCATTCTACCAATGGCGGTTGTCTATGTAAAGAGAAACAGGCAATCCAAACTTCAAATGATATAAGTGAAGCACATGAAGCATTCTATAAAGCCATACTCAAAAGATATAAGTGAAGTGCATAGACCATTCTATAAAGCCATACTCAAAAGATATAAGTGAAGTGCATAGGGCATTCTATAAATCAACAAGGACCATCTCATACTAGAATGGTGCATAAAATAAAAATAAAATCCTAATTGCAAAAGACGCTCCAAGACTTGCACACAATGCATGAACGAAACGAATCCGAAAACATACCGATACTTGTTGAAGAAAGAGGGGATGCCTCCCCAGCATCCCCAAGCTTAGACGCTTGAGTCTCCTTGAATATTTACTTGGGGTGCCTCGGGAATCCCCAAGCTTGAGCTCTTGCCTCTCTTCCTTCTTCTCACATCGAAACATCCTCGATTAGACACTACATCCACACAAAACTTCAACAGAAAACTCGGTAAGATCCGTTAGTATAATAAAGCAAATCACCACTCTAAGTACTGTTGCAAACCAATTCATATATTGTTTTTGCATTGTGTCTACTGTAATATAACTTTTTCATGGCTTAATCCACTGATATAAACTGATAGTTTCATCAAAACAAGCAAACTATGCATCAAAAATAGAATATGTCTAAAACAGAACAGTCTGTAACAATCTGAACATTCACCATACTTCTGATACTTGAAAAATTCTGCAAAAATTAGGAAAAATAAATAATTTCTACAGAAAGACAGTACAAAAAGATTCAGAACCATTTGACCTTCTAGTAAAAATTAAAATTCGTGCACTACAGCCAAAGTTTCTGACCTGCACCGTACAAACCAACAAGCATTGTAAACATCCTAAAGGCAAACCTTGGCACATTATTTTTATAATACAATGGAATTGTACAAGGGGATAATTATTTTTGTTGAAAAGTTTCTGTAATCAAGATTCACAAAGTTGCCGTGAGCATGAACAAAGTTCAAGGAGCTCTCCCACTTCAACAATGCTTGTCTTTCTCACTTTCGCTTTCCTTTTTGAAAAAGTTTTGGGTTCCCCTCTTTATTTTTGTTGTTTTTAAACTATATGAAAGCACTCAACAGAAATAAATGACTCTCTAAAACTTCCGGGTTGTCTCCCTGGCAGCGCTTTCTTTAAAGCTATTAAGCTAGGCATATAGTGCTCAAGTAATGAATCCACCAGGATCCCAAGGTATATCAAAGCCAATTTTAATTAGCAATGATTTGTAATTTAGTAGTGAGCACAAAGTAACATATATCATGTAATGACGAAGTCTAACTCTCTTCCTATGCATCGGCATGTCATAAAAGAACAATTCATGCACACATAGTAATGGCCAATGCATAGTATAAATAGTTTTTTGCAATTTTATCATGTTGGAAACATAGAGAGGTGGAGATATGCAACGGTAAGCAAGTAGGAGCAGCAAGCACATCAATATAATCCTCTCTCATAATAATTGCAAGTAGGAGCAGCAAGCACATGCATATTATATCTATTAAAATCATCATGTGCAACGGTAAAAGGCAACCCATCAATATAATCCTTAATAAGTGCAAACTTCTCCGATATAGTATATTCGGGAGAATTCAAAAAGATAATAGGACTATCATGCGTGGGTGCAATAGCAACAATTTCATGTTTAACATAAGGAACTATAGCAACTTCATCTCCATAAGCATAATTCATATTGGCATCTTGGCCATAAGCATAGCAAGCATCATCAAAAAGGGATATTTCAAGAGAATCAATGGGATCATAGCAATCATCCTTCGGTAAGCACGAAGGGAAATTAAACAATGTATGAGTTGGAGGGTTACTCTCATTAGAAGGTGGGCACGGGTGATCAATCCGCTCTTCCTCCTTTTGTTCTTCGCTCTCCTCCTCATCTTTTTCATCCAATGAGCTCACAGTTTCATCAACTTCTTCTTCCATAGATTCCTGCAAAATATTAGTCTCTTCTTGGACAGCGGAGACTTTATTAATAAGTGCATTAATTTCATAATTGTATTTATAATTCTCATATTAATATTTGATGATAGCTAAATTTTTCGATCTATAAACAGCATCATCAAAATCTTCAAACTCTTTACACATAGCTTCAATTTCATAAGCACCCATAAAAGCAACAAATTCTTCTATTTGTTCCACATCATAGTAATCATATATACCTCTAGCATAAGAAGCCAAGGTTTCATTATCATTAAATTTGCATGAAAAGGGAAGGTGTGGAGACTTCATCCTAGAGCAGCAAGTATAATCATAACTCACGCATAGTTGCCTAGCATACCAATACAACATATTAATTTGATCCCATAATAGTTTCCCTTTTTGTGTCAAGCTATAATCCCTAAAGTATTCACATTGATCCAACGTTATTCCCATTATAAAGTTGAATGGGGTTTTCTCAGGATTATCAAAGTAGTATATAATATCTCTCGCATAATGAGAATCGAGGGTTTTAGGAGTTACCCCATCCTCATGAGTAGCAAGTACAGCTAATTTTTTGGTATTTTGTGTTCCATATCCATAACTAAAGATAGAGAACAACTAAGAACAGCAAATAAAAATTACTTAGTGATAAAGCAAACAAGCACACACGAGAATATTCACCCCACGCTATGACTCCCCGGCAACGGCGCCAAAAAAAGGTCTTGATAAAACACAAGTATAGGGGATCGCAACAGTTTTCGATAAGTAAGAGTGTCGAACCCAACGAGGAGCTAAAGGTAGAACAAATATTCCCTAAAGTTCTATCGACCACCGATACAACTCTACGCACGCTTGACGTTTGCTTTACCTAGAACAAGTATGAAACTAGAAGTACTTTGTAGGTGTGATAGGATAGGTTTGCAAGAAAGTAAAGAGCACGTAAATAAAGACTAGGGGCTGTTTAGATGAAGACACAACTAAATTAGTTTTAGTAAAGAGCTTGTTGTCACGAGAAAGTTATTTGTCCCTAGGCAATCGATAACTAGACCGATAATCATTAGGACAAAACAGATCTACTCAAACATCATAGGATAGCCATACATCATTGGGAAATAATATATAGCGTTGAGCACCATGTTTAAGTAGAGATTAGAGCGGGTAAGAGAGAGGTTACACCGCTTCATAGAGGGGGGAAGAGTTGGTGATGATGGTGGTGAAGTTGTTGGTGAAGATCGCGGTGATAATGATGGCCCCGGCAGTGCTCCGGCGCCACCGGAAGCAAGGGGGAGAGAGCCCCCCTTCTTCTTCTTCTTCCTTGACCTCCTCCCTAGATGGGAGAAGGGTTTCCCCTCTGGTCCTTGGCTCCCCTATCGTGGGAGGGGCGAGAGCCCCTTCGAGATTGGATCTATCTCTTTGTTTCTGCGTTCTCTTCTGGCTCTGTTTCACCGTTTCGTGTATATATGGAGATCCATAACTCCGATTGCCCTGAAACCTTCGCCGTGATTTTTTTCTGAATATTAGCTTTCTTGCGGCAAAAGAAGAGCGTCAACCGCCTTACTGTGGGCTCACAAGGGTAGGGGCGCGCCCAGGGGGGTCAGGCGCGCCCCCTACCTCGTGACCACCTCGGGCACCGTCTCGCGTGGATTTTTATTCAGGAATTTTCCATATTTTCCAAAAATAAGCTCTGTCCGTTTTTATCCTGTTTGGACTCCGTTTGATATGGATATTCTGCGAAACATAAAACATGCAACAGACAGGAACTGGCACTGGGCACTGGATCAATATGTTAGTCCCAAAAATAGTATAAAAAGTTGCCAAAAAGTATATGGAAGTTGTAGAATATTGGCATGGAACAATCAAAAATTATAGATACGACGGAGACGTTTCACTTGTGAACAAGCGGCTTGACAAGGCACAGGGTATGTATATTTGGGTGGTCAGCAAATATTAATAAGAGCATGATGCTAGGATTTATAATATGCTTCGACTACAGGTGGTGCTGCCGCCGTGGAGACCCTTCGGGCAGAGCTTGCCCGGGCCAAGGAGCAAGCCAGGAGAAGCAATGCGGCCGCCGTGAAGGCAGCTGAAGAATTAAAAGCCGAACAGGCTGCTCATCGCCAAAGTGAGGATAAAAGAGCCAGCATGGCTCTTGAGCTACAAAATGCCGCCAGCCGATATGAGCTTCTCGAAAGAGAAAACCAAACGAAAACGACTGACCTAAAGAAGGCCTTACAAGCAGCAAAGGAAACTCGCTCTGAGATCAGAGCGGCGCGGGAGGAGCTTCGACAAGCCGGTGATATCACGGCTGGGAAGCCCTTTTTATTGTGAACAAAATTCGGCAATCCGAAGTATACCCCTCTTGATCAATTGTGGAGCTCTTCAGACGCATACTTGGATTTGGCAAAGTGTGCTGCTGACGCGACGCAGTATTTCAAAGATCGAGGAGATCATGAGGTGGAAAGATTGTTCTGGTCGCAGTTCAGTACTCCAAGGCGTCCGCTGCTGTTGAATGAGCAAATGGCCGAATGGGCGGAGCTCCATTTGTTATCCGGGCTTGCCATGAAGGCTGTCGTGGATCACATGTGGCCGAAGGAACCAAGTCCGGATAGTTATTTTGGTTTGGTGCAACGATTTATTCGTGATGTGCCGCATATCGACACTGTCAAGAGGTCGGTGTGCATAGAGGGTGCGCGGATGGCCCTTGCCCGTGTTAAGACATATTGGGCGAAGATGGAGGCCACCGATATTGCAACCAGGGGTCCGCCCGGGGGCCAGGACTCGCCCGAGCACTATTTTGAAGAAGTCTTAGAAGGTACCCGTTTAATAGAGGCTCAGTGCTCAAAGAATACATGTTCGAATGACATGTATCTTGATTGTAAAAACAATGCTTTTGATAATAAAGGCTATATTTATACTTTTGCCCGTAAAGTATTGAAGTGCGTCCTGTGCGGCTGCTTATGTATATATGTATATAACCTGAAAGTTTGCAGTCGTCGGCTTCAGCCCCCTCGTATATAATGTGGGGGTGTTCGACAAAGCGCGTAATCACACTTGATCCGACGTCTTGGTCCGATAAGGAGGTGGTAGCATGGCGAACGAGGCAATCGGACTATATAGCTTTAACACTTTCACTTAGCCATAGGAGTTTGACAGTGGGGCTACTATATAGCCCCTGGTATGTCCGCGTTCATCCGAATACGGTGCGTGTACATACGTGACCGGGAAACCGGTCCTTCGTTAATGCGGAGGAATCGCGAAGATTCCGCTGAGTCATCGAGTGGTTGACCAGTCTCTCGCTTTATCATGACAGTCAGTTTTCGGCTTTCTCTACTGAGGTGCTCATCCGGATGAACCAGGGCACAATCGCAGTAGTTCTCCCGGTGCCACCTTAGCCGATAGAGCGGAACGTAAGGTAGCAAAACACGGGAGCCGGGCAAACCCAACTATTGACCAAAGACATGATTCAGAGCTGATGCATATAAGGCCAAACTCGCGACACCGAACACTCCCGAAGGTATTCGGACTTTACAACATATACTGAGCTGAGTACCGCCCTCGATAATGAGCCCTCAATTTCCAGGTACGTGCATTAATCCGGCGTGGCGAAAGAGCGGCTGTGGTGAGAGAATAGCTCCCAAAAACACATTGGTTGCTGCCCTTGTAACGTCTGTTTTAGGTCGGCGAATCATAAGCTTGCCAATAACGCCAGTATCCCTCTTGGTCATTTTAAGTACCAGGAGGGTGTGAGCCAACAAGAGACAATAAAAAAGGTTTACACAGGGTCTTAATCTAAAAAGAAACCTTTGAACAGGGCCCTGCTGCACGTCTGTGTCTTTTTCTCTGTTGTGCCGTATCCTGGAAGGGTATAGCACGATGGTCATCTGTAAAAAGAAATAAAAAACCCAGGTGAAAGAATCTGGTGTGACCGTGCGTAAAGTCGGTCAATCTTAATGAACCGTGAAAATTCGATCTCTTGAGTGTAAATACGGTCGGGCCGAACTATGGGCCTTTTACATGCGGGCAGCCCCTAGCACCACATATGGGGGCATAGCCATTAATCAAGCTCAGGTTTATCTGGGCTGCTACAACTAGGTGTGCGCCGAACATGTCTAGCCGTGTTCGTGGTCTCGAAGACCGATGAGTTACTCGGGTTGGAGGGGCCGTTCAGTGGTTCGGCTGCTAGAGCCGCCACGTAATCTTCCGCACGAAGAGAACGCTCTATGTTTCCGCTGATTGTGATGACACCACGTGGACTGGGCATCTTAAGTTTGAGATAATCGTAATGCGGTACTGCATTGAAACGAGTGAAGATCGTTCTTCCGAGTAGTGCATGATAGCCGCTTCAGAACGGAGCGGTGTCGAAGATTAGTTCTTCGCTTTGAAAGTTGTCGGGAGAACTGAATACAACCTCTAACGTCAAAGAGCCCATGCAGCAGGCCTCTACGCCTGGTATTACTCCTTTAAAGGTAGTACTACTTTGGTTGATTCTTGACGGGTCTATCCCGATCTTGCGGACAGTGTCCTGATATATCAGATTAAGACTATTGCCGCCATCCTTGAGGACTCGGGTGAGATTGTATCCGTCAATTATTGGGTCGAGCACCAAGGCGGTCGAACCTCCATGCCAGATACTAGTCGTATGATCCCTGCGATCGAAAGTGATCGGGCAGGCCGACCATAAAATGAATTTGGGGGCGACTGGTTCTACAGCGTATATGTCTTGGAGTGCGCGTTTGCGCTTCCTCTTTGGTATGTGGGTGGAGTAAATCATGTTCACTGTTTTGACCTCCGGTGGAAATTTTTTCTGTCCCCCTATGTTCGGCTGGCGAGGTTCGTCCTCGTCTTCACTTGGCGGCTCCCTCCCTTTGTGTTCGGCGTTTAGCTTGTCGGCCTGCTTGAAGACCCAGCATTCTCTGTTGGTATGATTCGCAGGTTTCTCGGGGGTGCCATGAATCTGACAGGACCTGTCTAGAATTTTATTTAGGCTGGACGGTCCATCTCTGCTGCCTTTAAATGGCTTTTTCCGTTGACCAGGTCTAGAGCCCCTGAATCCAGCGTTTACCGCTGTGTTGTCTGAGCTGTCTTCATTATTTCGACGCTTTTTTTATTGCGTCGCGGTTTTCCATTGCCATCCCTTATTTCGGACGTGCCTGGATCGTTGGTGCTACTTCGGGCCAACCAACTGTCCTCACCTATGCAAAAGCGGGTCATAAGAGTTGTTAAGGCTGCCATTGTCCTTGGCTTTTCCTGGCCGAGGTGTCTGGCAAGCCATTCGTCCCGGACACTGTGTTTGAAAGCTGCCAGGGCTTCGACATCCGGACAGTCGACGATTTGGTTCTTCTTCGTGAGAAATCTGTTCCAAAACTTACGGGGTGACTCTCTGCGTTATTGAATTATGTGACTTAAATCATCTGCATCTGGGGGTCGGACATATGTCCCTTGAAAATTAGCCCTGAACACGTCCTCGAGTTCCTCCCAACTTCCAATGGATTTTTCGGGAAGGCTTTTCAACCAGTGCCGAGCTGGTCCTTTCAACTTGAGGGGCAGGTATTTGATGGCGTGGAGCTCGTCTCCGCGAGCCATATGGATGTGAAGAATAAAGTCCTCAATCCAGACTGCAGGGTCTATCATTCCGTCGTATGCCTCGACGTTTACGGGTTTAAACCCCTCTGGAAATTCATGATCCAGCACCTCATCGTTGAAGCACAGGGGGTGTGCGGCGCCCCTGTACTTGGATGTGTCGTGGCGTGGATCCGACGGCTGTAGTGTTCGGTGTTGATTCTGAGCTGGTAGTTGATCAGTATAGTCGGTTTGGTGGCCGTGATCCTGCGTAGGAACACGTTTCCTAGATCCATAGATGGACCTAGCCATACCAACTCTTTTGTCCAAGTGCTCACGTAGGTCGTGTGCTGACTTGTGTGCGGTGTTATTAGCCGCTCTGTCTCGGCCACGGGGTGGTCGGCCCGGCAGATCGGCCGTATTGGTTTTCGGCGGAATGGGCGCGATAGCCTCGTCATCGAATTCGAGCAGCAGCTTGCGTTTTGGGTAGCTCTTTGTGTGGCGATCACCGCCGTATATTTCGTCAGTGTCGAGCACTTTGTCCCGTCTGTGGTTGAGCGTATCCTGCGCGGCTTTAAGCTGTTGCTTCTGCTTCTTCAAGCTCCTCGCGGTGGCAATAAGCCTTTTGTGGAGGTGCTCTTGTTCCAAGTGTTTTTCCGGGATGATGTGTGCATCGTCGTTTGGACTGTTTTCCTCTTCGGAGACAGGTTTATAAGTTTTGTCTTCGGCATCGTTGTGATCGGACAGCGGCCCCGGACTGTGTTTGCCGTCTCCTTGCCCGTCCTTCTTCATCGCTGGGTCTGCGGGGTCGTCATTGTCTTCGGCATCGTCCGGGGTGTTATTCTTTCTTGTACCAGTATCGCTATTTTTGCTATGGCGGGGTTTAGAGCGGCGCCGCTGGCGTCGGTGCTTTGGCTGCTTCTCAGGAGTTGTTGCATCCTTCTGCTCCTCGCCATTGTTTTCTTTAGGTGTGTCCACCATGTATATGTCATATGATGAGGTGGCTGTCCAGCGCCCTGTGGGCGGTGGTTCCCGTTCTTCTCCAGTATCGTCGTCCATACCGTCGATGTCTTCGAAGTCGAAGTCAAGCATGTCGGTTAAGTCGTCGACAGTGGCTATTAAGTGGGTGGTGGGTGGGTAACGAATTCCTTCGTCGTCCGCTTCCCACTTAAGCCGGACATAGTTCGGCCGAGAGTCTCCTGACAGGGACAGAGATTTTAATGAGTTTAGCACATCGCCCAAGGGCGAGTGCTGAAAGATATCCACGGAGCTAAACTCCATGATCGGTGCCCAGTTAGATCCGATGGGCACGGATGCCCGCGGTTCGGAGCCTATGGCCGGAAACGAGTTCGGGGGTCCGATGATACAGACCTCCTTGGAAGTGAGATCTGTGTTCGGCTCTATCGCCGCTGAGTGTGCGGCCTCTGTGGTGGGGTCCATCCACCCGTCCTCGGATGGCACGATCTGCTCTGGATTTAAAGCCGGGGCAGCTGCAGGTGTGATCTCCTGAACACCGTCCGATGGCAGATCTATGTCATGCTCATCGCGACTGTAGGATGCACCTGTCATGGGCTCGAATCCGTCGAAGATCAAGTCTCCGCGGATGTCGGCAGTGTAATTCAAGCTTCCAAACTTGACCCGATGGTCAGGGGCATAGCTATCGAGCTGCTCCAGATGGCCAAGCGAGTTGGCCCGCAGTGCGAAGCCACCGAATACGAAGATCTGTCCGGGGAGGAAAACCTCACCCTGGACCGCATCGTTGTAGATGATCGAAGGGGCCATTAAGCCTTATGGTGAAGACACAGTGAAACTCTCAATGAAAACACCAATGTTGGTGTCAAAACCGGCGGATCTCGGGTAGGGGGTCCCGAACTGTGCGTCTAAGGCTAATGGTAACAGGAGGCGCGGGACACGATGTTTACCCAGGTTCGGGCCCTCTCTATGGAGGTAATACCCTACTTCCTGCTTGATTGATCTTGATGATATGAGTATTACAAGAGTTTATCTACCACGAGATCGTAGAGGCTAACCCTAGAAGCTAGCATGTGATTATGATTGTTGTCGTCCTACGGACTAAACCCTCCGGTTTATATAGACACTGGAGGGGGCTAGGGTTACACAGAGTCGGTTACAGAGAAGGGAATCTACATATCCGAATCGCCAAGCTTGCCTTCCACGCAAAGGAGAGTCCCACCCGGACACAGGACGAAGTCTTCAATCTTGTATCTTCATAGTCCAACATTCCGGCATAAGTATATAGTCCGGCTGTCCGAGGACCCCCTAATCCGGGACTCCCTCAAGAGGACACGTAGGCATCGCATTAAATGCGCTTGTCCTATGATGATTGGGCGATAATCTTGGATCGTTGTAGCTTGACACCTCCTGTGTGCCACTGTGGCAACCCCTTTGTGTATAAAAGGAGGCCCAAGGCGCACAAGGAGAGGATTCGGACTTTTGGACAAAGCACGCATCGTAGCTTGTTCAAAAGCTCAAGAACACTCAGATAACCAGATAAAGCAGGACTAGGGTATTACGCATGATTGCGGCCCGAACCTGGATAAAAAAAACCCTGTGTCCTAACAGCTCGACCTGCTCTTCATGCAACTAACCCCCCGCCGAACATAGAAGGGATCCTTGTGACCCCATAGGTGATCGGTTTCCCCGATAGTAGTCCTTTTGGTATCCCAAAAAATGAAAACATAAACATCAGTAGTGTAGTGTGTGTTGCTTTGATAAGTATTATCTGGTTCCCATATGACATTAGCTTTCTTTTCCAATTGCTAAGCTTCTCGAAACAATCTTCTACCACAAATCCGTAGTGGTCTACTTCACGACCAAGGCCTCTGGTTCAAGTCAAGGATGGTCAGGTTCTCTTGGGAAAATAATAGAATAAACATGTGACTCTTTCATAGGTACTTGGTCCTAAGCTAGTCCATCGAGAAAATTTGCAACGATTAAGGAGAGGGCGAACTGTGTAGAAGTAGGTTGTAGTCACAGGGTACAAAAATAACCGACAACCATTTGTTGTATTCTTTAAGTCAATCGCTCGTAGTATGTGCTAGAATGAGATGAGATTCAGTAGGCTTTATAGTTAAAAAAGGTTGCAAATGTCTAGGTGAGGACCCCCTCACTACTCAGAAAAATAATTTCTTAAGTTTCTCATTTAAAAATCAACCTTGTTAAAAAAATTGTATAATTTTAGAAACTGCTGACAAGGTATAAACGGTCTCTTCTATTACTTATTCCGGTGTCTCACATTTTTCATTTTTTCCACAACTGGGTATTTCATAGTGGGATGCTTGGACGATGGATCGACCACAATTTGGTTAAGTTATGGTTTTATGCTACATTGCTAACATAGTGCACAATTGAAAGCTAACAATAATGTCAAATCAACATATGTTATTTGTTAAGATTTTCTGGCAAATTTAAAGTTTGAAACATATGGAACCATAATCTTCTACTTTATTTCACATTGCCAGCTCTGGCTTAACTAACAAGGTGTATTGAAGCCAACCAACTACGACCCAAGCTAGCTATAGTAAATACAATAGTCTGAACTAGCCCTTTGCACCGTAACCCCAAAGTGTGTGTGGCTATATATAGTTCACACATATATGCACTTCACAATTTAGATGCGCTAGAAACCGAAATAAAAAGGATGTATAAGGCAGCAGTTTACCTTTCCAACTGCTAAGTCTTTTTTGCAGTCTCTCCTCAACGTACAAGGCATCAGTTTCTTCACAATTTAGTATACAAGCGTCCAATAAATTCCGTACCACTATCGTATGGGATTGCATAAGTGTACGTACATCAGACATATATGTATAGGAAAAGGAGGCACCGGGGACTTAGGGGAGACCTCGTGGAATGAGCACTGAAGCAAGAATGAGCGCACTTCCTTCAATCATGTGGAATCTACTGTGCAAAGCTTGAAGAATTGGTTATTGGCCCGTCGAGCACCCTTCTTAACTTTCCTTCTGTTTTGATGGTAAACTATCCTCTTAGTTTGTGATGTGAGAGACTCGATAGAGGGTGGTGGTGGCAGAGGCACGATCCAACAAGCATGGCAACTAGTGAACCTTCAAGTTCATCGATGGAACACCTTCTCTCCTATTGGCCAGCAAGCCGGCTAGGTGCCTAATCTCTTTGTTTGCTCTGGTGGAGTGGTAGTTGGTTTTGCCAACTTATGGCTTGTGTTGCTGATGTTATGATCCTCTAAACTACAACAAAAGACTCCATTATATAATTTTTTGCTAATAATCTAAGTTTTGAATGGAATAATTGGTCCCATGATTTTTTTTACTTCTCGCATTATGTGGATCAAGCGGAGATTTCGGTTGTAGGTTCGTGTCATGATCGTCCTCGTCTGGATAGTAGCCCGCTACTTTAAGTATTTGTGCATGTCCGAATCATGTTGCACCTTAAAAATGGTCTTTTAAGCTAGGAAATACTTGGCAAAAAGTAGTAAAACTAGTACAAGTTTTTTAAAGAAATTACAAAAATAGACAATGACATTTAAAAAGTATGATTAGTAAGAACTAACATGGTAGTCCAAGCAATTGTGCAAAGAACATCATGAATTTTTGCTCTATGAATACACCTTTAGGCTACTTTGAAATGATAAAGTTCAGTTAAAAGCATTGAAGTTTTATACAGCACTTGGCATACCGCCTTGGAACCCACATATTTCCTCCTCGGGAGGGTTTGCTATACACCATCTTTCGTCATTAATTAAACAACCATTTGCCGAGGAGGGCCCTATTCTTAACCTCAAGGCCATGAATACCCAACCCGCCTTGGTCTTTGGGATGGAAAACCACACTCTATTTAGCTAGTCAATATTTCTTTCGCTCCCTATCTCCTTGCCAAAAGAATCTTGATCGGAAATAATCCAATCTATGTAAAACTCCTTTCGGCAACTGGAAGAAGGAAATCATACATAGTACCATGTTAATTAGTACTGAGTTTATGATCGACCAATCTTCCACCTAGAGACAACAATTTACCTTTTCAATTGCTAAGTCTTTTTTGCAGTCTCTCCTCGGCGTGTTTCCATTCAGCATTTGTGATTCTCCGATAATGTATCGGTATCCCTAAATATGTGATCGAAAACTGGCCCAACCCACATCCGAACAGTTCAACATACAGGTGGGCTTCGTTTTGAACCCCACCAAAACAAAACAAAATAATTCACTTTTATGAAAGTTTATCTTAAGACCTGAGAGTTGCTCAAATGCTGATAAATTTAATTTTAGGTTTCTCGCCTTCTCGGAGTCACATCCATGAAGATAATCGTATCATTGGCATATTAAAGTATAGAAAGACCACCATCAAGTAGATGACTTACTACCCCGTCAATTTGGCATCAACCTTGGCACGTTCAATCATGACCGCTACCATATCCGATATATTGAATAGCATGGGCAATAACAAGTCACCTTGTCGCAATTCCTTCTTCATTTGGAAATAGTGTCCAACATCATCATTGACCTTAATGGCAACACTACCTCCAGAAACAAATATATGGATCATAGCGCGACTCTGTAGAAAATCCTTTCATTCTGAGAGTTTGTTGAAGAAATGGCCATTTGGCTTTGTCATAAGCTTTTTCCAAGTCTATTTTGAGTACTGCCCTATTCAAATTTTTCTAATATAATTAATGGACTGTTTCATGAAGGATAACAATTCCATCTAGGATGTGTCTTCCTTGCATAAAAGAAGTCCGTGAAGCGCGAACCACGCGTGTTCAGCAATCGAATTTAGTCTAATGGTTGCAACCTTCATGAATATTTTAAAACTAAGATTAAGGAGGCCAATACGTTTGTATTGTTCTATCCTTTCAGCCTCATTAACCTTAGGTAATAAAATAATCTTGCCGAAGTTTAAGCGAAACAATGATACACCCAAGAATCCCACTTTGTAATCTGTTTAGATATTTTGATAAATTTAAATTTGGAAGATCTCGTAACCAAACTCTTCTACGTTATTCCATAGTGCCAACTATAGTCTAATTAAAAAGGAATGTTGAAACCAATCAACTGGATGCCAAGCTAGTGAATTCAAGCTAGCTCTTTTACAGTTCTCTTGAGGTGTGTGTTCCTATATAAAGTTCCGGCATATATGAAGCTCATATTTTAGATGCACTACTGTTGTATGTGTAATGTGGACATGCATTCAATATATTGTGTGTGTAACCACTATCGAATGAGCTTGCTTAACTGCACGTATATCAATGATATGTTTAGGAAAAGGAGGCACCGGGGAACGAGGGGAAACAACTTTCCCGGCAACAAGAATGACTTTATCTTCGTTGCCAATGCCAAGGTCTCTGCTTCACGTTAGAATGAGTAGTGTACCTACAGGCAGGATGTCAATGACCTACACAACATCCACGCTTGGGCTGGAGTGGGTCACCAATCTCGGCCTTGGCTTGATCAAGAGATAGGCCTGCCACTACAAATATGATAGATTTCCACGAAGGAAGGCTGGCTTGGAAGGAAATGGTAGCTTCGGCCGAGAACTTGACTTGGCTACTCTGTGCATCTTCTTCCTATACTCTGTCCTGTTGGAATTTGTTAGTAGGCCTTTGGCCCAAAGCCCAACTAAAATTCTGAAATTCTCTTGGCCCATTCATGCACACATGTGAATGGAGTGAGTGAGCCTAAAGTTTAGTCCCACCTCATAAGTTGAGAGAGAGTTGCACCTTTTTATAAGGTGAGCTCTTCTACCACTTGTATGAGCATGAGAAGAGGAGACCTACACACGCGCTCCTCCTCCTCGCTCGCCACGCCTTGCCTCGCCTCGCCTCGCCTCGCCTCGTCACGACGCGTGCTGGGAGCAGCACCGTATGTGATTCTATCTTTCCTGTTCGAGATCGTGGTAGAATTCATGTTTCTAGTATGTGCCCTAGATGTGATATGTTCATCTGCTATGCTAGTTCGCATGATTAGTTCAATATCTGCTACTGTAGTCATGATTTATCTTCTGTTTATTCGGATTAAATCTCGTAGTAATTTGCTCATATTTCCAACAATCCAAAAACCTGATTATAGGCAATTTACTCCGAGTGGTTTTGTTGCGCATCTGAAGCCGCCTGCCTTTAAGGTGGCGCACGAGAGCAGTTTACTGGTTTCAGACCATGGGCTGCTATGATGCCACTAAGGGCAAGCCTGAGGGCGATCTTAATCCAGCACAGCTGGAAGCTTTTGAGAAGATCGATACTCTCTTTAAAGGCGGTCTTCTGGGTGTTCTTGATGATTCCATTGTGGATTCGTATATGTCGTTTGACAACGGCAAGGACGTGTGGGCTGCGCTCGAGGCCAAGTTTGGTGCCACGGACGCCGGTAGCGAGTTGTACGTCATGGAGCAATTCCATGACTACAAGATGACTGATGAGCGCTCTGTTGTACAGCAGGCTCATGAGATACAGTCGCTCGCAAAAGAACCTGTTCGAGATCGTGGTAGAATTCATGTTTCTAGTATATGATCTGTTCATCTGCTATGCTAGTTCGCATGATTAGTTCAATATCTGCTACTGTAGTCATGATTTATCTTCTGTTTATTCGGATTAAATCTCGTAGTAATTTGCTCATATTTCCAACAATCCAAAAACCTGATTATAGGCAATTTACTCCGAGTGGTTTTGCTGCGCATGTGAAGCCGCCTGCCTTTAAGGGGGCACAATATAAGAGGTGGCGCACGAGAGCAGTTTACTGTTTTCAGACCATGGGCTGCTATGATGCCACTAAGGGCAAGCCTGAGGGCGATCTTAATCCAGCACAGCTGGAAGCTTTTGAGAAGATCGATACTCTCTTTAAAGGCGCTCTTCTGGGTGTTCTTGATGATTCCATTATGGATTCGTATATGTCATTTGACAACGGCAAGGACATGTGGGTTGCGCTCGAGGCCAAGTTTGGTGCCTCGGACGCCGGTAGCGAGTTGTACGTCATGGAGCAATTCTATGACTACAAGATGACTGATGAGCGCTCTGTTGTACAGCAGGCTCATGAGATACAGTCGGTCGCAAAAGAACTTGAGCACTTCAAGTGTTGGGGATATAACTGCTGAGTGTAAACCGCCCGGAAGGGGCCGGGTTACCCTCGTCCATGATCAGGGCCCACGAAGGAGGCCCAGAGCCCAGAGGCAGATTAGGGTCCATTTATGTAAACCGCCTTAGTCTTGTAACTTGTGATGTAAGATAAGAGAGAAGAGACCGAGCCGGACACTTGTATGAGCCGGATCAGGACTCTGTAGACCGGCCGGGCGTCAACCCGTGTATATAAGGGGACGACCCGGCGGTTTAGGACAGACAATTCGAGGCTGAGGCGAAGCTATTGCTCCCTAGTCGCCAAATCACATCAATCCCATCACAACTAGACGTAGGCTTTACCTTCATCGAAGGGGCGAACTAGTATAACTCCCGTGTCTTTGTGTCCGCTTTAACCCCTCTAAGTTAACCCGTATGATGGCCTGCGACTAAGTCCTTTCACGAGGACATCTCGCCGTGACAATTCCACGACGGTTGGCGCCCACCGTGGGGCTATCAGCACGACGATTTGATGATCTTAGAGGGCAAGTTGAAGGACTCGAAGGCTATGTTGTGGGCCGGATGACTAAGAGTCGTCGCGGCAAGCTCTACATCGACGATGCGGATCGGGGCCCCGAGGCCGCTCGGTTGAGTACGGGTACCGGTCCCTTTGGCGGCATACACGTGTTCATCGGCAAGATCGGGCGAGCCAGGGCCTGGGCGGACATCTGCACCGACCTCGCCGAGACGGCTCAGCGGGCGAAGAAGAGTCCTGCCCTGGCTAAACCGGCGGTCAGGCGTGCTTTCGTGGGAGTCGTCCACGGAGACTACGAGGGCGGATCAGCATCTGGCGGCGAAACCGTTGTCTACTCTGGCGATGAGTCGTCCGTCGGAGAAACTGAGTCTTTGTACCAGCTGCAAGATGGCCAGATCAGGGGTTGTTCCGACGGTGAGAGTATTCCGGACCCCTTTGATCTACCCAGCCGGGTTGGAATTTTCATGGCCGGTACACAAGCGACGCTTCACTCTTCGACCGCGGCGCCCATCGTCGCCGGTTCAGCAGCGGTGGTGGCAGCCGGGGAAGGAGGCCCTGTGCGCCCACCGGCTCAAGTTTTATCAGAGTTATTCGACGCATTGGCTGCGCTCATGGCAGAGGCTAATCCGGCAGATCAGGACCTGCACAATGCAGAGATTGCAAAGGTGAAGGAACAGATCGGGCCGCGGACGTGAGGATCTGGCAGCCGCGGACGTGAGGATGGCGGCGGAACGGGCCGCTTTGGATGCACAGGCTTATAGGCTCATCCGGATCGTGAAAAGGCCACATGAAGTCATGAAAAGGAAGTACAGATCCCGTTTACCTTCGGTTTTCGAGGGAAGAGAGCTCTTTAATACCCTGTGGGCAGGGACCAAGAACCGCCGCCGGTGGTGAACCGGCCGGAAGCACCCGGGACGGACCCGCCGATTCAGCCCCGTGTGATAGATCTGCCTCGCCATCATACCGGCGCGCCCCAGGTTGTGCAGACACTCCGGGTCACTACTCCAACCCGATGGATAATCTTGTTGCGGCTGCGGCACGGTTGGAGGCGATTCCAATTGAAGGTGATTCACCACAGGCGGTAGAGACACGCCGGGTTAAGGAGCTCCTCAGACGGCCCTGGCTCAACAGAAGCGTATTCATACTGATCGGGATCGGATCCACTCCACCCCCGCCCAAGCCGGAGCTATAGCAGACGCGCCGATTTAACCGCCGTGTCAAGCAATGCGCAGCGCGTCCGCCAAGCGGCAACAACCCGGCGGGTGGCTTCGAAGACGCTCAAGTGGTAGTGGACCGGGCCAGGGCACGTAGGGAGGCCGAGTTAGCAGCACAACCTGAGGATCATTAGCTCGCGCCGGTTCGTCCGACCATCTTCGAACCGGGGGTCACGTCTGGCTCTTTGGGGGTGCCTTGCCTCGTCCCCGCTTTACGCAACGTGCGTTTGCCCAAGGACTTCAAAGGGCCACGCAAGGTGCCCAATTATACTGCCGATTTGGCTCCAGAAGCATGGATAGAAAGCTATGAGATGGCCATGGAGATGCTGGATGTGGATGAAGCTGCGTGTGCGAAGTATTTCACTATGATGTTGGAAGGTACGGCCCGGACTTGGTTGAAGAACTTGCCGCCCAACTCGATCAGTTCATGGACCCAGTTGCGGACCCGGTTCATTCAAAATTTCAAAGACACCTGTAAGCAGCCCATGTGTGTGGTGGATTTGGCGGCTTGTGTCCAGGCAGAGGGAGAATCCACAACCCATTGGGTGCGCCGCGTTTCGGAAGTTTTACATTCTTCAGACCGGATCAACCCTGATTCAGCGATCTTAACCTTGGAAGCCAATTGCCGGTTCGAACCGTTGAAGTTGAAGTTGGGTCGCATGAAGCGTTTTTGCAATGACATGGGCACTCTAATGGGCGTTTTGGTAAAGTATGCTGATTCTGATAGTAACAAGGATCCCGAGTCTGAGGATGACGAAGTAGGGTAGGGAAAACAGAACAGCAACTCCAGAGGCCAAGAAAGATCATTCGGCAGGCAATGGGGAAACAAGCGTAAAGCAAGCGGTAACATGGGCTTCAGAGCCAACACCAACGCTACAGGACAAGGGTCATGGCGCAAGGGTAAGTAATCAAACCGGGCGGTGCGCAAGGTCACAATCCGAATCGTCTGAATTACCTATTGAATCAACCTTGTCCAAGCATGGGACGAAGGAGGCACCGCGAACCACCTCTGGAAGGATTGTTATATTATGCAGGAGTTCAAAACTCTAACGCTTTCGGTATGATCAAGGGCCCGGCGGCGTTCGTGGTCCGCCCCGGGTTACGGTGGAGGAAATTCCGGCCCAGGGTTCGGTGGTAATCCGGGCGGGCAAGGCAATCAGAGTAATCAGAACAATCAGAACCAAGGGGGTTACAATCAACAACAGCAGCAGTCGGGTTACCAAAGTAATCCAAAGCAGTTGAACGGTGGACAGTACCACGTCTTTACCACCAGCTTGGATGGACGAGGCCGAAAACTTCAGAAGCGGGCGGTCAGTGTTGTTGAACTGCTGCGCCAGACACTGCGCTGGTCGAGCAGCATATCGTATGGAGCAGAGAGGACCATCCTCCCGGGTTTACAATCCGGGTCAGCTAGCCCCGTGGTGGCGCCTCGTAGGAGGATACAAGTTTACCAAGGTGCTTATGGACGGAGGGAGCAGCATCAACATCACGTACTACGAGACCTTCCGACGTATGGGGTTAACGGATAGGCATCTTAGGCCGCCCAAGCCTGATGTTTCATGGTGTGGTGCCCGGCAAGTCGGCATACCCGATCGGTAAGATAGCTCGGAGGTGGCCTTTGGGGATGAACATGACTCCGGATCGGAAGCGTTGACGTTTGAGGTGGTGAAAATTCAAAGCCCTTACCACGCCCTCTTTGGGCGGCCGACTTATGCTAAGTTTATGGCACGGCCTGTTATGTTTATTTGCAGCTGAAAATGCCGGGTCACAAAGGGACGATAACGGTTCATGGGAGCCGCGGATCGCTTTGGAGTGCGAGGAAGGTGATGCGGCTTATGCAGAGTCGGTTTGTGCCACTGAAGAGCTAAAGTATTATAAAGACAATGTTGATCCGGCGGATATGACCCCTTTGAAGAAGCCAACTACAGAGCACGATCCCGATTTGAAGTTCAAATCGGCGGCTGAGACGAAACTTGTTGATTTTGTGCCCGGCGATTCGTCCAAGCAGCTCACCATCAGTGCTAACTTGGATCCTAAATAGGAAAGCGCGCTCATCGAGTTCATCCGTGAGAATCGGGACATTTTTGCATGGAAGCCTTCTGACATGCCAGGTGTACCGAGGGAACTCGCTGAGCACACTCTTAATGTTGACCCCAAGTACAGACCGGTAAAGTAGTTTCTTCGCCGGTTTAACGAGGAAAGGCGCAAGGCCATTGGAGAGGAAGTTGCTAGGCTCTTAGCGGCAGGGTTTATCGTTGAAGTTTTCCATCCAGAGTGGCTTGCTAATCCGGTGTTGGTCCTTAAGAAGAATGGCACTTGGCGCATGTGTGTGGATTACACAGATCTTAACAAAGCTTGTCCAGCAGATCCTTTCACCCTCCCCCGCATTGATCAGATTATTAATGCTACGGCGGGTTGTGAGCGTTTGAGCTTTTTGGATGCGTATTCCGGTTATCACCAGATTAAGATGGCGGTTAAGGACCAGGAGAAGACGGCGTTCATCACTCCTTTTGGAACCTTCTGCTATGTATCTATGCCTTTTGGGCTCAAGAGCGCCCAAGCAACTTATCGCTAAGCGTATGTAATTGCTTGCACGCACAGATCGGCCGTAACGTGCACGCTTATGTGGATGATATCGTGGTTAAGTCAAGGCAGAAGGAAACGTTGATTGAGGATTTAAGGGAAACTTTTGACAACCTGCGGGTGTACAAGATGATGCTCAACCCGGCCAAGTGCGTCTTTGGTGTTCCGGCAGGCAAGTTATTGGGCTTTCTCGTGTCCAACAGGGGGATCGAAGCTAATCCGGAAAAAATTACGGCTATCACCTCCTTGGCTAAGCCAAAGTGCATCAATGATGTCCAGCGTTTGGCAGGCCGGATTGCTGCGCTAAGCCGGTTTATCAGCCGCCTAGGAGAGAAGGCCATTCCTTTGTACCAGATGCTGAAGAAGACGGATCAGTTTGTCTGGAGTTCAGCTGCCGATGAAGCATTGGATGATTTAAAGCGGCAGTTGGCCAACCCGCCTGTTCTCGCCGCTCCCATTGACAAAGAACCGCTGCTATTATATGTTGCTGCTAATGCCAGGCGATTAGCGTGGCCATCGTGGTGGAAGCGGAAGGAGGCAGGAAGGAATATCCGGTTCAACGGCGGTTTATTACATCAGCGAGGTCCTCATTGAGTCTAAGCAGAGATATCCACATTGGCGTAAGCTGGTATATGGAGTTTTTATGGCAAGCGGAAGCTGAAGCAATATTTCCGTGGGCACCCCATCACGGTGGTCGATTCAGCTCCCTTGGGTGATATCACATGTAACCGGAGGCGATGGCGGATTGCTAAGTGGGCTATAGAGCTGGGGCCGCATACGGTTTAAGGTATGTGCCTCGGACGGCAGAAAATCTCAGGCACTTGTGGATTTCATTAATGATTGGACGGAGTTGCAAGCTCAAGAAAAGCCGGATCATACCTATTGGACCATCCACTTTGATGGGTCCAGCAATTGGAGGGCTCGGGGTCGGAGTCGTTTTAACTTCCCCGCGAGGTGACAAGTTCTGTTATGTTCTCCGCTTAATGTTCCCTTGTACTAACAATGCAGCTGAGTATGAAGCTTTGCTCCATGGTCTCCGGATGGCTAAGGAAATGAATCTCAGCCGGGTTAAATGCTTTGGTGACTCGGACTTGGTGGCCCAGCAAGTATCGTGTACTTGGGATTCCAAAGATCCACTCATGGCTGCATACCGTCGGGAGGTGGATGTTGTTGCAGGACACTTTAAAGGATATCAGGTGGACCATGTGGATCGTCGGAAGAACGAAGCGGCGGATGCTTTAAGCCGGCTGGGCTCTCAACGTAAACCGGTCCCGCCCAATGTCTTCCTTGATGTACTGCACAATCCGTCAGTCAAGCTTCCTGATGAAGTAGATTTGGCTATTCCTGATCCGGAGGCTCAGTTGGTGGCAGACTTGCATGTCATTCCGGATTGGACGCGCTCCTTATTTGGCATACATGAACCGGGCGAGTTACGGAAGATGAGACGTTGGCCCGGCAGATCATTCGGGCGGTCTAAATCTATGACCATTGTTAATGGCGAGTTGCATCATTGCAAAGGTGTCGTATGCGTTTCAGTTGTGTGTCCCCGATGAGGGCTGTGAGATATTGCGTGAGATCCATGAAGGGGATCGTGGTCACCACGCCGTTCAAAATCCTTGGTGGCCAAAGCATTCCGCCATGGTTTTTATTGGTTGACTGCCCATGCTGATGCGGAGGATCTGGTCAGACGATGTGATGGTTGCCAGAAGTTCTCTAGACGTGCCCACATACCGGCCCAGGAATTGAGGATGATTCCAATTACTTGGCCGTTTGCGACTTGGGGGCTGGACATGGTGGGGCCCTTTAAAAGGTCCAAAGACAAGAAAACACACTTGCTGGTCGCAGTTGACAATTTTACAAAGTGTGTCGAGGCGAGCCTGTTAGCAAGTGTGATGCGCCACGGCGGTTCAGTTCATAAAAAGGGTGATCTTCCGGTTTGGATTTCCACACAGTATCATCACGGATAATGGCACCAATTTATCCAAAGGTGCCATGAAGGAGTTTTGTGAGCGTGAGCACATCCGGCTTGATGTTTCTTCAGTGGCCCACCCGCAGTCCAATGGTCAAGCAGAACGGGCTAATCAGGAGATCTTGAAAGGTATCAAACCCCGGCTTATGGTCCCTTTAGAGAGGACGCCGGGTTGTTGGGTGGAAGAGCTACCATCGGTGATATGGAGTATAAACACTACCCCTAACAGATCCACTGGATACACACCGTTCTTTATGGTCTATGGAGCGGAGGCGGTCCTTCAGCGATATCCGCCACGACTCACCTCGCGTGGCAGCCTATGTTGAGGCAGATAGCGAGGCTGCACGGCAGACGCTTTGGATCGATCGGATGAAGAAGCGAGATATGGCGGCTGCTCGTTCGGGCGGTTTACCAGCAGGATCTTCGCCGGTATCACAATCGGCGGGTTAAAACCAGAACCTTTCGGAAGGAGACTTGGTGCTTGGCTCATTCAAGACCGTAAAGATATGCACAAGCTATCCCCACCTTGGGAAGGGCCTTTTGTGGTCAGCAAGAATCTGCACAACGGGTCATACTATCCGATTGATGTTCGAGAGCGAAAAGGACTCACGACGCCGAAGAGGAGACCAACGAGCCGTGGAACATAGCTCATCTTCGGCCTTATTATACCTGAGCCATCGGCTCCACTTATGTACATATTAAGACAATGTATATATTATGAATAAAAGCAATAAACCGGAGCCTCGGCTAAAGCGGGGTATCCGTTCTGTAAAAATCCGGTTTGGGTACATGGAGTTGTCGTTTCAAAACAGCCTCCGGTTTAGCCCTTGATTTTGCTTTTCAGAAGTTTTTTATGTCATCTGGGGGCTTGGTCGTGTCCGAACCAATGCAACACCTTTTGATGGGCGAAAGCCACCAGATCACTTGGGGACATGGTCACATCTGAACCAACACGCCTCTTGGTCGGCCCTAAGGCCATAGAATCACTTGGGGGCTTGGTCGAACCCGAACCATTGCCATGCCACTTGATCGGCATAATGCCACGGTTTCAGTTGGAGGCCTGGCTGACTTGAACCATCGCTACACCTTATGGGGAGCTTGGTCCTGTCCGACCATGGTAACACCATCTGATCAGGCTCAGTACAGCCTCTTCTTTTAAACCGTTTTGTAATTACCTTTGCTTCCATATTGATTTCATAACTGTTATTTGATTTTTTTGGCTTTTTTAAACCGATGACCTCTTTAAACCGGTTCAATCTGTTTGATTTTTAATCCGGAGATATTGGCTTCGGTTTGATTTTTTCTGTTAACATCCCATTATGGAGTAACAGGGGGCTTGTCATGCCCCAACACGGTTTACACGGTAAACCGGCATTATAAACACAGGAGTTGTTTTCTCCTTTGACGGTAATGGTTTATACGCCTTCCGCCTCAAGATTGGCTAAGCCAATTGCATGCCCGACGCTGGCAGGTATTTGTTCTTGTATCGCAAAGGTTTGAGCATATACATCAATATTTTCTTATATAAATATATCGGCATCACAGGCCGGCTGGCGACATAAGCCGCCGTGGCGGTTTAAAGAATTTTGATTGCAGGCAAAATGCATTGAAGGTTTCAAACCAAAGTATCAGCACCTCTGCGCGAAGGTTACAGACTGAGAGCATAAAAGCATGTTCAAAAACAAAGTGCTGGCTATTCTATTACAAGGCTTTCCAAGGCCCAGTATTTCGCATGGCGTTATGACTAGCAGTTTCTGATGCATCACCCGGTTTGACGGATTAAGCTTCTTCGCCATGTTGACGTGAGGAAGATGGGGCGCCTGGCGTCGGTTCAACTTCTTCCTCTTCATCACCCAAAGCCCGGAAGTCATTGGTAGACCAGTCAATCCGGGTTAAGGCACGAAGACAGCCTCTTCACTTATAAGCTCAGCCGGATCAACGTCAGGGGCATAAGTGTGCTTATGGATGGGAGGAACAAGGCTCTGCACTTCTGGAATGACAAACTCCACCCGCTTGTTGTTTGCATCATAAAAAGAGCGGTGAACCGCCAGGTTGGCTTTTGCCGCCATTGACTTCGCCAATGACGCATCTCCTTTGTTATTCGTTTGTGGCGTCATTATCAAAGGCTTCGCCGTTCTCTTGAGCGCTGGGAAACCCTTGGCTATGTCACCGGATCAAGATCCGCTATCCACGCCTTTGGCGCGAAGTTAGAGCCGATGAGAGTGCCAGCCCGGCCGTGGATCGCTTTCAACTCTTCAAGCTGCCGGAACCATGGGCGACGCGGTCCAGTGTATCTTTGATCAAGGACGGAGCTGTGTTGTCGTACGATGTGGCACATATGACTCGCTGGGCGCCGGTATACAACTGCTCAATCAGCATGTAAGCGGCCTTGAGTTTCTTCCGCACATCAGAGCCCAGATGAGCAATACGCTTTCGCACCCGGCCAGACAGCTCAAGTTAAACCGGCAGAAATATCAAAACAGGTGTACTCAGTGCAAATTTTCTTACCAAAGATGGCAGAGGTCATGGCATGAACTTGGCGCTTTAGTCTGGTAAGCTCTTCAGTCACCGGTTTAAGAGCTGATTCAGCATCTTCCGCCCGTTTTTTCAAACCGGCCTTCTCGGTGTCCCAGTTGGCCCGCTCGGATTTATACCACTCCTTCAGCTGTTCCATGGTGGCCAAAGCAGTTTTCAATTCATCATTGGCCTTGGTGGTTTCTGCTTGTTGAGTTTCCAGATTGGCACGAAGGTCCTTGAGTTGCACGGTTTCTTGGTATATCTCATTCTGATAACAAAGGGAGCACGTTAGTTGTTTCATTATAAAGTCCCAAGCTCAATACGAGTATTCAACTTGGCACTTGGGGGCTAATGGCTAGTTGATCTCAGTTTGCTATGGGGATACAGAAATTAAGTCCCGGTTCAACTATGCTAAGTTGACCCGACCCTTGGGGGCTACGGTACTGCAGTTTAAGGCGTATGGTTTCTATACAAAGTTAAGTGCCGGTTTGACTATGAAAAGTTAAACCGACCCTTGGGGGCTACAATGCAGCAAAAGTACAAGAAAGGCATAAATCCTTACCTCATAGCGGTCCTTCATGCGATTTACCAGACCGGCTTCAAAGTCACGGCTTGTGTAGAGCCGGTTCAGAAAGCCGGAGTGAAGTTCTTGGGCAGAGAGGTTGTCATAAGCTGACAGATCAGTTTTCCCCTTATCTTTGCTCATAGTAGTAGACTCTTCTTTGGCGCTGTGTTTTGCTAAAGCGACCGGTTGGCTAGGAGTGGTGTAGCCAGTGCCCGTCACAATAACATCATCATTTTTGACCGGGCTGGCCAGATTGGCGGTCTTCTTGGGGCTTGGTGTCTTCGTACTCCGGCTCGGCGGTTCAACAACTACGACCCGCTCTGTGGCCGGACTCGGAGGAGCAGGATGCGAGGTCTCCACTTGGACCTCCGGTTCAGTTTCTGGCGGATCAGCGTTGTCGTCTCGGTATAACTCGCCAGAGCTATTTTTAGCGACTTCAGGATTTTCGTGGGTTTGCTCTGGGGTCTTTTCCGGATCAACATCCGCAGTAGGATCAAGGGTTTTCGCTTTCTTACTTAAGCGAGCTTTGGTGCTGCAATATTCGGAATTAGATTAAGATAAGCCGACCAACGCAATTGTAAACCGAATTGGCGGGACAGCAGTATGGTGCTTACCCTGCAGCAACTTTAAGCGGAGGCAGTTGCGTGGTTGATGAACCGCCAGAAGAGTTGGAAGAGGCCTGATAATTCGGGTCAGACGGATTGAGAGGACATCGGAAGAAACCTTTTAAAGGGTAACGCTTTTCAGGAGCACAAATCACCTCTGGGCGATGTTTCCGGGTTGGTGTATCCGGTAAACCGGATGAGGTAATCTGTTGACCACTGTGTCGGGTCGTGCGGCGCTCTTCAGCCTGCTGTGTCTTCAAGGAAAGATTTGGATTCAAATGAGCATAGGAATGAGATTTTTTTTCACTTTCCGGACGGCGCGACGAATTCTTTTAACCGGCGCGAGGTCGGATTCGGAAGAAAGAAAGATTACCTCAACATGGTCGGCATGACTGGCTTCAGCATCATCCTGGGAGTTAAAATTGTCAGTAAAAGGAACAAACTACAAGTAAGAAGAAACGCAAAGTGGAGAGCCGGTTTACGGCGCCTCCCTCGTGAGGGTATCAAGTTTTACCTCAGCTTCTGATTCTTCGTCTTCCGGCGGATCAGAAGACTCGGCGGTTTTCCTCTTGCCAGCCTTCTTGGTGGCCTTGGACTTTATGCGCGGAGCCCGGGCCGGTTTGGTACGCTTCCAGAAGGAGCTGTTAGCCTGAGAAGTGGCAAGGATTAATATATACCAACAAGGCATTAATGTCAGAAAAGCGGTGAGTAGAGCCTACCGCTGGCGGTTTGTTGGCAACAAAGAACGGAGCCAACCCGGTTTGGCTGCAGACAGAGATCGGTTCATCAAGCAGCCTCTTTACTGCCTCTGTGACTTCAAGCTCAGTTATGGGTAGCTCATGACGTCTTTGAGGGTCTTGGAGGCTGCCAGTGTATTCGTGCATCAATCCGGGCCGGCGGCTTAATGGCAAGATGCCCCAAGAAACCCAGCATCGCACAAGGTCCACGCCAGTTAGTCCATTGGCCATTAGAGCCCGGAGTTTAATGATTTGAGGCGCAAAATTCTTCCGTTCCGCGGCGGTCAAGCGTAAAGGCAACGGATGATGGTTGCTAAGCCGGTGAGGGCGGTAACCCGGCAAAGGATTCTCGTTGTCAGGAGCGGTGTTCCGATAGTAGAACCAGGTTTGGTTCCAATCTTTCGGATGGCTATGGTGTTTGGCATGAGGAAACTCTACTTCCTTCCTTTTTTGGATTGAAACGCCGCCATTCCGTGTTAGGACCATCCAAAAATTCTGTACGGCGGTTCAAGTGGAAGAAATCCCGGAACAGTTCCACAGATGGTTCTTCTTGAAGATAGACTTCACAGAAAACTTGGAAATTGCATATATTTGATACGGAGTTCGGACCAATATCCTGTGGATGGAGTTGAAAACTTGCAAGGACATCCCGGAAGAATTTTGATCCGGGCGGCAGAATCCCGGTCCAAGTGCTGCACAAACACAATTACTTCTCATTCTTGCGGATTGGGAGGGCATTCATCATCCGGAACCCGCCAAATGGAGGACATTTTAGAAGCTAAAGCGCCCGGTGGTACGTATCCGTTGAGTTGCGTCTCGGTAACCTTAGACCGGACCCAATTGCAAGCTGAGAATTGAGGGGCCATTCCAGAAGACTAAACTGCGAAAGGAAAGGAAAAACGGTTCACCGTTAAACGGTTCAGGCACATATACAATGTTAAACCGGCGATTCGGGCAGCCTCCAATTCCGGTTTAACTGAGGACTAATGGAGTGACTGATTAGCTATCAAAAGTCAAACCGCCAAAAGAGACAGAACTGGAAAATCTACTAAGTATGGACAGAAACAGTTTTCACATGCGAATGGAGGAAATTTGGATCTACTGAAGGTTCAGTAAGAAAAATGTCTGCGACCTATGCAAGCCTCGTAAAGGGCAGGAAGGTTCGTGCGTCCTAAACAAGAAGATCTGAACAAAATGAAAGATGCACAAGGAGTTAAACTGACGGCGGAGCAGTCGCCGCACAGGATGTATACTACGGTTGGATCATACGGCCATGGCAGGGCAGGTATGAAGAAACTGAGATGAGCACCTATGAACTACGAGATGAGCAGGGATCTTCAGATGCGGATCTAGGGTTCAAAAAGGGGCCTTACCCGATGCGCAGAACAGCGGAGGAGCGCCAAGAGTTTCTGGTCCGGTCAGGTTGATGCAGCGGCCTGGCGCTGACGTGACGTTCGAAGGTCGGAGGCGACGGCGGAGCTTCAGAGCGGGAGCGTCGCGAGGAAGAAGAAGTGCGGAAGAAGAAGAGAAAGGGCCTGCCGGTTTATTTATAAGGAAACGGGGCAATTAACAAGCGCGAGAATCGAGGAGTCAGAAGCGGCGGACGGCGCAGCGGTCGCCTCGATTTCTGGGATAGTATTAAATGAAGAGAATCTTACTGTTTGGATTTCTTTATTAAAGATGACGTCAAGGCGCCCCGTTGCGGTGGTCGGAGGATGACGTCACGGCGGTTTACGAAATATGAAGGGAGATTCAGAGTTTCCTGAAGATGTTGAAGATTAACATGAACCGGTTCAAGTCAATCTGGGGCCTAATGTTGGGGATATAACTGCTGAGTGTAAACCGCCCGGAAGGGGCCGGGTTACCCTCGTCCATGATCAGGGCCCACGAAGGAGGCCCAGAGCCCAGAGGCAGATTAGGGTCCATTTATGTAAACCGCCTTAGTCTTGTAACTTGTCTTTGTAAGATAAGAGAGAAGAGACCGAGCGGACACTTGTATGAGCGGATCAGGACTCAGAGACCGGCCAAGGCGTCAACCCGTGTATATAAGGGGATGACCCGGCGGTTTAGGGACAGAACAATTCAAGGCTGAGGCGAAGCTATTGCTCCCTAGTCGCCAAATCACATCAATCCCATCACAACTAGACGTAGGCTTTACCTTCATCGAAGGGGCCGAACTAGTATAACTCCCGTGTCTTTGTGTCCGCTTTAACCCCTCTAAGTTAACCCGTACAATGGCCCTGCGACTAAGTCCTTTCACGAGGACATCTGCCGTGACAATTCCACGACATCAAGTGTGTGTTGCCGGACAAATTTGTTGCCGGAGGCATTATTGCCAAGCTTCCACCTTCGTGGAACAATTTTGCTACTTCCCTGAAACACAAGAGAAAGGAGTTTTCCGCTGCGGATCTCATTGGTAATCTTGATGTTGAAGAGAAGGCGAGAGCAAAGGACACACGTGCTCGAGTTGCCGAGGGAGCTTCTAGTGCCCACATGGTACAGAAGAAGAACTTCCAGCCCAATAAGTTCAAAAACAACAAGAACAAAACTTAGGGGAAAGGCAAGTTTGATACAAAGAACAAGCCATCACATTCTACCAACTTCAAGAAGAATTCTCATAAGAAGGGAAGGGACTTTGCCATGACTGTGGTGATCCTAATCACTGGGCTCAAAGTGTCCTAACTGCTTTGAGGAGCCTTGAACATGAGAAGGGCGGCAAGTCTGCTAATGTTGTCATCGGTGATCTTGATATGAAGGAATCAGTGCGGTATTTTTCCTACCATCCTTTCAAAGATTTCAATCCTTCGATTGGTTAATTGACACCGGTGCCAATGTACATGTTTGTGCTGACGCCTCCATGTTTTCTTCTTACTAGGCAACAGGGACTTCTCCCGTGCTGATGGGGAACGGGTCACATGCCATCGTTCGAGGTGTTGGTACGGTCGATCTGAAGTTTACTTCAAGGAAGACCGTGCGTCTGAAGAACGTTCATCATGTGACGTCCATCAATAAAAATCTCGTTAGCGGTTCCCGTTTATGTCGAAATGGTTTTAAGTTGGTTTTTGAGTCCAATAAAGTTGTAATTTCCAAGTGTGGACAATTTGTTGGAAAAGGCTATGAGTGCGGAGGCTTGTTCCGCCTATCTTTGTCAGATATTTGCACTAAAGTTATTAATAATGTTTGCCACAATAATGAGTCGGATATTTGGCATTCACGAATTTGTCATATTAACTTTGGTTGCATGACGCGGCTGGCCAATATGAATTTAATTTCGAAAATCTCTACTGTCAAAGGCTCTAAGTGCCAAGTATGTGTGCAAGCTAAACAACCTCGCAAGTCCCATAAGACTGCAGAGGCAAGAGACTTGGCGCCACTAGAGCTTGTACATTCTGATCTTTGTGAGATGAATGGAGTGTTGACAAAAGGTGGAAAGAGATATTTCATGACGTTGATTGATGACTTCACTAGATATTGTTATGTGTATCTTCTGAAATCAAAAGATGAAGCTTTAACTTTCTTCAAAAACTATAAAGCTGAGTCAGAGAACCAACTTGATCGAAAAATTAAACGGCTTAGGTCCGATCGTGGTGGAGAGTATTTTTCCAATGAATTTGATCTGTTTTGTGCGGAACATGGTATAATCCATGAGAGGACGCCTCCCTACTCACCTCAGTCTAATGGGGTGGCGAAAGAAAGAACCGAAGTCTAACTGATTTGGTTAACGCCATGTTAGACACATCGGGTCTTTCCAAGGAATGGTGGGGGGAGGCGCTAATGACCGCGTGTCATGTCCTAAACCGAGTTCCCACAAAGCATAAGACCATGACTTCATTTGAGGAATGGGAAGGGAAAAGGTTGAAACTCTCTTACCTACGTTCTTAGGGTTGTTTGGCGAAAGTCAATATACCAATTCCCAAGAAGCGCAAACTTGGACCAAAAACCGTGGATTGTGTTCTTCTGGGCTATGCTTTTCATAGCATTGGCTATAGATTTTTGATAATAAAATCTGAGGTATCCGACATGCATGTTGGTACGATTATGGAGTCTAATGATGCAACTTTCTTTGAGGACATATTTCCTATGAAGGATATGTCAAGTTCATCAAATCAGGAGATACCTACTTCATCTAGTGAAGAACTCACTGTAATTCCTGAACCCACCATCGCGATGGAACACGTTGAGAATCCTATTGAGGGTGACAATGAAACTCCTGTAAGGAGTAAGAGACAGAGGACTGCAAAGTCCTTTGGTGATGATTTCATTGTGTACCTTGTGGATGACACACCCAGGACTATTTCAGAAGCCTATGCATCTCCTGATGCTGATTACTGGAAGGAAGCTGTTCGTAGCGAGATGGATTCCATCTTGGCTAACGGAACCTGGGAGATCACTGACCGTCCTTATGGGTGCAAACCTGTAGGATGTAAGTGGGTGTTCAAGAAGAAGCTTAGACCTGATGGTACGATTGAAAAGTACAAGGCGCGGCTTGTGGCTAAGGGTTATACCCAGAAAGAAGGTGAAGACTTCTTTGATACTTACTCACCCGTGGCTAGACTGACCACAATTCGGGTGCTGCTATCACTGGCTGCCTCACATGGTCTTCTCGTTCATCAAATGGACGTTAAGACGGCTTTCCTCAATGGAGAGTTGAAGGAGGAAATTTGCATGGATCAGCTAGATGGTTTTTTAGTACCTGGTCGGGAAGGAAAGGTGTGCAAGTTATTAAAGTCTTTATATGGCCTTAAACAAGCTCCTAAGGAGTGGCATGAGAAATTCGAAAGAACATTAACTGCTGCCAGCTTTGTAGTAAATGATGGTGACAAGCGCGTGTACTATCGCCATGGTGGGGGCGAAGGAATTATTCTTTGTCTGTATGTCGACGACATATTGATCTTTGGAACCAAACTTGATTTAATCAAGGAGGTTAAGGATTTCTTATCTCGCTGTTTTGAGATGAAGGATCTAGGAGTAGCTGATGTTATCTTAAACATCAAGCTATTGAGAGATGAGAATGGTGGTATCACACTGCTTCAGTCTCACTATGTGGAAAAGGTCTTGAGTCGTTTTGGGTATAGCGACTGCACGCCTTCTCCAACTCCATATGACGCTAGTGTGTTGCTTCGAAAGAATCGACGGATTGCTAGAGATCAACTGAGGTATTCTCAGATTATTGGCTCGCTTATGTATTTGGCGAGTGCCACGAGACCTGACATCTCTTTGCTGTGAGCAAGCTGAGTCGGTTTGTGTCAAAACCGGAGATGATCATTGGCGTGCGCTTGAGAGAGTTATGCGCTACTTGAAAGGCATCATGAGCTATGGGATTCACTACACGGGTATCCAAGGGTACCGGAGGGTTATAGTGACTCAAACCGGATATCCGATGTCGATGAGATTAAGGCCACAAGTGGTTATGTTTTTACACTTGGTGGTGGCGCTGTTTCCTGGAAGTCTTGCAAGCATACCATCTTAACGAGGTCAACTATGGAAGCAGAACTCAAAGCATTAGACACTGCCACTGTTGAAGCAGAGTGGCTTTGTGAGCTATTGATGGACTTACCTATGGTTGAAAAACCAATACCCCCTATCCTGATGAACTGTGATAATCAAACTGTGATCGTCAAGATAAACATTTCTAAGGACAATATGAAGTCCTCAAGGCATGTGAAGAGGAGATTAAAATTTGTCAGGAAACTGAGGAACTCCGGAGTTATTATGTTGGATTATATTCAAACGTCGAAAAACTTGGCAGATCCCTTCACAAAGGGTCTATCACGTAATGTGATAGATAATGCATCGATGGAGATGGGTTTGAGACCCACCGCATGTGTTGTCCATAGTGGTAACCCACTCTATGTGATCGGAGATCCCGTGAAGTAGAAGTGGAAGACAAGCTGTTGGTCAGCTGAGAGGGAAGTATCCTTATTTTAATTATCCCACTCCATGAAGATGCAATACTCTCCTGATCTGCATGGAAGGTTGATATCTATCTTAATGTGTTCCAAGTGGCTTATTTGAGTAAGCAGAGATGTTGTCCTGCAGAGCATCTCCTGAGGAACACACCTATATGAATTTGACTGTTAACGTCATGATCTGTGAGAAGTGGGTGCTCTCTAATAAATTCATGAAAGGCCCCGGAGTACGACGATACGCTCCACCGTGGGAAGCCTTGCGGCAGCCAAGTATCGGTCAAGAATTTGTGTGAAACTAGTCTCAGAAAACTTGTAGTTCAAGGCATAGTCCACTATTCAAGTTGTGATCTAGTGTAGCATAAAACTCTAAGTGGAAGTTCAACTTCACAGTCTCCACTAAGCACCAGTATATAAACAATGTTTTGGAACTAAATGATGAGATGTGCCAATGAGACTTGGTGGGGGATTGTTGGAATTTCTTAGTAGGCCTTTGGCCTAAAGCCCAACTAAAATTCTGAAATTCTCTTGGCCCATTCATGCACACATGTGAGTGGAGTGAGTGAGCTAAAGTTTAGTCCCACCTCATAAGTTGAGAGAGAGTTGCACCTCTTTATAAGGTGAGCTCTTCTACCACTTGTATGAGCATGAGAAGAGGAGACCTACACGTGCACTCCTCCTCCTCGCTCGCCTCCCCACGCCACGCCTCGTCACGACGCGCCGCGGGTTACGGGATTGAGCCGAGCCGAGGACAGAGCTATGCACGTTATCTATATTTTTGCTGCTCGGGAAAAATTAATGAGTCAATTATTAATAATTAACGGACGCGTTAATTACTGAACAGTTTCCGATTCTTTTGGATCGTGACGACTCAGACATGGGGTTTACTCGCACGACCTACCCGACCCGCACTATATAGTCAGGCAGATGTCTACCCTAGCCGCCGCCGCTTCGTATGGTTTCTCACCACCATTCCAGATCATTGCGCCGCCGATCAAGTCTTCTCCATCCCTCCTTTCGGCGTGCACCGGGAGAAGGGACAGCAGGCCTTCGGAACCCCGCCTCTTGTGATCCTGTACGGGAGAGGGGCCATCAGGTTTTTGGGGAGCGACTCGCGATCGCTGGCAGCGATTTACTTCGCTGAACGACAACTTCTTCGCCGACCTCGGCAACCTCATCCTCGACGACATGGGCGACAACGTCAACGCCGGCGGTGCTGCTCCCGCTGCACTGTATGTGATTCTATCTTTCCTGTTCGAGATCGTGGTAGAATTCATGTTTCTAGTATGTGCCCTAGATTTGATCTGTTCATCTGCTATGCTAGTTCGCATATTTCCACAATACCCCTGGCAAAGCCCAACCGATTTCCTTACATTTTTTTCAATCGAAAAGCCATGGATGATTGGAGTCCGGCCGAGAGGGAAACGTACTACCGGCAGATCCTCCTGATTTCGACCACAAGCTCGAGGAGTACACCTTGGTGAAGATGGACGAGGCGGTGTCGGCTTCCTCAACGACGTATCCCCTACATCTATGACACTAGTAGAAAAAGGTCCATTTGTCCGGTTTCGGAACCGGGACTAAAGGCCCTCCACGTGGCTGCTGTCTGAAGCTCCACCTTAAGTCCCGTTTGGTAACACAAACCGGGAGTAAAGGTTTTTTAAAAAAAAATTGTAATTTTTTCTCGATTTTCAAATTTCTGAATTATTTTACAATTTAATCTCTAATCACCACTCATCACTACTCAATTTAACCTCTACTCTCTAATCACCCCTCATCATTTCAAATCATCTAACTTCCCGGCCGGTCACCCATCCTCTCACTACTCCAGCCTGAGCACGCTTAACTTCCAGGTTCTATTCCCCCTCGTTTCCAAGTCTGCACTTGTTGTTTTCCTGATAATAGTAAAATGTCAATCCTATTAACCCTCAGGAGTTTAGCTTGAGCATGAAGACACACGTTTCACTGTTTGAGTTTGAAACTATTATTCTAAAAAACAATAATTATTTAGTAACACTAATATTTCTTAAATAAGTAGTTTGACCACAGTTTGACCAGCATTTGACCAGATTTGACCAAAATTCAAAATACTGAAATAATTATTTAGTAACAATAATATTCTTGAATAATTATTTAGTACCACTAATACTTCTTCAATAAGTAATTTGACCATAGTTTGACCAGATTTAACCAAAATTCAAAAAAACTAAAATTTGAGCATATCTTTTTTTCCTTTTAGAATTTGAGGATTCTAAAAAAATTGCAAACAGGCCTATGGCCGTCAAAATCGGATGCGGATTTTCGTGCTGACTTTTTCAATATATTATGCATGTTTTTCGACATCATATGCAAAAGATATGGACGTTTTACTTTTTCATAACACTTTTTTGCAAACCATGTCCAAATTTAAGTTTTTTACTTTTTCACATAACTACATCTCGAAGGATTTTAATTTTTGAAGTTTTTATCATTTTCTTTTGCTTTTTACAAAACTGAAAAGGCGATGGGGGGGTAGAGTTTGAAAATGGGACCTTTTGTCCCGGTTTGAGACACAAACCAGGACTAAAGGGCATTGCACCCTTTAGTCCCGGTTCGTGCCTCAACCGGGACTAAAGGTCTAATCTTTAGTCCAGGTTTGAGATACGAACCGGGACTAAAGGGCTTTAGTCCCGGTTCGTGTCGCAAACCGGGACTAAAGAGCTCATTTGAATCGGGACTAATGCCTTTACTTACACGAACCGGGACCAATGCCCCCATGGGTACCGGTTTGTGACTAAACCGGGATTAATGGGCTTATCTGGCCCGAACGAAAGCCATGGTTTCTACTAGTGTGAGCGCCCCAAGCAGTGTAGGTCCTCTTGATGCGTCTCCAACGTATCTATAATTTTTGAAGTATTCTTGGTATATTCACAGACTTTAAATATGGTTTTGCTATAATTTTATATCATTGTTTACTTGTCTAACCATATATTTAGACATATCTTAACTAAGAGTTGATCTTTAGCATGACATCTCTCATCATATATTTAGACATATCTAATCAATTATAAGAAATAAGACTAATAGATAACTTATTATACATGAAGAACGCGGCGTTTTGGCTCGTACTACCATATATATGATCCCATTATCCCGCTCCAGACGACGGGATCGGCAGGTTTGGCGCATTTATGGCGGCGTAAGTGCGAGCGCTGGAAAATCGCGTATTGCATGTGGCGCGGTGGGGGCGAGCGTAGAAGTGTACGCAACTCGTATGCCGGGCCGTATGTCTGACCATGGTCGGCCCCGCGAGCGGTGGACGGGGTTAGTAGTAGGACCAGCGGTCTCGTTTATAGCTGTCGGTAATGGACCATGGTCCAGATTTTTTCGACGCGTACGATGAACGCAATCGTGGCGTTCCGGGTTACGCGCCACACCCTGGCTCGGTCGGGGGACGTTGATGTGTACAGCGGTGGTGCGTGCTAGGCTAGTAAAAAAATACTAGAAGGAAAAAATACAGAGGAGTGCGTTGCGGCGATGGATGCCCAGGCGACTGGAGCGACGGTGGCGGCGGGGACAGAAGCAGCTGCGGCGGCGGTGGGGGATTTCCCTCTGCATCCGGTCTGCAGGTTCGTTCTCTCCATGGACTCCGCCTAGCCACGACGATGTCCTTCACTCCCGGTGGGCGGCCAAAAAATGGCCGCACCTGCCGCGGCGATTTGAGGTCGCTGAATAACAGATCTGCCCGGCGTGTGCAGGTTGCTTATATTCCGGTCGCCACCGGCGTCTCCAGCGAACTCCCTTCAAGACGATGGGAGCGAGGTGCACGGAGGCGTCTTCGGAGCTGTGGGAGATTCTTCTGTTGCTGCCCACGACAGTTGTGGTGGAGCGCCCGCGGAGGCGAGCGGTGACAGCGCGCCGGCGGAATCTGGCGAGTCGGCCGTGAAGCCGGATCCGAAGACGCCTGGGTGGATTAGGAGGTAGTACATCGGTAACAAAAAGCTTTTTGAATTGCCTTAGCCTGAACAATGAATTGTGCGTCAGTCTGAAAATAGTTAGAATTCCACTGAAATCATCAGTCAGTACATGGTCCATAAAAAATTATGTTTGAATGCGTAGAGGTTAGGGTTGTTTTAGGGAAAATTTGGGACAAACAAGTGTTTGTTTTGGCACATTACAACCTGACACAGAGCACAAGCAATCTTGTACAGTTGGAACAGGGGGGTGGTGGGGAGAACGGATGAAAATGTAGCAGGCATGAGCTGATTTGTGAGTTTAGAATTGAAAAGAAAATGTTAATATATGCTTTGAAACTGAAACGTTTGTGCATCGGGCAGGAACTACAACAGGGGGAAAAAGTAGGTGCGACTTTCTGAAATTCCTATGCTTCTTGTAAGGATATAACTGGCGGTAGGACCTGGGGGCGATGTATTATCTGTGACGTGCCTTCTTTTTTGTACCAAAAATGCATGCAGGGTCCGTGTTGGTGCTAACCCAATCGAGAGGACACCATGTCCTGGGATGGGAGGATGGATGCCCTCGAGAAGTCCATTAGAGGCTTCACAAAAAGAGAAGGTGAAGATGTGGTCAAGCCTGAACAAGGGACGACATTCGACTCGCTGACAGAAGCCTATAACTTCTACAATTTGTATTCATGGGAGCATGATTTTGGCATCAGATACGGCAAGAGCAGACTGAACCCAGACAAAAGGAAAACCATGCAAGAGATTGTGTGTGGGTAAGTGTTTGCTTTTCGGAGAATTTATTAGTACCTTTTTTTTTGAGACAATCACGCGAAGCTTTATTATATCGTCACCACATTTACAGAGACGGAGGGAAGGTTTCCCGGATGACCTAGCCATACATGACGGCCTGGAGCCAATCTTAAAGCATGCTTCGCTAGATTATGAGCCTCGAAATTCGAGCTCCTACTTTCATAAACTATATTACAAGAGATAAAAGAACTAATACCCAAGTTCACCTCCTGAACGATTGCACCATAGCTCGCTCTGCTCCCCTACTTGATCTCACGCACCACATTCAAGCAATCTGAGGCTAGCAGAATTCTCTGACTGTTTAGATCCCTTGATAGGGCGATGCCTTCTCTGTTCGGGGTCACTCATAGAGGGAATGACAACCAATGATGCTCCCTCAAAACTTCCATCCCTGCTTCGACTAATAGCAGCAACAGCCCCATATTTGCTGGTACGATTGACAGCGGCATCAACATTGACCTTTACATGGTTCTCTGGAGGTGGCACCCATGCTCTACGAACTGGAGGTACCGGTGCTGTGCCCGGCTCCGGATTTGTGTCCACTGTCCGTAGTTCTGCCAGATACGAGTTTATAAAGCCATTTATAGAATGCGGACTTTGGAAGATGCCTTCATGCAAAGCTTTTCGCCTGGCACTCCAGATTGCCCATAGAGATACTGTCAACCGCATGAACTCGTGCCCATCCAGTTTTTCGCTCATACTGAATATCCAGCTCCTTGCACTGTCATCCTGAATAACGCTGATCTGCTCAAGCACAGAATCGGAAGATAGAGCCCATGTACAGCGAGACATAGGGCAACTCAAGAGGGCATGACGCCAGTTGTCGTGTGCTCCGCATAACATACACGCCGGCGAAGTGGCCATGTTCCTGTGATGGAGTAGTTCTCTTGATGGTATGGAATGCTGTGCTAACCGCCACATAAACAGCTTCAGCTTGGCCGGAACATGCAGCCGCCATATATTACTCCAGTCTCCCTGGTTCATTCCCGTATGTGATGTACTCTCCCTTTCTTCTAGCCATGCCTCCCTTTCTGACTTGATCCTCACAATCATTCGGTACGCTGACCGAACAGTGAATATGCCTCGTCTCTCCTCGTGCCACGCCCAGAAATCTTGAACTCTTCTGTGACAAATAGGTATCTTGAGTATAGCTTCCGCATCAAATGGCGTGAACACAGCTCTAACAACTCCCTCCCTCCAGCTTGCCGTAGCACTGTCGATGAGCTCTGCCACTCGCACTGGAGGATTTTGCAGCATAGACGTGATCGGGCGCTTGACGTTGTCCCGTGGTAACCAGTTTTGCTCCCATATCATCGTTGATTCCCCATCTCCAATCCTTTTAAGGATCCCCTGAGACAGAACGTCGCGCCCGTCTAGGATGGCTCGCCAAATCTGAGAAGGGTGTGAGCCCAACCCAGCTTCTAGTATATCTGAATCTGGAAAGTAAGCAGCTTTCAAAATTTGAGCACTCAAGGATTCAGGTTCAGTTAGCACTCTCCACGCCTGCCGTGCAAGTAGCGCTAGATTGAAAATCTCCATATCTCGAAAACCCAAACCTCCCACATGCTTTGGCCGGACCATGACATCCCATGCAACCCAACACGGCTTTCGTTTACCTCTTTTACTGCCCCACCAAAACTGCCTAATGATAGAAGTAATTTTGTCACATAACCCTCTAGGTAATCTGAAGCATGACATTGAGTAAACCGGAATTGCCTGTGCAACTGACTTGATCAATACCTCCTTGCCGCCAACTGAGAGTAGTTTCTCCATCCATCCTCTCACCTTCTCCCATACTCTATCCACCAAGTACTTGAAAGTCCCGTTTTTTGCGTGTCCCACCTCAGTAGGCATGCCCAAATAGCGATCTGTCAATGACTCATTCTGGACTTCCAAGATGTTTTTTATGCTCTCTCGCAATGGCTGGCTGCATCCTTTACTGAAGAAAATTGAAGATTTCTCCCGATTTATTCTTTGGCCCGAGGCTCCACAATAAGATCTCAGTAGGTTTGACACCGTATTAGCTCCCTCCACACTAGTCTTGAAAAGCAACAGGCTATCATCTGCAAAAAGAAGGTGATTAATAGGTGGCGCTGTGGGAGCCACCTTCACACCGACCAAATCTGATGACTGAGAACTGGATTTCAGGAGGCACGAAAGGCCCTCTGCTGCAATCAAGAAGAGATAGGGGGAGATTGGGTCTCCCTGCCTGATTCCCCTGGTAGGCTTAAAACTGTCAAGTTTCTCTCCATTGAACAGAACTGAAAAGGAAACCGAAGACACCATACCCATTACAGTGTCAATCCAACGCTGCTCAAAACCCAACTTGCTCATGATGGCTTGCAAATAGGACCATTCCAATATGTCATAAGCTTTCATCATATCCAACTTTACCGCACAGAAGTTATTCCTCTTGGACTTGGTCCTCTTCATGAAGTGTAAGCACTCATAAGCGCAAATTATATTATCCGTGATTAACCTCCCCGGAACAAAGGCAGATTGCTCCCTTGAGATAATATCCGGTAGGATGAGCTTCAACCTGTTAGCCACCACTTTGGAAGCAATCTTATATAACACATTACATAAACTTATGGGCCTGAACTGTGACAAGAGAGAGGGATTAGTAACTTTGGGAATAAGAACTAAGACTGTATCATTTATGCTCTCAGGGCTATCCTCCCCCCTGACTATCCTGAGTACCACCCGAGTAACTTCCTCTCCACATATATCCCAATGGCGCTGGTAAAAATGAGCTGGAAAGCCATCAGGCCCAGGTGCCTTCGTGGGAAACATCTGAAACAACGCTGTTTTGACCTCATCATTAGTATAAGGTGCACAAAGGTTAGCATTCATATCAGTTGTTACCTTCCTCGGTACATGTTGTAAAACAGTCTCCATATCATGAACTCCCTCTGACCTGTACAGATCTTGATAAAAACTCGAATGTCAAGGCTTTTAGTTCAGCCGGGTCCTCAACCAGCACCCCCAAAGAGTTCTGTAGCGCTCTTATCATGTTCTTCTTTCGCCTTAGACTAGCCCGCAAATGGAAAAATCTAGTGTTTTTACCACCCGCAGAAAGCCATTGTACTCTTGCCCTCTGCCTCCACATGATTTCCTCGCGGTGATAAAGTTCAACGAGCTTGTCATTAATTTTGAGCTCCGCATGGTTCGGCCCCACCCTCGTGGGAACATCTCGCAGCCTTTTAAGTTCTTGTTGCAACGTTTTTATTTCTTTGCGAACACTCCCAAAAGTATCCCGACTCCAAACATCAAGATTCTTAGACATGGCAGCTAGCTTCTGTTTCATCTCCTCCACAGACGTGCATGGCGGACCGGACCATCCACTGATGATCGTGTCCTTCAGCTCCTCGTGCGTCTCCCACATTATTTCATAACGAAAGCCATGCTTGGTCGGTGTTCGGTGCGACCCATCCCACTGTAGTAGGATCGGATTATGATCGGATGTGGCCGCCTCCAAGTGATCCAAGGAAGCCAAAGGAAACATTGTAGTCCACTGTGCATTAGAGAGCGCTCTGTCCAACCTGCACCTGGTGAAAGAACCCCCTACAACCTTCTTTTCGAACGTCCAAAAACGGCCTCTATAGCCAATGTCAATCAAACCGCAAACATCAGTAGCTTCCCGAAATGCTTGCATCTGAGCATTGCTTCGTCTCCCAACTCCTTCGTGTTCTTCCGCGCGAAGAACTTCATTAAAATCCCCAATGCATAGCCAAGGCAAGTCACTGATTGTGCTGATGTTTTTCATAACATCCCACGTTTGATGTCTAAGGTGAGTCTGAGCTTCACCATATACACATGTCATGCGCCACATATCCTTTCCCGGCTCGTCCACAGAAACATCTAAGTGATACACAGAGTAACCCAACACTTCAATCTTTATTTCTTTATTCCAAAATAAACCTATACCTCCACTCCTACCCTGGCTATCGACTGCAAAGGCACAATCAAAGCCTAACGTTTCTGATAAAGCTTCTACCCTTCCTCTATTTATTTGAGTCTCAATGATACACAGGAAGGTAGGGGTAACCTTCTTCGCAAGATTGCGAATTTCCTAAACCGTCGCGGCATTACCCGCTCCGCGACAGTTCCACACCAACGCACTCATTGTCCCCGGCGGCGCCCCTCGAAGGAGCCCGCCAACGGGTTTTTTGGAATAGTGGAGCCATCTTTTCCTTCAGAAGTCTTGTTGCGTTTTGGTTCCCTCTTCGGGGGAGGGCTCAAAGGAGTAGCAGCGTGAGGTATAATTGCCAGTTGATTACCCTCTGTGCTAGTCGCCCCTCCATCCATGCATTTGGCGATCTCCTTTGGTACATTCTCAGTCATGATCGCCCTCTTTCTGTTGCATTCCTCCATAACCGCATCCCCCTGTAGATCATCAGCACTGCCATCCTCGTCCGTATACTCATCATCATCATATCTATTATCCCTCTCATAAGTCTTCGCTCGACCCCCCGACCGGCCACCACGGCGGCCTCCCCTGCGTCCTCTTCCTTCTCCTGGACCTTTCCCAGATCGCATATACCAAGTAGCACGCAGGTCTCTGAAAACCAGTGCCGAAGGAGGGTGTATGCCATTGCCATGTTCCTTGTATAGGTGCCCCAACATGCCACAGACGGCGCACCAGTCCGGCAACCTCTCAAACTTGACTCTATAGATTTGACGCTTACCATCTCTGATCATCGACACCGCATTCTTCAGAGGTTTATCAACCTTGATGCGAACCCAAACACGGTAAAAATTCCCCGTGAAGTCTTGAGACGGCTGTTCAACATGCAGAACCTCACCCACTTTTGCTGCGAGAGGGCCAACGAGATGTGCATACAAGTCCGGCAGATCATGTATTTGAACCCAGATATCGATGTAATCAAGCTTGATCAGCGACGGTTTCGTGACTCCGTCGTATGGCACCAGGATAACCGCATCACCTCTGAAATTCCAAGGACCATCATGCATGACCCTCTCCCAATCCCCCAAACACGAGAGTTGCACCGTGTGCAGATTATCCTCCAAAGGCCGGAACTTTGATTCCTCTGCGATGTCCCACGCAGATCTCATGTTGCGATAGAACCAAGTTCTGCTGTAGGTTTTCTCGGTGTTCACCCTAACTAGGGCAACCCACCTCGCCGTCTCCTTCGGCGCATCCTTCTCGTCAAACACAACATCATCCAGATCCTCTTCGTGCAGCCCCAACTCCTTCATCATTGCTTCAACATCACTAACTGCAGATGAGCCAGAGGCCCCAGCCGAATCCATGGAGAGCACTAACCCGATGTAGATATCGGGCCTTTGGTGGAAACCCTAAAACCCCGTCGAAACCAGAAACACAGGCCAGGAGTGGGCAGCGATCCCAGTGATCACCCCTTGATCGCTCCACGGACGTGCTCTGGTTAGATCGGCGGGAGGGAAGTAAAGAACTCGACGGCGGCGGAGATCGCCCCCGGGAGGATGGAAACCCTAGCTAGAGGGAAAACTAATGTTTTCTAGAATTTATTAGTACCTGATTGTGAAGTAATGCCACGTGCTAACTTGGAAACAATGGTCTGTTTATGTTGTGATCAGGGGAAACGGCCCATGAGCGACAGTACACCAGTCCAACTCTCACGCAGGAAGACCGAGACCGTAGCGGGCCAGAGTGGTTGGGCCAATTAAATGACTAAAGCCAAGCCATGCATGCATTGTGCAAAACAGAGCGCAACCAAATACGGCGTGATGCGAGCCGAACATCCCCTCGCGTTAGGGTTTACGTTCCTCTCGGCGGCGGCGACTTTTTCGCCCCACGTAGAGATTCAATCTCCCCTCCCCTCCTCTCCCCGCTAGCGCCGGAGTGCCGATGGCGGGGATCGAGGGCCCTAGGGACACTACCGCTCGCGGGACAGAAACCTCGGGCAAGAGATCAATGGATGATGGAGCTTCAGGATCAGGCTCGGGTACGTCTGCATCCGACTTGGAGGCTATGATGGAAGAATTGGGATTGAAGGAGGACGATCTGGAGGATGTGGTGATCGAAGGCGATGAGCTTCTTTGGGAGGCCACTGTATTTGGATGGCCATTGCTAGGGTTCACACGGACAGACGTCTGACCAATACTTGGTTCTTCCGAAACATGAAGGCAGCACAGGACTTGGCAAAGGAGGTTAAGATCAGGCCACTTGAAGATAATTTGTACACAATGCAGTTTGGATGTCTTGGTGATTGGGAACGGGTGATGGAGGACGGACCATGGACCTTCAAAGGGAAAACGGTGGTATTAGCTGTTTATGATGGATTCACGAAGCCATCGTCAATAGAGCTAAACAAGATTGATATCTAGATACAGATCCATGACCTCCACGATGGCTTCTACCCCAAGATCAAGGCACTTTCGACTCTTTGTAGGAGAATTTATCTTTCTTGAACCAAAATCCCAGGACTTTGAAGGGAATTTTGCGGGGTTCGAGTTAGGATCGATGTGACAAAGCCGCTTAAGAATGCAGTATCACTTGTTATCAAGAAGAAGGAAGGCATCCAGAGGGTGATCTTCAGAGTTAAATACGAACGGTTGCCTGACTGGTGCGCCGTTTGTGGATACTTGGGACATCTGTATAAAGAGTGTGGTGATGGGATACACCCCCCAAAGGCTTTGGTTTTTAAGGACCTAAAAGCTTCATGGTTCAGAGGATCGGGAAGAGGCCCAGGGGAAGGAAGAGGCCAAGGAGAAAACAATGGAGGAGGAAGAGGGACTGGCAGAGGCCGGGCTGGAAGAGGACGTGGCCGAGGCTCTTCTCAGGCGCTTTCTATGGAAGATTACAGGGAGGATGACACAGCCAATATTGCTTCTGATGTGGTTATGAGTGACGCAAAAAATAACAGGAAGAGAGGCGGTATGACAAGTGAAGCCAACTCACCCGTAATTCGGGCGCAGATAAATAGTAAGGCCTCCCTGTTGCTGCTTCCGCCTCCACAGGTACCGCCCAACCCTACTTCGGTACAAGAAGCAAAGAGAACCAAGCAGAACTTGAGCACAACAGACAAGAACAGTGGGAAGAGTGCAGTGGCGAACAAGAATCTTGATGCGCATTTGGCGGGCTCCATGACGGGGTCGCGCCTAGCGCAATGAGTCTGCTATGCTGGAACTGTCGCGGGATTGGCAAGCCTGCGACAGTTAAAGAGCTTCGTGATCTGACGAGGCAACTTGCCCCCTCTGTACTCTGTATCCTTGAAACCCAAATAGAGGGAACTAGAGTCGAGAGTTTGGCTGGGTCATTAGGTTTTGATAAGAGTTTTGCTGTTAGTAGCTCTGGTAGAAGTGGTGGACTAGGTATGTTTTGGAATGAAGAAATAAAGCTTGAGGTTATCGGTTATTCCAAGTATCACATTGATGCAGTTATTAATGATTTGATGGATGTTAAAACAAGAGTTACTTTCGTTTACGGAGAAGCCCAAGCAAATGAAAGACATAAGACATGGGACACGCTTAGGGGAATTGTAGGCTCTAACAATTTACCCTGGCTGGTCTTAGGTGATTTCAACGAAGTGCTTCATGCACATGAACATGATGGAGTAGGGAGCAGGAGTCAAGCACAGATGGATGCATTTAAGGATGCATTGGATACATGCGGCCTATCCGATATTGGGTATAGTGGCAATGACTGGACTTTTGAACGGAAGGTGGTAGGAGGGACGTACACCAAAGTGAGACTGGATAGAGGCGTCGCTAACCCAGCCTGGGCCATTGCATTCCCCACAGCCAAGTTGGAGCACAAACTTGCTGCTACTAGTGATCACATTCCACTTCACGTAAAGTACGTGCATGAGGATGCATGCCATCGGGCCTCGCGTCCTTTTAAATATGAGTTAGTCTGGGAAAGAGATCCCGGCCTGGCTCCGCTGGTGGAGTCTGCATGGGCATCTGGAACGGCCAATTCGGTGCTCTCCATAAGCGACAAGCTCCAGTCGCTGTCATCTGACCTGGCCGGCTGGGACAGAGCACACTTTGGCAATGTGCGGCGCGAGATCCAACAGCTACAACGACAGCTACAAGAGTTTCGCGATATTCGAGGAAGATCTGGTCCTAGTCATGTGGAATTAAAAACTGTAGAAAGATTGACAGAATTATTTCACAAAGAGGAAATTCTATGGAGACAACGCGCTCGTATTGAGTGGCTCATGCATGGCGATAAGAACACGTATTTTTTCCACCTGCGGGCGAGTAGACGGAGGAGGAAAAACCAGATAAAGTCACTTTTAAAAGAGGACGGATCGGCGACAGAAAATGTTGTGGAGATGGAGAATTTGACTACAGCCTTTTATCAACACCTGTATACGTCCGAGGGGGTCCAACACATGGGGCTGGTTTTGGACACTGTACCGACCAAAGTGACCCAAGACATGAATGATATGTTAAACGCCCCATATAGTCAGAAAGAAGTGAAGACTGCCTTGTTTCAAATGTTCGACAAAGGCCCTGGTTCGACGGCTTCGACTCACTTCTTCCAACATCATTGGGATACATGTGGGGAGGATGTAACGAAGGTGGTCCTGAAAATAGTGGAGGGCAACGAGTCGGCAGAATGCATCAACGAGACTATTTTGGTCCTAATACCCAAGGTGAAAAACCCTACACACTTGTCTCAGTTTTGTCCTATCAGCTTGTGTAACGTTCTATACAAAATCGCTTCCAAGGTGATCGCTAATAGACTGAAAATAGTTCTACCTGATATAATATCTGAGGAACAATCCGCTTTTGTGCCTGGAAGAATGATCACAGACAACATCATTACAGCTTATGAGTGTTTGCATTTTATGAAGCGCAATAAGGCTAAGAAGAACCAATCTTGCGCCCTCAAGCTTGACATGATGAAAGCGTATGACAGGGTTGAATGGCCTTATCTGAGGGCAATTATGTTGAAGCTGGGTTTCAATGAGCGGTGGGTTGATATAGTGATGAGCCTGATAACAACTGTCAAGTTCTCAGTGTTGTTCAACGGCAAGAAACTTCAACAGTTTGAGCCATCTAGAGGAATCAGACAAGGGGATCCAATTTCTCCGTATTTGTTCTTGATAGCAGCAGAGGGCCTTTCGTGCCTCCTCAAATCAAAAAGTGAGTCATCCAATGTGACTGGTCTACAGGTGGCTGCTACGGCGCCTCCGGTAAACCATCTTCTATTCGCAGATGACAGCCTGCTGTTCTTCAAGGCAAATAATGCGGAGTCAAGTGAGGTGTACCATGCTCTGAATATCTATTGTCAGGCAACTGGCCAACGTATAAACTATGCCAAATCTTCTATATACTTCAGCAAAGGTGTGCCAGATACGGTAAGACAGGAGATAAAAGATACTTTACGGGTACCCAACGAAACTCTTAACGAGAAGTACTTGGGAATGCCTTCTGACATTGGCAGCTCCAAGAACGGCGCGTTCAAGTATCTAAAAGACAGGCTTTGGAGTAAGGTACAAGGCTGGGTAGAGCGCACAATGTCCACGGCAGGGAAGGAGGTTTTCGTTAAATCTGTGGCACAAGCGGTGCCTGTTTTTTCAATGTCATGTTTCAAGCTACCGAGGGGACTTTGTGAACATCTCAATATGCTCATCAGAAAATTTTGGTGGGGGAGTAAAGAGGGCAAGAGGAAACCTCATTGGGTGTCCTGGGAGACCATGACTCAACCTAAGGACATGGGCGGTCTAGGTTTCAAGGATTTTGAACTCTTCAACCTTGCCATGCTAGCCAGGCAAGCATGGCGGCTGCTGCAGTATCCTGAATCTCTTTGTGGCCGAATCCTGAAAAGCATATACTACCCAGCAAGTGACATCCTTGAAGCGGAATTGGGAGGACATCCGAGCCAAGTATGGCGGGCTATGATCGAGGGACGGGATGTTCTAAAGCAGGGTCTTGTCAAAAGAATTGGTAATGGCGAATCCACTCTTATATGGGAACATAACTGGTTGCCCCGGGAGGAGTTTCTTCGGCCCCTAGGATGTCGTGTTCAAAACCCACCCACAAAGGTTTCGGAGCTGATTGTCAGGGCTACAGCTTCTTGGAACAGAGAACTAGTTCAAAGCACCTTCTTGCATATGGGCCTTGAGATCATCCTTGGAATACCAATCTGCACGCGCGATCTAGATGATTTCTGGTCCTGGCATTATGAAAGGCATGGTTCCTTCACGGTTAAATCAGCATACAAGATGCTTGTGGCGACCAAACAGAGAAGGGAGGCGTGGTTAAATGGAGAGGCTGGTCCATCCAACGCAACGGCAGAAAAGGATGAGTGGAAGTATCTCTAGAAAACAGCAGTCCCTGGGAAGATCCGTATGTTCAGTCCCTGGGAAGATCCGTATGTTCCTATGGAGGTTATCCAAACACTCACTCCCAACCAATGATGTTCGAGCTCATCGTCATATGGCCACCTCAAGCACCTGCGGCCTGTGTGGGGTTCAGGATTCTTGGAGGCACTCTCTACTTGAGTGCACATCGTCGAGAAGCGTGTGGGCACTAGCGGAGGAAGAGATCACACATAAAATCACGTCCAATAGGGAACCAAAGGCGAAGAGCTGGCTTTTCACGATAATGGGATTCTTGACACGAACAGTTTATCACAATGGCTGTCACCCTTTGGTCCATATGGCATGCACGGCGTAAAAGCTATCCATGAAGCAATATTCGAGCCCTCAAGTAACCCATGGCTTCATAGAGAGGTACCTGCAGGATCTGGCAATCATACAAAATACAGGCAAGAATCAGAGCACAAGTGTTGCGGGCCCAAGACCAGTTCATCCGGAACCAAAAAAACCACCACCGGGACACCACAAAATCCATGTTGATGCGGGTGTTCGAGTGAGGAGAGGTGGATCAGCGGTTGCAGTCTGTAGAGATGAAGATGGCAATTTCATTGGAAGCTCGGCCCTGGTTGTTGAAGGAGTTTATGATCCCCCTACTTTGGGGGCAATAGCATGCCGTGAAGCTTTGGCCCTGGCAGAGGATCTGGGCATTCATCATTTCATCGTGGCATCGGACTGTCGACAGGTCGTACTAGATATCGACAGAAGGGCTCGCGGGCAGTATGGCGCTGTCATCAACGAGATCAACATCAAAGCTTCTACTTTTTCCTGTAATTTTTCTTTCGAAAGTCGTGCTGCAAACTATGAAGCACATCGCTTAGCTAAATTTGCGCTTTCTAGAGGTCCGGGCCGCCATGTCTGGTATGGTGTTCCTCATGACCAACTATGTATCCCACTTCATGTGGAGTTTGATGAATAAGGAAGGTTTTTACCCCTCAAAAAAAACCAAATACGGCGTTAAATACTATATGTGGCGAGTATCTCGAGGTGGAAAAAATTCCTATACGACCAGGTCGCACGGTTTCCATCGGGAGACCCACTGGATCAAGCGACACCTGGCAGCGTGAATCTTGATGCAACGCGGTAACTTCTCATGCGGTTCCCTTCGCCCAATCTCGATTCCCAGCTCACTGCGCTCATTCCCGACGACGACGGACGGCAAGACGGCGGCGACACATCCGGACAGCGGCAGCCAACACCATTGTACGTCATGCCTGATGGATTTTTCATGGCTGATCTAGTGGCAAGACAAGCGAGAGGCCTAACGACCACGGCGGTCGGCGAGCAGTGGAGTTATGCCCGGCGGCGAGAGCAGACTTGCCCGGCGTCAATGACCCTGGCCTCGACCGGCGGGGTGACCGGGTGAGCCGCATGATGCCGGCGTCGAGGAGTTTTGCCGCGACGGACGGGGCAAGTAGGCTGACGGCGAGAGGTGCAGCTCGTCGGCGGTGACGGTCGGGGCGGCAGATCTGAACTGTAAGGGGAATGGCCATGATGGTCCGTTTCAATTCATGGCAGGGCATTGGGAAGAAGGAAGTTTGCATTAAGATTCGCATTGCCAGGTGTCACTTAATTGAGTGGGTCTCCAGATCGAAAGCATACGACCAGCGGCCCAGATAATAGTACTATATGCCAGTACGACCCATAAGGTATTTTCGAATTTTTATTGTCATCTCTGAATTACGTGACTATATTAAGACAAAGGCTAGGATATCAACCACCTCAAATAGTTCATTTCAATTTAGGTGAACCACACTTAACTTCTACTTTATGTTTCAAATAGTTCACTTAACCTTCTCATATCATCAAGAACAAATCTCAAAACAAACCTACGGGTAATAATAATTGTCGGGGAAATAGAAATGTAGTATGAACAAAATCATTTACGAACAGTTGGGAAAACAAAACTTCCTTCCCACGATGACTGACTCTCACGGAATAACTCTCACGGAGAAAACTGGGCAAGCCGCGTGACTGACTCGTGCGAGCTAAGCAACACGGTTGGCGGCGAGCGGGCGTACGTGCCCGGCCTCCTGGAATAACACGGTTGGTAGTTGTCTGTCTTGTCATCGCAAGCACTATCCGAATGGCCCTCTCGGACCACCTGTCACGCGCCATACCTAGACAGGGACGCGCGCAGGCTCTACTAGCGTGACCAGACCAACCCGCCCGGGGCCAAAGGCCAGTGACCATTTTGGATCATCCCTTGATGTTGTATGAACATTATCACTAGCAAGCTATTCATAAGAAACATCCTTGAAATAGTTTACTTAACTTTCTTTTTATGTCTCAAATTATATCTTTTGGGTTGCAGTTGATCTTTGCGCCAATGGGACCATTCACAAGAAACATCTTTTAAACGGGTCATTTAATCTCCATTTTATGTTTTAAATAGGTTGCTTACCATACAGACTACAGTTGATCCCTACGCCGATTGGTGCAACGGATCAGCTAGTTAATTATAAAAGATAATACTAAGAGATGCGGAACTCATTGTACATGTATTTTTATTGCCACCCTTGAATTACAGGACTGGAGTAAGACAAAGGCTGACGATCAACCACCTCACATGCCTCCAACCAAAAACTACCACCTCACTGTAGGTGTAGCATCTCTCGTGGGCAATGAAGATCAATCAGTTATGATTGTGTGTGGACATGATGGGCGACGCGGCAAACGGGCCATCCAGCATCCCACGGGCCATGATCTTTTACGCGGCCTCCATCAAGTGTAGCCCATCCCAGGACACATACCTCGACGGGTCCAGGCACCACACCGTCCCCGCGCGACCGGGGATCAAGATGGGGTAGCATGCATTGAGCACCGTCTCCACGCCGAACCCGTTCTCCGTCGGCCTGGTGACAAGGCTGGGTACCTCGCCATAGTAGTCGACGTAGGTGATGGAAATGTCGGGGTGGTTGTGGCGGAGCTCGTCGAGCTTGGATTTCAGCATGCGGTTGTGGACAAGGGTGAGATCGTTGAGCCACCAGAGGCAGCCCTTCGCAGGGTCGCGGACGTCGCCGGGGAAGAGGAAGAGGTACCGCGGGGTGCGCCCGATGGGGAAGATGCCTGGCATGTACATGGTCTTGGCGCCCATCTCCATGAGAGCCTCGATGGACATGATGACACGGGGCACGAGGGACATGACAATACCAAGATGGATTCCATACACCTAGTTGGATTGATAGGATATGGTATTACTAATATACGGGCATAGCAGAATAATCCATTTTTTGTAGCCGGATAATCTGACCTTTCAAATTCTAAATCTGTTTTATGGGTGAAGTTTTATGTACCCCCTCCGTTTGGAAATATAAGGACTATTAACTAGCAATACATGAATGATGTCTTTACTTATGAGACAAGAAATGTGCTTATTAGTGATTTATTTGGCGTATTTCAATGCAATCTAATGCTTTATGTGCTCCTAAAGTGTATACGTATTAATATTTGCTCATTCTTTATGTATAATCACTGTAACTACTTACAATGAGAATGTATCATTGTAACATTTTATAATGAACTCTTGGTCATGTTCATTTATGAGAAATATATCCTTGGTACTTCTCAAGTGCTTAAAGATATTTTGCGCTGCAATCCATTGATCAATACCTTGATCATTTTGGTTCTTGCTCGTAGCACTTAGAGCACATGACATATTTGGTTGTGTACATGGCGTGGCTTACATAATAAATTCATACAGATATGTGTATGGAATCTCATACATGTGTTCTTGCTGATCAGCATTCTTAGGATACCGAGTCTTGCTCAAACATTAACATGTAACCTTAGCAAGAATGCTCTCATGACGTTTCCATTTTATTTATTTTTTGAAAAGGAGGTTCACCCCCGGCCTCTGCAATCGAAAGATGCACGCGGCCATAATATTAAAAAGTTCGAAGCAAAACAAAGTCTTAGACTCATTACAGCTCGCAAATGGAGCAAAAAATATAAATAAAAACTCATTGCCACAACCGGCAGGAAAATAGGACAAGATCACTAGACTTCTATCCTATTATGAGACCGTCATCCAAACCGGTTGAATATAGCCTGTGCTACAATCCCTCACTGGTTGCACCCAGTAATCAAAGGCTCCCTGGAGTCCGTAGAAGTGTGTAAGGACCGCGTACGGATCCATGCCGTAGCTCTGAAGATGACCTGCAAGAAAGTTAAAATATGTTGCCTGTTAAAAATCATATCGTTCATGCAGTTCCATATAGCCCAAATAAGTGCACATATTCCAATCTGAATACGAGATGCAGTAATATGGTCTACTCCAGCTAACCACCTCCCAAATAACGCTTCAATGCTAACTAGAGGAGTAAAGTTAAAGGCTATATGTATCGTTCGTCAAAGTAATTTCGCGAGAGGGCGATCTATTAATAGGTGTTGTATTGTTTCGTCATGATCACAAAAACGACATCGTGTACTACCTACCCAACGTCGCTTTAGTAAATTATCTTTGGTGATGATCACTTTAATAACGTGTTTCCATACCAAACCTTTTAGTATCCTTTCAATATTAATGGCTTGCATGCAAGGACACAGCAACACATGTTTCCTAGTGCAACGATATTTATTCCATGTGACCTCGGCAAGAACACATCTTAGCATTGTCATACTATAAACCTTTTACTATCTAGTGAATCTGTATTTTGGTTCGACTCATCATTATTAGGCACCCTAATGTATCAATGAAGATCATTCTAGCCAAATGGATGTTCCCTAGCCCAAGTCCTTTGTTGAAAACTATTTTCAATAAAGTCCTAGTTTGTGTCAAGAACTTCACTTCATTTCCAATCAGTAATATATCATCCACATAAAGTAGACATGTTATTGAGATCCCACTTACTTTATTGTAAACAAAATCATGTTCGCATGTTCGTTATTCTTGATGAAGACAAAAGATTTCGACTCCTTAATACTTCCTTCAGTCGTTAACTGGATCTCTGAAGTTTACACACCCTTTCAGCATCCTTAGGGTCGGAAAAAAACCTTGGGATTATAATATACATATTGTTGGTTAAACTTCCATTAAGAAAATCGTTTTGACATTCATCTGCCATATCTCGTAACTGAAATATGTAGTAGTTGCTAAAACTGTCTGAATTGACTTAAGCATCTACATGGCGAGACGATCTTATCTTAGTCAACTCCTTAAACTTGTTGAAAACGCTTTGAACAAGTCGAGCTTTATGGATGAACACATTTTCATCTACGTCGATTATAGATCCATTTACATGCTTTAGGCTTTACTCCTTCAGGAGAGTCCACCAAGTTCAAAACTTGATTTTGTTCATGGATAGTATCTCGGATTTCTTGGCAATCAACCAATTTCTTGAGTCAAGGCCCGTCATTGCCTCTTTGTATGTTGCAAGCCTATTGTTGTCCAATAACAATATATTGTCCGCATACCATAGTGGTTTGCACGAGTTTTTCTTATCATGCGTGGTTCAGTTGCAAGTTTGACTGAAATGTCTACATCACACGTAGGGGTTTCCGTATTAGTCATAGTGGAACACTTCGGAACTACTTCTGGTGCTTTCTTCCTTTGACTTGATGACAAAGATTCTATAATCTTGCCGAGCTACAAAGTCCTCCCACTCACTCTTTTGCAATGAAACTATTTCTTAAGCCAACCATGGGAACACTAGGGCAATGGAAACTAATTTGGAAATCGATTATATGATTTGTATATTGTCTTTTTTCTTAAGCCAACCATGTTTGATGATATTTGACCTAGTTCAAAATATTCCATCTATATATGAATAGCAAGAGCAACTACACACTCGCATCATATGAATTAAACAATCCGAAGCTTTTGGGTTTGCTTATTTCCAATAGAGAGGGGAAAATGCTTTTGTTAAATTTCAAAATATTTACAGTGAAACGGATGAAATTTAACCAATTTTTATAACTAGCAACAAACTAAAAGAGGTACCAGATGATGACCTCGTATCATGGCCTCCGAGGCCGCCGGCACACTTGTCGTTCTTCCAACGGCTGAAGGCCTCCCAAGGGCCGCGGCGGCTTTGATCGGCTGGCGATGCGCGCTCATGGCACAGCCGCACGCGTCTGCCTCACGCGGTGATAGTCGGGCGCAGACTCCGGGCTGCGCTTGTTGCCCTTGCCCTTGTCCGCCTTTATTTATTTAAAGGTGGCCAACAGCGTGGGGATCCCTTGGTGGTAGGGATGAAAATGGAGTGAAAACTTTCCGTTTTTCCGGAGGGAAAAATGGAAACGGAGAGGAAATATGAAAACGAAAACGGAAATTTGCAAAACGGAAGTGGAAATGAAAATCTTTATGCAGAAACAGAAACAAAAATGGAACGGTATTTTCCAGTGGAACATGCATGGAAACGGAACTTTCCGTTTTCGTGAATATGGAATTTCTGTTTTTACTATACACCTATAGCTCCTTGGTAGTCCAACCACCAAAGAGAACACAATGACACAATTAGTAGAATGGATCTGAGGCCCAACTTCTACTACCACACATGTACTCAGCTTGACCTTATACGTAATTGTCCGGTACTAATACAATACTACGCTAAATTGCTATCAAAATGATATTATTTTGTAGCCATGTTAAAAACTCATTTTTTTTGTGTGTATTTCTCCATGATTCAAGGGGGTTTTAAGTTCCGATCAATGCCTATTTCTGTTTCTGTATCCGCTTTGTATTTGCTCCGTGTCTATTTTTTGTAGTATCTGTTTCCGTATTCATTTTTGGGATTTCTGTATTCGTTTCCGTTTCTGCAAAAAAATGTGAAAACAAATATAATAGCATCCAATTTCGTCCGTTTCAGCTCCAATTTTTATCCCTACTCGGTGGGATGATACGGGTAGCAGCTGGCTGTGCGGTGCGGCTTGTATGGAGGTTTGTCCATAGCGCGCCGTGGGTGGTGGGGTTGGGTTGTGGACGCGAGGTGGAGCCACTTACGTACGGCATTGTTTTGTTCTTGAGGCATGTATTTCTTGTGGCCCTTGTAAGGGTGATGTGGCACGGGGGCAGGGGGTATGACCAGATTTTTTGTCAAAAGGACCCCCTGTCAAACGCTATTGTCAAAAAAGACTACCTGCGGATAAAATTGTCAAAAAGGACCCCCTCACTAGTGGCGGCAGGTGCGGCAGGCGACACGTGGCACCTGCCGCCACGCCAGGAGGCGGCGGGACCTGCTGCCACCGCAGGAGGCGGCGACCGAGGTGAACGGGAAAGCTAGCTGCACACCGTGCCGCGACGGAACAGGGCGGGCCAGGTGGGCCCAGCCGCCACCGGCGGGCGGGCGGCCCACTGCGCCGGCTCCTGGCCGACAGCCCTGGCTGGCGTGGGCCGAGGAGTGGGCTAGGCCGCCACGGGAGGAGGCGGCATCTTTCCCTGACGTGACAACGGATGCAGACGCCCCGCGCTCATTCCCACGCGAGTGATTGCCTGTAGCTTTAACGCGCTCATTCCCACGCGCGTGATTTAGGGCGATTATCCCTGTTGCAAACGGCGCTCATTCCTACGCAGGACGATAATGAATTTGATGGGCGGAAATCACTCCGGCTTTCTTCAGCGGATGCGACGGCACTGCAGGAATCACTCACTCGAGGACACTACAGGGATCGTCTTCCTTTTATATAGTAGACATCTGCTCTGAGCGGAAGCACACTGTCTCTGCCTCATTTTCTCATCTCTGAGTGTGTAAGAACAGAGAGAAAGATAAACTCACTAGGCACTTTTACTCGTGATTTAGGGCGATTTAGAGTTGGATTTTGAATATGGTGAAGTTGAAGAAAAGATAGAAGAAGGTAAGATCTATCCATTTTTGTTGGTTTCGTTCGCATGCATGATGTTTTTACTCTTTTTGTTTAGTTCATAACTATGTATTCTGTGTTGTGTTAGACATTATTTCATAAATTGTTGGAGTCATTTAGAGCTTCAGCAGTAGGATTTGCCTAGCGAAGTGAAGTACGAAGTTGAAGATCAAGGTATGAGCTTTGCAATACATTAATTTTTTTTTGCATGCAGGGTGGTAGTTAGTTAGTCTTTTAGCCCCTAGTTAGCTATGCGATGTTAGTGCTTAGAGGTTAGAAACAATTTCAAACTACAGATGTTGCATTTATACTATTTTCTTTAGAAGATGTTGTATCAATGTTAGCTGCGTCCATTAGTATTGACATGCGAGAAGATCTTAATACGGTAATTAAGAAAAAAAATTGGTATGTTATTTCATGTGGTATGTTTATTAATAAGTCTATAGTTAGAAAACCGTAGGTCTACTCTGTTTCTGGCCTAGAAGCGGGGAGCCTGGAGGTTGGGCAGGTTTTCCCAGACAAGAAGTCTGCTTACCAAGCAATTAATAGGTATGCAATCGCCCTCCACCGCCAGCAAAAAGTGAAGCAGTCTGATAAAAAAGAGTTGAAGGTCATATGCATCCACACCGCGAAAGGTTGCCGCGGAAGAGTTCTCGCTAGACTGAAGCCTGGGGTATGTCAGTCATGGCATATCACAAAAATAGTGCAGCATAGCTGTGAGCAAACTGGGACTCTTTCTGATCACTGCAATGTGACGGCAAGATATGTGGCACAGGTGATGGGAGAACCAAGGCGATGCCGCGTTTGTAGGTGTCCTGGACATTCACATAGGGAATGCCCGTATCGAGCGAACAACACCGCATGATGTTGATTTATCTGTACTCGCTATGTCTACTTATATTTGTATTAAACTTTTATTAATATAAATTGAGTCTGTTCGTATTATTGAATATCTTTGTGTTGTTGTATTTATATTTATTTTAAAGTGATTCTCTTTGTATTATTGTACCCGTGATGTTAACTTCAGCTAATTAATGTAAATTATATCTCTTTGTATTATTGAATCTCTTTGTGTTATTGTATTTATATTTATTGTACATTGAATCTCTTTGTGTTATTTTTTTTGTATGTTTGTGTGCATGTTATGGCTGAAGTGCCGCGGCTTTTGGAGGGGCCCCATGATGCCGGCCACCGTTGCCACCTATTTTTGAACTCAAATAAAGAACATAATTATCGGAGTTTCAGACTTCGAACCGTAAAGAAAACCTGGCCAATACACAATTATTCCATTCCTCACCTTGACGCTTATGGACTACATGCTTTTGCTAGGCTCACATCAAGCGAAGACCCATCCCAGTTACGTTCAAACCCATCCATTTGACATCCCTCGTTGACCGGTGGAGACCTGAAACCCACACCTTTCACTTTCGTTTTGGGGAGCTTGCACCGACACTGAAAGATGTTTCTATGATCCTTGCTCTACCAATTAGAGGTGAGTCGTTAGTCTCTCAACTAGTGTCTAAAACTTGGGCATAAAATATATCAGACTGTCTTGGGATGACAATGCCAGAATCACAACGTACTGGTGGCCCTCGTGGCATCCCACTCCCCTGGCTTCATGATAACTTTCTTAATATTTCTAGCTCCGCTGATTCTGGTACGAGGAAAAGACATCTGTTTGCGTATTTGTTGTGGTTCCTCGGGGTTATGTTTCCAAATTCACACGGGGACGTACTTCTCCCTGGTCTCATCTCCATTGTGGAGAAGATGGTAGATGAACCTTTACCCGAGCAGCCAAAATACAGCTTCGGTTCTGCCATTCTATCTCATACATATAGAGGCTTGTGTGATGCCACACAAAAAACTTCCTTCGCAAAAAAAGCTCCGTAACTTTGTGTCCCCTACGAGTTTCTACAGTTGTGGTCCTGGGAATACCTCCCTGAAGGACGACCTCGTATAATAAATTCCATACACCCATACGACTATAGTGAGGGCAGTTGTGTAACTATGGCCAGCAGGTGGACAAAACACGGAAACATTGGTCTCCAAGTATTGCGAAAAATTGTTACCCTATATACCACCAGCAGTTTGAGGCACTTGATGAGTCCGTAGTCACATGGAACCTATGGACTCAGGAGCATGTACAGATGGTCTTTAATATACGAACCATCACACTAGGCATGTTGACCGATAGTGCATTCTGGCTGACTCGCTGCTACTTATTGTTCCTGTGGTGTGTTGAGCCTTACAACCCAGAGCGTGTCATGAGACAGTTCGGTCTGTATCAAGAAATTCCACCACCTTTTCCAAGACGTACCGACGAGGAAACCCATAAGTAAGATGTGACCTCCCTAAATAGTTAGTGTCCTTTTTAATTTACTAAACTCACACTTTGTTACATAATTTGCAGGCTAACCAATATTGGCCACGGTTGGAGTCTTTACGATTGGAGGGAACAGAACATTCAATGGGTACAGAAGTGGGAAAATGACGCGCTAGCAGATAGAGTGTATCAACTTAGGTACATTTTATTTACATTATTTATTACGATGACCATACGATGCGCGAAGATGCTTTTCTTTCATCACAGCGGCTGATGTTATTATATAACTTTGCAGACCGTATGATGAAAGTACAGCTCAAACGTACAAGCAGTGGTACTGCATCAACACGCGTACAAGCCTGGCCGGTCAACCAGCTACGATACCAACAAATCTCACGCACGAGGAGCAGATGCAGAGACCTGTTGAGCTGCATGCAGCTTACTATCATGACCGGGTGGTAATCACTAGTAATTTTTTCAGGTCCATCATTTCATAATCATTTCAACCAAATAACAACCAAATATTTTTCCAGCTTCAAACTGCCCATGATATAGGGCAGATGGCGACGGAAAGCATGCCGCACAGGGCTGTCAAGTCATTCAATAAACGTGTTAAAGAATACATGCTAACAAAGTTGAGATGTGCTAGAGGCGGCAGCGTTATCACCGGAGGCGTACAACATGCGATCGAGGTCAGCCAGGACCGAGTGCGGCGCCGTCGTCTAGACCGAGCGAGGCACGTACAAGCCATGGGCAGTGGGGGGGTCCGAGTACTACAACGACATTGCCACGACATGACTCTTCTCTGCCACTACATCGCTCTTCTTCGGTGCTGCTTCGTCAGGGGCAGACATCGCAGGACCATGGCATGGGCTTGGATTCGATGCCCGAGCTGTATCTTTCCCCAAACCCATATGCATACACAAAATATGGCACATACACTTAAGGTGAGGGATCTCAGCCGTATCTCTCCACGCGAGGGATCTCCATGCCCGAGGAGACTCGTGTCCCAGATTTAAACCAGTATCAGGTAGAATGTCCAGACAGTACAGGCGAGGGATCTGATCAGGTAGTCATGTTTACATTTTAATGCATTTACAGTGATATTACATATTATCCTCTAACAGTTTTTGTTTACAATGTTTCTATGTGCAGGGCATACCTGATGTAAGTTGGAACGATGAGTACACCCAACCCGGCGACAATGTTAACGCAGTAGATACGGATTTCTTCAGAGAGGATGTTATTGGCCCATCTTTTATCCCCAAGGAGTCACAACAACCATACGTCTACAATTACGCATCAGGTTCGCAACAAGGATTACCGACTCCACCACCAATGCAGGAGTCGCAGACACAGGAAGACCAACTGGAGTACGGTCGCGGTCTTCGTGTAACTCGACCACCTAATCGCTTGGAGCTTTCCGGTCCGAAGGGAAGGCCAGGTGGCCGTCATCGACTACAATGACTCATCTATCTACGTGCGTGACCCATTGTATCTACATATGTCAGTATCAGACTTTTTGATTTGAACATCTATGTATGCTGAAATAAAAATGCACCAGTCAGGAACAATTTTCCCCGCCTATATCTCCTGACATACTATCCCGCTCCACTCTTCGGCTTATGTTTTCGCGCAACCCTTTCCCCTCAATATTTTCCTGCCAACGCTTTCCCTCCATATGTTCCCGCCACCCGTTTCCCGCCAACCCCTTCCCGCCATATCTTCCTGCCAACTATTTCCCGCCAACCCCTTCTCGCCATATGTTCCCGCCAACCCTTTCCCGCCATACTGCAGTCGTTCTTTCCCGCCATTTTCTCCTCTCTACCTATAAAACCCCCTTCAGACGGAGGTGGATAAGCATTCGAGTGTAGTGTAGTCGAGATATCTCATTGTCCTTTCGATCGTAGTTTTCACCCTGGGATGAGCAGCACTCTTCTGAGGCTAGCTACCGATTTCAGGATGGACAATAGGATAGTTCCATGGGATGAACTCACCGGTAGTGACACCATAATGAATGAGTTGGCTCACCAATTACGTAGGTGCAGGTGGCCTGAAAGGACCTATGAGGAGGTGCGTAAAGAACTTCTTAGGTTGAATGCAAGGTGGAAGAAGGTAGTGGAGCCAAGAGTGAAACTTTCGGAAGGACTGCAGAAAAGCATCCATTTTTATGGACTGAGGAGAGCGAGGGCGAAGATGATATCTTCATGCCGCCGCTTGGTGCTGCATCGTCAAAGGGCAAGAGTTCTGCATCGTCTAAGGGCAAGAGTACTGCATTCTCGAAGGGCAAGAGTTCTGCATCGTCCAAGGGTAAGAGTTACGCATCCTCGAAGGGCAAGAATTCTGCATCGATGGAGGATGACGATGATGCCTTCATGTAGTTTTAAGCTGTATTCCAGTTCTACCGTTTAATTCGGATGTACTTGCATTATTAGTTTGTACTCTCTTATTGTAGGGCATTATGTTCTATCTTTATTTTATTTTGTAGTTGTTGCACGATGTTCGATATTAGTGGAGGGAAAGAAAATGCCACTACTTTATTCTAAAACTATATTTTTTTTCCATTACGACACGGTATAACTGAAAATAAGATACATCGTAGGAATAAAGCTACATTTAACTCCTGAAATAAAGCTACATTAAAGTGCAGAAATAAAGATACAAATGATTGCGAAATTAAAAATACTACCACAGGAATCTACTGAGTCCAGCGTGGATATTTTCCTTTTCCATCGCCAGCTTCTTCTGCTGCCTTGGCCTCACGAGCCCTTTCTTTCTTTCTCTGCCTCTCCGCCTCACGAGCCTCCTTTCGCTGTCGTTCCTGCTCCTCCATGCGACGAGCCTCTTCCCTGTTTTTCTTTCCTAAATCCTGAAAAAAATGGTGTTGCTCCGCATAGTATTATTTTAACTCTCTCTCTTGCTCTGCTTTCTCCTCAGCTTCCGCCTTCTCGCGTCGCTCTTCCGCAAATAAACTATTCCACGCACGGCGACTTCTTTCACGAATCTCAGTCACTGCCCAAGCCGGCTTCTCCGCGTCAATCCAACGATAGTACATGCACAGTGGCGGAGGAGACTACAACAAGAAACAAGAATGTTATTAAAGAATAAATCAAAATACCAACAATATCTATCCGTGATGGTTAAAGCATACCGGAGGCTTGTCGTACTCTGAAATAGCTACGGCGGGATCTTCCTCATAATTGGCGCACATGAAAAACTTCATGCCCAACCAATCTGAAAAATCCGTCACCTCCTTCACCTTGCAAAGATCGCCACACCAACACCGCAGGACTGCCACCCCCGGAGGCAAACTTGCATTCTTCATTTTCCTCGGCCTAATGCTTTGATCCGAACAAGGCAAACTCATACCGACTGAAAAAATGTGTTACACACTTTGCGCACTGGCGATTTCGAGGATGGCTGGACGAGAGCCTCGGTGTCTCCTTTTATAGGCTCAGACGATAAATGATGGCGAGAAAATAAGCGAGAACAGAGGAAATTAGGCGGGAAATTTTAGGACCCTGTAGTGTCGGCACAACAGGGAACCTCGGATTCCCGCAACGAGTGAGTGTATTTCTGCAGTGCCGTCGCGTCCTCTCAAGCAATAGCTAGCACGCGCATGGGAATTAGCTAAGTCTGCAACAGGGAACCTGTCGCCGCGCATGACTCAAGCAAAACAAGCAAAAGCAGGCTATCAGCATCAATTTTCGAATCATCGGAATGAGCGAAGTTTGTATCGAAATCAGCGCCGTCAGTCACGGAATCAATGTCGTTTTCCCGCGCATGCAGAAGAAAAGATGCCGCCCGGCAACGGTGGCGGCCTGGCTCCGCCTCGGCCAGCAGCGTAGCGGCGGCAGCCAGCGCCCGATGGGATGCCGCCTCCGGCTGTGGCGGCGAGGCCCTTGGCGGGGCCGGGCGCAGCAGAGGCTGTCGGTCCGCCAGCTGACAGCGCCAGGCTGGCCGCCTCGCCCGGTGGTGGCGTGGCCCACAGCCTCGCCCGTTGCCGTCGCGGCGCGATGTACTGTGGGAAAGCCGTTCTGGTTGGGTTGCCGCCTCCGGCGGTGGTGGTAGGACCCGCCGCCTCCTGGCGTGGCGGCAGGTGCCACGTGTCGCCTGCCGCGCCTGCCGCCACCGCTGAGGGGGTCCTTTTTGTCAAATTCATCCAGAGGTAGTCTTTTTTATCAATTCATCTCGGCAGAGGGTCCTTTTAGACAAAAAATCGTATGACCATTCATGCGCTCAACGAATCACTCGTGAAGGATATCCATCGCCAAGCTTCCAAGGCTGCTCGCAGACCCGAAGTCGTCGCTAGAGCTTCATGACGAGGGATCTATCTGCCTTCCCCAGTCTCCACCAGTGGCCGCCGCTCATAGTCGACAGCGGGCGAATATACCGCCTTGTTCATGATTTCACCGGTGCCTGTCAACGTGAGCCGTCAGCACCTCGTCAAAGCACTGACGAGCTTCATGGTGGCATTGGTCGCGTGCAATGTGGTTGCGTATGGCTTGCCCGAAGAGCACCAGCCATTATTTCTAAAATGAGGATATACTCCCGGCCTCTGCGCCCAGATGCCCTCGATGCACTCGTGGTTCTTATAAGGCCTAATGCACCTGCCAAGCTCTGCCCGGCTAATCGATTGTGTTTTGCGATTCACGAAATAGTTGGATCCTGCATGATGACACCATAAGTTTTTAGTTTCAATTATTAAAGCTTGCGATTTTTTAATGAAACCTGTGATTTTCCCGCTCACTCTTACCATCTTTCGTAGATAAAATTAGCACAATATTGTGATTTTATCGGCTGCTCGTGCTAAGTTTCAAGAGTTGAAACTTAGCATTTATTTTTAAAATTCTTGAAAATTTTATCGGCCGCTCGTACTAAGTTTCAAGAGTTGAAACTTAACATTTATTTTAAAATTCTTCAAGAGGTATTCAAAATGGATATTATTCTAAAGCACTTATCACGAGAAAACACAAATATAAAATAGAACTTAATTTGAACTTTTCGTTCAAAAGATATAAAAGCTCAAAAATTGGAAGCTGGAAATAAAAGCATGCGGGAGAGACTCGGTGCCCTGTGACCTGCGTGCTACAAATCCTCATCCCCTAATGTTGTTGCAGAAATCTCTATGGGCTAGATTAGGTATGAGTACCTATGATTGAGTCACATACTTATTGTAATATTTCTGCTGGAACTTATACTTGATACCTTAGCTGTCAAGTAATTCATCACGGATTCATAATGCGGAATAGAAATAGTGTGGTATAGGAATATGTATGTCTCTTGCCAATGTAAAACCTTTTTCCCAAATGATAAGTGTTACACGTGTGGCATGAAGCAACATGGTCCAAACGCCTCTATTACCATTTACTTTGCCACATCAAACATATGACATCAACGGTTTCTTTTTGATTTTTAGGACTTAAAATATTTTATCTCTTAAATAAAAGATCTGATTAAAAATTGTTCTCGTCATTAAATTCGTCTCGAAGAGATCTTCAAAACTAGATCCCATATTTATATGTTTCGACGACTTTTTTTTGCCTAGAAGTTGCCAGGATATTACACTCAAGTTGCTATAGTGTTTACACTAAAATTGCCATGAAATATTTCATCTATTATTTTCTTCTAGATTTAAAGCTACCAATGTATTTCAACTACTTTTCACGGGAGATTTTATTAATTGACCATGGAAAATTTTAATAATTAACCATGGCAAATTTAATTCATGGATCATGGCAATTTTTAGTAATTCATCATGGCAATTTTAGTTTATAGATCATGGCAATTTTAGTATTTTGACCATGAAAACTATCTTTTGTTTGAACCATGGCAAATTTTAGTGCATGTATCATGAGAAATTTAAGTAATTCACCATGGCAATTTTAGTTTCTGGCTCATGGAAAATTTGACTCATTGAGCATTTTTAAAGTAATAGACGATGAATTTCATTCGGATTACGAACCATGTCAAACTTGTTTCATGGATCATGGATAATTTTAGAAATTCTCAATGGCAAGTTTAGTTTCTTAATTCACTTTATACTTGTCAAAATTTACTTTAAACGAAGAAGAAAAGGTAGTTGAAGCATATCATGGCAACTTCAGTGTAAAGACCATTGCAATTTATGTGCAATATACATGGCAACTTTTGATAGTAAAAAAAATATCGTCGAAATGTATCGATTGAAGGAAATATGCCCTAGAGGCAATAATAAAGTTATTATTTATTTCCTTATTTCATGATAAATGTTTATTATTCATGCTAGAATTGTATTAACCGGAAACATGATACATGTGTGAATACATAGACAAACATATAGTCACTAGTATGCCTCTACTTGACTAGCTCATTAATCAAAGATGGTTATGTTTCCTAACCATAGACATGTGTTGTTATTTGATTAATGGGATCACATCATTAGGAGAATGATGCGATTGACATGACCCATTTCGTTAGCCTAGCAGTTGATCGTTTAGTATATTGCTATTGCTTTCTTCATGACTTATACATGTTCCTGTAACTATGAGATTATGCAACTCCCGTTTACCGGAGGAACACTTTGGGTACTACCAAACGTCACAACGTAACTGGGTGATTATAAAGGAGTACTACAGGTGTCTCCAAAGGTACATGTTGGGTTGGCGTATTTCGAGATTAGGTTTTGTCGCTCCGATTGTCGGAGAGGTATCTCTGGGCCCTCTCGGTAATGCACATCACTATAAGCCTTGCAAGCAATGTAGCTAATGAGTTAGTTACGGAATGATGCATTACGTAACGAGTAAAGAGACTTACCAATGAACGAGATTGAACTAGGTATTGGATACCGACGATCAAATCTCGGGCAAGTAACATACCGATGACAAAGGGAACAACGTATGTTGTTATGCGGTTTGACCGATAAAGATCTTCGTTGAATATGTAGGAGCCAATATGAGCATCCAGGTTCCGCTATTGGTTACTGACCAAGAATAGTTCTAGGTCATGTCTACATAGTTCTCGAACCCGTAGGGTCCGCACGCAACAAGGTTACGATAGCGGTTTTATTATTAGTTTATGAGTTTTGATGTACCGAAGGAGTTCAGAGTCCCGTATGAGATCGGGGACATGACGAGGAGTCTCGAAATGGTCGAGACGTAAAGATCGATATATTGGACGACTATATTCGGACTTCGGAAAGGTTCCGAGTGATTCGGTATTTTCGAGTCTGGGAGAGTTACGAGGAATTCGCCGGGAGTATATGGGCCTTATTGGGCCATATGGGAATAGAGGAGAGAGGCCAAAGGAAGGAGGCCTGCGCCCCCTCTGGTCCGAATTGGACAAGGGCGCAGCCCCTTCCTTATTCCTCTCCCCTCTTTCCCCTTCTCCTACTCCAACAAGGGAGGTGGAATCCTACTAGGACTAGGGAGTCCTAGTAGGACTCCACACTTGGCGCCCCTCCTAGGGCCGGCCTCCTCGCCTTGCTCCTTTATATCACGGGGCAGGGGGCACCCCATGACACACAAGTTGATCTACGGATCGTTCCTTAGCCGTGTCAGCGGTGCCCCCTCCACCATATTCCACCTCGGTCATATCGTCAGGAGTTTTGGCGAAGCCTGCGCCGGTAGAGCATCATCATCGTCCTGCGCTGTCGTCTTGTGGAACTCATCCCGACACTTTGCTGGATCGGAGTCCGGGATCGCCATCGAAGTTGAGCGTGTGCCGAACTTCGGAGGTGCCGTCACGTTCGGTACTTGGATCGGTCGGATCGTGAAGGCGTGCGACTACATCAACCGCGTTGTCATAACGCTTCCGCTTCACGGACTACGAGTGCGTGGACAATACTCTCCTCTCGTTGCTATGCCATCACCATGGTCTTGCGTGTGCGTGGGAAAATTTTGAAATTACTACGTTCCCCAACGGTGGCATCCGAGCCTGGTTTTATGCGTTGATGTTATATGCACGAGTAGAACACAAGTGAGTTGTGGGCGATACAAGTCATACTGCTTACCAGCATGTCATACTTTGGTTCGGCGGTATTGTGAGATGAAGCGGCCCGGACCGACATTACGCGTACGCTTACGCGAGACTGGTTTCACCGCTGCGTGCACCCGTTGCTTAAAGGTGGTGGCGGGTGTCTGTCCCTCTCACTTGAGTTGAACCGAGTGTGGCTACGCCCGGTCCTTGCGAAGGTTAAAATAGCACCAACTTGACAAATTATCGTTGTGGTTTTGATGCGTAGGTAAGAACGGTTCTTGCTCAGCCCGTAGCAGCCACGTAAAATTTGCAACAACAAAGTAGAGGACGTCTAACTTGTTTTTGCAGGGCATGTTGTGATGTGATATGGTCAAGACGTGATGCTATATTTTATTGTATGAGATGATCATGTTTTGTAACCGAGTTATAGGCAACTGGCAGGAGCCATATGGTTGTCGCTTTATTGTATGAAATGCAAACGCCATGTAATTGCTTTACTTTATCACTAAGCGGTAGCGATAGTCGTAGAAGCAATAGTTGGCGAGGCGACAACGATGCTACGATGGAGATCAAGGTGTCGCGCCGGTGACGATGGTGATCATGACGGTGCTCTCGGAGATGGAGATCACAAGCACAAGATGATGATGGCCATATCATATCACTTATATTGATTGCATGTGATGTTTATCCTTTATGCATCTTATCTTGCTTTGATTGACGGTAGCATTTTAAGATGATCTCTCACTAAAAATTATCAAGAAGTGTTCTCCTGAGTATGCACCGTTGCCAAAATTAAATCGTGCCCGGACACCACGTGATGATCGGGTGTGATAAGCTCTACGTTCATATACAGCGGGTGCAAAACAGTTGCGCACACGGAATACTCAGGTTAAACTTGACGAGCCTAGCATATAACAAATATGGCCTCGGAACACGGAGACCGAAAGGTCGAGCGTGAATCATATAGTAGATATGATCAACATATTGATGTTCACCGTTGAAACTACTCCATCTCACGTGACGATCGGACATGGTGTAGTTAATATGGATCACGTAATCACTTAGAAGATTAGAGGGATGTCTATCTAAGTGGGAGTTCTTAAGTAATATGATTAACTGAACTTAAATTTATCATGAACTTAGTCCTGGTAGTATTTTGCAAGTATATATATGTGGGGGGTGGGAGGGCAGCCGCACCACATGTTCTGGCGCAGCCCTCCCCTCTCCCAAGTACTCCTCCTCTCCCGCGGTGCTTGGCGAAGCCCTGCTGGATCACCACGCTCCTCCACCACCACCACGCCGTTGTGCTGCTGCTGGATGGAGTCTTCCTCAACCTCTCCCTCTCTCCTTGCTGGATCAAGGCATGGGAGACGTCACCGGGCTGTACGTGTGTTGAACGCGGAGGTGCCGTCCGTTCGGCACTAGGATCTCCGGTGATTTGGATCACGGCAATCGACTCCTTCAACCCCGTTCTCTTGAACGCTTCCGCTTAGCGATCTACAAGGGTATGTAGATGCACTCTCCTTCCCTCGTTGCTAGTTTCTCCATAGATAGATCTTGGTGACACGTAGGAAAATTTTGAATTTCTGCTACGTTCCCCAACATGTAGTCCCATAAAAGCTGATATTGTCATGCTCCTTAGTCATGTGTTCTTAAAAGAAAGGGATTTTGCATGGACATATGGAACCAAAAATCTTCGGAACCTGACACCATTCATTTTTTATAATGGGTGCTGCTAGATCTTGTGTAACTGAATGTTCTTTTCCATTCAAGGTAATAAAGTATACATCTGCATTCATGTCAGTGTTAGCATTGCTGAAAGAAAGAAAAGGCCCTTTTGATTCTTGCAGTACCCAGGATCAAAATTTGCACATATATTATGCACTTTAATCACACTAAGTACAGTTGACTATGTTTTATAAGTGGCATGGAAGTGAGACTACTTGGAAGCTACAACCATAAATAAAAACCTCTGTTCTTTCTTTTCCCATATGCATCACTATCTTGGTAATTACTTATCTGGTATGGTGAGTCTATACACGTAGAAGTCCGTTACTCTCTCTATGATAGGTTGCTCATCTATTTTATAGGATTGAGCAATTGTTAGAAGAACTTATTAATATTCTAATTTAGTCGTTGTTCAAATTGGTAAGAGTCATATAGTTAGAGCCCTATTATAATCAGGCATAGCTTATCGTGAACAGTAGGAGAAGTTTCCAAATATTATGTGCAGCTTATTTCCTAATTTTTTGATCCCAAGTAGATGTTACAATCTACTTGCTAGGTATGCACGCTTCTTTTCAGTTATACATAGATTCTTATTTATTTTCTTTGCTTTGGTAGATTATTCTATGCTTGCCCTGTTAACCATCTTCTTCATTTATATAGAATATTTTGTGTCTCATCATATTTCATAGGATTCTGATTTAACAATTTAAATGGTTGTATCTTAAACTATATAGCTAGAATATAGCTGGAATGCTTACATGCGTAGTTAAATCTGAATGCATATATTATTTTGTGCAAGAGTTCAATCTGTATGCCTGCAGTGTTGCTACTTGATTCTTCTTTTCTCGGTTGTATGGAGGTGTTAGTTTTTTTCAGGTCAATTTATACTGATTAACAGAATAACTAGAACAACCACTTATTTGGATAGTGCGAGTGTAACTTTGCTGTTTACTAAGTACTAAAATTAAATAATGCACCTGATGACAGGATACATGCCAAACTATGAAGTTGTGGTGTTAATCGCACGCAAATAAGGGCAGGACACGCACCATTTATATATCATTAAAATTTATTGCAGCTTCTATGTTATTCTATTTCGCCTTTGGTACTAAATTGTGATCTTTCAAGGAATTACTACTTCATTTCTGCCCTTGGCTTTTTTTTTCTTGGATATTGTAGCCTCACTAGGATGGATTAAGAGTGTCATTTGCTCCCTTTCCCTAATCAAATAGGACTTCCAAAATAATGAGACTTGCACTCATTTTTATTTGTTGATCTCTTTAGTTTCTGATTACAGCTTATGTTTCACAAATGTATGCAGGTTTCTGTTGGGGAACGTAGTAATTTCAAAAAAATTCCTACGCACACGCAAGATCATGGTGATGCATAGCAACGAGAGGGGAGAGTGTTATCTACGTACCCTCGTAGACCGAAGCGGAAGCGATCACAACGTAGAGGAAGTAGTCGTACGTTCTCCTTGCAATCCAACCGATCCCAGCGCCGTTACTCCGGTGCCTCCGAGTTCTTGACACACGTACAGCTCGGTGACGCTCCTCAGGCTCCGATCCAGCAAAGCTCCGGGAGAGAGAGTTAAAAGACGACGGCGTGGTGACGATCTTGATGTTCTACCGACGCAGGCTTCGCCTAAGCACCGCCACGATATGACCGAGGTGGAATATGGTGGAGGGGGCACCGCACACGGCTAAGGAACGATCTCAAGGATCAACTTGTGTGTCCTAGGGTGCCCCCTGCCCCGTATATAAAGGAGCAAGGGGAGGGCCGGCCGGCCCTAGGAGGCGCTGGCCAGGAGGGGGGAGTCCTCCTCCTAGTGGGAGTAGGACTCCCCTTTCCTAGTCCAACTAGGAAGGAAGAAGGGGGAAGGAAAGAGAGGGAGAGGGAGAGGGAAAGGGGGGCCGCGCCCCCCCTCCTTGTCCTATTCGGACTCCCCATGGGGGGGGCGCGCGCCACCTCCTGGTGCGGCCCTCTCTCTCCCCTCTTGGCCCAATAAGGCCCATTACTTCCCCGGGGGGTTCCGGTAACCCCTCCGGCACTCCGGTTTTCTCCGGAACCTTTCCGGTGTCCGAATATAGCCGTCCAATATATCAATCTTTATGTCTCGACCATTTCGAGACTCCTCGTCATGTCCGTGATCACATCCGGGAATCCGAACTCCTTCGGTACATCAAAATACACAAACTCATAATATAACCGTCATCGAAACCTTAAGCGTCACGGACCCTACGGTTCGAGAACAATGTAGAAATGACCGAGACTCGTCTCCGGTCAATAACCAATAGCGGGACCTGGATGCCCATATTGGCTCCTACATATTCTACGAAGATCTTTATCGGTCAGACCGCATAACAACATACGTTGTTCCCTTTGTCATCGGTATGTTACTTGCCCGAGATTCGATCGTCGGTATCCAATACCTAGTTCAATCTTCATTCTTGGCAAGTCTCTTTACTCGTTCCGTAATACATCATCTCACAGCTAACTCATTAGTTGTAATGCTTGCAAGGCTTAGTGATGTGCATTACCGAGAGGGCCCAGAGATACCTCTCCGACAATCGGAGTGACAAATCCTAATCTCGAAATACGCCAACCCAACATCTGCCTTTGGAGACACCTGTAGTACTCCTTTATAATCACCCGATTACGTTGTGACGTTTGGTAGTACCAAAGTGTTCCTCCGTAAACGGGAGTTGCATAATCTCATAGTTATAGGAACATGTATAAGTCATGGATAAAAGCAATAGCAACATACTAAGCGATCGGGTGCTAAGCTAATGGAATGGGTCATGTCAATCAGATCATTCAACCAATGATGTGACCTTGTTAATCAAATGACAACTCCTTTGTCTATGGTTAGGAAACTTAACCATCTTTGATTAACAAGCTAGTCTAGTAGAGGCATACTAGTGACACTCTGTTTGTCTATGTATTCACACATGTATTATGTTTCCGGTTAATACAATTCTAGCATGAACAATAAACATTTATCATGAAATAAGGAAATAAATAATAACTTTATTATTGCCTCTAGGGCATATTTCCTTGATCTCCCACTTGCACTAGAGTCAATAATCTAGATTACATAGTAATGATTCTAACACCCATGGAGTCTTGGTGCTGATCATGTTTTGCTCGTGGAAGAGGCTTAGTCAACGGGTCTGCTACATTTAGATCCGTATGTATTTTGCAAATCTCTATGTCTCCCACCTGGACTAAGTCCCGGATGGAATTGAAGCGTCTCTTGATGTGTTTGGTTCTCTTGTGAAATCTGGATTCCTTTGCTAAAGCAATTGCTCCAAAGATTGTCACAAAGATTTTCATTGGACCCGATGCACTAGGTATGACACCTAGATCGGATATGAACTCCTTCATCCAGACTCCTTCATTAGCTGCTTCCGAAGCTGCTATGTATTCCGCTTCACATGTAGATCCCGCTTCTGACGCTTTGTTTAGAACTGCACCAACTGACAGCTCCTCCGTTTAGTGTAAATACGTATCCGGTTTGCGATTTAGAATCGTCCGGATCAGTGTCAAAGCTTGCATCAATGTAACCGTTTACGATGAGCTCTTTGTCACCTCCATATACGAGAAACATATCCTTAGTCCTTTTCAGGTATTTCAGGATGTTCTTGACCGCTGTCCAGTGATCCACTCCTGGATTACTTTGGTACCTCCCTGCTAAGCTTATAGCAAGGCACACATCAGGTCTGGTACACAGCATTGCATACATGATAGAGCCTATGGCTGAGGCATAGGGAACATCTTTCATTTTCTCTCTATCTTCTGCGGTGGTCGGGCATTGAGTCTTACTCAACTTCACACCTTGTAACACAGGCAAGAACCCTTTCTTTGCTTGATCCATTTTGAACTTCTTCAAAATTTTGTCAAGGTATGTGCTTTGTGAAAGTCCAATTAAGCGTCTTGATCTATCTCTATAGATTTTGATGCCCAATATGTAAGCAGCTTCACCGAGGTCCTTCATCGAAAAACTCTTATTCAAGTATCCCTTTATGCTATCCAGAAATTCTATATCATTTCCGATTAGTAATATGTCATCTACATATAATATCGTAAATGCTACAGAGCTCCCACTCACTTTCTTGTAAATACAGGGCTTCTCCAAAAGTCAGTATAAACCCAAATGCTTTGATCACACTATCAAAGCGTTTATTCCAACTCGAGATGCTTGCACCAGTCCATAAATGGATCGCTGGAGCTTGCACACTTTGTTAGCTCCCTTTGGATCGATAAAACCTTCTGGTTGCATCATATACAACTCTTCTTCCGTAAATCCATTCAGGAATGCAGTCTTTACATCCATCTCGCCAAATTTCATAATCATAAATGCGGCAATTGCTAACATGATTCGGACAGACTTAAGCATCGCCACGGGTGAGAAGGTCTCATCGTAGTCAATCCCTTGAACTTGTCGAAAACCCTTTGCGACAAGTCGAGCTTTGTAGATGTAATATTACCGTCGTCAGTCTTCTTCTTGAAGATCCACTTGTTTTCTATTGCTTGCCGACCCTCGGGCAAGTCAACCAAAGTCCACACTTTGTTTTCATACATGGATCCCATCTTAGATTTCATGGCCTCAAGCCATTTTGCGGAATCTGGGCTCACCATCGCTTTAGTTCGTAGGTTCATCATGATCTAGTAGCATGACTTCCGGAACAGGATTACCGTACCACTCTGGTGCGGATCTTATTCTGGTTGATCTACGAGGTTCTGTAGTAACTTGATCTGAAGTTTCATGATCAACATAATCATCTTCCTCACTATTTGGTGTAGATGTCGCAGAAACCGGTTTCTGTGATAAACTACTTTCAAATAAGGGAGAAGGTACAGTTACCTCATCAAGTTCTACTTTCCTCCCACTCACTTCTTTCGAGAGAAACTCCTTCTCTAGAAAGGATCCATTCTTAGCAACAAATGTCTTGCCTTCGGATCTGTGATAGAAGGTGTACCCAACTGTCTCCTTTGGGTATCCTATGAAGACACATTTCTCCGATTTAGGTTCGAGCTTATCAGGTTGAAGCTTTTTCACATAAGCATCGCATCCCCAAACTTTAAGAAACGACAACTTTGGTTTCTTGCTAAACCATAGTTCATAAGATGTCGTCTCAACGGATTTTGACGGTGTTCTATTCAGCGTGAATGCGGCCGTCTCAAGAGCATAACCCCAAAACGATAGCGGTAAATCTGTAAGAGACATCATAGATCGCACCATAGCTAGTCAAGTGCGATTCCGACGTTCGGACACACCATTGCGCTGTGGTGTTCCGGGTGGCGTGAGTTCGAAAACTAGTCCGCACTGTTTCAAATGTAGACCAAACTCGTAACTCAAATATTTGCCTCCACGATCAGATCGTAGAAACTTTATTTTCTTATTACGATGATTTTCAACTTCACTCTGAAATTCTTTGAACTTTTCAAATGTTTCAGACTTATGTTTCATTAAGTAGATATACCCATATCTGCTTAAATCATCTGTGAAGGTGAGAAAATAACGATATCCGCCACGAGCCTCAACATTCATCGGACCACATACATACAGTATGTATGATTTCCAACAAATCTGTTGCTCTCTCCATAGTACCGGAGAACGGGTTTTAGTCATCTTGCCCATGAGGCACGGTTACATAAGTGCCAAGTGATTCATAATCAAGTGACTCCAAAAGTCCATCAGTATGGAGTTTCTTCATGCGCTTTATACCGATATGACCTAAACGGCGATTGCCACAAATAAGTTGCACTATCATTATCAACTCTGCATTTTTGGTTTCAACATTATGAATATGTGTATCACTACTATCGAGATTCATTAAAATAGACCACTCTTCAAGGGTGCATGACCATAAAAGATATTATTCATATAAATAGAACAACCATTATTCTCTGATTTAAATGAATAACCGTCTCGCATCAAACAAGATCCAGATATAATGTTCATGCTCAACACTGGCACCAAATAACAATTATTTAGGTCTAAAACTAATCCCGAAGGTAGATGTAGAGGTAGTGTGCCGACCGCGATTACATCGACTTTGGAACCATTTCCACAGCGCATCGTCACCTCGTCCTTTGCGGTTGTTCGCTTAATCCGTAGTCCCTGTTTCGAGTTGCAAATATTAGCAACAGAACCAGTATCAAATACCAGTGCTCTGCGAGCTCTTAGTAAGGTACACATCAATAACATGTATATCACATATACCTTTGTTCACCTTGCCATCCTTCTTATCCGCCAAATACTTGGGGCAGTTCCGCTTCCAGTGACGATGCTTGCAGTAGAAGTACTCAGTTTCAGGTTTAGGTCCAGACTTGGGTTTCTTCTCCTGAGCAGCAACTTGTTTGCTGTTCTTCTTGAAGTTCCCCTTCTTCTTCCATTTGCCTTTCTTCTTGAAACTAGTGGTCTTATTGACCATCAACACTTGATGCTCCTTCTTGATTTCTACCTCCGCAGCCTTTAGCATTGCGAAGAGCTCGAGCATAGTCTTTACTAACCCTTGCATATTATAGTTCATCACGAAGCTTTTGTAGCTTGGTGGCGTTGATTGAAGAATTACATCGTCAATGACACAATCATCCGGAAGATTAACTCCCGGTTGAGTCAAGTGATTGTAATACCCGGACATTGAGTATGTGCTCACCGATGCACTCCATTCTCTTCCATCTTGCAGCTATAGAACTTATTGGAGACTTCATATCTCTCAATCCGGGCATTACATTTGAAATATCAACTTCAACTCCTGGAACATCTCATATGCTCCATGACGTTCAAAACGTCGTTGAAGACCCGGTTCTAAGCCGTAAAGCATGGCACATCGAACTATAGAGTAGTCATCGACTTTGCTCGCCAAACGTTCTTAACGCCGTCGGTTGCATCAAGAAGGGCCTGGCACCTAGCGGTGCATCTAGGACGTAACTCTTACGTGCAGCAATGAGGATAATCCTCAGATTCTGGACCCAGTCCGTGTAATTGCTACCATCATCTTTCAACTTTGCTTTCTCAAGGAACGCATTAAAATTCAACGGAACAACAAAGACGAGCCATCTATCTATAAACAAACATAGACAAGCAAGATACTATCGGTACTAAGTTCATGATAAATTTAAGTTCAATTAATCATATTACTTAAGAACTCCCACTTAGACAGACATCTCTCTAGTCATCTAAGTGATCACGTGATCCAAATCAACTAAACCATAACCGATCATCACGTGAGATGGAGTAGTTTTCAATGGTGAACATCTTATGTTGATCATATCTACTATATGATTCACGCTCGACCTTTCGGTCTCCGTGTTCCGAGGCCATATCTGCATATGCTAGGCTCGTCAAGTATAACCTGAGTATTCTGCGTGTGCAAAACTGGCTTGCACCCGTTGTAGATGGACGAGAGCTTATCACACCCGATCATCACGTGGTGTCTCAAGACGCATTTAACTTTGGCAACGGTGCATACTCAGGAGAACACTACTTGATAATTTTAGTGAGAGATCATCTTAAAATGCTACCGTCAATCAAAGCAAAATAAGATGCATAAAGGATAAACATCACATGCAATCAATATAAGTGATATGATATGGCCATCATCATCTTGTGCTTGTGATCTCCATCTCAAAGCAATCGTGATCACCATCGTCACCGGCGCGACACCTTGATCTCCATCGTAGCATCGTTGTCGTTTACGCCATCTATTGCTTCTACGACTATCGCTACCGCTTAGTGATAAAGTAAAGCAATTACAGGCGTTGCATTTCATACAATAAGCGACAACCATATGGCTCCAGCCGATTGCCGATAACTTCGGTTACAAAACATGATCATCTCATACAATAAAATATAGCATCACGTCTTGACCATATCACATCACAACATGCCCTGCAAAAACAAGTTAGACGTCCTCTACTTTGTTGTTGCAAATTTTACGTGGCTGCTACGGGCTTAAGCAAGAACCAATCTCACCTACGCATCAAGACCACAACGATACTTCGTCAAATAGACTCCGTTTTAACCTTCTCAAGGACCGGGCGTAGCCACTCAGTTCAACTAAAGTGAGAGAGACAGACACCCGCCAGCCACCTTTAAGCACGAGTGCTCGTAACGGTGAAACCAGTCTCGCGTAAGCGTACGCGTAATGTCGGTCCGGGCCGCTTCATCTCACAATACCGCTGAACCAAAGTATGACATGCTGGTAGGCAGTATGACTTGTATCGCCCACAACTTGAAGGAAATATGCCCTAGAGGCAATAATAAAGTTATTATTTATTTCCTTATACCATGATAAATGTTTATTATTCATGCTAGAATTGTATTAACCGGAAACATAATACATGTGTGAATATATAGACAAACAGTATGTCACTAGTATGCCTCTACTTGACTAGCTTGTTAATCAAAGATGGTTATGTTTCCTAACCATGAACAAGGAGTTGTTATTTGATTAACAAGGTCACATCATTAGTTGAATGATCTGATTGACATGACCCATTCCGTTAGCTTAACACTTGATCGTTTAGTATGTTAATGCTTTCTTCATGACCCATACATGTTCCTGTAACTATGAGATTATGCAACTCCCGTTTACGGAGGAACACTTTGGGTGCTACCAAACGTCACAACGTAATCTGGGTGATTATAAAGGAGTACTACAGGTGTCTCCAAAGGTACTTGTTGGGTTGGCGTATTTCGAGATTAGGTTTTGTCACTCCGATTGTGGGAGAGGTATCTCTAGGCCTTCTCGGTAATACACATCACTTAAGCCTTGCAAGCATTACAACTAATGAGTTAGTTGTGAGATGATGTATTACTGAACGAGTAAAGAGACTTACCGTAACGAGATTGAACTAGGTATTGGATACCGACGATCGAATCTCGGGTAAGTAACATACCGATGACAAAGGGAACAACGTATGTCGTTATGCGGTTTGACCGATAAAGATCTTCGTAGAATATGTAGGAACCAATATGGGCATCCAGGTTCCGCTATTGGTTATTGACCGAGAATGGTTCTAGGTCATGTCTACATAGTTCTCGAACTCGTAGGGTCCGCACGCTTAACGTTTCGATGACGATTCATTATGAGTTTATAAGTATTGATGCAGAAGGTTGTTCGAGTCCCGGATGTGATCACGGACATGACGAGGAGTCTCGAAATGGTCGAGACATAAAGATTGATATATTGGAAGCCTACATTTGGACATCGGAAAGGTTCCGAGTGAAATCGAGAATTTGTCGAGTAAGGGAGGTTACCGGAACCCCGGGAACTACATGGGCCCATAGTGGGCCTTGGAGGAAAGGAGAAGGGGCAGCCCTAGGTGGTCGCGCCCCCCCTTCCCTAGTCCTATTAGGACTAGGAAAGGTGGGCCGCCCCCTCTCTCTCTTTCCCCTCCTAATCCTAATCCAACTAGGATTGGAGGAATCCTACTCCCGGAGGGAGTAGGACTCCTGGTGCGCCTCCTCCTTGGGCCGGCCACCTCCCCTTGGCTCCTTTATATCTGAGGGCAGGGAGCACCCCATAACACACAAGTTGATCTACGGATCTTTCCTTAGCCGTGCGGTGCCCCTTCCACCATATTCCACCCGGTCATATCGTCTCGGAGCTTAGGCGAAGCCCTCGCCGGAGAAGTCATATCGTCGCGAGCTTAGGCGAAGCCCTGCGTCGGTGGAGCATCAACATCGTCACCACGCCGTCGTCTTGACGGAACTCATCCCGACACTTTGCTGGATCGGAGTCCGGGATCGTCATCGAGCTGAGCGTGTGCAGAACTCGGAGGTGCCGTGACGTTCGGTGCTTGGATCGGTCGGATCGTGAAGACGCATCGACTACATCAACCGCGTTGTTATAACGCTTCGCTTTCGGTCTCACGAGTGCGTGGGCGGACACTCTTCCTCTCGTTGCTATGCCATCACCATGGTCTTGGCGTGATCGTAGGAAAATTTTTTGAAATTACTACGTTACCCAACGATGGCATCCGAGCCTGGTTTTATGCGTTGATGTCATGTGCACGAGTAGAACACAAGTGAGTTGTGGACGATACAAGTCATACTGCCTACCAGCATGTCATACTTTGGTTCAGCGGTATTGTGAGATGAAGCGGCCCGGACCGACATTACGCGTACGCTTACGCGAGACTGGTTTCACCGCCCGAGCACTCGTTGCTTAAAGGTGACCGGGCGGTGTCTGTCTCTCTCACTTTAGTTGAATCGAGTGTGGCTACGCCCGGTCCTTGAGAAGGTTAAACGGAGTCTATTTGACGAAGTATCGTTGTGGTTTTGATGCGTAGGTAAGAACGGTTCTTGCTCAGCCCGTAGCAGCCACGTAAAACTTGCAACAACAAAGTAGAGGACGTCTAACTTGTTTTTGCAGGGCATGTTGTGATGTGATATGGTCAAGACGTGATGCTATATTTTATTGTATGAGATGATCATGTTTTGTAACCGAAGTTATCGGCAATGGCAGGAGCCATATGGTTGTCGCTTTATTGTATGAAATGCAAGCGCCATGTAATTGCTTTACTTTATCACTAAGGAGTAGCGATAGTCGTAGAAGCAATAGTTGGCGACGACAACGATGCTACGATGGAGATCAAGGTGTCGGCGCGGTGGCGATGGTGATCATGGCGGTGCTTGGCGATGGAGATCACAAGCACAAGATGATGATGACCATATCATATCACTTATATTGATTGCATGTGATGTTTATCCTTTATGCATCTTATCTTGCTTTGATTGTCGGTAGCATTATAAGATGATCTCTCACCAAAATTATCAAGAAGTGTTCTCCACAGTATGCACCGCTATGCGAAAGTTCTTCGTCTTTGAGACACCACGTGATGATCGGGTGTGATAGGCTCTACGCTCAAATACAACGGGTGCAAAACAGTTGCGCACGCGGAATACTCAGGTTAAACTTGACGAGCCTAGCATATAACAGATATGGCCTCGGAACACGGAGACCGAAAGGTCGAACGTGAATCATATAGTAGATATGATCAACATAGTGATATTCACCATTGAAACTACTCCGTCTCACGTGATGATCGGACATGGTTTAGTTGATATGGATCACGTGATCACTTAGATGACTAGAGAGATGTCTGTCTAAGTGGGAGTTTTTAATATGATTAATTGAACTTAAATTTATCATGAACTTAGTACCGATAGTATTTTGCTTGTCTATGTTTCTGTAGATAGATGGCTCGTCTGTTGTTCCGTTGAATTTTAATGCGTTCCTTGAGAAAGCAAAGTTGAAAGATGATGGTAGCAATTACACGGACTGGGTCCGTAACTTGAGGATTATCCTCATTGCTGCATGAAAAATTACGCCCTGGAAGCACCGCTGGGTAGACTGCTTTGCAGATCTTGAGCCGAAGTTATGAACGTCTGGCAGAGCAAAGCTGATGACTACTCAATAGTTTGGTGTGCCATGCTTTACGGCTTAGAACTGGGTCTTCAACGACGTTTTGAACGTCATGGAGCATATGAGATGTTTCAGGAGTTGAAGTTAATATTTCAAGCAAATGCCCGGATTGAGAGATATAAAGTCTCCAATAAGTTCTATAGCTGTAAGATGGAGGAGAATAGTTACGTCGGTGAGCACATACTCAAAATGTCCGGGTATAACAATCACTTAATTCAGCTGGGAGTTAATCTTCCGGATGATAGTGTCATTGATGTAATTCTCCAATCATCGCCACCAAGGTACAAGAGCTTCGTGATGAACTATAATATGCAAGGGATGACTAAGACAATTCCTGAGCTCTTCGCGATGCTAAAAGCCGCGGAGGTAGAAATCAAGAAAGAACATCAAGTGTTGATGGTCAACAAGACCACTAGTTTCAAGAAAAAGGGAAAAGGGAAGAAGAAGGGAAACTTCAAAAAGAACAGCAAGCAAGTTGCTGCTCAGGAGAAGAAACCCAAGTCTGGACCTAAGCCTGGCCCGAGTGTTTTTACTGCAAGCAACCGGACACCGGAAGCGGAACTGCCCCAAGTATTTGGCGGATAAGAAGGATGGCAAGGTGATCAAAGGTATATGTGATATACATGTTATTGATGTGTACCTTACTAATACTCGCAGTAGTACCGGTATTTGATACTTGGTTACATTGCTAATATTTGCAACTCGAACAGGAACTACGGATTAAGCGAAGATTGGCTAAGGACGAGGTGACGATGCGGCGTTGGAAATGGTTCCAAAGTCGATGTGATCGCGGTCGGCACGCTACCTCTACATCTACCTTCGGGATTAGTTTTAGACCTAAATAATTGTTATTTGGTGCGGCGTTGAGCATGAACATTAGATCTGGATCTTGTTTAATGCGAGACGGTTATTCATTTAAATCGAGAGAATAATGGTTGTTCTATTTATATGAGTAATATCTTTTATGGTCATGCACCCTTGAAGAATGGTCTATTCTTGTTGAATCTCGGCAGTAGTGATACACATATTCATAATGTTGAAGCCAAAAGATGCAGAGTTGATAATGATAGTGCAACTTATTTGTGGCAATCGCCGTTTAGGTCATATCGGTGTAAAACGCATGAAGAAACTCCATCTTGATGGGCTTCGGAATCACTTGATTATGAATCACTTGGTACTTGCGTAACCGTGCCTCATGGGCAAGATGACCAAAACGCCGTTCTCCGGAACTATGGAGCGAGCAACTGATTTGTTGGAAATCATACATACTGATGTTTGTGGTCCAATGAATGTTGAGGCACGCGGCGGGTATCGTTATTTTCTCACCTTCACAGATGATTTTAGCAGATATGGGTATATCTACTTAATGAAACACAAATCTGAAACATTTGAAAAGTTCAAAGAATTTCAGAGTGAAGTGGAAAATCATCGTAAAAAGAAAATAAAGTTTCTACGATCTGATCGTGGAGGAGAATATTTGAGTTACGAGTTTGGTTTACATTTGAAACAATGTGGAATAGTTTCGCAAATCACGCCACACGGAACACCACAGAGAAATGGTGTGTCCGAACGTCGTAATCGTACTTTACTAGATATGGTGCGATCTATGATGTCTATTTCCGATTTACCGCTATCGTTTTGGGGTTATGCTTTAGAGACGGCCGCATTCACGTTAAATAGGACACCGTCAAAATCCGTTGAGACGACGCCTTATGAACTGTGGTTTGGCAAGAAACCAAAGTTGTCGTTTCTTAAAGTTTGGGGCTGCGATGCTTATGTAAAGAAACTTCAACCAGATAAGCTCGAACCCAAATCGGAAAAATGTGTCTTCATAGGATACCCAAAGGAGACTGTTGGGTACACCTTCTATCACAGATCTGAGGGCAAGATTTTCGTTGCTAAATTCGGATCCTTTCTAGAGAAGGAGTTTCTCTCGAAAGAAGTGAGTGGGAGGAAAGTAGAACTTGATGAGATAATCAGATTCTGCTCCCTTATTGGAAAGTAGTTCATCACAAGAAATGGTTCCTGTGACAACTACACCAATTAGTGAGGAAACTAATGATGATGATCATGAAGCTTCAGATCAAGTTACTACTGAACCTCGTAGGTCAACAGGAGTAAAATACGCACCACATTGGTACGGTAATCCTATTCTGGAAGTCATGTTACTTGACCATGGCGAACCTACAAACTATGAAGAAGCGATGGTGAGCCCAGATTCCACAAAATGGCTGGAAGCCATGAAATCTGAGATGGGATCCATGTATGAGAACAAAGTATGGACTTTGGTTGACTTGCCCGATGATCGGCAAGCCATTGAAAATAAATGGATCTTTAAGAAGAAGACCGACGCTGATGGTAATATAACTGTCTACAAAGCTCGACTTGTTGCGAAAGGTTTTCGACAAGTTCAAGGGGTTGACTACGATGAGACTTTCTCACCCGTAGCGATGCTTAAGTCTGTCCGAATCATGTTAGCAATTGCCGCATTTTATGATTATGAAATTTGGCAAATGGATGTAAAAAATGCATTCTTGAATGGATTTCTAGAAGAAGAGTTGTATATGATGCAACCAGAAGGTTTTGTCGATCCAAAGGGTGCTAACAAAGTGTGCAAGCTCCAACGATCAATTTATGGTCTGGTGCAAGCCTCTCGGAGTTGGAATAAACGCTTTGATAGTGTGATCAAAGCATATGGGTTTGTACAGACTTTTGGAGAAGCCTGTATTTACAAGAAAGTGAGTGGGAGCTCAGTAGCATTTCTAATATTATATGTGGACGACATATTATTAATTGGAAATGATATAGAATTTCTGGATAGCATAAAAGGATACTTGAATAAAAGTTTTTCAATGAAAGACCTCGGTGAAGCTGCTTACATATTGGGCATCAAGATCTATAGAGATAGATCAAGACGCTTAATTGGACTTTCACAAAGCACATACCTTGATAAAGTTTTGAAAAAGTTCAAAATGGATCAGACAAAGAAAGGTTTTTTACCGTGTTGCAAGGTGTAAGATTGAGTCGGACTCAATGCCCGACCACAGCAGAAGATAGAGAGAAAATGAAAGATGTTCCTATGCTTCAGCCATAGGCTCTATCATGTATGCAATGCTGTGTACCAGACACGGCGTATGCTTAGCTGTAAGCTTGGCAGGAAAGGTACCAAAGTAATCCAGAGTGGATCATCGGACAGCGGTCAAGAACATCTGAAATACCTGAAAAGGACTAAGGATATGTTTCTCGTATATGGAGGTGACAAAGAGCTAGTCGTAAATGGTTACGCCGATGTAAGCTTTGACACTGATCCGGACGATTCTAAATCGCAAACCGGATACGTGTTTTTATTAAACGGTGGAGCTGTCAGTTGGTGCAGCTCTAAACAAAGCGTCGTGGCGGGATCTACATGTGAAGCGGAGTACATAGCTGCTTCAGAAGCAGCAAATGAAGGAGTCTGGATGAAAGAGTTCATTTCCGATCTAGGTGTCATACCTAGAGCATCGGGACCGATGAAGATCTTACGTGACAATACTGGTGCAATTGCCTTGGCAAAGGAATCCAGATTTCACAAGAGGACCAAGCATATCAAGAGACGCTTCAATTCCATTCGGGACCAAGTCCAAGTGGGAGACATAGAGATTTGCAAAATACATACGGATCTGAATGTTGCGGACCCGTTGACTAAGCCTCTTCCACGAGCAAAACATGATCAGCACCAAGACTCCATGGGTGTTAGGATCATTACTTTGTAATCTAGATTATTGACTCTAGTGCAAGTGGGAGACTGAAGGAAATATGCCCTAGAGGCAATAATAAAGTTATTATTTATTTCCTTATACCATGATAAATGTTTATTATTCATGCTAGAATTGTATTAACCGGAAACATAATACATGTGTGAATATATAGACAAGCGGTATGTCACTAGTATGCCTCTACTTGACTAGCTTGTTAATCAAAGATGGTTATGTTTCCTAACCATGAACAAGGAGTTGTTATTTGATTAACAAGGTCACATCATTAGTTGAATGATCTGATTGACATGACCCATTCCGTTAGCTTAACACTTGATCGTTTAGTATGTTAATGCTTTCTTCATGACCCATACATGTTCCTGTAACTATGAGATTATGCAACTCCCGTTTACGGAGGAACACTTTGGGTGCTACCAAGCGTCACAACGTAATCGGGTGATTATAAAGGAGTACTACAGGTGTCTCCAAAGGTACTTGTTGGGTTGGCGTATTTGAGATTAGGTTTTGTCACTCCGATTGTCGGAGAGGTATCTCTAGGCCTTCTCGGTAATACACATCACTTAAGCCTTGCAAGCATTACAACTAATGAGTTAGTTGTGAGATGATGTATAACGGAACGAGTAAAGAGACTTACCGGTAGCAGATTGAACTAGGTATTGGATACCGAAGATCGAATCTCGGGTAAGTAACATACCGATGACAAAGGGAACAACGTATGTCGTTATGCGGTTTGACCGATAAAGATCTTCGTAGAATATGTAGGAACCAATATGGGCATCCAGGTTCCGCTATTGGTTATTGACCGAGAATGGTTCTAGGTCATGTCTACATAGTTCTCGAACCCGTAGGGTCCGCACGCTTAACGTTTCGATGACAGTTCATTATGAGTTTATAAGTATTGATGCACCGAAGGTTGTTCGGAGTCCCGGATGTGATCACGGACATGAAGAGGAGTCTCGAAATGGTCGAGACATAAAGATTGATATATTGGAAGCCTACATTTGGACATCGGAAAGGTTCCGAGTGAAATCGAATTTATCGAGTACCGGAGGTTACCGGAACCCCTGAACTACATGGGCCCATAGTGGGCCTTGGAGGAAAGGAGAAGGGCAGCCCTAGGTGGCGCGCCCCCTTCCCCTAGTCCTATTAGGACTAGGAAAGGTGGGCCGCCCCCTCTCTCTCTTTCCCCTCCGGAATCCTAATCCAACTAGGATTGGAGGGAATCCTACTCCCGGAGGAGTAGGACTCCTTGCGCCTCCTCCTTGGGCGGCCACCTCCTTGGCTCCTTTATATCTGGGGGCAGGAGCACCCCATAACACACAAGTTGATCTACGGATCTTTCCTTAGCCGTGCGGTGCCCCTTCCACCATATTCCACTTCGGTCATATCGTCCTCGGAGCTTAGGCGAAGCCTCGCGGAGAAGTCATATCGTCGCGGAGCTTAGGCGAAGCCCTGCGGTGGAGCATCAACATCGTCCTGCGCCGTCGTCGTTGACGGAACTCATCCCGACACTTTGCTGGATCGAGTCCGGGATCGTCATCGAGCTGAGCGTGTGCAGAACTCGGAGGTGCCGTCGTTCGGTGCTTGGATCGGTCGGATCGTGAAGACGCACGACTACATCAACCGCGTTGTTATAATGCTTCCGCTTCCGGTCTCACGAGTGCGTGGGCCGGACACTCTTCCCTCTCGTTGCTATGCCATCACCATGGTCTTGCGTGATCGTAGGAAATTTTTTTGAAATTACTACGTTACCCAACACAACTCACTTGTGTTCTACTCGTGCAAAACATCAAACCATAAAAACCTAGGCTCGGATGCCACTGTTGGGGAACGTAGTAATTTCAAAAAATTTCCTACGCACACGCAAGATCATGGTGATGCATAGCAACGAGAGGGGAGAGTGTTGTCTACGTACCCTCAGAGAAGCGGAAGCGATCACAACGTAGAGGAAGTAGTCGACGTTCTCCTCGCAATCAACCGATCCCAGCGCCATTACTCCGGTGCCTCCGAGTTCTTGACACACGACAGCTCGGTGACGCTCCTCAGGCTCCGATCCAAGAAAGCTCCGGGAGAGAGAGTTCCACAAGACGACGCGGCAGGACGATCTTGATGTTCTATCGACGCAGGGCTTCGCCTAAGCACCGCCACGATATGACCGAGGTGGAATATGGTGGAGGGGGCACCAGACACGGCTAAGGAACGATCTCAAGGATCAACTTGTGTGTCTAGGGTGCCCCGCCTCGTATATAAAGGAGCAAGGGGAGGGCCGGCCCCTAGGAGGCGCTGGCCAGGAGGGGGAGTCCTCCTCCTAGTGGGAGTAGGACTCCCTTTCCTAGTCCAACTAGGAAGGAAGAAGGGGAAGGAAAGAGAGGAGAGGGAGAGGAAGGGGGCGCCCCCCCTCCTGTCCTATTCGGACTCCCCATGGGGCGCGCGCCACCTCACAGTGCGGCCCTCTCTCCCCTCTTGGCCCAATAAGGCCCATTAGTTCCCCCCGGGGGTTCCGGTAACCCCTCCTGCACTCCGGTTTTACCCGAAACTTTTCGGAACACTTCCCGTGTCCGAATATAGCCGTCCAATATATCAATCTTTATGTCTCGACCATTTCGAGACTCCTCGTCATGTCCGTGATCAATCCGGGACTCGAACTCCTTCGGTACATCAAAATACACAAACTCATAATATAACCGTCATCGAAACCTTAAGCGTGCGGACCCTACGGTTCGAGAACAATGTAGACATGACCGAGACACGTCTCCGGTCAATAATCAATAGCGGGACCTGGATGCCCATATTGGCTCCTACATATTCTACGAAGATCTTTATCGGTCAGACCGCATAACAACATACGTTGTTCCCTTTGTCATCGGTATGTTACTTGCCCGAGATTCGATCGTCGGTATCCAATACCTAGTTCAATCTCATTCTTGGCAAGTCTCTTTACTCGTTCCGTAATACATCATCTCACAGCTAACTCATTAGTTGTAATGCTTGCAAGGCTTAGTGATGTGCATTACCGAGAGGGCCCAGAGATACCTCTCCGACAATCGGAGTGACAAATCCTAATCTCAAATACGCCAACCCAACATCTGCCTTTGGAGACACCTGTAGTACTCCTTTATAATCACCCGATTACGTTGTGACGCTTTGGTAGTACCCAAAGTGCTCCTCCGTAAACGGGAGTTGCATAATCTCATAGTTATAGGAACATGTATAAGTCATGGATAAAAGCAATAGCAACATACTAAACGATCGGGTGCTAAGCTAATGGAATGGGTCATGTCAATCAGATCATTCAACCAATGATGTGACCTTGTTAATCAAATGACAACTCCTTTGTGCGTGGTTAGGAAACTTAACCATCTTTGATTAACAAGCTAGTCTAGTAGAGGCATACTAGTGACACTGCTTTGTCTATGTATTCACACATGTATTATGTTTCCGGTTAATACAACTCTAGCATGAACAATAAACATTTATCATGAAATAAGGAAATAAATAATAACTTTATTATTGCCTCTAGGGCATATTTCCTTCAGTTTCTACTCTGTTTTAGTGGTCCTTAGTTGATCTCTTTGATTTCTGATTACAACCTATCTCTGTGATTATAAGTGATTTTGGTGTTGTTTGTAGTTGGCACTTCTCATTTCAGAAATCAGTAGTGATCCTGGTATTCAACCATGCGAGTTTAGCGAGAACAACCAAATGAGGAACAAGCTCAAGACATGTTTAGCAGCTTCTACTAAGTAAGTCCCCCTAAACCTTCAAATCCAAATAAAACAAAATTTTAAGAGTATGTTCTCCACATATGAAATAGATAAATGCTGACATGCTTGCTGCATCTCATTAGATTGCGGGTCCAGAAGTTAAAGGACGCGCTTGTGAATCATGGACAACCTCGGCCTGGTACGGGGGCTCGAGTTTGAGCTCTTGTTTGGCATTAGGCGCAAACATGGACCTTCAATTCACCTAGAACAAGAATCAGATCCTTGTGCCAATTATTGTAGTGATTGGAGGCCCATTGCGTGTGACCATGATGTAGGCATTCACTCTTGGATCTGAGAATAGTTTGTTGATCCTGTCCGGAAGATAGTGGTTCAATAGTGATTTTAACCACTTATTTATAGATTTTTTTTTCTTTTGTTGTGTTACGTATGGAGATGCAGATAGTGGTTTTAGTTTTGGTAGTTGTTGCAAGTGATCCTTGCTCAGCATGGTGACCTCAAGGATGCCTCTTGAAAATTAACATCCTTATTATGAGATTGAGGCAATGTAAACTTGAATTCTGAACCAACTTTGTGCTCTTGACGAAAATGTGTACTGAGTTTATTTGTTTTGGATTTGGTGGGTTGGATCAAGGCTCTTGTATTTTATAGGGCAATGCATTATATCATTAATGTTCTGCATATATGATTGCAACCTGTGTTTGATTTTTATCCGCTTGGCCAAGTCGTTGGGGCCGGTACCCTCGCGCCAAGGCGCGCTGTCGATCTAGTTGATAGTAAAGCCCTCGGTATCGGGGGCTTTGACAAAACTGGGCCACCGGCCCATGACACGAGCGTAGAACCCATGTAGACAATGTGAGCGCTCCACTGATGGTCACAATCCTTCTAAAAAATGGGGGAGCAACTAATTAACGAGCGCTCCTTTGGGAGTCTCGCAACGATCAGCGCCACTTGGCGCGCTCTCAGCCATTCGTCACGTGTCGCACTCTGGGTGCTTCCTCCGGATTTTGTTTTTTTTATTTTTTCGCACGCGTTTTCGGCTTTTTAAACGGTTTTTTTTTTGTTTTTTTTGACGTTTTGGTTTTCTACCAGTCTTCCCTAGCATTTTGACCAAAAAAATTCGAAAAAATTAATTTTTTTGCGCAAAAAACGCATTTTTTCACGACAGTCACGGTTTTGTTTTCGCGAGAGGCACGGCCGTGCCTCTTGGAAACGACAAAAAAAACGTGTTTTCTATTTTTTTTCTTTCGTGAGAGGCACAGGCGTGCCTCTTTTGAAAAGGGAAAAACGTGTTTTCTGTTTTTTTTCCTTTTGCGAGAGGCACGGTTTTGCTTCCGTGAGAGGCACGGTTGTGCTTTCGCGAGAGGCACGGGCGTGCCTCTTTCGAAAAGGAAAAAACGTGTTTTCTGTTTTTTTTTCTTTCGCGAGAGGCACGGTTTTGCTTCCGCGAGAGGCACTGTTGTGCTTTCGTGAGAGGCACGGGCGTGCCTCTTTTGAAAAGGGAAAAACGTGTTTTCTGTTTTTTTTCCTTTTGCGAGAGGCACGGTTTTGCTTCCGTGAGAGGCACGGTTGTGCTTTCGCGAGAGGCACGGGCGTGCCTCTTTCGGAAAGGGGAAAAACGTGTTTTCTGTTTTTTTTTCTTTCGCGAGAGGCACGGTTTTGCTTCCGCGAGAGGCACTGTTATGCTTTCGTGAGAGGCACGGGCGTGCCTCTTTCGGAAGGGGAAAAAACGTATTTTCTGTTTTTTTTCTTTCGCGAGAGGCACGGTTTTGCTTCCGCGAGAGGCGCGGTTGTCATTTCGTCAAGACACGGGCGTGCCTCTTTCGGAAAGGAAAAAAACCCGTGTTCCCGGTTTGGTTTTTTCGTAGAAAAAAGTTCGTCAAAACCTATCAACATGGGATTTAGTTTTGAAGATCTTGATGCGAGGAATCCAAGGACGAAAGCGGTTTGAGATTTGGACGCACGGTTTAAGAGATAAAACGTTTCGAATAAACAGATCTACGAAAAAAGGGAAAACTCTCAGGTTGCGACAAGTGACACACATGTAGCGCGCCACTTGTCACAACCTGGGAAGTTGGAGTGATTTCTGCAAAGCGTACTCCTTAATTAGTGATTTCAAAAAAATGGTCACAACCCCCCGAAAGTAGAATAACGACCACAATAATGTGCGAGGGATATTTCTCGCTTAGTGTGAGGTGTACTCCCATCACGCCTGTGGCCAGCCCATTAGAGCGGTTTGGGACGGTTGGACATACCAGTAAGAATCGTCAATGCGGTTTTTTCTTTTTCTGTTTATATTTGTTTTATTTATATGTTTTCTTTGTTTTTGGATGTATTTTTTGTTCATTTTCATCGAATTTAATTATTTTTTTACTTTTGTTTCTTTCTTGTTTTAAAAAAGAAAAATACTTTTCCAACTTTTTTTAAAATACACGTTGAACATTTTTCCTCTATAGGTTAAACATTTTCGAGATACATGTTAAACATTTTTGCATATACATGTTACACAGTTTGAAAAACTCTAATTGAGTAATTGTTTTACAAATTCATGGACATTTTTTAAAATGGCGCAAATATTTCTGATATTTTCATTAAATAATTAATGACACAAGCATTTTTCTCTTTGAAAAATCCACGTGTGATATTTGAAAACTGTTCATAAACATATAACTAAATGTCTGCATGTTTTAATAAAAGTTTATCACATTTTATAAAATGTCCAAATGTGTTTTAATAAAATTGATCATGTATTCAAAAAATGTTGAATGTGCATCTTGCTACAAATTCAACATGTATTTGAAAGAAATGTTTAACGTTTATTTGGAAAAAAATTAACGTGTCTGAAAATTATTCAACCTATATACAAAAAAATTCCAACATGTATTTAGGAAAGTCAACAAAGTATTTAAAAATAAGATAACACATAAATAACAAACGAAACCAATATAAAAACATAGAAAGATGGAAAAGGAATGGACGGAAGGTTATATAGCCGATTCAGTAAAACCTTCTCAGAAAAGTCACTAATGGGCAGGCCCGTAAGGCGGGCACTTTGCAAAAGACTAGAGGCAAGACGAGTATACATCTTGCAATAAGAGAGACTAGAGGCTACTGCTCGCTTTCCTGCGCCGTTTTTCACCCGTAGGAATTACTTTTTTCTTCTTCTTTAGCATGTTATTTGCGGTCGGTTGTCTTGTTCTCATTTAACTGCGTTGGTTTGGGTTTTAGTTATGTTCTGGCATTGTTTTTTCATCTAGATATCATGTTGGCCTGCTGGTATTTTCTTGCGAATTTTGTTGGTCTGCTATTGAAGATAGTCTTTGTTTTCAGAGCAGAGTGGTTTTGTTCGGTGCATGGTTGGGTATCCTTACACGTTTCAAACTCGGTGTCAATCAGTGTTGGTTGTGTGAGGCTCTTGGGAGCTACTGTTCCACGGTAAAACGATGAAATTGCTGATATAACGCTCACTTATGGGCTAGGCCATCAAGCTCTCGCTCGCTTGCTTAGTTTCTTTTTTCCGTTTGCTCCTATGCTAGCTCAGTAAAACCTATTATCAATTATTTATTTGAAGAAAAAATTTAATAAAAATATGTTCACAAATTTATTCTTCAAAAGTTTTGCAAATTAAACAACAAGATATTTTAATATAAATTGTTCATGAATTGTATTTTTTTGGATCTCAAACAATGTTCTCCAATTTGAAAAGGTTCAAAAACTAAAAAAATCCGATAGAGTTTAATAATTTTCATGAACTTTATATATATTTATCATAAATTTAAAAAACCCTTCAAGATTTTCTTAAATTTTCATGAAATAAAATTTGAAAAGAGAAAAAAATAAAAACAAGGAAAAGGAAAACAGGGGAAAAATAAAAAAAAGTATATTAAAATAGGTAGCAAAAACATAAAAATAATGAAAAATACCCAATAAGAATTTAGAACCTTCCCAAAACCAGGAAACCCAGCTGAAACTTTACGACTATTTACATATGTGTTGATTCAGAAAAAAAAATACGATGGGTTACTCCCAACAAGCGACACACCCCCTTACAAGTGGGGCCCATAGAGACCCCACAGCCCAGGAAGCACCAGGAGGCTCCAAATCGTTGAGCTTAGTATTTGAATAAAAATGTGCAATGTGTGTTTACAAAATGTTCACTGTGTATTTAAAAATCATTCAATGTATATTTATCAAATTTTAAACAGGTATTTCAAAAAATGTTAAACATGTATTTAAGAAATATAGAGCTTGTATAAAGAAAATGTTTAATGTATATTTAAATAAAGGGGACATGTATTTATAAAAAAATATGAATATAAAGTCTCCGAAAGAGAAGAAAACCAATAGAGAAATTACACAAAAACCAAAAAAGAAAAATTAAATCGATGAACCAATAAAGAAAACACAAAAGAAGAAGAAACAAAGAAAAACATGGAATCGATATGTGGCTGTTATTGGCGGCGCAGCGCTGCACCTGGGCCATGCATCAGCGCTCCATCAAGGAGAGCATCGAGAGAGCAAACACACACTGACGCGTACAAAGAAAAAAGGCCGCATGAATCACCATGACTCCCATACACATGTGACTGTGCCCAAACACAGGTTAATAAATAGGCCCACAACCGACTGCAAATACCACGATGCATCAGAAGGACAGAAATCCTGGGAGCTTAGTAACTGTTAGATAGATAATATCTCTGGCGAAAATAAGATACACTTGCGTCGATGGATCGATATTGCCATGAGATGACCGGCGAGTCAAAGGGCATGCATGGGACTGGTGCATCCAGATCGATCATCGATCCGGTATTCTCGTTACCTAACTAGTAACACGAAACACCAATCATACGCGTCCTGATCGACCTAGTTGCTAATTTGTTATTGCTAGGGGTCATGTGACGTGCATGCAACCGACAGCCTTAATCAAGATCCATACCTCCGGCCCTGATTCTTAACTTATTTAACTAAGGCTAACAATTATTTTTAGGATCTACATGCATCTGACGATCACATGGTTAGAGTCCTTTTTTTGTTGTAAAAGATGGTTAATCAGAGTCCTCCATTAGCTCACTTTTATCTCTTCATTTACAGTGGAAGTTTTCCTAGATAGGTTCCATGGAAAAGGACTAGAGCTAGGTGAGCAAGTTGATCGAGAACAGAAACGGGCCCTCGCGTCGCTCCCTCCCCAGGGGCGACACGGGCGGCGACCAAGCAGCCAAGGCCTCTGCCCGCCCCACCCCATCCACTCCCTCGCCGTCGCCGGCGCCTCCCGGGGGCAAAGCTCGCGTGGAGCAGGCGGCGGCGGGGCTAGTTTTTTCATGACGGGCGGCGCCTCATGAGCGGGGATCTCTGGGCGGCTGGCGGTGGGGCGGAGGACGGCGGATGGCGGCGTCTGGGCTCCGGCGGCAACTGTAGGCGTCAGGTGGCGGGTATGCGGCGCCGGCTGCTGCTCGCTTTTGGGGAACGGATCCGCCCGGATCTGACTTCCCTGCGGCGGTTGCGCCTTGCTCGCCGGTGATGGAGCCGGGCGGCGGCCGGGGCGTGGTGGTGTCGACGTGCACCCCTCACGGAGGTTGTCCGTGGCAGCCTGCGGCGGCGGTCGGGGCCCTTGCGCCCGGATCTGGTGGTGAGGCGGGCCGTCGACCTGTGGCGGCGGTCCGGCAGAGGCGTGCCTGCTCCGGTCCACCGGGGTGGCGGGGAGGTGCGTGGGGTCAGGGCAGCGGTGGTGCTGCCCTGCGTGCTGGGCGGCCGCGGTCTCGACGGCGCCGTTGTGGAGGGAGGTGGGCTGCAGTGGTTTCTGCAGCGGTGGTTGGCGGCGACGTGCTGCCTTGTCTGCTTGATCATGTGGCTGGGCGAGGACGGTAGGCATGATGCCGGAGACGGTTTGCTGGGCAGGCTGCGGTGAGGATGGATTTGGTGAGCTCCGGGCGAAAGCCTAGTTCGACCTCGGTCGTTGCCGGCATCGACGGCGTCCTCGGACGGTGTTTCCTTCTTGGAGGCGTCGTCGTGGAGCCCCTTCACTACCATTGTCGCCTCGGTCTCGGGCTCTCCGGGTGAAAACCCAAGTTTCGACCTTGGTCGGAACGGGCGTCGACGGCATTCTTGTCGCTTCCCTCTTAGAAGCTGACGCCTTGGAGGTCTGGTCCTCGTCAACTCGCGGTGGCTCGGGTGGCTTTGTGGGTTCTTCGTCGGCCAGGCGTGTGCGCGGCCTCGGGGCCGGTGAGGAAGTCGGAGCGGCGGCTCCGAAGAGCATTGTCGTGGAGTGTTTGATCTGGTCGCGTGGGCGGCAGCGTCATCAGCTCAGGTGGAGCGCGGCCTCGGGGCGGGGAAGTCGGCGGCGGCTCCGGAGAGCACCCTTGTGCTGTGGAGTGTCGGTTACGGTCGTGTGGGACGGCAGAGTCGTCGACTTCGTATGGAGTCTTGACCTCGGGGCGGCGTGTGTGAGTTTTTGTGGTTTGTGTCGGAGTGGCGGCTCCGGGTCGATGTGGTGGAGTGGCAACTCTGGTTGTTTGGGCAACAGGAGTCGGCTCGTTTGGTACGTAGCCTCGGGGCTGGTGTGTGTCGATGTATCGGTTTTCGGCCAATTTTCCTTATAAATTGGACAGTTCTCTTCTTCTTAATGCAAAGGCAGAGCTCCTGCTGTTTTCTCAAAAAAAAAAAAAGGACTAGAGCTAGTGCTAGTAAATTAGTCAGGAGTCAGGACACGTATGCTGGGTTAATTGGGTTTTAAAAAGTATTTACACGCACCTAGCCATCAATGATTCTACTTCCTTTTGATCATGAAGAACATAAGATAGTAATTAACGGGATTGTAGGATAGAGCAAAGCAAACACATCAATCTCAAGTTCTGGCGTGGTTTGCTATGGAATATCAAGGAATTCATCACCGGAATCGACAGCATACCATGTGATATTTGGAAACCAGCCAAATATTTCCTAGCTCGTTGAAGATGAAGATGATGGAAGCGATGAAGAATTAGCTAGCCAGCCATGGATCATCAGTGGAGTAATGGCTAGAGGAAGCTTCCAAAAGGATCGCATGATCCGTCGAGCCGGTCGATTGATGACGGCCACCAGCACCATGGATGGAAGGATCAATGCGATCCCTTTGGATGCTTCCCCAAGGCATTTTTGCTCTCTCCCTCCCTCCCTCTCTCTCCCTCTCTGTCTCTCTCTCTCTTTGCGAATTGTGTGTGCCCCTCTCTAAGAAGAATGAAGAAAGAGAGGTTGGTGTGCAAGAAAGCTCCAGTGAGGTCCTTATATAGGTGTACATACGCAACCTTTGCTTTTGCCTATAAGTTAAGCTCACAGTTGCTTTTCTGCCAAGCAAATGGACCACTGGTTTATCATGTTGCAGTTTAATGTGCCCATTCGTCCATGGATTTTGCGTGGCAAATCTGAACAAACATACATATTATCGCCGCTAATCAAGAAAGCAGATTTTCTCGGTATGGGCACATATCTCCAGACTCCAAGTTAGTGATGCATTCGGCTACTCCCACCGTTCCATATTAGTTGTCGATGATTCAGCACAACTTTGTACTAAATCAGTGACAACTAATTAATATATAATGGACGGAGTAGTAACTTAAATCATTATGATCTCACATCCCAATTAAGTTTGTAATGATGAATAGAATGAAAAAAGTTAGTGCCGCCGAACGTTAAAATTAATTCAAGCGATCCAGGAGAAGTTGTTAGTCTGTCTTAAAAAGGAAGTTGTTAGTAGTGGACGTCAAATTTATGCGATACGCCGCGGCTTGTTTATGGTGTAATCAATTATGGTCTCATCATTAGGTGAGCACAAACCGGGGCTTCTCAATAGATGCCCTTTTCGCTTTTCCCGAACTTTTATCCATCTTGGAGTTAGTTCACAGGCTTGGCTTTACAAGTAACATATGCTTATGGATGATTGATTATCCAAGCTAGAAAGGTTGGGTGACTGTACCAGCACCTGTCAGATCTCTGGTGAGATTGGGGACACAATTGTTTAACCCAGATTAGAGATGCATGTGGCCCGGGGAACAACTAACTGCAGCCATTCAATCATTATAATCCACCCATTACTGTGATGTGATTCCCCCTAACTTAGTGCTGATGTGCCCCTAACAGCATGCTTTCTAGCTGCTACTGCTATTCTCTCAGCAAGCATCTTGGCCTCTATCTATCTTAATGACAAGTGCTTAGTAGCATTTTGCACAGTGGGTAGCTAAGCCTGGCTAAACTATTTAAAAGGTCCTAGATTGGCAAATGTCACTCAGATCTGAGTAGCAATCATGCCATGTTAATTGTGTCTACCTAGCACATTCTTAATTTATTTGCCATGTTACATAGGTTGTGCTAATCGCTGTGTTGTAACATGCCTGAATGTCCTGTCCTGTTTTCTGTTTTCCTAGTTTGCTACAGTACTGTAACATGCATCCAGGTTGCACATGATCTAGCAGAAGCTCAGATAGATCATGGACGGCGATGAACTTTCCGCATAGCTGGTGGGTGCCTGCCAAGACATGTTGGTTCTCACGGCATCCATGTTATATATTTTTCACCTGGCCGAAAGGAGAGATATGATCATATGAATGAGATCTGCCATGTGCATGCATCCATATGATTCTTCCTGACAAAGTTCAAACATTCTTTTTGTGTGTGGTGTGATCACCACCAGATGCAATCTTATCATCCTAGCTACTAGCTAAGCTCGGAAGGCTCCTTGGAGGAGATTGATTGCTCACATGTCTGCGGCAGTCCAACCACATGATGCAAAAAGGAGACGATGAGTCAAATGTTGCTGCAACTGCAATGCTGCCTCAGCAGCATGTAGCCCATGAACTCACATGCAGAGATCTACAAAATGGGCATATGTTCTACCACTCACATGCAAGGCATACACGCCCATGTTGTTGCCATCTCTTTCTTCTCTCGTGAAGTGTGTGTACTGTGAACAGAGATAGAGAGATATATACACACAAGAGAAAAAAATATTATGCAATCAGCTGTTCTTCGAAACGGCAATAATTGGGGCAAGTTAGGAGGGCACCAAAAGAAGGTCCTTCCCCAGAAGTGTCCAGTTTGATGATTAGAAGGCCCTCCTCTCCTTGTTTTTGCATAAACTCAGCACGATGACCCCGGTAATCACGGGATCAGCAAATTTGATTAGAATACATAATGTACTTAGACCAAGTTACATAATGTTTCCTGTTCATTAGCTCAATAAAACCCTGAATGAACACTAACACACTGTGCATCACCTGACAAAAACCACCTGACGATTCACTTGCTTCTGAAATTATTTCATCTCTGATTAAGCGAACCTTCAGTTTTCATGCCTTCAGGAATAATGAAACTAGTATCATGCGACTGGCTTTCTTCAACGCAATAATTATTGGAGAAATTGAGGTACAGTAAAAGTCTGAAATCGCATATGCCGGCCAAGTTTGTGAAACTCCCAGAAGTTTCTTGGCCCGGTTTCGGGAAGCTTCCAGCCGGGTTTTTTGCCCTTTTCTTTCTTTTTCTGCTGGGTTTTTTCTCATCACTTTCTCTTTGTTTTTTCTCTGGTTTTCTATTTAGTTTTTCTGTTTCTTTTGCCTATTCATCTTTTCATTTTATTTTAAGTTCATTAAAAAATTATTCAAATTCGTGAACTTTTTTCAAAATGGTGAACAAATTTTCAGGTTCGTAAAAAAATTATCAAAATTCTGAAAGTTTTTGAATGCATGAACCTTTTTCAACTGGCAAACCTTTTTTAGTTAATGAACTTTTTTGAATTCATGAACTTCTTTTTGAATTGGTGAACCTTTTTTAATTTGTGAACTTTTTCAAATGGGTGAACTTTTTATTGAATTGGTGAACCTTTTTTGAATTCTTGAACATTTTTTGAACTTCTGAACCTTTTTTGAATTCGTGAACTTCTGCATGTTTGTGAACTTCTTTTTGAAATCTGTGAACTTTTCAAGTTCGTGAACCTTTTTTGAATGGTCGACAGTCAATGGGTCAAGTCAATGATCATCAGGGTGAAATCGATAGATCAAACCCAAGCGCGTGCAAAAAAAAAGGATCAAACCCATGGCGGTGGAGACCCAAGCAAGCCAGGAGCTCGCATTCATGGGGTGGCCCATGCTATGCCGCAGCGAGCGCTAGTTGTCTTCGGGGGGCCCTAGAGGCGCCGAATAGGGAGTCCCCCAATGAATCAGCAATCTAAGGAAAATCTTCTAAAAAATCTAAGTAAAAAAAACCCGATAGGCCTTTTGGGCTTCCATGTAAAAGTTCAACAAAAAAGGCCCGGCCTAGCTTCAAAAGAAGAACACCTGCCCACCACTCGAAAAAAATAAGAAGAAAAAAAAATATGTCAACATAGTGGTTCGGCTAGGTCTGTCGTCGGCGCACTTCGCGAGTTTTTTTTTTTGCGACGCAAAGCTTACGTATCTTTTCGTTAATAGAAGAAAGAGAATGCATGGTCGAACATCTACCACAAGCAAGCCACACTGACGCCTCCACCAACATCACTAACACTTAGGCGTTCGCGTCCACCTTTCCCTCCGATGGGACCAACCGATATGGAGCTCGAGGTACAAAACTACAAACATTTAAAAGCATTCATAGTTTGCTTGATCGGTCAAAATGCAACGACCAACGCAAAGGCAGTTGTTTACTTCTCACTTTAGCTGCCGTCGTTTTCCTCTTCCGAATTAAGCGAGTTAAAAACAAGGGAATCAGAAGAACAAACAATAAGAATGAGGGATTGAAGTCTGTTTCCTTCGTATAGTATTTCGACGGATCGGGTAGTCTGCAGCGGACCCCTAGCTGGGCTAGGCCCAATGCGTCTGCTGTGAGCTAGGGCACATACACTTGGTTTTTCTTCCTTTCAGTTTTCTTCTCAAGTTTTTGTTTTGGAAAAAGTTTTTGAAAACAATTGCGGAAAATTGATTATACTTTAATTATTTATTATAATAAGTTTTGACGTGTATTTCAAAATTTGTTCCCCATATGTTCAAGAAAATGTTCATATATTCATGAAAATGTCATAATTTATCCGCGTAATTTGCAAATATTCACAACACTAAAAAATTGGGAAAATTTTGTTTTTGCCACTCTAGATTTTGCCAATTTTCCTTATGCCACTCTAGATTTTGACATCTGACTTTTGCCACTCTTAGTTTTTGACAATTATGACAATTGCCATACCCGTGGCAAAAGCAAAATTTTCAGAGTGGCAATTGTGATAATTTTCAAAATCTAAGAGTGGCAAAGATGAAATAAAATTATTTTGCTTTTGCCACGGAATGGCAGTTGTGATAATTGTCGAAAACTAAGAGGGGCAAAAGTGAGATGTCAAAATTTAGAGTGGCATAAGGAAAATTGGCAAAATCTAGAGTGGCAAAAAAAAATTCTTCAAATTATTTTTTGCTCATTTAAAAAATTGTTCATAACATTTATTTTACAAAAACCCTTGAAGCGTAAAAATTTATTCATACAATGCTTTCACATGTACAAATGTTTGTTCTATTTTATAAAAAATGTTTTCCGTGTTATGCAAAATGGTCTTCAATTTTTTTTAAACGCTCAACATGCGCTAAAAAATGTTCAGTGTGCATTTTCGAAATGTTCTACATGTACTTGGATAAATGTTCAGTTTGTATTTAAAAATGTTCAATGTGTATTGAAATGTTCAACTCTACACAAAAAGTGTTCAACGTGGGTTTAAAATGGCGAACATGTATTTGAGAGTGAAAAATAATTGAAGTCCTAGGTTTGATCTATGTCAAACTTGTTTATGTTTGACCAACTTTATAGAAAAATGTTCTAAGATCTACTGCATCAATACACAAAGTATTAAAATATATTTTATAAAAAATCTTATGAGAGTAATTTGGTATTCAGGATGTAATATATATTTCTATAGAGTTAGTCAAGCTTAAGCAAGGTCGACTTGCATCAAACCTAGCACTTCTATTATTTTGAAACAGAGAAAGTATACCGTAATCTCATATATGTGGCAACGCGCGGGTATTTATAGCTATTTCTAATGAAAAAGTACAATCAATGTACTTGAAAATACAATCCACATATGGTTGACGGTACCCTGAAACCACACGAAGTACTCACATCGCCTCCATGGGTGACAAGGGCATGACCGTCGTTCTCATCCCCAACTCCCTCCCCTCCACTCTTCTCCCTCCTCCCGCCATTGCCAGAAGACGCCATCGGCGGGGAAGGTGGCTGGATCTTCCCACCGGTGGCATGGAGGATAGTGAAGGCTCAATGGTGGCTCCAGGCATGCTACGACAGTGGCAAGGTTGCTGCGGCGCCCATGGGGTCGTTGCTGGCTTTGGTCGCGGTTGAAAATGTCAATTGACCATGGATTGCCTCCACTGGATTTGGAGCGGCCTCATCTTGCATGGTCGAGGTAGCTGCTCCCCCTATGGTCATCTCCTCGTTAGGCTAGCGGCGCCACTTGTGGATCAGCCACCGCATGCAACGATGGCGTAGTTTCATCTTTATCGACGTATTGCTGGTTGATTGTTCAACTGTGGTGAGACGGACGACAAAAGTCATGCTATTTTCTGGACGACGGTGTTGATGCCTTCGGGTGTATTACCTATTGAAGGATGCATCAATGTCGTTCTCACTATCTACCTACTACCCCGGGGGAAACCCTAAGTTTAGATGATCTCAGATCGGTGTTGACACCAATGGTATCATTTTTCTCTCTTAGGAGCATCGTTTTGAAGCTGCATTGGTTAGGAGAACCAATGAATGATGGCAACTTTACCTGTGACTAACGCATTCATGTTTTGCCGGGGCCCTATTTTGGCTGCTTGAAGGATCGAGGTGGAGCGTTTCATCGGGTGGCGGTGATCCTTCATTGAGACGCCACGTTACAAAGATGGTGTGTGTGGTAATTTATGGGTTCACGGGATAAGCAAGGCAGTGCCAACTCGTTGTGTATTGTCTGGGGTGCCCAAAATTAGCACAAACAGACACTGGCGATGGAGCGTCGGATTGCCAGATCGTTTCCAAGATGAGATTTCGGAGGTGGCGTCTTCAGCTCGCGTGGATATTGTTTAGATCATATGCGCTTACACCATTTTCTGTGGTTGCAACTGTTTGACGAGGGTCAATGTTACACCATTTTCTCCAAGTGTTGGTCTTTTATAGCTTTGCTATTTGCCGACGTGATCTTTTGTGCTAGGTTGTGTTTGTGTTAGGTTGTGTATATCCTAGTTATGCAAAGGTCCAGTGTATACTAATTGTGTTTTGTATCTCTTTGATTCTATGTTATGAGCTAATAATAAAATCGTCCTTCTTTCAAAAATCATATGGGTGACGTGGCGGTATGGAAATTGTGCAAATCGGCCCTTCTTCTTTTCTTGCTATTCCAACTCGGCATCCTTATTTTCTCCCGAGTATATCATCGAACTCGAACACCAGCCGTGCACGCTGGGGTAGCTGGGCGACGGCGGCCAAGCCAGAAGTTCCCGCCGTTCTGCAGCATCGCCACAAATTTTGCCCTAGCTTATTCCGTGTGACCTCGGTGTCCAGATCCATGGCGCGCTCCACCTTTTCCTTCCACCCCTCCACCATGATGGGAACTCGACGACTGCGCCGACGGCCACTCCGGCCACGGCGCCCACCACCACGCCAGGTCAGGCCGCCGCCTTGGGCCTGGCTGGGCACTGGCCTCTCTCGCTTCCGTCGTCTCTCCCGCCTTGGGTCCTCCCTTTGGCTATGGCTGCGACTGGCGCCGGGGCTGCCGATCCAGCCCTGCCCGGTGGGATCGCGTCCGGCAGGGACATCTCCGCCGCCAGCGACGACGAAATTCATCGTGGATGCGTGCTCCGCGGCGGGTTCTTGGCTTCCTCACCCCCGACGCCCTGCGGAGAGCGGCTTCCAATGGCGTCGGGCCCCTTCACCGCTCGCCGGGGGAGGCTTTCCTCGAGTTCTCGCTCACCTTCTTCTCCTCTCCGGTATGTTCTCCTCTGTCCACCGCCTCCGCCCTCTCCTCACCCACGCTGGTTTGGCTAGAGGTGCTGCTGCCTGTGCCGGCGCCGCCGCCGGCCGCCGTGGTGGCCTTGCTTAACGGTTGGATAGGCTCGCCTTTTGCTTACTCTCTAATTCATCAGGTTAGCGATTGCTTATTCTCGTTTACTGTGGCCAACCGTAGTATTGCAAACTTCATTCTGTCGCTCGAAGGGGTTAATTACAAGGGGATGGTTGCTCGTTTCATAGCTAATCCCACTCCTATTGGACATCCTTTGCCTCGTCTTTTTGCGGCGCATGCAGTTCCTTCTGCCGCATGCTACGTCAACCGGACACCATCGTCCCTGACCACCGCTGTTGTCTCGGCCAGTGCCGCATGCATTCCCTCTGACACGCGTGCTACGTCGTACCTGTTCCAGGGAGCGTATAATACGGCCGGCCTCTCCCCGTCACCACCTGCAGCTCAGCCTAGCCTCAGCAGCTCCTGTAGCACCCCCGTGATCCTGTTTTGGAGGTGCCTCCCTTACTTCCTGGGGCACCATGTTGCTCGTCTGTGCCGTCTGCTGTGGCTGCCCTGGGACCCCCCTCCCTGATCGTCTCTGCTAAGGGAATCCTACCACTTCCCATTGGCCCACTGCAGCCGCTCCAGTTGGCTAGCGGTCCGGCGCCTGCGCTGCATGCTCGGCGCATGCATGCTCCTCTGATTAGGCCAGATCATCCTCGTCCCATCTTGCCTCCCTGCCATGCTCATCCTCACGTTCCTGCCCACTCGCGTCGTGTGCCTGCCCGTTCGCGTCGCCCTATGTTAGACCTTTCTGCGCCTGGCATCCTGCCACGCCCAGCGGGCCCGCTCCCGTGGTCAACTTCGACCCCTCCCCCTCTCCTGGATAAGGCATCCCCATCTCCTGCCATGCAGTTCACGAGTTGCGACAACGGGGAGCCCGAGGCCGCCTGCCCCTCGCCGCCTCGGCTGCCGCAGCCCCAGGCCAGGCGCGCCAGCCCTTTGGCTTCTTATGCCCATGCCCTCCTCTCCTCTTCTTATAGCATGCAGCCCCCCATCGCTCCTCGTCACCGCTTTTCCAACCCTCCCAAAAGGTTCAACGCCATGACGCGCTGCTACTGATGCTTGGCTCTCGACCACCAAGTGCGCGAGTGTAGAGACCCTATGAGATGCAGGAGGTGCTGGCGGGTGGGCCACACCCAGCATGGCTGTGCTGCTACTTTACCCCCTCCGCCCCCCTTCCACTTGTCCATCACCAGCCCGCTCCTAGCTTCTCCACTCCTCCCTCCTCCTCGCAAGTTCCTCTAAGCCCTCGCATCACAGCTACACCACCTAGCCATCCTCCCTCCGCTCCCATGGCCGACTTCATCCCGCTCGAGCTCGCTTCCTCCGAGGATGAGCTCGACCTGTCCCCTGCTCACACACCCTCCCCACGTGTGTTCTCCTTCCCGGAGTAGACCCAAGCTGCGGAGGTTGAAGATGCGGCCGTCGACGAGGAGGAGGACCCGGACGAGGTTGAGTTCGAATCAGGGGAGGAGTCCACCGATTCGGATGCAACCCAATCCATGTTTCTCTCTTCCCCGCCTCGGCACCGTCGCGATTTCTCCAACGTCTTCATGCCATACACACCCATTGAACACTTCGAAAACCTTGCTTTCGCCGTTGTCAACCCTCCTCATCCCTCTCCACAAGTTTGCATTCGCCGTGCGCTCCAAACTGGGGGCGGCAACCCACCTGTCCTCATTAGGGCCTGTTCCTATGGGGCCGGTCTTGTCGTCTACGGCTCGGCCTATGAGAGAGAGAGAGAGAGAGAGAGAGAGAGAGATTTTCATCCTCAACAGTCCTCTCACATGCCCTCTGAACACAGTCAACCTAGTTCGCCACGAAGACACAGAAAACAGATTCCTTTTTCGCCTTGGCATGGTTTCTGCCCTCCACATCGAGGACTTCCCACTCGAATACTGGTTCACGCCCACCATCATTAACTCTATAGTTCCCTTCGCCTGTCCAATCCAGATTGACCCAGTCTGCCTGACCGGAGTTGACTACTCCGCCGTCCTTGTCTCTGCCAAATCGCGCACTCTCACCGACGTCCCTCACACCATCCCTGTCCATGGTTTCTCTGGCCTTGGGGCCATCGCCTCGGTCCTTGTCATCCACTCTCAAGAGCTCCCGCCGGACCCTGCATTCGCGGGGCCAGACTCTGATGATGAGAGCAACGGAGGGGTTGGTGACCGTGGTGATCACGGAGACGGCGGCGACTTCCCCGGAGGCATGGACCCCAACCTCTCCGCGCCTCCCCCGCCTCCAACCGACGAGGGGCACGACGATCGGGTCGTGCAGCTGCCCAGTGGCCTCACCATGATGGCAAACCACAAGCCGCTCGTCTGCGCGGTGCCCCTCACGGCTCGACCGAAGTCCGTGCAATTCAAGCTCTACAAAGGCTTCTACAATGTGCGCGTCCAAGGCAACGGTGGCGAACGCGGGTTCTACCGCATCCCCATGAGCCCGGCGGGCTCCCCCAAGCTGCTCGTCGCCAACCTCGCGGCCTGCTCCATCGGCTACCTTGACCGGGTGGCAACGGTCGGCCCCTCCCACGCCCCCTTCACGGACGCTGAGGTGATCTGCAATGACTTCCGCGGCCGCTCCTTCACCACAGGCTGCCATGGCGAGGCGCAAGTCATGCAGGCTATCGAGGGCTTCGACAGCAGCCTGCCGCCGTTCCCTGCTCCCCAGGCCATGCTGCTCGAGGACGGCGCTCCGGAGGGCATGCCACTGCTGCCGCCTCCTCCTTCTTCTCTGGCTCCAACCCCCGACCACCTCGCGGATCTCCCTCCCCGCGCGGCCTCGCCCAAGATCTTCTTCACCCGTCGCAGTGCCCGCATCAGGAAGGGGGAAAACCCTAACCGCATGACAATGCTCGAGAAGGCCACGCTCAGGAAGGAGCTGAAGATGGAGGGAAGGAAGCGGGCGGCCCCGTCTCGCGAGCTTCTGCTGCCGGCCGTGGAACTCCTGGAGCTCGCCACGGAGGGTGCGCCTCCACTACCTCGCAAGGACGCGCTTCAACTGGCGGAGGCCTGCGGCGTCCCCGAGTTCGACCTAAACCTGGTGCCATCCAGCGACAATGTGTGACAGCCTTCCTCTCTTCGGTTTGTGGCGGCGCACCCACCTACTGGCTCCTCCATGCTACTGCGGCTCCCCCAACAGTTTTAGCTGTAGTTCTCTCTATAGGACGCGCCATCGGCATGCTACTCCAACTAGTATCCCTCCCCGCATTCTCTTTCTGGTAGACTCGCCCCCTCTCCTCGCCCTGTGCACCCTAGTTCTTTCTGCACCAAATTGTAATGTCGTCTTTTTGGCTTTCACCTTAGATTTGTTTCTCTATGTTGCCTTTACTTTTATTAATGATTAAGGACATCTCGGTTATCTCTTGGAACGTTCGCGGTCTGGGTAGACACAAAAAATGTACTGACGTCAAAGCCGCTATCTCTTCCGCTGCGTGTTCCGTGCTGTGTTTGCAAGAAACAAAACTCCTAGATATCTCTCATTTTAAGGCTATCTCTTTTCTACCACCCAACCTTAGATCCTTCCATTCCATTCCCGCCAATGGATCAGCGGGAGGAATTATCACCGCTTGGGACGACAATCTTCTGTCTTGCTCCAAGGTGGTAGACGGCCCCTTTTCCTTAACCTGCTGGTTTGACTCACGGGCCGACGATCTCTCCTTTGTGGTTACAAATGTGTACGGGCCGTGCGACCATGCCTTAAAACCCTTGTTCTTGCAGTCGCTCGTTGATCTAAAGTCGGACATTTCCTGCCCTTGGACGATCATTGGGGACTTCAACATCATTCTCAGGCCATCAGACAAATCATCCGCCAACTTCAACATGAGCGAAGCGCATCTGTTCTCCTCAACCATAAACACCCTTCAGCTTCAGGACCTCCCTCTTCTTGATCGCCGCTTCACCTGGTCGAACCAGCAGGAGGTGCCCATCCTCGTTCGGCTGGATAGGGCGCTTGCAAACGTTCCTTGGGCTACGTATTTTCCGGACACTTCTCTATCCTCTATAACTCGTACAACCTCGGACCATGTTCCTATTCTCCTTTCGGCCAAGACATCTATTCCTAAATCTTCAGTTTTCCGCTTAGAATGATCGCTACTCAACATCCCACTATTTAAGGAAAGGGTGGCCAGAAACTGGCAAGCGTAGGTGCCCGACATGCTCACCTTGGCGCCGCGGGGATTCTGTCCCTTAAATTAAAACGGACTAGAAACATGGCAAAAAAGTGGCTGTCAAACCGTCGCTCTCCAAAAACCCTAGCTCTGAATTGCCATGCTACTATCAATTTCCTAGAAAAGATTGAGGAGGCCCGGCCGCTCTCACACATTGAATCGAATCTTAGAATTGCCGTCAAGCTATCTCTCCACCGTCACAATGCTGCCCTTGCTGACTACTGGAGGCAACGGGCAAAAATCAAAGACTGCGTTTTTGGGGATGAAAACTCGGCCTATATGCATATTTGTGCGTCCGCGAGACATCGAAAGAATCAAATAAAATCTCTCTATTACAATGGCACCACCTTCTCCGCTCACTCCGACAAAGAAGTTGTCCTCCTTCGTTTTTTCAAAAATTTGGTGGGCACAAGCGCCCCGGTGTCCACTTCTTTCGAACTTGCAAATCTGCTTCTGCCTAACGCGCTCAGCACAGCCCAAGCCTCCGACCTCCTGAAACCTTTTACCATTGAGGAAATAAAGGACGCCCTTTGGGCCATGAAAGATGATGCCAGCCCTGGGCCGGATGGATTTGGCCCGTCCTTCTTCAAATCTAATTGGAACCTTGTCAAACCGGATCTCCTTAATCTGATGAACGAGTTCCATGCAGGCACTGCAGATCTTATGCGCATTAATACTGCTCACATTGTGCTCCTTCCCAAAAAATCAGATGCTTCTACACCTGAGAACTACAGGCCGGTTTCCCTCCAAAATTGCTCAATTAAGCTTACGTCAAAGTGCCTCTCCTTAAGGGCTCAACCCCTCATCACTCAACTCATCCACTACGATCAAACCGGCTTTGTCAAAGGACGTGGGATTGCTGAAAACATTCTTCACGCTACGGATATTGTCCAAACTTGTTTCAAGCGACGGCTTCCTGCAATCGTCCTCAAGCTAGATTTTCACAAGGCTTTTGACTCAGTTTCTTGGATCGGCCTTGCCAACATCTTGAAGGCTCATGGATTCCCACCTCTCTGGTGCCGTTGGGTTCAAAGCTTAAACACCACGGCCAGCTCGGTTGTCCTCCTAAATGGTAAGCCAGGGCCCTGGTTCCAGTGTCGCCAAGGTTTGCGGCAAGGTGATTCCCTGTCTCCCTATCTATTCATCTTGGTGGCAGATGTCTTAAAACGACTCATTATTCAGGCCTCAGACTGTGGCCTCCTGACTCACCCGATCGCTCATGATATGCCTTGCACCGTGCTTCAATATGCAGATGACACGCTAATCGTCCTCCCCCCCGACGCCGATCAACTACGGACTCTCAAAAATATCATGCTCCAATTTTCTGAGGCTACTGGGCTCAAAATCAATTTCCACAAAAGCACCTTTGCCCCGATCCACGTCGACCCTGACCTCTCGACTAGCCTTGCCGCAATCCTGGGCTGCCCAGTTGCCACCTTCCCCCAATCCTACTTGGGCTTGCCTTTATCCACTCACAAACTAAACCTAGCTGACTTCTTCTTCATCATTGACAAGATCGATCGCCGTCTTGCCGGTTGGAGGGGCCTTTTGCTCTCCTTGGCCGGAAGGGCTATCCTGGTCCGCTCTGTCTTACGCGCCCTGCCAATCATGCCATGAGTGTTCTTCTTCTTCCGGCTGGAACTATTCAGGAAATCGAGAAACGTTGTAGGGCCTTCTTTTGGTCCGGCCAGGAAAAAACTTCGGGCGGCAACTGCAAGGTCGCTTGGGACCTCGTTTGTGCACCATTCACCAATGGGGGCCTTGGTTTTCTTTCTCTCCCACACATGAACCTCTGTCTGTTACTTAAACACATCTCCAAGCTGCATGACGAGCAGGTCTCGGGGGAGACCAGATACATGATCTCCAAATATGGTTGGTCGACCACTAACGATCTGGGCATGTCAGACAACCAGCACACCCCGATTTGGAAGGACATCATGAAAGGCCTCGCCCTATTCCGGGACTCTACCAAGGTCAGCATCGGTAATGGAGTCACTACCTCCTTCTGGCTTGACCTTTGGCTCCCTCACTCCTCCCAAACCCTAGCCCAACAATTCCCGGCCCTGTTTTCTCACTCCAACCGAATTCACACTTCAGTGGCACGCGCTTTGGCCTCGAACAACCTAACCTTGGACCTAACCCCTAGGCTGTCTCACGCAGCCGATTGCGAACTGCTTGAATTACGCACTATTTTGGCAACGGTAAACTTGAATTTGCAGGTAGCTGACAGGAGAACTACAAGGGATGATGGGAAACCTTTCACCGCTAAACTTGCCTACCACGCGGTTTGGCGGGCAAAACCCACAGACACGCTCGCCCCGGCCATCTGGCGAAACTACGCCCCAAATAAATGTCGGCTATTCCTCTGGCTTGCTCGCAAGGACCGCCTCTTCACGAATGAGCGACGCTTCAGACGGGGCATTGCCACTTCAGCCGCGTGCCCCTTCTGCGACCACGACGAGTCCATCAACCATCTACTTTTTGGGTGCCAGCACCTCGTGAAGGAAATATGCCCTAGAGGCAATAATAAAGTTATTATTAATTTCCTTACTTCATGATAAATGTTTATTATTCATGCTAAAATTGTATTAACCGGAAACATGATGTATGTGTGAATACATAGACAAACATATAGTCACTAGTATGCCTCTACTTGACAAGCTCATTAATCAAAGATGGTTATGTTTCCTAACCATAGACATGTGTTGTTATTTGATTAATGGGATCATATTATTAGGAGAATGATGTGATTGACATGACCCATTCCGTTAGCCTAGCACTTGATCGTTTAGTATATTGCTATTGCTTTCTTCATGACTTATACATGTTCCTGTAACTATGAGATTATGCAACTCCGTTTACGGAGGAACACTTTGGTGCTACCAAACGTCACAACGTAACTGGGTGATTATAAAGGAGTACTACAGGTGTCTCCAAAGGTACATGTTGGGTTGGCGTATTTCGAGATTAGGCTTTGTCACTCCGATTGTCGGAGAGGTATCTCTGGGCCCTCTCGGTAATGCACATCACTATAAGCCTTGCAAGCAATGTAGCTAATGAGTTAGTTACGGAATGATGCATTACGTAACGAGTAAAAAGACTTGCCAGTAACGAGGTTGAACTAGGTATTGGATACCGACGATCAAATCTCGGGCAAGTAACATACCGATGACAAAGGGAACAACGTATGTTGTTATGCAGTTTGACCGATAAAGATCTTCGTAGAATATGTAGGAGCCAATATGAGCATCCAGGTTCCGCTATTGGTTATTGACCAAGAATAGTTCTAGGTCATGTCTACATAGTTCTCGAACCCGTAGGGTCCGCACGCTTAAGGTTTCGATGACAGTTATATTATGAGTTTATGAGTTTTGATGTACCGAAGGAGTTCGGAGTCCCGGATGAGATCGGGGACATGACGAGGAGTCTCGAAATGGTCGAGACGTAAAGATCGATATATTGGACGACTATATTCGGAGTTCGGAAAGGTTCCGAGTGATTCGTGTATTTTTCGGAGTACCGGAGAGTTACGGGAATTCGCCGGGGAGTATATGGGCCTTATTGGGCCATACGGGAATTGAGGAGAGAGGCCGAAAGGAAGGAGGCGCGCAGCCCCTCTGGTCCGAATTGGACAAGGGGTGCAGCCCTCTTTCCTTCCTCCTCTCCCCTCTTTCCCCCTTCTCCTACTCCAACAAGGAAGGAGGGAGTCCTACTCCCGGTGGGAGTAGGACTCCCCTTGGCGCGCCCCCTCCTAGGCCGGCCGCCCCCTCCCCTCTTGCTCCTTTATATACGGGGGCAGGGGGGCACCTCTAGGGACGACGACATAAGTTGATCTACGGATCGTTCCTTAGCCGTGTGCGGTGCCCCCCTCCACCATATTCCACCTCGGTCATATCGTCATGAGTTTAGGCGACGCCTGCGCCGGTAGAGCATCATCATCGCCACCACGCCGTCAGGTTGACGGAACTCATCCCCGACGCTTTGCTGGATCGGAGCCCGGGGATCGTCATCGAGCTGAACGTGTGCTGAACTCGGAGGTGCCGTACGTTCGGTACTTGGATCGGTCGGATCGTGAAGACGTACAACTACATCAACCGCGTTGTCATAACGCTTCCGCCACGGTCTCACGAGTGCGTGGAAAATACTCTCCCCTCTCGTTGCTATGCCATCACCATGATCTTGCGTGTGCGTAGGAAATTTTTTGAAATTACTACGTTCCCCAACAATGACATCAGAGCTAGGTTTTATGCGTTGATGTTATATGCACGAGTAGAACACAAGTGAGTTATGGGCGATACAAGTCATACTGCTTACCAGCATGTCATACTTTGGTTCGGCGGTATTATGAGATGAAGCGGCCCGGACCGACATTACGCGTACGCTTACGCGAGACTGGTTTCACCGCCACGAGCACTCGTTGCTTAAAGGTGACCGGCGGGTGTCTGTCTCTCTCACTTTAGTTGAACCGAGTGGGGCTATGCCCGGTCCTTACGAAGGTTAAAACAGCACCAACTTGACAAACTATCGTTGTGGTTTTGATGCGTAGGTAAGAACGGTTCTTGCTAAGCCCGTAGCAGCCACGTAAAACTTGCAACAACAAAGTAGAGGGCGTCTAACTTGTTTTTGCAGGGCATGTTGTGATGTGATATGGTCAAGACGTGATGAGATATAAGTTGTTGTATGAGACGATCATGTTTTATAGAAGTTATCGGCAACTGGCAGAAGCCTTATGGTTATCTCTTTATTGCATAAGATGCAAGCGCCAAATAATTGCTTTACTTTATCGCTATGCGATAGCAATAGTTGCAAGAGCAATAGTTGGCGAGACGACCATGTGACGACACATTGATATAGATCAAGATGATGGAGATCATGGTGTCATGCGGTGACGATGGAAATCATGACGATGCTTTGGAGATGGAGATCAAAGGCACAAGATGATGATGGCCATATCATGTCACATATTTTGATTGCATATGATGTTTATCTTTTATACATCTTATTTTGCTTAGTTTGACGGTAGCATTTTAAGATGATCTCTCACTAAATTATCAAGAAGTGTTCTCCCTGAGTATGCACCGTTCTGAAAGTTCTTCGTGCTGAGACACCACGTGATGATCGGGTGTGATAGGCTCTACGTTCAAATACAACGGGTGCAAAACACTTGCACACGCGGAATACTCAGGTTAAACTTGACGAGCCTAGCATATAACAGATATGGCCTCGAACACGGAGACCGAAAGGTCGAGCGTGAATCATATAGTAGATATGATCAACATATTGATGTTCACCGTTGAAACTACTCCATCTCACGTGACGATCGGACATGGTGTAGTTGATATGGATCACGTAATCACTTAGAAGATTAGAGGGATGTCTATCTAAGTGGGAGTTCTTAAGTAATATGATTAATTGAACTTAAATTTATCATGAACTTAGTCCTGGTAGTATTTTACAAATTATGTTGTAGATCAATAGCTCGCATTGTTGCTTCCCTATGTTTGTTGCTTTCATATGTTTATTTTAATATGTTCCTAGAGAAAACTGTGTTGAAAGATGTTAGTAGCAATGATGCGGATTGGATCCGTGATCTGAGGTTTATCCTCATTGCTGCACAGAAGAATTATGTCCTTGATGCACCGCTAGGTGACAGACCTATTGCAGGAGCAGATGCAGACGTTATGAACGTTTGGCTAGCTCAATATGATGACTACTTGATAGTTTAGTGCACCATGCTTAACGGCTTAGAATCGGGACTTCAAAGACGTTTTGAACGTCATGGACCATATGAGATGTTCCAGGAATTGAAGTTAATATTTCAAGCAAATACCCGAGTTGAGAGATATGAAGTCTCCAACATGTTCTATAGCTAAAAGATGGAGGAGAATCGCTCAACTAGTGAGCATGTGCTCAGATTGTCTGGGTACTTCAATCGCTTGAATCAAGTGGGAGTTAATCTTACAGATAAGATAGTGATTGACAGAATTTTCTAGTCACCATCACTAAGTTACTAGAACTTCGTGGTGAACTATAGTATGCAAGGGATGACGAAAACGATTCCCGAGCTCTTCGTGATGTTGAAATCGTGAAGGTAGAAATCAAGAAAGAGCATCAAGTGTTGATGATTGACAAGACCACTAGTTTCAAGAAAAGGGCAAAGGGAAAGAAAGGGAAACTTCAAGTAGAATGGCAAACATGTTGTCACTCCCGTGAAGAAGACCAAAGCTGGACCAAAGCCTGAAACTGAGTGCTTACACTGCAAAGGATATGGTCACTAGAAGTAGAAATACCCTGAATATTTGGTGGATAAGAAGGATGGCAAAGTGAACAAGGGTATATTTGATATACAGGTTATTGATGTGTGCCTTACTAGTGTTTATAGTAGCCCCGAGTATTTGATACTTGTTCGGTTGCTAAGATTAGTAATTCGAAACAGGAGTTACAGAATAAACAGAGACTAGTTGAAAGGGAAGTGACGATGAGTGTTGGAAGTAGTTCCAAGATTGATATGATCATCATCGCACACTCCCTATACCTTCGGGATTAGTGTTAAGCCTAAATAAATGTTATTTGGCGTTTGCATGAATATGATTTGATCATGTTTATTGCAATACGGTTATTCATGTAAGTTAGAGAATAATTATTGTTCTGTTTACATGAATAAAACCTTCTATGGTCATACACCCAATGAAAATGGTTTGTTGGATCTCGATCTTAGTGATACACATAATCATAATATTGAATCCAAAAGATGTAAAGTTAATAATGATAGTGCAACTTATTTGTGGCACTGCCGTTAAGGTCATATTGGTGTAAAGCGCATGAAGAAACTCCATATTGATGGGCTTTTGGAATCACTTGATTATGAATCACTTGGTACTTGTAACCGTGCCTCATGGGCAAGATGACTAAAACGCCGTTCTCCGGAACTATGGAGCGAGCAACTTATTTGTTGGAAATCATACATACTGATGTTTGTGGTCCAATGAATGTTGAGGCTCGCGGCGGGTATCGTTATTTTCTCACCTTCACAGATGATTTGAGCAGATATGAGTATATCTACTTGATGAAACATAAGTCTGAAACATTTGAAAAGTTCAAAGAATTTCAGAGTGAAGTGGAAAATCATCGTAACAAGAAAAATAAAGTTTCTACGATCTGATCATGGAGATAAATATTTGAGTTACGAGTTTGGTCTTCATTTGAAACAATGTGAAATAGTTTCAAGCAACTCACGCCATATGGAACACCACGCATAATGGTGTGTCCGAAAGTCGTAACCGCACTTTATTGGATATGGTGCGATCTATGATGTCTCTTATCGGTTTACCACTATCGTTTTGGGATTATGCATTAGAGACAGCTGCATTCACGTTTAATAGGGCACCATCTAAATCCGTTTAGACGACACCGTATGAACTATGGTTTAACAGTAAACCTAAGCTGTCGTTTCTTAGTGTTTGGAGTTGTGATGCTTATGTGAAAAAGTTTTCACCTGATAAGCTCGAACCCAAATCGGAGAAGTGCGTCTTCATAGAATACCCAAAGGTAACTATTGGGTACACCTTCTATCACAGATCCGAAGGTAAGTTACTCGTTGCTAAGATGGATCCTTTCTAGAGAAGAAGTTTCTCTCGAAAGAAGTGAGTGGGAGGAAAGTAGAACTTGATGAGGTAATTGTACCTTCTCCCTTATTGGAAAGTAGTTCATCACAGAAATCAGTTCCAGTGATTCCTACACCAATTAGTGAGGAAGCTAATGATATTGATCATGAAACTTCAGATCAAGTTTCTACTGAACTACGAGGTCAACCAGAGTAAGATCCGCACTGCAGTGGTACGGTAATCCTATTCTCGAAGTCATGTTACTTGACCATGGCGAACCTACAAACTATGAAGAAGCGATGGTGAGCCCAGATTCGCAAAATGGCCGGAAGCCATGAAATCTGAGATGGGATCCATGTATGAGAACAAAGTGTGGACTTTGGTTGACTTGCCCGATGATCGGCAAGCAATAGAGAATAAATGGATCTTCAAGAGGAAGACGGACACTGATAGTAGTGTTACTATCTACAAAGCTCGACTTGTCACAAAAAGGTTTTCAACAAGTTCAAGGTGTTGACTACAATGAGATTTTCTCAACTGTAGCGATGCTTAAGTCTGTCCGAATCATGTTAGCAATTGCCACATTTTATGAAATCTGGCAAAAGGATGTCAAAAACTACATTCTTTAATGGATTATTAAAGAAGAGTTGTATATGATGCAACCAGAAGGTTTTGTCAATCCTAAAGGAGCTAACAAAATGTGCAAGCTTCAAATGATCCATCTATGGACTGGTGCAAGCATCTCGGAGTTGGAATAAACGCTTTGATAGTGTGATCAAAGCATATGGTTTTATACAGACTTTTGGAGAAGCCTGTATTTACAATAAAGTGAGTGGGAGCACTACTGCTTTTTTGATAAATATATGTGAGTAACATATTGTTGATCAGAAATGATGTATAATTTTTCTGGAAAGCATAAAGGAGTATTTGAAAGGAGATCTTTAAAAGAAAGACCTCAGTAAAGCTACTTATATATTGAGCATCAAGATCTATTGAGATAGATCAAGACGCTTGATAAGTTTTTCAATAAGTACATACCTTGACAAGATTTTGAAATAGTTCAAAATGGAACAGTCAAAGAAAGAGTTTCTTGCCTCAGACATAAGTTGTGAAATTGAGTAAGACTCAAATCCCGACCACGGCAGAAAATAGAAAAGAGAATGAAAGTCATTCCCTATGCCTCAGTCATCGGTTCTATAAAGTATGCTATGCTATGTACCAGACCTATTGTATACCTTGCTCTGTATTTGGCAAGGAGTACAATAGTGATCTAGGAGTAGATCATCGGACATTGGTCAAGAACATCCTTAGTGAGGACTAAGGAAATATTTCTCGATTATGGAGGCGATAAAAGAGCCCGTCGTAAAGAGTTACATCGATGCAAGCTTTTTACACTGATCCAGATGACTCTAAGTCTCAATCTGGATACATATTAAAAGTGGGAGGAATTAGCTAGAGTAGCTCCATGCAGAGCATTGTAGACATAGAATATTTGCAAAATACATACGGCTCTGAATGTGACAGACCCGTTGACTAAGCTTCTCTCACGAGCAAAACATGATCATACCTTAGTACTCTTTGGGTGTTAATCACATAGCGATGTGAACTAGATTATTGACTCTAGTAAACCCTTTGGGTGTTGGTCACATGACGATGTGAACTATGGGTGTTAATCACATACAGATGTGAATATTAGTGTTGAATCACATGATGATGTGAACTAGATTATTGACTCTAGTGCAAGTGGGAGACTGAAGGAAATATGCCCTAGAGGCAATAATAAAGTTATTATTTATTTCCTTACTTCATGATAAATGTTTCTTATTCATGCTAAAATTGTATTAACCGAAACATGATGCATGTGTGAATACATAGACAAACATATAGTCACTAGTATGCCTCTACTTGACTAGCTCATTAATCAAAGATGGTTATGTTTCCTAACCATAGACATGTGTTGTTATTTGATTAATGGGATCACATCATTAGGAGAATGATGTGATTGACATGACCCATTCCGTTAGCCTAGCACTTGATCGTTTAGTATATTGCTATTGCTTTCTTCATGACTTATACATGTTCCTGTAACTATGAGATTATGCAACTTCCGTTTACCGGAGGAACACTTTGGTGCTACCAAACGTCACAACGTAACTGGGTGATTATAAAGGAGTACTACAGGTGTCTCCAAAGGTACATGTTGGGTTGGCATATTTCGAGATTAGGTTTTGTCACTCCGGTTGTCGGAGAGGTATCTCTGGGCCCTCTCGGTAATGCACATCACTATAAGCCTTGCAAGCAATGTAGCTAATGAGTTAGTTACGGAATGATGCATTACGTAACGAGTAAAGAGACTTGCCAAGAATCGAGATTGAACTAGGTATTGGATACCGACGATCAAATCTCGGCAAGTAACATACCGATGACAAAGGGAACAACGTATGTTGTTATGCGGTTTGACCGATAAAGATCTTCGTAGAATATGTAGGAGCCAATATGAGCATCCAGGTTCCGCTTATTGGTTATTGACCAAGAATAGTTCTAGGTCATGTCTACATAGTTCTCGAACCCGTAGGGTCCGCACGCTTAAGGTTTCGATGACAGTTATATTATGAGTTTATGAGTTTTGATGTACCGAAGGAGTTCGGAGTCCCGGATGAGATCGGGGACATGCCGAGGAGTCTCGAAATGGTCGAGACGTAAAGATCGATATATTGGACGACTATATTCGGAGTTCGGAAGGTTCCGAGTGATTCGTGTATTTTTCGGAGTACCGGAGAGTTACGGGAATTCGCCGGGGAGTATATGGGCCTTATTGGGCCATACGGAAATTGAGGAGAGAGGCCGAAAGGAAGGAGGCGCGCAGCCCCCCTCTGGTCCGAATTGGACAAGGGGTGCAGCCCCTCTTTCCTTCCTCCTCTCCCCCTCTTTCCCCCTTCTCCTACTCCAACAAGGAAGGAGGGAGTCCTACTCCCGGTGGGAGTAGGACTCCCCTTGGCGCGCCCCTCCTAGGCCGGCCCCCTCCCCCTTGCTCCTTTATATACGGGGGCAGGGGGGCACCTCTAGGGACGACGACATAAGTTGATCTACGGATCGTTCCTTAGCCGTGTGCGCTGCCCCCCTCTACCATATTCCACCTCGGTCATATCGTCGCGGAGTTTAGGCGAAGCCCTGCGCCGGTAGAGCATCATCATCGTCACCACGCCGTCGTCTTGTGGAACTCATCCCCGACGCTTTGCTGGATCGGAGCCCGGGGATCGTCATCGAGCTGAACGTGTGCTGAACTCGGAGGTGCCATACGTTCGGTACTTGGATCGGTCGGATCGTGAAGACGGACGACTACATCAACAGCGTTGTCATAACGCTTCGCTTACGATCTCACAGTGCGTGGACAATACTCTCCCCTCTCGTTGCTATGCCATCACCATGATCTTGCGTGTGCGTAGGAATTTTTTTGAAATTACTACGTTCCCCAACACCTCGCTCCTCTTTGGGAGGAGCTTGACAGCCTCTGCACAGCTCCACAGGGGCTGCTTCAAGCATGGGAGGGTGAATGGCATAACAGAACCAGATCAACAGTTCTTCTGGCCGTTCTTTGGAATATCTGGAAGAGAAGGAACGCCAAGGTTTTTCGGAACATTCAACTTGGGCTTCATGATGTTGCACGCTCCGCTGCAGATTTTTCGAAAAGGAGGAATACCCCCGGCCTCTGCATCTGGACGATGCATACGGCCACTTTATTGATTATTAACACAAGACCTTACAAAGTCGTACAATAGTAAGACCAAAGCCACCATCTTCGCAACCTCTGTCGCTACTCCTAACTAACTGATGAAGGGGTGCTGATGGTCTGGGCCTAATACCAGCAGACCTCGCAGCCAAACCTAACATCTCGAGACCGGAGGTCCCAACCAGACTCCTTCCGGGTATGGGCAACCACCAGTCCGGCGTGCTCGTCAACCGTGCCCCCTGCGGGTATGAGGCCGCCGCAGCCACGCACCATCAATCCATCTTGAGCTGAATCGTTGCATGAACCGTGCCAGCCTCACCGCCATCGACGCCACCACGACGCCGCATAGCGCCACCATCCTGCACCCGTCCATCATCACACGCCCACCGGCGAGACCTCCGCTGCTCCATGCCGCTGAGACCCGCCGTTGTCGACGTGCCAGATGCCACGCCGCTCCTCCTCTTGCCCCCTCCAGCCAACACTTGCTCCAAACGATGCCCCAGGGAGGGAGAACGACATCGAAACGTCGCCATCGTCCGATCCGGTAGATCCAGATCAAGGGTTTCCCCTGGAGCCTTTCGATCAGGTTGACGTGACCTGCAACGACGATGCCTCAAGAAGGGAACGACGTCCGAGACGCCGCCATCGTCCGCCATGACCGCAGTCAGACGCGATTTTCACCGGAGGCCACGGCATCCCGATCTCGCGGTTGGCTGGAACGGAGCCCTCCGCCGAACCGGTGATGTTGCCGCCGATCCGATCCCACCGTCGTGCGACGCCCCGATGAAGAACCCAATCTAGATCGAAGACGACCTCGACCGAAACCCTGCCACCAGCACCGCCACACCACGCCACCTCCTCCTAGCCTGGGCCGCCACGGATCCAGCCGCCCCCGCCCGGAGACCAGCCGGACGGGCGCCTTTGTCCTCGATCCGACGGCCCGCGCCACGCCACGAGGGCCAGAGGAAGGAGGAATGCCCGCCGCCGCCAAGGCTTCAGCCGGCTGGGTCGCACTCGGCGGGCGAGGGGGAGGCGACGCTGGGAGGCGACGGCGGCGGCGGCCGATCGATCTCCCGAGGCGCGCGCGCGGAGCGCGCCGCGGGAGCGGGAGGTCAGATGATCTTAAACTTTGGTCCTACCGTTGTAATAATGTTCAAAAGCAAATTAGGCTCCGGGACTGGGGCTCCATGTTGTTTCACCTAACCGGGAGATTATAGCCTCTCGCGTCATGTAATTTTGTCTTTCCCTCCTCGAATCCCCATGTACTCTCTGAGATACTCCCTCCGTCCGGAAATACTTGTCATCAAAATTAATAAACGGCGATGTATCTAGATGTATTTTAGTTATAGATACATCTCTTTTTGTCCATTTTGATGACAAGTATTTTCGGACGGAGGAAGTATGTAACACCCTGACGGTTGGCAATAAAGGTTCAGGCAGGCGTAAGCCCGCCGTTGACGCGTCAAAAAAAAGAGTCAATTACACTCATGGTGCTAGAACTTGGCTCAAACGATCACTTTGGTGCTAGAAGTTGTGGTGTGCATTGAAGTGGTGCAAAAACTTGGTTTTGACGTGCAAATACTAGGCGTGCGGGACCGGCTGTCATTCGACTGGGAGGAGGGGGCGTGTGACCTGTTTTTTTCAGAAACAACCTCGAATTATTATTTGTCACAGAAAAGCCCCTGTTACGTGGGAAGGGTGACAATTTTTTACCTTTATGATAGGCGGGTCCGGCATGTCAGGAGATAGTTAATACTAAACGGAAAATACAGAAAACTGCAGCCGGCGGGTCTCGAACCCAAAACGCACAAGAGAAAAGCAAGCCGGCTACCCACAAAACCCACATCGTAGGCTAATCTGGATAATAAAATTCTGTTTACTAATCAAGGCTCATGTGGAGCACAAAAGGGCTGCAAGCAATGCAGCCCATTTTACACATATTCGATTTTTTAGTTTATTTGTAGAAAGTATGTAAACTACAATCTTAGATTCCCTCAGTAAAATGTAAATTATAATCTAACTAATAAAAAGATAACGTCTGAATAATTTTTTTACATATTTTACATCAAACCGAAATAACTTATTTTTACAAATTGTTCACGTAATACTTAAAAAAATTGCATATATTTAAAATAATATTTATGAATTATAGAACATGTTTATGTAATTTCAAATAATAAAAACATTTATGAAATTATTTTAGTTATACAAATATTTCAATAATATTTGCATATTTTAAAATATTCATAATTTCAAATTTAAAATGTTCATTAATTTTAATTTTTATAATTTAAATATAATGAGTGAGTTTATAATAATTATCCATTCATTAAAAAATATTTAATAAGTATTATAAAATTTATCAGTGTCTTTACTAAGTAAACATATTTATAGAATACACTAATATATATTTCTGTATTTTTATTTACGAATAATATTTTGAACATAATTTTTACTAATTACATTTTACAAATAAATTTGAAAAACTAACAGGTGCAAATTGGCCGCACTTTCTGCAGCCCCTTTAATTTCCACAGGAGCCGTTGTAGAATACATAAACGTTGTTATCCTTGTTGAACAATCAAACGCAATGCTGAAGTGGCTAGCACGATTTCGTTGTGGTTGTTGGTCGTAAGTTCGAGTCCCAGTAGTACACATGCTTTTTCTTTAATTTTCACTCTTTTCCAATAGGTGGGGCCCGCTGGTCATAGAGTTGAAAAAAATATGTCACCTCTCCCAGGTAACCGGGTTTTTTGTAAAATAAAATAAAATTTGAGGGCCCCTTCTCTCGGGTCCGGTGGCTGACAGCGAGCCCCACGTGCCTATTCAGCGTCGATTCCGTATAGAAACGAGATAAGCACCGTATTTACATGCCAAAACCAAATTTTCACTCTTTTCCAATAGGTGGGGCCCGCTGGTCATAGAGTTGAAAAAAATATGTCACCTCTCCCAGGTAACCGGTTTTTGTAAAATAAAATAAAATTTGAGGGCCCTTCTCTCTCGGGTCCGTGGTGACAATGAGCCCCACGTGCCTATTCAGCGTCGATTCCGTATAGAAACGAGATAAGCACCGTATTTACACGCCAAAACCAAATTTTTGCACCACTTTAATGTATGAGGTAATATCATTAGAAGTCATAGAACTTGCGCTTCATATTCAGTTTAGTGCTAAAACTTTGAAATACGGAATTGTGGTCATTCAACTTGTCCCCGCGTGTAAATACGGTCACTCCATCCATCTCGAGACACATATTGTGCTTACGTGGCATGCCAACGTTGCTATGGCCCACTATTAGTGACTGGAACAACACGGTGCTACATGTGTTGTGTGCATGTTCTTTTTAAAGATACACCCAGCTCTTATTTAATTGTAGAAGCTCCTCATCAGCACGTCTGGGCCTGCTTGTGAGGAATAAATCTCTCCTTTTTTGCGGATATATATAAATCTCTACTTAACATGGGGTCCATTTGTCACCGCGTGGTGGTATGAGAGGTATGAGAGGAATGGAACTCACGAGCTCATGTACCGGCATACCCTCTGCCAACCAGTACGCTAAGTAGATTGTCACGTTAAATAAAAGAGACAAATTAATTTATAGTAAAGTCAGGCTTTTTTCTTGATTCTGCAGGTGCGACTGAAAAAACCAGTTTTCAGAAAATCTTGGATTTTGAAACCATAAAGTTCTAAATCAAATTCGAATTAGAAAACCGGTCCAAGATATAAGCAGATTTTTTTATTCTGTTCCAAGAAATCCCGGTGGTCACTGAACCTCATGCCAAAATTTCAAATGTATTTTTTGAATTTGGACACCCAGAACTATATCAAATAAGATTTGTATGCACATAATCATACAACACAGTGCATAGTTCAGTGCCACAGCTTTTGCTGTATTACCCATGGTCACTTGATTGATTCCAATGGTCTCCATCATTAATTTCAGCTGATATTTACTTGAACTCCCAAGCCGGGGTCACCCAGCAGATGCGGGTTACTAACCGCTGGAATCGTGCATAAGATTTGTTCTTTTCTAGGTTCAGTTATATATATTTTAATGCTAAAAAATTGAATTCAAAATTTATTTGAATAAATTTGTGCGACTTTTTTGAAATTTCCAAGATTATCTAGAAACCAGTTTTTCTATCCCGTACCGAGAAAAAAATCCTACCGAGAAAAAGAAATGTTGGATATGATTAGTCGTCGTTGCCAACATACAAAATTATGTGTTTCTCCTTAGACACATGAGCAAGTACGAATTTTGAAATGGCAATAAAATTCGCTCATCCTTAAAAACAAATCAACAATATTTTTTTTTTGAATTCGAGTCATTTTATGGTTGTCCCAGCAAAAAATATATTATTTATTGGGTTGGCCAATATAATACAATATTCATCTCATTACTAGAAAGGCAAGGACGCCTTGTATGGGTGGTTAGCACCCGTGACAAGACTGAATTTGGTTGCTGGTTCGAGAGCTCACATCACGATTATTTTTTAATCATTTCTGCAAAAATAACGTCACACGTAGCACTTCTTTTCTCTAAGGATGACATCACACTAGCGCCTCCAACAGCAGTAGTCACTGCCAGTGAGGCCATGCATGCATGTCACGCCACACAAGGCGGTGGATACGCCCGCATATGCACTTTGTGATCGTATTTGCACGATAATGCAAGTCGAGTGACCATAAATTCGTATTTTCAAAGTTTTGACACTAAACTGAACATGCATAGCAAGTTTTATGACTTCCGGTGATATTAGCTCTTAATGTACACCACAACTTCTAGCACCAAAGTGATCGTTTACGCCAAGTTCTAGCACCATCCGTGTAATTGACTCAAAAAAAATGATGGGCTCAAACGCCGCCAGATCCGACTACCCACGCTCCGAGTTTCCCGACTGGGTCCTGCTCTGCGAGGAGCCGCGTTTCTCGGAGCTCCGGAACGAGACCACCGCCGAGTGCGAGACCAGCGAGGGCCAAGCCGTGGAGGTCTCCTTCTGGCTCATCGACCCGCCGGGCGCCTCCTACTTCTCCTTCAACTGCCCCGGCCTCAACGCCTCCGCCTTCGACGACTACGCGCCGCCATCCCTCGTCTGCTCCGGGGCCGCCTTCGTCCTCTTCAGCCTCACAATCCGGGGCTCCACCCACCACTTCGTCTACAAAGCCGCCCCGCAGGGAAACAATCGCTTGAAGCGCTCGCCGACCCTCCGGTCTACAGAAGACGGCGGTACGGTCTCCTGCCCCGCGGCTACGGCGACCACTACGTCGTGGCCTACGTCGACCGCCAGTGGATCTCCCAAGACGACGACTGGCGGTTTGATGCGCACGTCTATTCCTCTGAAACGCAGGAGTGGAGTAGCCACAGGTTGTCGTTGCTGCACTTATCCGAGTCTGACAAGCTGCTCTGTTGTAAGCATAGCTTGTACTACAGGCATATCGCCATTGCAGGCTCACTGCTGGGCTGGGTTGATCTGCTACGTGGTGTCCTCCTCCTTCGCAACCTCTTCGACGGTGGTGATCCTGTCATCGAATTCATCCCGTTCCCTGAATCAAGGGTTAGCTTTCTCGACGAGGATGGCCGCCCTCACCGCGCCTGCGAGTATTATTGCAACGTCGCCTGCTGTGATGATCTCCTCAAGTTCATCGAGATAGAATTTGACGACCCTCTTGTCAGGACCAGCCGTAAAGGTTGGAGAGCCACTGTGTGGAACAGGAAGATCTCTTGGAACAAGTGGGAGATCCGCTCCACGGTCGATGTTGCTAGCATATCCGTTGACCAAAGCTATTCTGCTTTATTGCCTGAGCTGCGACAGGGTGATTTTCAGAAACTGGACTTGCAGAAACTGATTTTCTACGCCCCGGTGCTGAGCACCCGCAATGACGATCTCTTTTACATGATGGCCAAGGTGAATGCTCAAGACGAGACTGCCTGGGCCATTGCACTTGACATGGAAAGGGCAGCTGTGGAAGCAATGGCCCTGTTTTCTCTCGGACGACAGCACTACCACATTGCAAAGTTCTGTCCATGCGACTTCCCCAAGTACCTCCCCTTCCATCTTCATCCCCATGTGATTTATTTAACTAGCAGTCTTATCTTTTGAATTGAGTGAAGTGCATCATAGGTCCTCGAACTATTTCAGTGGTGTCACATAAGTCCTCGAACTATGAAAATCGTCATCTAGGTCCTCAAAGTGCAATATGTAAGTCATCCTGATCCTCAAACTATTTCAAAGGTGTCACATAGGTCCTTGAACTATTTCAGAGGTGTCACATATATACACACTTATTACACTTCAAGGATTTTTGAGGACCTGGATGACACTTTTCTTAGTTTGAGGACCTACATGACACATTTGAAGTAGTTCGAGGACCTAGGATGCACTTCACTCTTTTGAATTCTTTCTTGTCTGTTGGTTATATATGCTTAGGACAATGTTTCAGTATTGACACTATTGACACTGGACTGTTTATTGATATACTCCCTCCGTCCGAAAATACTTGTCATCAAAATGGATAAAAAGGGATGTATCTAGAACTAATATACATCTAGATACATCCCCTTCTATTCATTATGATATTGCACTATATGAAAATACTATTTACACTATGTGAATGAATGATATTGCAAAATTGCAAAGTGAACCCGCGTCGCTGCCCCTAATCTCAATTGTATTCAGATTCCGATTGATCCTAATTCCTCAGAAAAAAAATTGTATTCCGATTAACTATGTGTGTGTGTGTTTGATTTATTTTGATTTACAGTAGTAGTGGAGCGTAGCGTGTTTATAGCCTCAAAAGAAAATAAAATAAAATATGTGTGAGACGAGACCGAGACGGATTCCCTTTGTCCTCTCAAACCAGCCCTCCCTCCACTCGCGGGGGGAAGCAAATTACCCGCATCGGCGACGCCGACAATCCACCCCGCCCTGCCCCTGCCTCTTCTTCCCTGCCGACACGCTGCCGCCAATCCCCCCTCCCTCCCCAAACCCGTAGTCCGAGTCGCGCCACCACCATCCTCCTTTTCCCCGACTCGACCGACCCCGTGTTCAAAAGGCAATCTAATCCCCAAATCCTGCCCTAGCCCTGTTGCGGCGAGCTGAACAACTCCAGATCCATGGCACACCCCACCTTGCCCTTCAACCCCTCCACCCCGATGGGCTCCGGGTTTCCCGACTTGAAACAAAAACATACGGTGAGTGAACAAATTACTGTCGAGCAATTGATAGAAAATCGCAAAGTTATGTTGATATCCAAGGCAATAATTATGAATATATGCATCGTGTCAGTGTCAAGTAGACCGACTCATGCCTACATCTACTATCATTACTCCACACATCGACCGCGATCCAACTTGCATCTAGAGTATTAAGTTCATAAGAACGAAGTAACACCTTAAATAAGATGACATGATGTAGAGGGATAAAATCAAGCAATATGATGAAAAACCCATCTTTTTAACCTTGATGGCAACAATACAATATGTGCCTCGCTACCCCTACTATGTCACTGGGTGAGGACACCGCAAGATTGAACTCAAAACTAATTAAGCACCTCTCCCATTGCAAGAAAAATCAATCTAGTTGGCCAAACCAAACCGATAATTCGAAGAGAAATACAAAGATATTAAATCACGCATATAAAAATTCAGAAGAGACATAAATAATATTCATAGATAATCTGATCACAAATCCACAATTCATCGGATCTCGACAAACACACCGCAAAAGAATATTTGATCAGATAGAACTCCAAGAACATCGAGGATAACATTGTATTGAAGATCAAAGAAAGAGAAGAAATCATACCAGCCCAGGGCCCTCATGCCGGTGAGGGTGCCCACCAGGACGGCGTAGTTCATGTTCTTGTTGGTCGACACGCCTGCAGGATGCTGACGCTGTTGAACCACCTTTCATGTCGCATGCTGAAGGGCTCGGGGTGGACGGAGCTTGCTCTCATGTGAAGGGACCTTGCAAGAAGTTACAGCAGCTCTGGTTAGTTTCACAACCCACACGAAAGATAGATGCTAGTGTACCTCAGCTTAGGAAGCATAAACATGTGTATCCATTGGGGACATATGCAACTTTCTTACTAAAGATGTTAATTTGTTGTACATGACATCACAATAATTTACTTCTATTGTCAGTTTTCATGACACATACAGAACATACATAGTAGATTATTTCGACTTAGAAAGCTAAAACACACACATCCATTGGGAATCAACAATAGTGTGTCAATAAATTATGCTGCAGGTCAGACCTTCAGAACAGGAACTCTATTACAGACCATAGTTGTAGCCAAAACAAATATTACAGACCATAGCCCCAGAACATAAAAACTTCATGGTTCACTCCACAAATTCTAAAAACCTAGAATGGATGCCAAGAGCTAGTAATTATGGCTAGTAAGGGCGTTGCAGACTAGAAAGTTTTAGGAGTTCAAAATCATATATGCCCCTATCAAGGATCTCTCAAATATGGAGTAGTTAATAAATCAGAGACTTGCAGGCTACCCATCTCTAAATGGTTTACACCCCTTGTTTGTAGGACTATATAACACCCCTTGTTTCCCCAGAGTTCTGGACGATTTCTATAAACAACTGCAGGAGCCACCTCTGACTGATCCATCAAAATCTGAAGCTATAAAGAGTCAAATCAGGTGTTGCTCTTGGTGCTCTAGACACAAGTACTACCCCTAGAAATGAAAAATCTGTCTCTACTTTAAAATCAAAAGAACCATTTACTGACCAGTTTCTTTTGTGTACCCTTTTCCACCTTTTCTGCATCTTGGAATTTGTACCATTAACACATATGCCGGGAAGTATACAGGAGTTGCTTGTAGATGTCTCCCTCGAACAAATAGAACAAGCACTAGCAGGATTATGTGGACATTGTGAGAAGGCAGAGCATACAGAGATTGAACCTGATGAATGGCAGGATGGGGATCCGACGATTCTCTAGAGACTGAGGTGGAATGCCAGGCACAGGTTCTGGATTGGCAACCGGGTCACTCGTATTGGCTGTATTTTTTTGGCTGTGTATTGGTAGCGGTCGCTGTCAGAGCATTGTTGGGTCATCTCTCTTCAATGCAATAGAGCTGCTATCCTGGTCTCTTCTCTGGCAGAATCATCTGAGGTCAAAAGAAAAGAAAAAACATATTCTAGGAGTTCCCTTGTTGTGCGTATGTGCATGTCAAAAGAAAAAGGAAAAGAAATGTTCTGAAACTTTTGCTAAATCAAGGTTAGCTTCGGCCATTGTTAGTCTATTAATCTAACCCCGCTACATACGCGAATTGGGGAATTTCAGGTGTGACATTAGATCTGAATGCACATGTGCTGAAAGTCTGAACTCGGAAGAAGTGTCCAGTCTGAATAGAAAGCTAACCTCTTCTTTTGTGTACGCTAGCTAAATGCATTGACACGGATAATTTCAGGCGAAGAAAATTTGATTAGATTCATCCGCATGTACTTAGACAAAGTAGCAAAAATCTAGAGTTTTTTAGAACTGAAGAATGGGAATAAAACCCTGTATGAGCAGTAAAATATTGTACTTACCTCTACAATTCATCTGTTTCTTAATGCATTTCATTCATCCAAAACTAATGTACGGAGGGTGGTTGAAGCTGCAGAAGAAATGTGGGACTATGCGTGCTACACTACTATTCAATATGCAACAGTTGTCGCCTACGTACATGCACAACTTGAACAAGGTGGGCCTGTGCCGTGCGGCTTCCATGGGAGGCGACAGACCTAGCAGGTAAGTGGTGTACATGTTTTCCTACAGCTGCAACAACGCACCCTCGGCGCAGTATAGAAAGGTACAAACAAGATTTCAGAATGTGCTCAAGACGCCTGTGGGGAGGAGGTGCACACTTCCCTAGGGCATTGTGATTTCACGGTTCCCTTTTCTGCCCGAGCAGTTCCTCCTCATTTCCCGGTGCCTCCTTTTCCTATATTCATACACAATGTGGTAGTGGTTGGCCTACGTCAGTATGAATGGTTGTATACTTGTCTGGGTTCTATTTCTCTCTCCTTTCCGTGTTGCCGTCATAGCTGACTTGTGAGCTTTATGTATGTGTAGCCTATATATAGCCACGCATTGCGGGAGTATGGTATGAGAGCACCAATTAATGTATTTATTTACTAGCATGGCATACAGAGATTTCAATATATCTGGAGTCATATATCTGCATTAATTACTTCATCGGTGAAAGTTGCGTTGTATGAGCAGTGACACGCTGTATAATATACCTGACCTAACTTGTGAGCTTTATGTATGTGTGGACCGTATGTAGACAAATTAACAAAAACATATAGTTTTTTTAGAATTGAAGAAAATGGGAATAAAACCCTGTATGAGCATTGACACGCTGTACAATACCTGACCTAAACCACACAAGGATTCATCTGTTTCTAAATGCATTTCATCTCTCCAAAATTGAAAAAAAATTACTTATATTTTTGAACATGTTTAAAAAATGCAACACAATTGAGAAATTAAAGTTCAATACTAGACGTGAATGGCAATGTTATCAAAGTCTGCATATATGTTCGATCTGTACAGAAGGTCTTCTCCATTTGTATACACTACAGAGTACTGACTGACATGGATCCCGTTGAAGAAAGAATTGCCTCATCTTCACAGATGATTGCAATGCGGGAACGACTGTCCTCACATGAATCCGGTCGCCTTCTTATTGGAGCATTTCCTTCTTCCCCGATCATTGAAGAGTACCGACTACATAGCGAAGGCCGTCCAAATTTTTGTTCAGAGATATATCTTTATCTTTGATCCCTTGTTAGTCAAAACCGTGTTATGTTTTCTTCATTCTGAACCAATGTACGGTACCTGGTCGAAGCTGCAGAAAAACAATATAGAACTGATCCCCGTGATACACCACTACGCAATATGCGTTTGCTGTGGCTTATGTACACGGGCATGGTAAATATGTACATGAGAGCAAATTTTAACATGCTCCCTCTTACCACCTTTTTTACATGGGAGGTAAGAAGATAAGAGTTAATCAAACCCAATGTAGAACTTGAACCGGAGTACACGGAAGTTTGGTGGCATAGGATGGGGACCGGAGGAAACTTTGGTCGGCGTGTTCGGCCCGGCATCGGCGACGTCACTTGACGCCGTTACCCTTCCTGGAGGCGAAGCCGAGGTCCCCCCTATCCACCCCCGAACCCCTCCCGGACGAAAGTCCAAAATTCAGTCTGGATTGGGCGGCGGCGGCGTCCTGCGCGTCGTATCCTCCATGGAGGCGCCGTCTTGGGAGGAACTGTTGTTCGGGGGAGAGATGTTGTGGATGGTGGGCTCCGAGTAGCTCCAGCAGTGGCGATGGTGTGGAGGTTGCCAGGTGGTGCAGTGTTGTATCTACCGCGTCATTGACGACGAGTGCTGGCGGCATGGTGCAGCTGCATATTGACGACGGATGCGGCTGGATGGACGAGCGCAGGGTGGTCGAGCTATCTGGCGCCATGGTGGCGTCGACGGCAGGCCTGGCAAGTCTGTGCGTCAGTACCTGCTCTGGAGATGGATCGATGGAAGAAGGCAGCGGCAGCCTCGGTGAGTGCGCCGGACCGGCGTGTGACCCAGTCCCGATATGTGGCTAGGATGGGGCATCCGACATTAGATGTTAGGATTTGATGCGATGTCTGTTTGGTATTAGGCTTGGATATTCAGCACCACTGCATCAAGGGGTAGGAGTAGCGACAGATGTTGCCTAGATGGTGGCTTCAACTTCTTGATGTACTACTTTGTAAGGTCTTTTGTGCTTAATAATTAATAAAGTGGCCGTATGCATCGTCCAGATGCAGAGGCCGGGGGTGCATCCTCCTTTTCTAAAAAAAAAAAAGAACTTGAACAAAGTGCGGCGTACATGGGCGATGAGTGAAGTAGCCAAGTAAGTTTTGTACACATTTACGTACATCGGCAACAATACACCCTCAGCGCAGTACAGAAAGGTCAATGGAGATGCTCGGTATGTGTTGAAAGCGCCTGTGTGGAGGAGGTGCACACTGCCATGGGGCATTTTGATTTCACTGTCACCGTTTGAATCCATGTAGTTCCTCCCCATTCCCCAGTGCCTCTTTTTCCTATATTCATATACGATGTGGTAATGGTTGGCCTACGTCAAGTATGAATGGTTGTATACTTGTTTAAATTATGTTTCTCTTTCATTCTGTTGCCTTCATAGCTATGCCCGTCAAAAAAAAAAAAAAAACTCGTGAGCTTTATGTGTGGACTATATAGCCACACGTTGCAGGAGTATGCATGGTAGGAGAGCTCCAATTGATGTATTTATTTATTAGCGTGGCATATATACATGGATTTGAATATAACTTTATTAATGAATTCGTCAGTGAAAGTTGCTGCAAGAAGATACATATCTTGTGCAATCCAGATGAAGAGATGAATTGCCATGTGCATACATACATCACGCTGACTAAATGTAGTCTTTTATTCAGATTTTTTGCATGGAAGTTCGCACTCCATATCCTCCTTGCACCACATCAGCCATGGCATCCGGCTCCAAAGCCCTGTGGGATGACATCTCCGGCAAGCAGAAGAAAGATCTTTCCAACATTGCAGCCGACTGAGTGGCCCGACGAGCCGGCTGGCTTGCCGGGAAGCTCTTCGGAGTCGGCACCACCACCACCACTCGCCTGTCGATGCAGGCGTAACATCCAAACAACCCTAAACAACATCCAGGGAATCTAACTGAGGTACTCCTATATGCGGGCTACCAAACGCCCGAATGAATGATAGTGCAAAACTACAAAGTGAACCGGCGTCGCTGCCCCTGATCTCAATTGTATTTCAATTGATCCTATCCCTAAAATAATATAATAGCATTGAACAATTAAAAAATATAGATACGTTGGAGACGTATCATGATCTAGTCGTGTTTTGTCATCCAATGCAATTTTGTATCCGTCTACGGGCTGCCCCTTACGTCCATTCTCTTGCAAACCATAAGCAAACTAGGGGGCTTTGCGTAGGTCTGGACCACTGCCAGGTACGCGTCTGACAAACCTGCCATTTCCCGCCATAGCATAAATGCCGCATTTATGTTGGCCCAGAGTGGGCACGACCACTTTACTGGAGCCGACAATGAAGCAGCACTGACCAAGAGCACCGCCCGCTGCATACGCCTTCTCTTCGCATGGAAACGACATCCATCCGTCCGTCTACCTCCATTAAACCAGCGAGTGTGTGTGCGCGCGCGCCGAGGAACCTACTTCATCGCCCCGAGGTTCATACGTCCGTCGTCGGCCGGCATTAAACACCTCTCCGATTGGTGCCTCACATTATTTAAACTTGGCCACGCACCGAGCAAGAACCACACCACACCTTAGCACTCCATCTCCTCCTTGCACCACACCAGCCATGCCATCCGGCTCCAAAGCCCTGTGGGACATCCTCCCTGCCGAGCAGAAGAAGGATCTCTCCGACATTGCAGCCGGATACAGGCTGGCGTGCCTGCAAGCTCTTGGGAGTCGGCGCCACGGCCGCAGCCTCGCTCGTCCATGCAGGCCAAACAACCTAAAACAACATCCAGGGAATCTAATTGAGGTATATGCAGGCTACCAAACGCCTGAATGAATGATATTGCAAAATTGCAAAGTGAACGGCGTCGCTACCCCTGATCTCAATTGTATTCCGATTGATCCTATCCCTAAAAAAAATTGTATTCTGATTTGATTAAAAAAGAATTGTATTCTGATTAACTGTGTGTGTTGTTGATTGATTTAGATTTACTAGTAAACGCGCACGTGCAACACACGTATATCCGTAGAACAATGTGTCTCTGTTTTTTGGTTTGAGCTAAAAAAATCACTTGGGTAAGTAGATCTCACATGTTCAACATCGACTCAGCTCCCCTGATGTATTGTAAGGTGCAGTTGGGTCATTGACATGTGGGCTAAATTGCTGCCAGGCCCACCAGTCAGTGGGCCAACTGCACCCTGCAGTACGTCACGGAAGCCTCGTCCGTTCAACATGTCGAGGCCTCAAAACCCAAAAAAGTGGACAAACTTTCACATTTGTTACTTCTTCTATTAACTGGTTAATTTTTTGATTAACCGGTATCTTAGCTCAGCAAATGTCGAAACATTTCCACTTTGCAACTATTATAGTACACCACAAAAATGGTATCTAAAGATAATTGGTGCCAAGGTAAATAAGAGATATTTGGTTGCTCAGTTTAGCCTTCAACAAAATAGCCATTTTCACTTTAAATAAAGATATTTTAAGATAGCAGAAAATTAGGGAACAGCATCATGTCTAGATCACACTTGGACTACATAGATCATGTGCCCACTTAACTATGCTTGGTGAACCACAAATATTCCCCAACAAACTGGATGACATAATCCTAATGGTAAACTGAAAACATGTATTGAAGCTAAACATAATTATTTGATAGGAAAAAATAAAATGTTCTGATAATTATTATAAAGTAACATGAATGAACATTCTGAGCATTTTGCCTCTTAGATAAACAATAATGTTAAAAAACATATAAATTTTAGATGGATGCACAATGTTTGTGATGTCACTTGGGATATATTTTTAAAAGTGAACACATCACGGTACCACATAAAAATAATAATATGATGTTTCATCCATTTGGTCTCTAATAAGTTGTAAACGATGAACATCAAATTTACTAATTAATCGTATCAAACCCCCATTGTTAAACATATTGTGTCACTGGACAAGCTAATTCAGCATCATTCTTCTTAAGACAACATGATTGTAGTATACAACATGATTTCAGTATATAACATGATTTCAGTATACAACATAAATTGGTCCCAAGAAAAAAGATCTGTTTTAAGAAGGAAATAGGGCTACAATTTACACTCTTCGGTATCCCGTACCGTAGGTCGTTCCCTTGATGACATGTAGATTTCTCCCACAGACTCTTGGTAAACTTTCCATTTCCTGTGCTTCGGATTGAAGGGGAATCTGTCAAATATTTGCTTAGAAACTGAAATCAGTATGTTCTTCCATTTAATTCTAAAAGAACCGGTAATTATAAGCTCTAATTGTGTGGTAGCATCTAGGGTGAGCCTACAAAATAAAATCATATGCATTTTGGGCTCTGACAAATCAATTGTGTCAAACAACAAAGTGAGTAGAAATATGTGGAATGGATGGCAATATATTCAAGTGAAATTACTCACACTTGTAATTTTAGTCCATAATGCCTTCTACCATGGTCTACAACTTATACATATGTCATATGCTAGTACTACACGGTGCATAACTACATTATAGAAGACAATGCAATTGGCGACTGTTTTTTCAGGAGGGGTCATGTTCATATTGTGAGATGAACCAGTTGCATATAAATCTCAATACAGAACCAGGAAGAAAGGCAAGGATACCCAGCAGTACATACACCTAAGAGCACTTCAATGTGACCAATAGGTATAAAATGTGAAAGTAACAAAAGAGAGCTTGCTAGGAGTCTACATCCAATCTTCTGATATTTTTTATTATTTTGGTTCCTTCATCTGCCATGTTTATTGTGCTTTTTAACTTCTAAGAAAGAAAATGGTTGCTCTTTTATAAGTAGTAAAGATAGCGATGCAAGAAAACTCACTCACAAATAGCTAATCATAAGGCTACTGAATATCAGGAAACAAGAGAAAAAAAACTGATTCCATCAATAGCCATTTTTCCTTACTTGTCAGTCGTATAAAATAGAGCTAATTACTCGAGCTTCTTCTAAAATTAGGATGAAAGGCCAATGCACGTCTTCACTAATATGAAATGCGCATATCCGAAACAAAACTTTGGAGGAAGACTTTAAGAAATAAGACATATGACAAAAGTAATAACAATGAAGGCAACAAACATAAGAGATAGTTAAACCGAAATATGTCAAGCTGGCAGTTGTGTCCTTGACTCTTTTTTTTTAGCTTAGTCCTTGACTATTATGAAGAGGACAACTTTGTCCCCTTTGAAGAAACAAGTCAGACCTGCATATATTGGACAAATTTGTCCCCTTCGAAGAAACAAGTCAGGCCTGCATATATATGACCAATTGTCACATATATCTAGACCAAAACAAACAAAATGAAAGAACTGTTTTACCTTTTTACTGTGAAGGCTGCATATTCATACATCTTCCATTGTCATCACTACCAAGTTAACACATGAGAGATATATCAATGCATTATCAACTTGAATTTTTGGCTGCTCAATTTCAACAGTACAATCTAGTAGCAAAGGGCAACAATAAAAGAATATTATCTCTTGTCTCATGTCCTTACTGATGCCTTTGCCATATCAAAAATCTTCCTCCAGCCTTCCATTTGACCATACTTCTGAAATCACCGTGCTGCAAAAAGAAACACCAAGTTCAGCAAGCCAAATGTTCATTTCTCTTCTATATATTACCAAACTATAAAATTTGTAAGTTAGGTCTCAAAAGTTCAGCGAGCCAAAAGTTTATTCCAGTCAAGTTTTTTATTGGACATCCTATATCGCTTGGACGTGCAAGTCCAGCAATGGATTTGCATTGTACATCCTATAGTAGTATCCATATCTACATCAAGTAGTACATGTCTTGCTATCTTGTAATTTAAATCTATTAAGCAGGAATAGTTAATGATTATTGTGAGCAAAACTGGCAATATAAGGACTGTCCAGTGAAGCATGCTCCCTACACTGTACACTGAAAGAGAATGATTGGATTGGTATAACGTGACTGAAGTAACAGAACTTGTATCGAGTGAAATGAACCTGAAAAGATTTGCAAGTGAAAGCCCATAAAATAAATTTGATCTTCTCACCATCATTATGCACAAGCACAATCTGCTTTCTTCCTGTACATAAAAAATGTTCCAAGTTTTCAGCCTTCTCAATCCTGCAAGAAAGAAAGGGTGGTTTCTCTATGGTCGAAAGGTTATCTAGCTAGCTTGTTCGTGCATGCTTGTCTCCCAAAATCAATCAATATGCGTTCTTGCAAGCACTTGTACGTGAATGATGCTATGGCCGAAAGCACTTCAGACATACGCCTCTGACAAATCACTGCAGGACCTAATTCCGTTTGATGCTGCAAACCTCTAGGGATCTAAAGTCAGCTCTAAAATTAGTCAAAGACCTTGTGAGATTAATATTCCACTTATTAGGATTAACTATAAAAATCAGCTAGGTTGATTTGTACAACAAATTGCAAAAGATTACTCAGATAAATCAATAAGCGTAAAAGGATGTGGCCAGATAGATTCATCTAATTTTTATGTTTTGCCAGGATATGGCCAGATCGGTTCATCGGCAAATAACTTGAGCCAACAAAAGCCAGCACGGCACTGATTGCTAATTAAGCTATGGCAAACGTACCCATGATGCGACTGGCCTCGGCGACCATGGACGGGTGTGGGTTGGGGGTGGAGGTAAGGATCAACAGCAGCAATTCTCCCGTGATCTCGACATCGGATCGCATGCCGCATCACCACCAGGCCTGGACGGAACGAGCGGGCTTTTGGGCCCGCTCGTGGCCCGTTCAGGACCGGACCGGACGGTCCAGGACCGGTAGGAAAACTGGTCGGTCCGGGCTGTGATGTTGGGCCCGAAAAAATGTCGGTCCGGTCCGGTCTTTAACCGAGCCGCCCGGTCGGAACGAGGGATCGCGATCACCGCCGCCGCCGTTCCTCGTCGTCGCGGACACCGGCAGCCCTCGGGCGAACTACCATGTCCCCGAAGCTTCCCATTCCTACCTTCCTCTCCTCCCGTCGCCGCATCTTCTTGCCGCCCGATCGCCATCGCCGTCGTGAAGATCGCTGCCGATCTGAGTTCTCGAACATGACCTTGACCCCAACCATGGCACCAATTCTTGCGGGTATTGCGGCTGCATGAGCTGAAATCGTGCCATGAAAGGAGCTGCAGGTCAAGATGTTTTTCTTACAACCGAAAGGAACGAAGAGGTGGCATCCCACGCCCACCCGTGACGTAGCTATGTTGCCGCTGCATGAGCTGAAATCGTGCCATGCCACGATCTCCCACAACCGCTGATCTAACTCGAAACTAAGTCAAGAGGTGGGCATGCACACTTTGCATGGCGCAGTGATTTCTCCGGAAGTGGGCATGCAGGGCATCGCCTCGAACACGAATCGGGAGATTGAGAAAATTCAGTTTACGATTCAGAAAATTCAGTTCGTCGATTTGATCCAAGATTCAACAGATGACTAAACTGCAGCTAACCAGACCTAAACTGCAGCTAACTAGGAGCCAAACAACTAACTAGGACCTAAATTTAAAGCTGGCAGAACTAGTGGCATCGGTCCACACGGTCCTCAAAAGCTTGACCGAGCCAAGACCCTTTTCGGTCCGGTCTCGAAAAGGAGTCATTGGGCAGCTCGGTCCGGTCCGGACCGGACCGGATCACGGACGGCCCAAACGCCGGCCAGATCGACCGGACCGGACCGACCGTGTCAGCCGAATCACCACCACCGCTCTATGCATGGCGGCCAAACAATGAGCGAGTGAGGGTGGACGGATCCCGCGTTGGTGTCGATGCATCGGCTCCGGTCGGTTGACTAGGAGGCCGGAGCCTCTGGCCACCCGAGGCGCGTGGCGGCGGCGGGGAGCGCGGAGGGCGGCGGCCGAGCGCAGAGGCGCAGGTGCCCTGCCAGTGAGGGCGTCGTGGGGAGGCGAGGAGGCTGGTAGTTTTTCCTTTTTGCCGCGTGCGTAAGCGTGATTGTAGGCGTAGGAGTTGCGGACGTGCCGCCGATTACGGTTTGAGAAAAAACATACTTGGCGGACGATTTTCTGGCAGAGTGCGTTTGTTTTTCGCTTGTTTAATAGTAAGTATAGATAAGTATAGATAATAGTAAGTATAGATATAGAAAGTATAGAGTATAGATAGTAGGAGTAGGAGCGTGTTTATAGCCTCAAAAGAAAAGAAAATAGTAGGTAAAGTCTGTCTGAGACGAGACGGAGACGGATCCCCTTTGTCCTCTCAACCAGCCGTCCGTCCACTCGCGGGGGAAGCAAAGCAATTACCCGCATCGGCGCCGCCGGCGATCCGCCCCTGCCTCTTCTTCCCCGCCGACAAGCTGCTGCCAATCCCTCCCCCACCCGTAGTCCGACTCCGAGTCGCGCCAGCACCATCCTCCTCTTCCCCGACTCGACCGATCCCGTGTTCAAAAGGCGAGGCAATCCAATCCCCAAATCCTGCCCTAGCCTGTTGCGGTGCGGCGAGCTCAACACCTCCAGATCCATGGCACTCCCCACCTTGCCCTTCAACCCCTCCACCCCGACGGGCTCCGGATTCCCCGACTCGGCCATCATCTGCAAGGTGGCGCGCGTGTCGGCGGACCGGAACGCGACCACCGCCGAGTGCCGCACCGAGGACGGCCAGGTCGTGGAGGTGTCCTTCTGGCTCGTCGACCCGCCGGGCATCTCCTACTTCTCCGTCAACTGCCCCGGCATGAAGCACCAGTACCACGCCTGGCTCATCTGCGCCGAGGACGCCTTCGTCCTCTTCAGCCTCAAGTTCTGGGGCCCCGCCCGCTTCTTCGTCTACACAGCCGGGAAGCAGTCCCTGCGGCTGCTCCCAAACCCCAACCATCCCTACTTCGGCGGGCAGCAGTTTGGCCTCCTGCCCCGTGGCGACACCGACGGCGAGCACTTTGCCGTGGCCTTCCTCGACCTCAAGTGGAATATCCAAAACGATGTTTGCCGGTTTGATGCCTATGTCTTCTCGTCTGAAACACAGGCATGGACGACCAGGAAGGCCTGCTTATCAGACCCTGCTGACAAGCCATTGTGTTGTCGACATGCCTTGTTCAAGCAGATCAGGGTTGGAGCAAGCGCGCTGGGCTGGGTTGATACCTGCTATGGAATTCTCCTTCTTGACCACCTGTTTGGCAGGCATCCTGTCATGAGAATAATCCCATTACCCGTGACAACCGTTGGCTTGCCCGAGCCAACCAAACCGGAGGACAGTTACTGTGCCCCTGAGTATTTTTACAATGTTGCCTGCTGCGATGATCTCATCAAATTCGTCCACATCAAATACGATGACCCTGATGCCATGACCAGAGGTTCAGGTTGGAAAGCCACAATGTGGAATATGAAGGTCTCTGAGGGAAATTGGTGCGAGCGCTACACGGTTGATGTTGCCAAGATCTCGGTTGACAAAAGCTTTTCTGCTAAATTGCCTCAGCTGTGGGATGATGAGACTCAACAACTGCAGTTGAAGAACCTGATGTTTCAAGGCCCGATTCTGAGCATGCTCAATGACGATTCGCTTTACATGATGGCCAAGGTGAATGATGAAGACGACACAGCCTGGGCCATCACTATTGACATGAAACATGCAGCTCTCAAGGCACTGGCAAAGTTTTTTGTCAAACCGAACCAACAACTCCTCACTACACTCTGCTTCTCATGCGTCTTCCCCAAGTACCTCAACATTCCCCCAGGTGCTTCTTCCTTCTTTCTCCCCATGTGATTTAACCAGCAATGCTATCTTTGAATTCTTGGTCTGTATGCTAGTATGCTAGTCATATGCGTAACTTGTAAGTGCTCATGAGAACGTCTCAGTTTTGACACTGTTTGGGCTCTTCGGATTAATTAGTTTAGCTGTTTGTTAACATTGGAAATAGACTAGGGTTTCCCATGCATTGATTCATACTATGCTATCACCTGGATTCTTGATTTTCTGTTTGTTCTGAATGTACGTTTCAGTACCGAGTATTGACGCTGTTGCCATTGGACTTTTTAGCTGTTTGTTAACCTTCATCATACATGTTTACGCGATAGAAACTGGCATGAGGCAGCAGACGGCACACACAAAATGTTCTGCCAGTATGGACCCTTTATCTATAAAGACCTCAGTCATATAGGTAGACCTACTGCATGTTAAAAGTATGCAAGGTGATACAGCTGCTGTCGCCAGCAGGGCTAATTAACTTGTTCTATTAGCATAATGTTATGATAATTGAGGCCGTAATGAACTGCCTCATTCCATTCCTTCCATAAACAGAAAGGAATTGTTGATGCCAATTCAAATCCATTCCTGGAATAAAATTAATTAAAGTATCAAATGAGAGACAAGTTTATCCTCAAGTGTCGTTTGCACTACAGAATACCGAAGCACAAGTAGCTCTTGTGCAAACTGCACAGTGCCTCGTCTATCATGAGAATGCCACCACGTTGTCATCCAAGCCTCGTGTGTTACAGCAGTCAGCTAGATCCAGTGTCCTTTCATCATTACGTTGCCGGTCCTTCATGCCATTTCTGGTTGACCAACTTCTGCACATCCCAAACCCCATTTTACCACTGCGGATGGCCTTGACTGTTGTGCTGTGTCGCTCTCTGGTACCAATGCATAGCTCACTGCTGTGACTGTGGCTATGCTAGCAACTTCTGTAGCGCAGGGCTTTATTTCAAAAGCGTTCATGTTGTCTTCATGATTAGATTACGATCCTATGGTTCTGGGGGCACTAAGGTTGATGCCTTCTTCCATTAAAATTGCTCCCTTGAGAAGTTAGTTGTAGTTCTCCCCAATCTTGTGTATGTAACTATTTATTTGTCCAATTTTTCAGGGACAGAAATGTATGATCCCATGGAAATGCACTTTAAGAGGTAATTCATGTATTGCTATGCTACCATTACTTGTTCCAGTTCTCTATTTTTATTTGCATGACATCTTGTTGAATTCTGATGCTGATGTTGCATGACTGTTGCCAGGATGAGTTTGGCGCAGTTTGTTATGCAAGTGCAGCAGACTCGAGAATGGTTCAGGGAACTTGGTAATTGACCTGTCCACTCTTGATATATTTAACCTTTTATACTGACTTCTGTTCTAATATATCACATGTGCAAGTGAATGTCTGCCAACTTCAACCAAGTGGATGTTTAGGGTCTTGATCTTAGATGATTTTCCTTGTGGCCATATGCAAATGTGCTAGTTTAATATGCAATATCACTCTGATTGGGTCAAGTATAATATCTTTGAATATCTTTTGATTTCCCCCTCATTTGTGTCCGATAGAAATGTTAAGCAAGTACTGCCCTTGAAGCATTATTTCCTGCTGCTGCACATATACGTTCTTACAAAGCTGTGACTGTCATGACTAGAAGATTCACATCTGTGTGGTGCTTTGCAGATCTATTCTTAGATTGTGACTTGCCAACTTATAAGGAATCCAAACCACTGCTTACCGAGTGTTGCCCAGTATCCTCTTTGTGTGTACATATTCATGCGGTAAGTTCTGTTCTGGTGACTCATAGATGTAGTCCTTAAACGTATATTTATATTTGTTCCCACAAGCTTCAAATTATTTATCATCTCTTCGAACTATGCACACAATTGCTAGCAAATTTATATATTCTTCTAATATGCTCTTGGTTTCAAATTATGATATCTCAATTTTCCTGAATCCTATAACATTTTGATGCAGCTACTGAAATATGCTACATGCACCGATGAAGCCTCCAATAATATGCAACATCTCTTACGGTATATAAACATAGAAACCTGTTCATGCACTTGTTTACTGGAATTAAGTTAGCGTTATTTCTGACTATAATGTCTATGTTTCCTAGAGCATTTGAGGGTTTTGACATGCTGCTAACGGAGTCATTTAATGAGCAAGCAAGTGATGAGACTCTGAGGAGAAAAATCATTGTGGCCCTTCCAATTTTAGACAAGTGAAAACCATAAACATGTGTCTTCTTTATCACCAAAAATAATTATTTGTTGATTTTTCTATACCTTCCCCTTTTTGCAGTCTTTTGCAAAGTATGTTACCAACAATTACTCCTGAAGAAAGATACAGAGTAGGAATATTTGAACAGTATGAGAAGTCAGGCTATACGAAGAAGGGCCACCAGTCGTTTGGCTCTAATGCTGAGAAGGTTCGCCACAGCAAGAAGCGAAACCGTGCTAAGAAAAGGACTCACAAGCATCAGCAACATATTTTCAAGCACAATAACTTTGGGCGGGATGTGGCTTTGAACCGCTGGCGGTACTTGGGTGGCTGCATGCTGATGTCTGTTGGTATGTTGTCACTTTGCTGGATGGTATGGAAGATCTTGCGGGAAATGATCTTGCAGGAGATGCTAGCTTAGGGCTATTACAATGATCATATATAACAGTAAGATCTAGTTATCCTAGCCAGTTTCATGAGCTAGCTACCTGATTACTCTCTATTACAATGATCATATATAACAGTAAGATCTAGCGGATGGCACTAGCTACTGAAGAAGAATTAGCATTGATTAGGGCTGTGGGCGGAGTTGTATGATGGGCAGGGTTGGGATGAATACATAGACATACCTCTCGGGTTTTTTCTTTTACTTTTCGGGTTTGCTATTTTTCAGTCGATTGAAAAACAATCACTTTCATTCAAATTTGTGGCCATCCAAACTCGTGCGGAGATTCACGCTGGGCGATGGTGCTTTCGGGCTGGTTTTGTCATGTGGGCCGTTTTTCTTGGTGAGCACGCTACCATCCGCTTCGGTATGCTGTTTTTCCCCTTTTGTTTTTCTTGGTGGTCTCCTTTAGATTTAGATTTTGTGTGGATGTAGGTGTTTAGTTCCCCTCTGACTCTTGTGTTTCACAGTTTCAGTTTGTATAAATGGTGTTCATGCTGACTGTCCCAATGATGTAGTGTTCAGTAGTAGCTGCTGGAGTGAGCTGTTATACTTTACTAGCTTAGAAATTCAGGTTGTGTAATATGCATTTTTAGCGCTATGTAATTAGTGTTCAGGTAGGTAGGTAGTTTTTTCACTGCATTTTACAGTTTGTATGCTAGTGAGTTCAGAAGTTTGCAGTATCTTTTAAATTTGTATCACCCTGGTGAGTTTCATAATTTTTCAATAGTGCTAGTTCCATAAGCAAGTAGCGCTAGTTCCATTTGTTCCAATAGTTTCTCATATTTAGTTTCTATGCATAATTTTGCTTTACTAGGGTGTTTCTAGCTCACCCAGTTACTATTGTGAAGTTTTTTTCTTCACTCTTTTTCTTGTGTATCACGTAGTCTGCTTATAGTATTAGTTTAATGGGTAGACTACGGAAGGTCTCTCACCAGGACGTTCCCGTACTATCATCTTTTGGCACTGCAGATTCTTTCGATGAACCTTTTTGTGCCCAACGACTTCGCGGAAGATGATTCGTATTTTGTGAGAACTGAGGTCCCTGCTGGGCTTGTCAAGTGGCTTGTTACTAGGTTCGATATTTGAGCTTCTGAGTTCCAAATTCCAGTTAAAAAATAATATCATTCCTATCACCAAGTATGATACTCATGATATTCTGGGCCATTTCACTAGAATTTGTAGTGTAATTTCAGTGCATTTGCACGGTAATTAGAGGGATTTACTGTATTAAATTTAGGGAGATTACTCTGTAATTCCCGTGCAACTTTAGTGTAACTACAGTGTAAGTCACAGGGCAATTACAGTGCAATTTCCTGTTTGTCTTTGTTGGGTTGCATTGTTTTTAGAACCTTAATTATCAGTTGTATGTCCATGTTATCTGGCTTCTTACTTTACTGCTACATGCTGTCAGTGTAAAGGAATTTCAAGTTCAAGGTTAGTGCAGTGCAAGTTTAAAGAATTATACTGTTAGTTTAGGTAAATTTTTGTGCATTTTTCAGTGTAATTTAAGTGTAAGTTCCAGTGAAATTATAGTGTAGTTTCAATGTAGTTAATTTAGGGCATTTCATTGTCAGTTCCACTATATTTCCCAGGACATTTAACATCGCAATTTCATGGTTATTACAGTGTAATTTCAAGGTTCTTGCAGTGTAAGTTCAGAGAATTACAGTGTGCATTTCATTTGGGAACTTGTTGAGAACCAGGTCCGATGCAAAAAAAAAACGTTATGCTCCCGTGTAATTACAGTGTGCGTTTCGTTGGAATTACAGTGCTTTTCAATTGTAGTTACACTGGAAATTTGAGTGTAATTACGGTGTGGACTTCAGAGCAATGATACTATATATTTAGTGAGTTTAAAGTATCACTCTACCTTCGGGTTTGTCTTTTTCCTGCACAAATTACTGCTATATTGTTGATTGATTCTACCCTTGGTAATAAATTTTGATGAGCACACATTTTTTTTAGTATGTAATTTCAGCAGTTTGGTAACTGTAATTTTCAGTTTCCTTTGCCCCTATTGCTTATGAATTGCTATTTTTATCGGTGTACATGCTAGATCATGTGGTTTATGAATTCTCTAGTGCTTATAAACAAACTGACATGTTTATGCCGTGGAATAGAAAGAATATTTCATCGTCTCTTTTTAGGCCTTTTGTCCAATTGTTATGTGGTCCAGCCCAGTCTTAGGAAACCAGGTCCTGTGCAATTCACCTACAGTACAAAACTACGTAAAGGCACTGGCAAAGTTTTCTGTCAAACCGAACCAACAACTCACTACACTCTGCTTCTCATGCGTCTTCCCCAAGTACATATATCTGCAGAGCTAATAATGCTATCACACGGGCTGCACTTACAGACATACAAATGAAGAGTGAAAGCACATAAAATTTACAAGCATATTATACTTGACATGGGCAAGCATTTAGAGTAATGCTGCAGATTAAATTCAGCAGATATTCACAGATGATGCTAAGAAATTAATTGTAGATCAACATCTAGTTACCAAGACAAATAAAGAGGACTTTCGGGACGGAGCGATGCCGTCTCAAGGCGGAACTTGGCCAGGAGCACTTTTGCCCTTCGGCGGAGCGATTCCAACGGAGGAACTTTCCTTCCGGAGGAGGAAATCGAAGCCATCGTCATCACCAACAACTCCTCTGTGGGTCTTAGTTTATCTCTTGTGTTCAATCTTTGTACTGGTAGTGTTGATTATATCTTGTAGCTGATGCTAGACGGTTTCTTTGGTGAAAGATCATACGTTGAGATCCATTATGCTAATTAATATCCCTCTGATCTTGAGCATGAATATTATTTGTGAATAGTTACTTTTGTTCTTGAGGCCACGGGAGAAGTCATGTTGCAACTAATGATGTGAATTTGATAGTCATTCGATATTTTGATGGTATGTATGTTGTGATTCGCTTAGTGGTGTTATGTGAACGTCGACTACATGACATTTCACCATCTTTGGGCCTAAGGAAATGCATTGTGGAGTAGCTATTAGATGATGGATTGCTAGAGTGACAGAAGTTTAAACCCAAGTTTATGCGTTATTCCGTAAGGGACTGATTTGGATCCATATGTTTAACCTATGGTTAGATTTTATCTTAATACTTTTCTCGTAATTGTGGATACTTGCGAGGGGGTGAATCATAAGTGGGATGCTTGTTCAAGTAAGAACAACACCCAAGCACCGGTCCACCCACATATCAAATTATCAAAGTAGAGTGAACCAAACCAACATGATGAAAGTGACTAGATGAGATTCCCATATGCCCTCAAGAACACTTTGCTTATTATAAGAGACTGTTCCGGTCTGTCCTTTACTACAAAAAGGATTGACGTAACTTGCTGCGCTTTTGTTATCGTTACTTGTTCGTTACAAATTATCTTGTTATAAACTACTTGTTATTGAAGCGTGGGATACACTCCAGTGTTGGCATCTATAAAGTATCACCAAAATATGCATCTCCATTCACTGTTGTAAGATGTTCTTTCTCATATTGTAAGATGTCCTTCTTTATTGAGATGTATACTGACGAATTTTAGTGTGTTTGTTCAATCAATTCAGTATATATGTAATCTATATTAAAATATCTAAAGCATCTTACATTTGTGAGCAGGAGGAGTAGAAGTTTAGATACTCCCTCCATTCACAAATATAAGATGTTCTATTTTTTTTCATGAATCAGGTGTATATAGAGGATAGGCACGTTTTAGTGTATTTGTTCATTTATTTCATTTCGTATGTAGTTTATATTAAAATATTTAAAACATATTATAATTGTGACCCAAGGGAGTGCCTATTATGATTAGTTCGAAAACCAAGACACCCAAAAAAAAGATGACGGCCGAACCCCTCCCATCCCATCCCCCGTAAAAAAAGTTTAAGGCCAACTCCAACACAAAGACCCAAAACAGACATGGAGTTTGTCCGTTTTTTACCGGCCCGTAGGTGCACCCAACATAGAGGACGCGTTTAACATTTGAGTCCAGATTTTTGAATTAAAAAATGACCCAAAAGTCCAGTCTAACATTAATAAAACTTAAAAACATAAAATAAGCCCAATGTACTTGTCTTCGTCGTCATCTTGGGTTAGGTGGACGAATTCCGGCGCCGCTCATGGAAAGGCATGCTGCCATGTTGCCAACGCTGCCTGCGCCGTATCCTACTATGCCGCCACCTGTCGTTGGGCCTCCTCCCACTGGCCCCGACCCCGATAAGGACCCAACCACGTGGTTGTGCTTCCCTGGCTTGCCAGATCCACTTCCACGGGATAGTTGCATCGGCGGGTGGTGGAGCGGCGGCTAGGGCTAGATCTCGACTAGCCGGGGGCAGGAGGAGGAAGATGCATGGCTGGTCAAAGGGGAGGAAGTGGACTGGCCGGGCCCTCACGGCATGTGTGACATTAAAAAGGACACGCAAGGACGAGTTTCTATGGCTAACGTGCAGGCCCAAACGCAAGCATGGGCTTAAAAATGACCAGCGGGTGGTGGTTGGGCGGCCGACACGCGTGCCCGAGACGGACACCGAGTGGACGCATAGCGTGTATATATCATATCCGTGTGGTCTCTAGCAGTGGAGGCTAGTGGTGTCCCCTTTACTCCGGTTATTTTTCTTTTTTGTTCATTTTTCTTTAACATAGTGAACTTTTCCCAAATTCGAAAGTTTTATCAAAATCAATGAACTTTTCTCAAAACTGTGTTTTTTTTCAAAATCCGGTGACCTTTTTTTGTATTCGTGCACTTTTCAAAAATTGATAAATTTTTAGAATTTGTAGTTTAAAAATACATGAGCTTTTTTCAAATTGGTGAACTATTTTTTAATCAAAATTGATGAACTTTCTTTAAACCCGTAAACTTTTTCCAAATTTGTGAACTTCTACTCAAAATTGATGAAGTATTTTTCAAAATTTATGAATTTGTTTTTCAAACTCATGAAATTTTCTTCAAAACTGATGGGCTTTTTTTTCAAAATCGTTCAACTTTTTTCAAATGCATGGTCTTTTAGCTCGTGTACTTTTTTCCAAATCACCAACTTACTCCAAATTTAGTGAACTTTCTCCAAAGTTCATATACTTTAAAAAAAAAATAATGAACTTTTTTTCAAATCGATGAAATTTTCTCAAATTTAGAAAAAAAAACATTTCTCATGAGCTTTTTCCAATTTCTATAAACCATTCGGGGTTGTTTTCATTAGTTTTAAGATTTCATTTTCAATTTTATTCTTTCATTTTCACATAAACTATTTTTGGTATATAATTGTATATCTTTAATAAATAAAGAAAGGATCAAATAGTACGGTTTCCTCATAGTGGACAGTTATATTAGCACGACCTAGTGGTTATTTGCAAATACTCTCAACCATTGCTTTTCCTTTCCCTAACTTGCTGAGCAGCTTAAAGTGATCACAACACCTTGTCAGTGCCATCTGAACCTGTGAGAGCCCAGAAGCAGATACAACATATAGCCACAGATGTCCTTCAGGTTCAAGACCAAATCTATCTGATTCAGTTAAAGGAACAAGAACAAAAGCTGGCAGCAGGGATCAGGCTGATACATTAACCACCACCTATGTATACCTTCATTTAACTCTAGTTTTCCAGAACGGCACAGGAGCTCCTACAATATGCTCTCTCTTATCCTTTTCCTTTTGATTGACATAATTCTGGCAGAGCGAGACTAACAAAGATACCGGCTCTATGACATTAAAGTGGGATGGCTCAGCGCTCTTGCGGCCACCGCTACCAATACGCAGCAAACAAAATACAGCCAATACGAGTGGCCCGACCAGCGATCCAGAACCTGTGCCTGCTTCTCCCTCGGGTCTCTAGGGAGTCATCCGAGTCGGGTGCCACTCGCTGCCATTCATCAGATTCATCCTCCGAGTCGGATGACCCTTGCTGCCATTCATCCGATTCATCCCCCGAGTCTGATCCCCATTGCCGCCATTCGTTAGATTCATCCTCTGTAAGGCCTGGCTTCTCGCAGTGTTCACATACTAGTGTTTTTTCTTTTTGTTCCAGGCAGACATCTACAAGCACCTTCTTCTGTATGCTCCTCGGCATACGGTTTAGCGGTACAAATTCCAAGGTGCTGAAAAGATGGAAAACGTACGGAAAAGAATAGGTCAGTAAATGGTTCTTCCGATTTTGAAGTAGATACGGATTTTTTTTTTCATTTCAAGTGCTAGTACCTGTCTAGAGCGCCAAGGGCAACCATGATTTGACGCTTCATGGCTTCAGTTGTTGATGGATCACTCAGAGGTGACTGCTTCAGTAGTTTATAGAAACCGTCCAAAGCTCTAGGGAAACAAGAGGCGTTATATAGTGTTGGTACATATGGGAGGCCCATGGAGGCCCAGGCCCAGTACTGTTTATGTAACCCTAATGTTGTGGTATATATATGTGTGTGGTGGTCCTGAGGGAACCAACCAGATCGACCAAAACCAACACTGAATCCATTCCTCTCGTGTTACAACATGGTATCGTAGCTAGGTTGAAGCCGCTCCTCGCCGTCTCTCGAGGTGGCTGGGCAAAAGCCCACTGCTAGGGAAGGAGGCGGCGGGACGTCAAGGAAGGAGGCGGATCCAGTGTGGAGCTGCGCGGTCGGCGGGACCGGCAGCTGAGGCGGGCGGATTTGGGCGCGGTGTCTGTGGAGCTGCTCGGCTGGATTGGCGGCGGCTGGCTGGGAGCTGTGCGCGGGTGGCGGCGGCCAGCTGCACGCACGAGCAAGGCGCGGGCGGGAGCTGCGCGCGTGCGGGCTGGATCTGGCAAGCTCGGCGCGGTGGGCGCGTGCAGAAGGCTGGGAGGTGCGGATCTGGGGCTTGGAGTTCGAGCTCGTGCTCGTGCTCTGGGCGGCGCTGCGAGGAGGCGCTGGGATGCGCGGCGCGCGCGCTGGCCATGGCTGTGGGTCACGGGGCAGGCGGCCTGGCGCTGGAGAGCGGCTGCGCGCGCGGCAAGTGAGGCGTGGAGAGGCTGCGTGCGGGCAGAAGAGGGAGAGAAAAGGAAGAAGAGGAGCTGAGGTGCGCCTGCGAGCGCACCAAGTGCTGCTGCTGTCCTGGTGCTGCCTGCTGCTGCAAGTAAAAAAAAAAGAGGAGTTGAGCTGCTGGTGCAGAGGAGGAGGTGAGGCTGTACGCGGCGAGAAGGCAGCAGAGGAGGAGCGGCGAAGGAGGAAGAGGAGAAGGAGGCTGACTCTATTGTTGCTGCTGTTGTGGCTGCATCTGCAGCTGCTGTGGGTGCGGCCAGGTGCAATGGTGCGTGAGGAAGAGGAGGTGCGCGGCTGCAGAGGAGAGGAGCTGCTGCTGGGCGCTGTGGTCCTGGCAGCTGCTGTGTTCTGCTGCTGCTGCTGACAAAAGAGTAAGAAGGAAGGTTGTGTGCTGCTGCTGCAGGAGACGGAGAGGAGGTAGAGGAGAAAGAGAAGGGCAGCTGCTTGTGGCTCCTGTGTGCTAGTTGCTGCTGCTGTTTGGAAGAGGAGTTGGTCGGAGCTGCTGGTGCTGCTGAGGGGAAGAAGGATGAGATGGGGAGAAGGATGAGATGTTGCGCTGGCTATGATGTTGTTGCTGCTCCGTGCTTGCTGCAAGGAGCAGAGGGGGAGAAATGGCTTGGTTCGCTGAAAGGACCAAGGAGAGAGATGCTGCTACTGATGGCAGCCAGATGGATTTTCTTTTAGGGGGAGAGAGGGAGATGTGGTGATGATGGAGATGATGAGGCTGTGGCTTGAGTGTGGTTGGTGATGAGGAAGTGTCCGGGGGAGAGGCCGTCGTGCCTGAGGTGAGAATGGTTGAGGCCTGACCAGGGGAGAGGCCGTCGTGCCTGAGGCGAAGATGGCTGGGGCAAGAGTTGGAGGTCGTCGTGCCTGTGGAGAAGACGGAAGAGGTCAGTGGTACATATGGGAGGCCCATGGAGGCCCAGGCCCAGTACTGTTTATGTAACCCTAATGTTGTGGTATATATATGTGTGTGGTGGTCCTGAGGAACCAACCAGATCGACCAAAACCAACACTGAATCCATTCCCTCTCGTGTTACAACATATAGTCACACAAAGTGCAGTTCATAAAGTTTCCTCGTATACACACACACACATACATACCGTAAGCAGGAATCTACAGCCATGGAAGCACCTTCTCCATCACCATTATAGGAAGCATAATTTACCACCTGCACCAAATTTTTTTAAGGATTTAGGTAACTACACAGTTCATAATCTGGAATACAAATACACTAGCGACGGCTGTGTCACAGTTTCAAGAGACTTCGAAAAAGAATTTGAAGCTCTGGAAGAAAATATGTGTGCACAGTTTGAAGATAGAAAACGAGACAAAGTTGAGGACAAAGGTTTAGCAAAAAGAACACGATGGACTCAGAATATGAAAACCTGGACTAATTAAGCCTGCAAGTCACTAAAACAGAACTTACTGCCTTAATATCGAAACACAGAGCCGATGCTGGACACCAGTAAGGTAGTGATTTGCAGCATGCATCGCAAGCTGATCCCTGAGAATCCAACCATTCATCTGCAAAGGACCAAACACCAAATACATGTGAATATTTTGGTCATCGCAGTCAATTCACAATATACGCAGAAGCAAACAATTGTTCTGTAACAATTTGGCGGATATGCTTGCTCAACAAAATCTCCAATAATAGTATTATTGACTTGAACAAGAATTTACAGTAATGCTGCAGATTAAACTGAGAAGACATTTGCAGAGGTAGTAAGGAGATTAATTCAGAATCAAAACTCTCAGCATGAACATCTGCGCCTGAAGATGTGGTATATTACAACCAAATCAATCCCATAAAAAAGTAGTATTTCAAGGAGTGGACTTATCAATTACCAAGTTCCCTGAACCAGCGTTGAGTCAACAGCACTTGCAGAGCACACTGTGAAGCACTCATCCTGGCAACAGGCAGCCAACAGCAGCAGCAGATATCAACACGATGTCATGCAAATGAATTCAAATACAGGTAAAGATAGCAATGCACGAGTTACCTCTTAAAGTATTTGTCCACTGGGTTGCCCATCTCAGGCCCTGCAATTTATTCGACAAAGGAAGAGTTACATAAAAAAATGTGGAAAGAGATGATACAACTTCTCAAGGGGGCATTTTTTTATGAGGGGGAATCTCAAAGTACTTGTTCTCTGGATATCTTTTACATAATAAATATGTCGTGGTAGGCACGAGATAGCATATCATTCAAACGGGAACGGTACCAAGAAAATAGTGCATAACATAGATAATGAAGTAAATACGTAACATAGACGCAGATCAACATGAACAAGAAATGCAACTTGCCTCTTATCCTGTGCTCGGCTTGAATTTCCTGTTCTTCCAAGATTCCTCCATCACATCCAACGAGTGGTTCTTCAGACTTGTTTCCTAATTGAAAAAAAAAACTGACAGTGACAGTCTGCCAATGAATGCAACTGGGAGAAAATGCAAACTAAAATGTGTTTTTCCTGTTTGATTAGAGAAACGGAACAAATTGGCACATAACGGCTTCGAACCCCATAAGCATGATACTAATTATTGAAGTCATGTACCAATCATTCCACAGGAATCACAAGTCATCTTGACTCTATGCCAAAGTGACATTCTCTGACATGAATCAAAACCTTAAGCATGCATATCTGCACCTGAAGATGTGGTATATTACAACCAAATCAATCCCACAAAAAACTAGTATTTCGAGGAGTGGAATTATCAAAGTAATCGCTTCCACAGAAATCAGGAGTCATATTGACTCTATGCCAAACCGACAGTCTCTGCCATGAATGGTTATATTCCAACTTGTTTCCTAATAATTGCCAAAAAGAACCAAACTGACAGTCTCTGAAATATGCAATTCGGAGTAAAATGCAAATTTTCCCTGGTTGATTTGAGGAACAGAGCAGTTGGCTCATCACCACCTCACATCACATAAGCACTACGCCAATAAAAGAAGTAATGTACCAATCATCTCAAGAAAGATCCTGAGTCATCTTGACTCTCTGCATTGACAGTATCGGCAGCCAGTGGTGGAGCTTAGTGTACTCCTGGGGGCTGTGCCCCCCGCCCCCAACTTTGGACAATTATGTGAAGAAAATATTAAGTAGAGGGTCTAGCTGGAAGAAAAATTAGTATTTTGCTGCCTCAAATGTTCACATTTTGTGTTCCGCCCCCCAGGAATTCTGCTCTAGCTCCGCCACTGTCGGCAGCTGTTTCACCTTGCATACTTGCAACTAACCGCAGCATGAAACATAAACTCATGAAGGTTACGGAACTGGGTGTTGATTTTCAAGTTTGATGAAAAGCTAAACATAATGAACACAAACAGTTAATGCCAATAATGTCAAAACTAAAACATAGTTCTCCCAAGTAAACACTTAACCAACCAAGAGTCCAAAAGATTTAATGCTGAGCGAATCACATAACATGAGGTATGAGGAGAAAGAAGACAGAATAACCAGACCTAGGGTCATGTTGTTGAGGTAACTGGGGAAGGCACATGGGGAGAACATTGTACTGGGGCAGTACCGTCCGGTCGAAACCGGGGCTAGTCCCTCCACAACCGCACTTTTCATGTCAACGGCGATGACCCAGGCCTTGTCATGTTCCCCACCCAACTTGGCCATGACATAAAGAAGATCATCGTTGCGCACGCTCAAGGTGGGTAGTAAGAAAACCAGTTTCTTCAGCTCTAGCTTATGGGTCTCATGGTTCCACAGCTCAGGCAACAGAGCAGAATATCTTGGGTCAACCGAGATGTTAGCGACATCAACTCTGGTGTGCTTGCGCCAACTTCCCCAAGAGATGTTTCTGATCCATGTGGTGGCTCTCCAGCCTTTACCCTTTATCATGCAGTCAGGTTCATCGAAGCCTATCTCGACGAATTTGATCAGACCGTCATAGCAGGCGACATCGTGGAAGCATTGCGCCGAGTGACGAGTGAGACGGTAGTAAGGTGCGATGCAAACCCCTGTCGCCGGGAAGGGGACGTATTTTATGACAGGACGCTCGTCGAACAGGTCGCAGAGGAGAGTAATGCCGCGTGATATATCAACCCAGCCCAGCGTGCTTGCTCCGACCACGATCTGCTTGGAGGTCGCATAGGGGCGCAACAATGCGGCGTCAGACTCCGATAAGCCCAGCGAGGCCTCCTTCTTGCTCCAGGAACATGTCTCTGACGAGAAGACGTAGGCATCAAACTGCCACTGCCAGGCGTCACCTCGGGCGGTCCAACTGCGATCGAGGAAGGCGACGGCGTAGTGCTCGCTGCCACACGGCAAGAGGCCAAGCTGGTGGGATTTGACGGCCTCGACGCCGGGGGGCTCCGGGAGGAGTTGCAGTGAGGGCGGCCCCGCGGCGCCGCGGGCCGTGTAGACGAAGTGGTGGGTGGAGATCCGCCTCTCGCTGGGGAAGCTGAATCTGACGCGGAAGAGGACGAAGGCGGCCTCGGCGCAGACGACCTGGGGCTCCTCCTGGAGGCCGGGGCAGTGGACGGAGAAGTAGGAGACACCCGGCGGGTCGACGAGCCAGAAGGACGCCTCGACGGCTCGGCCCTCGGCCGTGCGGCCCTCGGCGGTGGTCGCGTTCCGGAACGCTGAGATGCGCGCCGTCTTGCGGAGTAGGACCCAGTCGGGATAGGCGGAGGAGCTTGAGGCGGCGCCGCCGGCGACGTATGGCCCGGTCAGGGAGGAGGGGTTGAAGGAGGCGGTGGTGATCCACGCCATGGATCTCTCCAGGGTTGACGGCGGCGCGGCGAGCTAGGGCACGGCCGCGGGGAATTGGATTGGCTTTCTCTCTTGTTTTTTTTTCTATAATAAGTTCAGTTCAGTGTGGCAAGCTTTTCTTTTCAGTTTCTCTCCTGGTTTTAAATGTGTTTTAAACATATTTTGAAATATAAAAAAATTTCAAACAAAAACTTGGCGCGTACATCTCGATATTGTACATGCTCACAAAGTCGTTTCGCGAAGAACCGACAACTTGTGTGTCGCGTATGAAAAAAAAACAAATTCTGGTGTTAAAAAATGTTTTTCACAAGACATCCTTTTGTCTTTTTTACACAAGCCACAAAAAATATCGGTTTTCTCCAAAACTTGCCGTGCACACATATAATATCGAGATGTATGCGCCAACTTTTTGTTTCGAATTTTTTCACACTTTGAAATATATTTTTCACGTGCAGAAGCGCGCACTCCCGGGAGCACCAACGAATTTCTAAGAGTGGGTTACGTGCGCCCCAGTGCTGGCATCCGTAAAGTATCATCAAAATATGCATTGTAAGATGTTCTTTCTCCTTTCTGATTGAGATGTATGTAGACAAATTTTGACGTGATTGTTCATTCAATTCAATATATATATGTAGTTTATATTATAAAATATATTACATTTGTGAGCAGAGGGAGTTGCAGTTTAGATACTCCTCCATTCACAAATATAAAATGTTTTAACTTTTTTTTGAATCAGGTGTTAGGTGTATATAGAGTATAAATATGTTTTAGTGTATTTGTTTATTTATTTCACTTTGTATATAGTTCATATTAAAATATAAATTGTTACCCAAGGGCCAAGGGAGTGCCTATTATGATTGTTTCAATAACAAAGACACACACACAAAAAATTGACGCCTGAAACCCCCTAACAAAAGTCTAAGGCCAACTCCAAAATAGATATTGAAACAGACGTGGATTTTGTCTTTTTTGTCTGTTTGGGTCGGCCAGCTGAACACACAAGTATGGTTTCGTCCATCGACTCGTAGGTGCACCCAACATAGAGGACGCATTTAACATTTGAGGTCTAGATTTTTTTAATTAAAGAAATAGACGACCCAGAAGTCCAGTCTAACATTAATAAAACCTAAAAACATCAAATAAGCCTAATCTACTTGTCCTCGTCCTCATCATCTTGGGTCATGTCGACGAACTTCGACGCCGCTCATGGGAAGGCCTGTCGGTGTCAAAACCGGCGGATCTCGGGTAGGGGGTCTCGAACTGTGTGTCTAAGGATCAAAGGTAACAGGAGGCAGGGGACACGATGTTTACCCAGGTTCGGGCCCTTTTAATGGAGGTAATACCCTACTTCCTGCTTGATTGACTTTGATGAGTATAGGGGTTACAAGAGTTGATCTACCTCGAGATCGTAATGGCCTAACCCTAGATGTCTAGCATGTATGATTGTGATTGCCCCTACGGACTAAACCATCCGGTTTATATAGACACCGGAGGAGGCTAGGGTTATACAAAGTCGGTTAACAGAGAAAGGAAACTACATATCCGGATGCTAAGCTTGCCGTCCACGCAAAGAAGAGTCCCATCCGGACACGGGAGAAGGCCTTCGGTTCTGTATCTTCACGGCCCGTCAGTTCGGCCCATGTCACATAGGCCGGCTCTCCGAGGACCCCATAATCCAGGACTCCCTCAGTAGCCCTCGAACTTGCCTTTAATGACGACGTTGTATCCGGCTTCATGTCTTCGGCTTTGCAAGGCGAGTTACCCATTGTATATAGTTCGGCCTTTACATTCAAATATTGTAATCTTCCACGTGCTTGGCCGTCGCCTCGGCTTCCACGTGTCAGACGAATACAAAGGGTCTAAGTATTTTTACAAGTAACCCCTTGACCACGTAGGGAAGGCGCTTATTTAAAGAGATTGAATCTCAGATGCCATTCCTCACCAGACGAAAATCCTTAGAGCTTGCCATAGGAAACCAACCGAAGATGGCCAATGCTCCTGTTCTACTTCGCGCCCCCACGGCCCTCAAGAAGGCGACTGGGAGAGCTGCTCGATGCCCCACGCCCGATTGACCAAGCTTCAGCGCGAGGATACCTCCCTCCATCGGATCTAGTCCGTTCGAGCGGGATTAACTACCTACAACGAAGCCTGGCGGAGAACTTCCCAATCCCAATAAAGGGGAGCGGTGTGCTTCATTCGTTCTTTGAGGCGTGGGATTTCAATCCACCCTTTCCTCGAGAGGTCTTACGAGTATTACGGTCTCCATTTGCACAACCTCACGCCGGGCTCCATTCTACACATTGCGGGTTTTGTTGCTCTTTCTTGTTGTTCCTAGGCTCTGAGGCCCATTTCGATTTATGGAGGAAATATTTACGCCTCGTCCCCACTCCAGAAGGGATCCATATTCGAGGTGGGCGGTGCGAAGTATGGCGTATATGCGGGCAGGATACTGTCCGGCACTCCGAAGAAGGCATCCGAAGAGTGGCCCTAGGAGTGGTTCTACATTGAAGACGTTGTCCTTTCGGACCCTATTCGGCAAGGTCTTCCCGAATTTTCCTCTGCTCCTTTAAAGAAGCGCGCTAGTTGGCGTCCCCGAAGCTATGAGGAAGAACATAGTGCGGAAGTTAAGACGCTAGTGAACAAGATCAGAATACTTGCCCACTCCGGACTATCTATAGTCGAGGTAATGGCGATTTCAATAACATGATGTGCTCAGCCGCTTCAATCCAGAGGGCTTCCCATGTGGCATTACAACAGGGAGGAAGACGCCTCATGTTGTGGGCGCAAGGTCAGCTAATTTACGCGTTGGCATACGTTGGTGACCTTTTCAAAGGGAAAAGGAAGGTTTCTCTGCGTCAAGTGTCGAGAAGGTTTCTCCATGTATACCCCCATTATTTGGGTGAGTCTTTGATTATAGGCCTTACTTGATCTCTTCCCTTAACTATGTTTTTTAGTGAACTTAATCCGACTACCTTTGAGGAATGGAGAAAGGTCGTCGCGGGGATCTGACCCGCTCATGACGAGAGGACCATAATCGAGACCTTGATCACCGGATTCAAAGAGGATCCGGATATATTTGTAGACTTTAACGATGGAGTCTTTTATCAGACGAGCTACGGCGGCAAGGAAGTGGCTATTATAGCCGATTACCCCGACCTTCTCCCTTCCTCCCATGTAAGTACCCAGGAGACATCTCCTCAAAAGAGTTTTCCCATCGCAACTCACCCACCGCACTACATCGTGCTCCCAAGGCGATGCTCGCACCATCATCTGCAAAGAAAGGCCTCTTCTAAGAAGACAACGCTTGCAGGGGTGTGTCTCACGAAAAGAAAGGCTAACGACGATACAGTCGGGCCCTCTCCTTCGTCGAAGAGGTATAATCCTTTAACACGCACTCAGTGGATAGATCGGACGGTGACGTTTCCTGCCGTGCCATATTGCAGGAGGAGTGTACGTCGGACTGTATCCGGAGACCTGACCGGCCATGCACAGACTAATCCGGCCCTGAATCCTGCCACAAGGACTGGAGGGGATGCGGGTACAATGCCGGATTGTCATCTCCCAGAGGATTCAGATGATGTATCTGTCACGAACTCCGAAGTGTAGAGTGCGATGAATCATCGGCGGCGGAGAGCGGCTATGCGTGACCCAAATTTCACCGAAGAGGCATTCAATGCCTTACATCCGAGCTGCTCGGGATGGACTTGCTGGTGCCACTCACCAGCTTTGAAAGGATATGCGGGTAAGTACTTTTTGTGCAGATTCAATAATCATATGCCAGTAGCCCCCGAGTCTTGAAGCAGTTGGCCCAACTGTTTTAAGAGTCGTTACATTGTTAGGTACTCACGGAGAGGAATAACACATTATTGAAGGAGCTAGAAGAATGCCGAACTAAGCTGACTGCTGCCACCGCCGAACTGGAAAATTTGAAGAAATCCCAGAAGGCACCTGATGGTAAGTACATCAACAGTTCGGAAATAAGATTTCGTGCCTACAATGAGGTTGCTTAACTATGCTTTTGTCTCGTTGGTAGGCTCGACAGATCAACTGGAGGAGAGGCTAAGGGCTGCTCAAGCGGACAAACAACATGCCGGAGGGAAAGAAGCCGCTGGTCAACGTGTATTGACACAGACCATTCACTACAAGAAATATGTCAACTAGTGACCTTCTATCAGTGACCGTGGAAGAATTGGTCATAGATCTATGACCATTTCAGACCAATTGGTCAAAAGCTGTTCGGGGGGTTCCAAACCCTAAACTATAACGGCCATTTTGGTCAGAAAGGTCGTAATTTCCTTACACGAAATGGTCATAAAGCGAGATAGCACTGGTCTACTGCCTTATTTCTAGCTGATCATGACCAATATAGATGGTCATAACCTTATAAATTGTGGTGGGTTGCTATGACTAGGCGCCACCTCATCAATTTTTCCTATGTGTCATGTCCATGTGGCAGTTTTTGCCCTAGGTTGCGAAGCAACCTATATTTCTGTCATTCCCAAAATTCCCAAAAAAATCTCATAAATTCTTTGGGTCATCTCTTCGTCAAATATGTAAAAAAAACTTTCCTTGCGTAGTTAAAAAATAATTCAAAAATATTCATTTTCCTATTTTGTTCAGAAAAACACTTTGTGAAGGAAGTACCACTTTGGCATGTCCAAATGGTATCCATTTTCTACAGTGCTTTCCTCTACCCAAATAACCATCCTCCACCAAATACCATCTCAATCCATTCATTATTTTGAGCCCGACTTCAACATTCGTATTTATGTCCAGTGTGGTACTTTGCAAAGCAAGTACCACCTAGGCTCCTCCTTTTGAGCTGAAAATTTGTGAAGACGGTCTTCTTAATAGTGATCATCCTCAGCCAAAACTCACACCCATTAGCCATGTGCATTTCCCATACCGCTAATCAAACACTTGGTTGCTTATTCATGTTTGAGCATCGATCGGTCTCCTCGTGAGAATCTTATGTTGTGATTTTCTTCCTAGCACCTACCTGGGGAGTGCCCAACCCACTAGACATGCCTAGGCAGGCCAGAACACATGGCAACGCCACGGTCACGCGGTGACCACTTGTGGCGGCATCTTGAGTTTATGGCTCTAGAGTTGGGGCCCTCGGCCACCGGCCCAAACCTCAACATATCGCCACCAAACCATGTATTTATGATTAAATAGGTACTTATGTAACTAGAAATGATTTTGGAAAATATAAATAGCAAACTATGAGGCATTGCAGTTCAAATTTGACCCGCTTCAATTGAATCGTGAAAAATTGTCTTTTTCACCAGAGGTGGATCAAAACTTTTTACACCCAACCATTTGGTCAATTGTGCATTAAATATGGCCTAGTATTTTATAAAAATAATTTGGTCCAATTTTACAATAATTATTTGGTAGGTTCTTCACAAAAAAACCTCATTTGGAGCACTCGAAAAATGAAAAATGGCTCTTTTGTGCAATGAAAGTGAAAACTCCCAAAATCAACATTGTTTGGAATTCCAAGATGCACCCTTGTGCACAATATGAGATCATTTGAACAAACTATGCCATGAATGTGGCCATAAGATTGATCATTTGGCTTGAAAGCCATGAATCTTCACGCATGATAGCTCATTTCTGAGAACACTTTCTTAAAATAATTTCTGTATTACAAGTTTATTATTTTTCCTGGAAACTTGGTCATATATAATGACACAATGCGAAGGTTTTCCAATTTTTGATTTTTATGATTTTTTATGCCCATTTCAAAATGCGGTCCAAAACGAGCGGAATGACCTTTCCTAGCTAGTGGTTGAATCTTATAATTTTTTGGTGTTTATTTTATTAAATAGATACTTATGTACCTAGAAATGATTTTTTGAAAAATAAAGAGCAAACTATGAGGTAGCTGCGGTTCAAATTTGACCCGCTTCAAATTTGAATCGGCGGAAATTTGTCTTTTTCACCAGAGGTGGATCAAAACTTTTTACACCCAACCATTTGGTCAATTGTGCATTAAATATGGCCTAGTATTTTATAAAAATGATTTGGTCCAATTTTACAATAATTATTTGGTAGGTTCTTCACAAAAAACCTCATTTGGGGCACTCGAAAAATGGAAAATGGCTCTTTTGTGCAATGACAGTGAAAACTCCGCAAATCAACATTGTTTGGAATTCCAAGATGCACCCTTGTGCACAATATGAGATCATTTGAACAAACTATGCCATGAATGTGGCCATAAGATTGATCATTTGGCTTGAAAGCCATGAATCTTCACGCATGATAGCTCATTTCTAAGAACACTTTTTTAAAATAATTTCCGTATTACAAGTTTATTATTTTTCTTGGAAACTTGGTCATATATAATGACACAATCTGAAGGTTTTCCAATTTTTAATTTTTTAATTTTTATGCCCATTTCAAAATGCGGTCAAAACGACGGGAAAGACTGTTCCTAGCTAGTGGTTGAATCTTATATTTTTTTGGTGTTTCTCTGATTAAATAGATACTTATGTACCTAGAAATGATTTTTTGAAAAAATAAAGAGCAAACTATGAGGTAGCTACAGTTCAAATTTGACTTGCTTCCACCTAAATCGGTGGAAATTTGTCTTTTTCACCAGAGGTGGATCAAAACTTTTTACACCCAACCATTTGGTCAATTGTGTATTAAATATGGCCTAGTATTTTAGAAAAATGATTTGGTCCAATTTTGCAATAATTATTTGGTAGGTTCTTCACAGAAAACCTCATTTGGGCACTCAAAAATAAAAATGAATTTTCCATGCAATGAAAGTGAAAACTCTCTTAGATCAACATTGTTTGGAATTCCAAGATGCACCCTTGTTGCACAATATGAGATCATTTGAACAAACTATGCCATGAATGTGGCCATAAGATTGATCATTTGGCTTGAGAGCCATGAATCTTCACGCATGATAGCTCATTTAAGAGAACACTTTTTTAAAATAATTTCCGTATTACAAGTTTATTATTTTTCCTGGAAACTGGGTCATATATAATGACACAATGCGAAAGTTTTCTAATTTTTTGATTTTTTTTGAATTTTTTATGCCCATTTCAAAATGCGTTCAAAACGACGGGAATGACCGTTCCTAGCTAGTGGTTGAATCATATATTTTTTTGGTGTTTCTCTGATTAAATAGATACTTATGAAATGATTTTTTGAAAAAAATAAAGAGCAAACTATGAGGTAGCTGCAGTTCAAATTTGACCCGCTTCCAGCTGAATCGGCGGAAATTTGTCTTTTTCACCAGAGGTGGATCAAAACTTTTTATACCCAACCATTTGGTCAATTGTGTATTAAATATGGCCTAGTATTTTAGAAAAATGATTCGGTCCAATTTTGCAATAATTATTTGGTAGGTTCTTCACAGAAAAACCTCATTTCGGGCACTCGAAAAATAAAAAATGAATTTTCCGTGCAAAGAAAAATGAAAACTCTCTTAGACAACATTGTTTGGAATTCCAAGATGCACCTCGTGCAAATATTTGATAAGCTTCTTCACAAAAAATTCATTTTGGACACTCAAAACATAAAAATTAAAATCTTGACATGATTTTACACTTTATTTTTATTTGACCCACGACCAATTTTGAATGGTCATAACGTCCAATACTAAATGGTCATAACGTTATACAAGCATCTGCGTTACGATTGGGCCATAGCCATCTTACGCGGATCATGCATCAAGCACCGATTGGATGCTCGTGGATCCAACGGTAGCCCTACATCCCCCACCCTCTCACCCACCTAGCCCTAACACAACCCCACGCCCCTTTCCCCACCGCAACCTTCTCCCCATACGGATCCACCGTGCCGCACACCACTCCTCCTTACGGATCCCCCGCGCCCAACCTCACTCCCTCCCTCACGGATCTCGGCCTTGCACGCCTCCACCCCACTCCTCGGCGTTCCTCCCATACGGTCACCTCGGCCCCTCCCCATCAAGCTCGATCCACAGATCCTCCCTCCCCACTCTCAGATCCAATGGCCCGAGGCGGAGGCCGTCGTGGACATGGTCGCCACCAAATCCTCTCCTAAATGCGTCCTCGGTGGCGGCATCTGGGCCGAACCACCGGGCCGCCACCACCGGCTATGACGGTTCTGGGCAGCTGGTCATCAGCAGCCCCAGGCTTTGCTCCTGGCGCGCTCTCCCTCGCGGGAGCTCGCGAAGTCCCATTTATGTGAGACGGCCTCCTCCCTGCGCAGCCTCCCTCCACCCTCGCGTTCCGATTCAAATCCATCCTCGCGGGCAGAATCTAATCCGATTCAGGGCACCGCCATGATGCGGCACCACCACCAGTGGACGGTGGCTTCATGCCCGTGGCAACGTTGGCGGCGTGCTCCGACCGACCAAGTCCGCGCCCTGCTCCCCCATCAAGCCGGCGGCGGTGTCCATGCTGCGGATGCACTCCGACTCCTTCCACATCGCCCACAAGGTCCCCATCGGCGACACCCCCTACGTCCGCGCGTCCAGGTGCGTCCTTGTACAGGAGGGTTTTTTTCTGTCTGCGATTTGAATTTGCCGATGGCGGGGCTGGCGGTGGTGGTTGTGTTGTGATGGATGGCAGCTTGTGGACAAGGACCGGAGAGAGGCGATTAAGCTGATGCAGGCGCCATCAGCGCCGGCGATCAGCGTGGACAAGCGCTCAAGGACATGGCCATCATGATGAAGCAATGAGAACGGCGCCGAGGAGGCCATCGAGGACATCAAGTCGCTCAGCGTCCGCTACTCCGACCAGGCGCATGAGTCACTCGACAAAGCCGGAGCCTCGCTCCCTCCCTCCCTCCTCGGCAGCTCCAGGGAACCCTAGTTGGCCATGGTGAGGCTGCGGCAGAGGTGAGACCCTCCTCCTCTCATTCTTCTTCTTCTTCTTCTTCTTCTTCTTCTTCTTCTTCTTCTTCTTCTTCTTCTTCTTCTTCTTCTTCTTCTTCTTCTTCTTCTTCTTCTTCTTCTTCTTCTTCTTCTTCTTCTTCTTCTTCGATCTCTGGTTTTTTTCCCTCTCCGCATCTCATCTGATGTAGGCGTGTGTGTGTGTTAGGTGTGCAGCCTTTGCCTCCCATCTCATCTCCCTTGGTGGTGAAGGAAGGAGGCCATGGAGACGGAAGCTGCTGCCCTCCCATCTCATCTCCCTCCTTGCGTGGTGAAGGAAGGAGGCCATGGAGAGAGAAGCTGCTGGGGATGCCGATGCCGATGCTGATTCAAGAGGAGGGCCATGGAAGGTCCTCTCCTTTCCTCTATCTTGTTCGCTTGAGTCCTGTTTTCGTCTTCTCCATTCAAACATGTTCTTCCCGATTCAGGACATCCGTTAATCTGCAGTGTCTGTTCTTTGACACATTCGGATGCTTCTTACATTAATCTGCAGTGTCTTTGTTCTTTGGAGTGTATGTAGGCATGGAGTATGGAGTGGAAAGGGTCCATGGAGAGTATGACTGGGTAATGATGCTCAAAAATGGATCTTTCATGCTTCTTGCACTTACACGAACCTTAGGTGAAGGAATATCTATCACTGCATGATTTGCCTCTGCCCATTTGACAATGGAGATCCTTTCTTTAGTTTGACTAAGATTCTTTCTGAGATATGTAGAATTATTCTTTGTTTTGTTGGATGCTCGAGAGTAGGGGATATGGTTTTACGGGAGAGACATCTTTGCAAAATATGGTTGGGTAGCTATATACTCTGCTCTTGATTGAATTGGTCCTTAGTTTTAGTTAGTGGACTAGGTGGTTGACTTCTAAGCTTCAGCTACTAAAACCCACTTGCAAATTTGCCTTCTGGCTCTTGTATCAGCACTCCTAATGTAGTTGCTGCGACATGTATATCAAATACTGGACTAATAGATTGCCAATTTGTCCACTGCATACTTTGAGGCTTTGTTACCTACTCATTTTAGAGAACTGTATACTTACTACTACAATTGGTATTACTGTTATTGTCATATCTACTAGTTGTGGTTCCCTCAACTTGACTAGTTTAAATAGAATATATACATTCACATGTTACACTCGAACACCTTTGTACTACTGTTGTTGGTGTATGGCAAATCATATTTGTGATGCAGTTTCTGTAACTTGGCATTTTTATATGGCTTGTTTATATTGGTAATTATGCATTGTGCTGTTCCATACATTTGTTGTTGGTTGAACATGATGGTTCAATTTAGAAGTGGAACTGTTCATTGCCAGTTTAATGCTCCAACATTGATAACTCTCCATGCTTGCTGATCCAAATTTTGATTGGTTGTTCTCGCAGACTGATGAAGCCATGATGCTTACCTCATTTGGGCGTATCAACCCCGGCCATGGTACCACATTCTTAGTCATGAGGTCACTGTGCTACAACCACGACAACGATATCTTCTCCAGTTAGATAAGTCTTCGGTCTATCCCATTTTTTCTGTTACTTGGTTTTGAGATGCTTATTTTGGAGACGAAGGAGTATTATTGTGTCGAATTCCTATACGTCTGAAGCTATGGTATTTTGTTTTGAGTCTGTTGTAATTGATAATGATTTGTGTAAAATTAGTGTAGAACATATGTCCTGTTATCTTAAGTCATTTGTGCATGCTCAATGAACCATCTGAGATTGAATCATTTTTTGCGTTCAACATCTAGAACCATTCTATCTGTGTTGGTATCATGCTACATCTGTGCTTTCTTGTCTCTTGTGTTGTGTGGTCCTTGTGGTTATTCTTTGTTACATGTACATATGCTTCATGATTAGGTCCCTAGATGCTTTGTATGTTTGTTTTTATTCTGTTTCTAACTCCTTTTGTTTATTGTTAGATGCCTTTGTTCAGCCTCTACAAACAAGAGCTCCAACACGAAAAGTGAAGAAAGCGAAGTATACTTGTAGAGCCTTTGTTCTAGTACTTTCCTCGCTTACATTCTTATTTGCCATTGCATTTGTTTGGTTACGACGGTAGTAGTAGTACACTAATCTTTGGAAGTCTTTGTGTTCACTCTTTTATAGGAGCGCCAGGACAAATTTGAAGTGCAAAGCCGTGATGCGGAGATTTGTTTTGTTACATTTGACCGTAATAGGCTGTAGAGATTGTGACATTATATGATTTAGTGTTATTTGATAAATTATGTTTGTTTTGTTTTGTTTGAAATAGTGATTTAAAAATTTGTCAAATGGAAACCTGATTAGTGGGATCCACTTGCCAAAATAATCTGAGCGATGTTGGAAATCTGATGTGTGGGACCAATATATGAGATTACGATTTTTTTGAGCAGTATGTATGAGATTATGAAATGTGTGGCTTGTCTGGCTAGTGGGCTCGGCTCCAACATATATGGCTGGTAATATTTGAAGTATTTTGTGTGTTTTCTATGTGCCAATTTAAATATTGTGTATTTATTTATGTTAAATTGGAAAATGAAGAATGTGACCACGACAAAAAAAAAAAATGAAAGCTGTTGAGACAAAAGGCCATGGGCCAAAAATAAAAAGGCTGCAATGTTGGGCTTGGTCCATGAAGCTGACAAAAAATTCACAGGAAAAAAAATATAAATGGGCTGAATTAATGGGCTCGGCCCATATAAACACCGAATTGGACCGGGCTGATTCTTGTGCCACATCATATTGCCACGTCGGATGCCTACGTGGCCTGGGGAGGCTGCTAGTGACCAAAACAAAACAGGCATATTTTCGTCGTAAACGTCTACGACCTTCTCATAGAGAAGGTCGTTAATTTTAATTTACGACCTTCAGCTTTTGACCATCTGTTTTTGGTCACAAAAAGGTCACAAATGGAAAATAATGACCATTCAGTGACCAATAGTCAAGGTCACAAGTTGACATATTTCTTGTAGTGATTAATGAGAAGAACAAACTACATGATGCAAATATCAAGCAAGCCAAAGAACTGAAGGATTTAAGAGCCCAATTATCGGATGCTTTGAAGGAGAGCGAGGAAGGTGAAAGGCGGCATATTGAGTATGCTCTTTAACCTATCTCATCACCACGATCTCCTGTTTGAAAATTTTACAAGTTTGATTTTGTAGGTGTGCTAACGGACGTCCGAAGGAGAAGTGTCTGGATTCCAAGGCGACCTGCTACAAGAGCTATCCAAAGTGTACGAGCGAGCTCGGAAGGCAATGAGGAACATGGCTAGGGCTTTATGGCCATCCGATCCACCTCCAGGAAGTATGGAGGAGCTTGTGAATTTATTCAAGGGAGCTCGCCGCCGTTTGGAGCTATGGAAGACATCAGCGTGTCGGGAAGGCGCCCGAGAGGCCTGGGCCATGGTGAAAACGTCGTATACAGGGCTTGATCCGAATCATATGGCCTGGGTCGGACCTCGGGGACCAAATGGACAAGAAATTCCTGTTAGCTTAGTGTACGACCAAGTAAAAATAGCCGCTAAGTTTTCTCAACAGGATCGTAGACTAGACAACCTACTAGAGGGTCTAGAGGAGGAAGAAGTTTTTTAGTCCAAGTAGTAATGTACTTTATCAACAAATTTGTCTCCAGCCGAAGTGTAAAACGATTATCATGGCAGACTTTACGCCCGACTTCGAGAACCGAGGTTTGGAGTGTTTCGAATATTATACCATCGGTAGACACCAAGGTATGTTAGGAAACTAGGCAATCCGTCATAGTTGCTTAAACAGACAAGTTGTATTCGGGGAGTTATGTTATATTACATTTAATCGTAAGAAACATCTTCCAGAGGGAATAGTTCCGTTAAGGGTTCCTTTCCTGGGTCATCATGCGTTTGTGGGCATGCATAAGCTGTGATGCTAAAAATCACAGTACACGTTATATAATTTGCGGGCGTATATTGCAGCGAGGGCAGTTCGTCTGCTGTCCGCCGACCAAATATTCCCTTAAGAACGCTAACTTTCGGCTTCACCCGTCTGAGGTACACGTCCGGATAACCCGGCTGTAACAATCATAGAGGTGCTCCCTTTATGCCCTAGCCGGACAAGCGGGGAGCGTGGGGCATAAGCACGAGCCAGGGCAACCCAAATTTTAGCAAAAACTTAAGTCATAAAGGTGCATATAATGGCAAAGACAAGACACATATGAGTAGACAACACATATATACGGTGAGCTTGACGCTCCAAAATAATAATCATAATAAGCTTCTATGGAAAGAAGCCCCCAGGTATTATGGGGTATGTACATTTAATGATGTATGCCCCTTAAGTGTGCGGTTTATCCAAACACTGGCTAGAAGTCGTACAAAAACGAAAAGGAGAGAAAAAAAGGGTGAGAGGGAGAAAATAAAGGACGAAGAAAAAAGGTATAAGTGTGAACTTAGGCGTAGAATCTTCGGAGCCGAGCAGCGTTCCATGGGTCTAGTTCCAAACGATTTTCCGAAGCGTTGTGAAGGCGATATGCTCCTCCAGTGAGAACTTCATCTATAATGAAGGGACCCTCCCATTTGGGCTTGAGCTTGTCCTTTTCTTCTCTACGGTAGTCGTGGGGCGAGTTCATCGACATTATAAGTCTTTGCCGTACTTCCCTACTTTGATATCGCCGAGCTTGATGTTGGTAAAATGTGAAAGCGGGCCTTTGACGTCGCGCTCCTCCTCCAAGCCGTCCGGATCATCACATCGGTCGAGCTCGGCCTCTCTCTCTTCATACATGCGCACTCGAGGTGAGTCATGAATAATGTCACAAGGCAATACAGCCTCGGCGCCGTACACCATGAAAAAAGGAGTATATCAGGTCGTGCGATTGGGCATGGTACGCAACCCCCAGAGTACATAATTGAGTTCTTCAACCGAGTGCTTGTCTGATTCTCGCAGAGATCGCACTAGTCTGGGTTTGATGCGCTCATTATCAGCCGTTAGCTTTATTCGACCTGACCGTTTGTCTGAGGGTGATAGATGGAGGCGTAATCGAGCTTGATGCCCAAATTAGAGCACCAGGTTTTCACCTCATCGGCCGTAAAGTTGGAACCGTTGTCAGTAATGATACTATGCGAGACACCATAACGGTGTACAACACCGGATATGAAGTCTATAACCGGTCCGGCTTCGGCCGTTTTGACTGGTTTGCCTTCTATCCACTTAGTGAACTTGTCGACCATAACTAGTAAATATTTCTTCTTATGGCTTGCCCCTTTAAGGGGTACGACCATGTCTAGCCCCCAGGCCGCAAAAGGCCAAGTAATGGGGATTGTTCGTAAGGCAGTGGGCAGCATATGGCTTTGATTGGCGAAAAGCTGGCATCCAACACAACTTGCACGAGGTCTTGTAAATGCGCTCGGCCGTGGGCAAAGAAACCCGTACGGAAGGTCTTACTTACAAGAGCCCGCGCTGCAACGTGATGGCCACCAAGACCGGCGTGTATTTCGGCCAAGAGCTGCCGTCCTTCTTCTCCGGAGATGCACCTTTGGAGTACTCCGGTGGTACTTTTCTTGTACAGTTCCCCCTCATGGACTTTATATGCCTTGACGTCCAAAAAATCGGCAGACCTCATTGGCAGTCATCAGGGAGCTCATTCCTAGTAAGGTAGGTGAGGAACGGTTCAGTCCACGGGGCGATTAAGGCCATGATTGAAGGAAATATGCCCTAGAGGCAATAATAAAGTTATTATTTATTTCCTTATATCATGATAAATGTTTATTATTCATGCTAGAATTGTATTAACTGGAAACTTAGTACATGTGTGAATACATAGACAAAAACTATAGTCCCTAGTATGCCTCTACTTGACTAGCTCGTTGAATCAAAGATGGTTGAGTTTCCTAGCCATAGACATGAGTTGTCATTCGATTAATGGGATCACATCATTAGGAGAATGATGTGATTGATTTGACCCATTCCATTAGCTTAGCACTTGATCGTTTAGTATGTTGCTATTGCTTTCTTCATGACTTATACATGTTCCTATGACTATGAGATTATGCAACTCCCGAATGCCGGAGGAACACTTTGTGTGCTACCAAGCGTCCTGGCAACGTAACTAGGTGATTATAAAGGTGCTCTACAGGTGTCTCCGATGGTGTTTGTTGGGTTGGCATAGATCGAGATTAGGATTTGTCACTCCGATTGTCGGAGAGGTATCTCTCTAGGTAATGCACATCACTATAAGCCTTGCAGGCATTGTAACTAATGAGTTAGTTGCGAGATGATGTATTACGGAACGAGTAAAGAGACTTGCCGGTAACGAGATTGAACTATGTATTGAGATACCGACGATCGAATCTTCGCAAGTAACATCACGATGACAAAAGGAACAACATTATGTTGTTATGCGGTTTGACCGATAAAGTTCTTAAGTAGAATATGTAGGAGCCAATATGAGCATCCAGGTTCCGCTATTGGTTATTGACCCGAAGACGCGTGTGTCGGTCATGTCTACATAGTTCTCGAACCCGTGAGGTCCGCTTGCAACAACGTTCGGTGACATTTATATTATGAGTTATGTGTTACGATGTACGAAGGTAGTTCGAGTCCCAGATGAGATCGGGGACATGACGAGAGTCTCGAAATGGTCGAGGCGTAAAGATCGATATATTGGACGACTATATTGGACATCGAGAAGGTTCCAAGTGATTCGGGTATTTATCGGAGTACCGGAGAGTTCACGGAATTCGCCGGGAGTATATGGGCCTTATTGGGCTTTAGGGAAAGAGAGAGGAGAGGCTGCCCCCAAGGCCTAGTCCGAATTGGACTAAGGGAGGCTGCGCCTCCTTCCTTCTCTTCTCTTTTCCCTTTCCTTGAATCCTACTCCTACTACATGGAAGGGAATCCTACTCGGTGGGAGTAGGACTCCCAGTAGCGCCATAGAGAGGGCCGGCCTCCCTCCTCTCCTCCTTTATATATCGAGGCAAGGGCACCCCATAGACAAACAAGTTGATCTATTGATCTCTCTCCCAGCCGTGTGCGATGCCCCTCCACCATATTCCACCTCGGTCATATCAGAGGCGGTGCTTAGAAGCGGCTTCCGCATCGGTAGCAACATCATCACCATCATCAAGCCATCGTGCTGACGGAACACTCCCGTGAAGCTCTGGTGGATCGGAGTTTGCGGGACGTCATCGAGCTGAACATGTGCTGAACTCGGAGGTGCCGTACGTTCGGTACTTGGATCGGTCGGATCGTGAAGGCGCATCTGACTATATCAACAGCGTTGTGCTAACGCTTCGCTTCGGTCTCACGAGTGCGTGGACAACACTCTCCCCTCTCGTTGCTATGCATCACCATGATCTTGCGTGTGCGTAGGAATTTTTTTGAAATTACTACGTTCCCCAACAGTGGCATCCGAGCCAGGTTTATGCGTAGATGTTATATGCACGAGTAGAACACAAGTGAGTTGTGGGCGATACAAGTCATACTGCTTACCAGCATGTCATACTTTGGTTGGCAGTGTTGTTGGATGAAGCGGCCGGACCGACATTACAGCAGACGCTTACGCGAGATTGGTTCTACCGGCGTGCTTTGCACATTGGGTGGCGGGTGTCGGTTTCTCCAACTTTAGTTGAATCGAGTGTGTGGCTGCGGTCGGTCCTTGTGAAGGTTAAAACATCACTAACTTGACGAAATATCGTTATGGTTTTGATGCGTAGGTAAGAACGGTTCTTGCTAAGCCCGTAGCAGCCACGTAAAAACTTGCAACAACAAAGTAGAGGACGTTTAACTTGTTTTTGCAGGGCATGTTGTTATGTGATATGGTCAAGACATGATGCTAAATTTTTGTTGTATGAGATGATCATGTTTTGTTGAAGTTATCGGCAACTGGCAGAAGCCTTATGGTTGTCTCTTTATTGCATAAGATGCAAGCGCCAAATAATTGCTTTATTTTATCGCTATGCGATAGCAATAGTTGCAGAGCAATAGTTGGCGAGACGACCATGTGACGACACGTTGATAGAGATCAAGATGATGTAGATCATGGTGTCATGCTAGTGACAGTAGAGATCATGACGATACTTTGGAGATGGAGATCAAAGGCGCAAGATGATCATGGCCATATCATGTCACATATTTTGATTGCATGTGATGTTTATCTTTTATACATCTTATTTTTCTTATTTTGGCGGTAGCATTATAAGATGATCTCTCACTAAATTTCAAGATAAAAGTGTTCTCCCTGAGTATGCACCATTGCCAAAGTTAAATGCGTCTTGAGACACCACGTGATGATCGGGTGTGATAAGCTCTACGTTCATCTACAACGGGTGCAAGCCAGTTTTGCACACGCAAAAATACTCGGGTTAAACTTGACGAGCCTAGCATATGCAGATATGGCGTCGGAACACCTGAGACCGAAAGGTCGGCGTGAATCATATAGTAGATATGATCAGCATAGTGATGTTCACCATTGAAAACTACTCCATCTCACATGATGATCGGACATGGTTTAGATGATTTGGATCACGTGGTCACTTAGATGATTAGAGGGATGTCTATCTAAGTGGGAGTTCTTTGTAATATGATTAATTAAACTTTAATTTATCATGAACTTAGTCCCGATAGTATTTTGCAAATTATGTTGTAGATCAATAGCTCGCGTTGTTGCTTCCCTATGTTTTATATGTGTTCCTAGAGAAAACTAAGTTGAAAATGATAGTAGCAATGATGCGGATTGGGTCCGTGATCTGAGGTTTATCCTCATTCTTGCCTGAGAAGAATTATGTCCTTGATGCACCGCTGGGTGACGGACCTATTGCGGAGGGCAGATCACGCGGCGTTATGAGCGTTTGGCAAGCTTCGGTGTGATAACTACTTGATAGTTTAGTGCACCATGCTTTACGGCTTAGAACCGGACTTCAAAAATGTTTTTGAAAGCGTCACGGAGCATATGAGATGTTCCAAGAGATGAAATTGGTATTTCAGACTCATGCAGTGTCAAGAGGTATGAGACCTCTGACAAGTACTTTGCCTAAAAGATGGAGGAGAATTGCTCAACTAGTGAGCATGTATGTCTGGGTACTACAATCACTTGAATCAAGTGGGAGTTAATCTTCCAGATAAGATAGTGATTGAAAGAGTTCTCTAGTCACCATCACCAAGTTACTAGAACTTCGTGATGAACTATAATATGCAAGGGATGACGAAAGTAATTCCTGAGCTCTTCGCGATGCTGAAATCGGCGAAGGTAGAAATCAAGAAAGAGCATCAAGTGTTGATGGTTGAAAAGACCACTGGTTTCAAGAAAAGGGCAAAGAAGGGGAACTTCAAGAAGAACGGCAATCAAGTTGCTGCTCAAGTGAAGAAGCCCAAGTCTGAACCTAAGCCTGAAGCCCAGTGCTTCTCTTTGCAAGAAGGGACTGGTCACTTGAAGCGGAACTGCCCCAAGTATTTGGCGGATAAGAAGGATAGTGTAAAGTGAACAAAAGTATATTTGATATACATGTTATTGATGTGTATTTTACTAGTGTTTATAGCAACCCTCGGTATTTGATACTTTGGTTCGGTTGCTAAGAGTAGTAACTTCAAAGCGGAGTTGCAAAATAAACAGAGACTAGTTAAAGAGGCGAAGTGACGATGTGTGTTGGAAGTGGTTCGAGGATTGATGTAATCATCATCGCACCTCCTATACTTTCGAGATTAGTGTTGAACCTAAATAAGGGTTATTTGGTGTTTGCGTTGAGCATGAATATGATTTGATCATGTTTATTGCAATATGATTATTCATTTAAAGTCGAGAATAATTGTTGTTACATTTTACATGAATAAAACCTTTGATGGTCATACACCCAATGAAAATAGTTTGTTGGATCTCGATCGTAGTGATACACATATTCATAATATTGAAGCCAAAAGATGCAAAGTTAATAATGATAGTGCAAATTATTTGTGGCCTTGCCGTTTAGGTCATATTGGTGTAAAGCGCATGAAGAAACTCCATGCTTTGATGGGCTTTTGGAATCACTTGATTATGAATCACTTGATGCTTGCAAACCATGCCTCATGGGCAAGATGACTAAGACTCCGTTCTCGGAACAATGGAGCGAGCAACTGACTTATTGGATATAATACATACTGATGTATGCGGTCCGATGAGTGTTAAGGCTCACGGCAAGTATCATTATTTTGTGACGTCCACAGATGATTTGAGCAGATATGGGTATATCTACTTGATGAAACACAAGTCTGAAACATTTGAAAAGTTCAAAGAATTTCAGAATGAAGTGGAGAATCATCGTACTCAGAAAATAAAAGTTTTTACGATATGATCGCGGAGGAAAATATTTGAGTTACGAAGTTTGGCCTTCAGTTAAAACAATGTGAAATAGTTTCACTACTCACGCCATCCGGAACACCACAGCGTAATGGTGTGTCCGAACATCATAACCGTACTTTATTAGATATGGTGCGATCTATGATGTCTCTTACCGATTTACCACTATCGTTTTGGGGTTATGCATTAGAGACAACTGCATTCATGTTAAAAAGGGCACCATCTAAATCCGTTGAGACAACACCATATGAACTGTGGTTTAGCAAGAACCTAAGCTGTCGTTTCTTAAAGTTTGGGGTTGCGATGCTTATGTGAAAAAGTTTCATCCTGATAAGCTCAAACCCAAATTGGAGAAGTGTGTCTTCATAGGATACCCAAAATTAACTGTTGGGTACACCTTCTATCACATATCCGAAGGCAAGATATTCATTGCTAAGAATGGATCCTTTCTAGAGAAGGGTTTCTCTCGAAAGAAGTGAGTGGGAGGAAAGTAGAACTTGATAAGGTAATTGTACCTTCTCCCTGATTGGAAAGTAGTTCATCACAGAAATCTGTTCCTGTGACTCCTACACCAATTAGTGAGGAAGATAATGATGATGATCATGTAACCCGGATCAAGTTACTACCGAACCTCGTGGAGTCAACTAGAGTGAGATCTGCACGAGTGGTAATGCGGTAATCCTGTTACGGAGGTCATGTTGCTGTGACCATGGCGAACCTACAAACTATGAGGAAGCGATGATGAGCCCAGATTCCATGCGAAATGGCTTGAGGCCATGAAATGCGAGATGGGATCCATGTATGAGAACAAAGTGTGGACTTTGGTTGACTTGCCCAATGATCGGCAAGCCATAGAAAATAAATGGATCTTCAAGAGGAAGACGGACACTGATAATTGTGTTACTATCTACAAAGCTTAAATTGTCGAAAAAGGTTTTCGACAAGTTCAAGGTGTTGAATACAATGAGATTTTCTCACTCGTATCGATGCTTAAAAGTCTGTCCGAATCATGGTAGCAATTGCCGCATTTTAAGAAATTTGGCAAATGGATGTCAAAATTACATTCCTTAATGGATTACTTAAAGAAGAGTTGTATATAATGCAACCAGAAGGTTTGGTCGATCCTAAAGGTGCTAACAAAATGTGCAAGCTCCAGCGATCCATCTATGGACTGGTGCAAGCATCTCGGAGTTGGAATATACGCTTTGATAAGTTGATCAAAGCATATAGTTTTATATGGACTTGCGGTGAAGCCTGTATTTACAATAAAGTGAGTGGGAGCACTACGGCATTTTACGATAAATATATGTGAATGACATATTGTTGATCGTAAATAATGTAGAATTTTCTACGGAAAGCATAAAGGAGTATTTGAAAGGAGTTTTTCAAATAAAGACCTCGGTGAAGCTGCTTACATATTGAGCATCAAGATCTATAGAGATAGATCAAGACGCTTGATAAGTTTTTTCAATGAGTACACACCTTGACAAGATTTTGAAGTAGTTCAAAATGGAATAGTCAAAGAAAGACTTCTTGCCTGTGTTACAAGGTGTGAAATTGATTAAGACTCAAAGCCCACAACAGAAGATAGAAAGAGAATGAAAGTCATTCCCTATGCCTCAGCCATAGGTTCTATAAAATATGCCATGCTATGTACTAGATCTATTGTATACTCTACAGTGAGTTTGGCAAGGGAGTACAATAGTGATCTAGGAGTAGATCGCTGGACATTGGTCAAAATTATCCTTAGTGGAATAAGGATATGTTTCTCGATTATGGAGGTGACAAAAGGTTAGGTAAATGGCAGTTACGTCGATGCAAGTTTTGACACTGATCCAGATGACTCTAAGTCTCAATCTGGATACATATTGAAAGTGAGAGCAATTAGATAGAGTAGCTCCGTGTAGAGCATTGAAGACATAGAATATTTGCAAAATACATACGGATCTGAATATGACAGACCCGTTGACTAAACTTCTCTCACAAGCAAAACATGATCACACCTTATTACTCTTTGGGTGTTAATCACATAGCGATGTGAACTAGATTATTGACTCTAGTAAACCCTTTGGGTGTTAATCACATACATATGTGAACCATTGGTGTTAAATCACATGATGATGTGAACTAGATTATTGACTCTAGTGCAAGTGGGAGACTGAAGGAAATATGCCCTAGAGGCAATAATAAAGTTATTATTTATTTCCTTATATTATTACAAATATTTATTATTCATGCTAGAATTGTATTAACCGAAAACTTAGTACATGTGTGAATACATAGACAAAAACTATAGTCCCTAGTATGCCTCTACTTGACTAGCTTGTTGAATCAAAGATGGTTGAGTATCCTAGCCAAAGACAGGAGTTGTCATTAGATTAACGGGATCACATCATTAGGAGAATGATGTGATTGACTTGACCCATTCCGTTAGCTTAGCACTTGATCGTTTAGTATGTTGCTATTGCTTTCTTCATGACTTATACATGTTCCTATGACTATGAGATTATGCAACTCCCGAATACCGGAGGAACACTTTGTGTGATACCAAACGTCACAACGTCACTGGGTGATTATAAAGGTGCTCTACAGGTGTCTCCGATGGTGTTTGTTGGGTTGGCATAGATCGAGATTAGGATTTGTCACTCCGATTGACGGAGAGGTATCTCTGGGCCCTCTTGGCAATGCACATCACTATAAGCCTTGCAAGCATTGTAACTAATGAATTAGCTGCGAGATGATGTATTACAGAACGAGTAAAGAGACTTTCCGGTAACGAGATTGAACTAGGTATTGAGATACCGACGACTGAATCTCGGGCAAGTAACATACCGATGACAAAAGGAACAACGTATGTTGTTATGCGGTTTGACCGATAAAGATCTTCTAGAATATGTGGGAGCCAATATGAGAATCCAGGTTCCGCTATTGGTTATTGACCGGAGACGTGTCTTGGTCATGTCTACATAGTTCTCGAACCCGTAGGGTCCGCACGCTTAACGTTCGGTGACGATTTATATTATGAGTTATGTGTTTTGATTTATCGAAGGTAGTTCGGAGTCCCGGATGAGATCAGAGACATGACGAGGAGTCTCGAAATGGTCGAGAAATAAAGATCGATATATTGTACGACTATATTCGGACATCAGAAAGGTTCCAAGTGATTCGGGTATTTATCGGAGTACCGGAGAGTTACGGGAATTCGCCGGGAGTATATGGGCCTTATTGGGCTTTAGGGGAAAGAGAGAGGAGAGGCTGCGCCCCCCCAAGGCCTAGTCCGAATTGGACTAAGGGGAGGGGCTGCGCCCCCTCCTTCCTTCTCTTCTCTTTTCCCTTTCCTTGAATCCTACTCCTACTACATGGAAGGGGGGAATCCTACTCCGGTGGAGTAGGACTCCCAGTATGCCGCCATAGAGAGGGCCGGCCCTCCCCTCCTCTCCTCCTTTATATATTGAGGCAAGGGGCACCCCATAGACAAACAAGTTGATCTGTTGATCTCTCCCAGCCGTGTGCAGTGACCCCCTCCACCATATTCCACCTCGGTCATATCGTAGCGGTGCTTAGGCGAAGCCCTGCGTCGGTAGCAACATCATCACCGTCATCACGCCGTCGTGCTGACGGAACTCTCCCCTGAAGTTCTGCTGGATTGGAGTTCACGGACGCCATCGAGCTGAGCGTGTGCTGAACTCGGAGGTGCCATATGTTCGGTACTTGGATCGGTCGGATCGTGAAGACGTCGACTACATCAACCAGCGTTGTGCTACGCGCTTCCGCTTCCGGTCTCACGAGTGCGTGGACAACACTCTCCCCACTCATTGCTATGCATCACCATGATCTTGCGTGTGCATAGGAATTTTTTTGAAATTACTACGTTCCCCAACAATGATTTCGTGGGCCGATGGTGTTATTTTGGGGTCCGAACCCCCGAAGATATCGGAACTGTGTTCGAAATCTTGGGGTATGATCGGTTCTGGAACGGTGTTGCCGCTATCGTCCTGCCACACAACGGATGGCTTGAAGAGCCTCTCCATGAAGGTGTTAGGCGGGACGGGGTCGCGCTTGGTGCCCATTCGGGCAAGTATGTCCGCAGCTTGATTACTCTCACGAGCCACATGATGAAACTCGAGCCCTTCAAACCGAGCTGATATTTGAGTACGGCGTTGTGGTAAGCCGCCATCTTCGAATCTTTTGCGTCAAAGTCTCCATTTATCTGAGATATTGCGAGGTTTGAGTCCCCGCATACTTCGAGGCGTTGTGCGCCCATGGAGACGGCCATCCGAAGACTGTGCAATAGGGCCTCATATTCTGCTGCATTGTTAGAGTCTGTGTCGGTGTCAAAACCGGCGGATCTCGGGTAGGGGGTCCCGAACTGTGCGTCTAGGCGGATGGTAACAGGAGACAAGGGACACGATGTTTTACCCAGGTTCGGGCCCTCTTGATGGAGGTAAAACCCTACGTCCTGCTTGATTAATATTGATGATGTGTGTTACAAGAGTGGATCTACCACCGAGATCAAAGAGGCTAAACCCTAGAAGCTAGCCTATGGTCTGATTGTTGTTAGTCCTATGGACTAAAAGCCATCCGGTTTATATAGACACCGGAGAGGGCTAGGGTTACGCAGTCGGTTACAATGGTAGGAGATCTACATATCCGTATCGCCAAGCTTGCCTTCCACGCCAAGGAAGTCCCATGGGACCACGGGGCGAAGTCTTCAATCTTGTATCTTCATAGTCTTGGAGTCCGGCCGATGATGATAGTTCGACTATCCGGACACCCCTAGTCCGGAACTCCTCAAGAGTAACCCCTCGAACCAGGCTTCAATGACGACGGTAGTCCGCGCGCATATTGTCTTCGGCATTGCAAGGCGGGTTCTTCCTCCGAATAATTTATAGGAGATTGTGAACACCAAGATAGTATCTGGCTCTGCAAAGATAAATTCCACGTACTACCGTAGAGAGAATAATATTACACAAGTTCAATCTGCTGACGTATTTAGTGGCATGACGTCATGCCATTACCAAGCCTTTACTCATTTTTATTGTTCCACCTCCGTGCATTTAGCGAGGCGGTTTCCTTGGCACGTCTTGTCGAAGGAGAGATCGTGTTCCCCTAATTCCGGGATTCCCATCAATACGGACGTGGGTAACCCAACCGCGCCATTGATTGTGACACTTGGGGGATAAGCGAGTTTTACCAGGCCGGCGGGGACACATGTTTTTGTCCGCCCATATAAGGGGATAAAGATCCAACCCTTTTACCTGCGCCTTCTTCCTCATTGGCTTATCCATCTCCATGAACTCGAGCTCTAGCGCCCAAGTCCGCACTTCTCACCTCAACCTTCTCCAACTATGTCGGAGGCGGGAGGCAGAGTGGATGGCCTCCTCCATCACGGAGGGCAGATCCAGAAGCTACTGCGTGACCTTGGGATATTTGTCCCGGCAACATCGCAGCATCGGCTCCCCGACGAGGAGAGCTCGTCCCCAACCCCAGGCCCCATGAGAGGGTAGTATTTCTTCCCATTTCCTCCATGGACTGGGCTTCCCCGCTTCATCCCTTTGTCCGGGGCTCATGTTCTACTACGGCCTAGATTTCCATGATCTGGCCCGAATTTCATCCTCAACATCTCGGCGTTTATAAATGGGTAATGCGAGGCCTTCCTCTCAAGATCCAGCCCCACTTCGCTTGTGGCTCAAGACCTTGAAAGTGTCAAGCCGGCGGTTGTGAAGGGCAGCCAAGCCGGAGTCTTGAGGCGCCATGGTGGTAGGATGTCCCACGTTACGTGGGCTGGAGAGGCACTTCGCGGAAACCATCAAGGGGTGGCAATCGGGGTGGTTCTACATCACCCGCAGGCGTGACTTCGATTAGGCGACCCCCAAATTTAGATCTGGCATCCCTACATGGCTCACCTCACGGAAAGAGAGTGGCGGATTTGGGGGATTCGGAGGAGCTGACCGACTCCAAGCCCGTATCCAGGAAGCTGGTGGACAAGAAGCTCAAGCTTGTCAACGTAGTCCAGTCATGCTCATCCGCGGATTCTCCGTGCCGGCTGACGGGCTTCAACATGTGGGAGTTTGATCCGGCGCAGCACGGACCACTGGCGGGCTCTTCGACACTACGTCTGAAGATGTCTGGAAGGTGCTTTGTTCAAGGGCGCCAAGCTCCTCGCATCCTCTACCGAAGATCGCGGATTCCGCCGCAGCGTCCGGTGACGAGGTAAGTGATTTCACCACTTGTTTTCCATAGTTTGGCTCTATGCGGGATCTAAACTCCCTTTACCTTTGTGAGGAATGGTGGCGAAGGCGAACGGACTATCTGTCCGCCCCATTGCCACAGGACCAGGCTGGACGCCCGCCTAACGGGGATCTTGGCTCGCACCCCACGTGGTGCCGAGAAGAAGGCCAAGAAGACGGCCACGAGGGACTCGGAAGAGTTCCGTTTTGGTGCTATCGGATGATGAATCGAGGCCGACTCCTCCCACCAAGGCGAGGAGGAGAGGAAGAGCCTCTCCCGGTGAAGGAGGGAAAAGGAAGGCCTCCCCAACAAGGGAGGCGAAGTATCAAGAAGGAAAAACTCTTCCCGGACTGCTCCGCCAACGCCCGGTGACGGCACGACGCAGGATCTGGCCTCCAAGGGCCAAGCCTGGCGAGATCGTAAGTATCCGAACTCCCGAATAACTTCAAAGTTTTTTTCTTTTCGCCACATAACGTCTTTCTAATGCCGCATACAACCCTGCAGTCCGCCCAAGGATGATCTTCCCGCTTTTGTCGGCGGGTCCTTGGAGCGCGTCGGATATGGAATCCTTCCGACCGCCTCCACCCGGCCGTCATGGACGATGCCGAGGTGGGATCCTAGGAAGGGACCCAACAGAGGAGAAGGCCGGAGGTGTCACAGGACACCCTCCGGACTTTGCCGGACTCAGCCCGGGAGGCCACAATGGCTCGGAGTCCGGCGGCGCACCCTTCGTAAGAAGGGCAAGATCGCTATGACGGCTGCCTCCATCCAACCGGAGGTGCCGGGATAATTCTTTGGAGGCGCTCAACGACGCCTCCATCGAAGAGGAACACCGCCTTGTTATGAGTGCGGTGATTGAAAGGTTCGGCTTCGCCAAGAGCGGGCTGACCGAAGCCTGCAGCAAACCTTCTAACGAGCTTTGAGGTAAGAATTTCAATATATGTAAAATGGTACCGCATAGACGGTAGCCTCGATGCTCGGTTGGGTGTTCGGAAAAGAAAAGCGGACTGAGGATCTTTAGAAAGATAAACGCAGGAGTCATAAAAATATGTCAATATGGGATTGCAGGTAAAGTGCCGACCTCCGCCAAGACCTTGACTCCAGAGGTCAATATTTTGAAGGAAAACCTCGGCGGTCCGAGAACGAGCTTCGGCCATGCCAAGAAGCAGCTCGAGGAAAAGAAGGTGAAGTAATACCTTATGAAAATTGTACCTTCATGAGAAAAGGATTTCGTTGCAAGAAAAATGACAAGGATAACATGGGTATTGTAGGGGCCACTAACAAGGTGGCGACCTTGAAGGAGGCGGTGGCCGCGGCGAACGGCAATGCTTTGACATGAGCGCACCGAGCGAGAGAAGCAGGGGAGGCGCGGGTGGCGGAGGTACAGCAAGAGCTCCCGGATCTCGTGAAAAACATGAGAGCTTGGGCGTGACTCAAGACTCGAGAGTCTCGAGCTTGCAACGCTCTTGAGAGTGCCAAAGCCGCTAAGGCGAAGCCTACAAGGCCCTCCAGAGGTTGAGGCGGTGAAAGAAAATAGCAGCGGGTAAGGCATTTTCATGCAAAGTAAGCATGTGAGTGTTAATTACACATTGCTTACCCGAATTCGGAGCTCTCGGGAGTGTTCGCGAGATCTTCCTCGCAGGTCCGATGTCCGATCTGCCGCATTCTACGGGCCGAGGAGGGAGCCCGACGGAGAAGGTCTTCTGGTCTCGATATCTTGAGGCCGGACATCAGTGCTTATAGCGACCAGTGAAGCAGCTGGTCGACCTCCATAAGGCGGCTGAGCAGGCCATGAAGGGCCTCATAGTTCGGCTGTGGTCTAAGGAGGCCATGCACAGGGAGCTACTTTCGGCCTGGTGCGGCGGCTGATGGATGCGTGCCGTGGGTAGAAGTCATCAAGCATTCCGCTTGTATTGAGGGTGCCGTCGGGCCTTGCCCGCGCAAAGGTGCACTTTGGGGCAAGATGGATGTGAGGCTCGTGGACGGACCCGCCACGGAGGGCAAGGAGCATCGCCGCCGAGATGTATTATAAGAGTGTCTTTGAAGGGCGCCCGCATTATTGCGGTGAGTGCTCCAAAGATGTAATATTTGAGTAGACTAGCATTTTGTTATCTGTCTTATTTGAAAACTTAGTTCATATGCGCTAAGCAACGCTTGTTAATTTACCTTACTGCGGCTGTTTTATCAAATCTGAGAGATGGCAAGTCGTCGGCTTCAGCCCCCATGCCACGAGTCTTTGGGGTGTTCGGGATACACTTGAGCGCTCTTGTTCCCATTTTGGGTCCATCTAGGAGGCGCTCAACACAACGAACAAGGCAACCGGACTTATAATGCTTGAACACTCTCACTTAGCCATAGAATTCTATAATTTTAAATTTCGTGAAGCCCCTAGTCTTCGGAAGGTCGAATTTGGGGCGCTATCCACGCCTTGGCGGACAGTATCCGGCTCCTCGCTCTAAGCGGCATAAGTCTTGAAGGACTCAAAAAAAACCTCTCGAACAGCTACCGGCTCTCGCCTCATCATGACGGTCAGTTTTAGCTTTCTCCACTGAGGTGTTAACCCAGCTCAACTGGGGCGGAATCGAAGTGGTTCTCCCGGTGCTACCTTAGCCGATATAACGGAACGTAAGGTACCAAAACACGGGAGCCGGGAAAACCCAACTATTGACCCAAGACATGATTCGGAGCCGATGCATATAGTGCTATAAGTTCAGGGTGACGCACGTGTGCAAGTGTTAGGACTCATCATACCATAATGCGGGAAACATAAGCCCCTGGTGTATATTAGCCGTACCAAAGTGTACGGATGCAACATGCCGTGAATGAACATATGTATGAAAAAGAAATGCAATTATAAGCAAAAAGGTGCTGCATTGTTTTATTCAATAAGTGCTGCCACGTAATGCGAAATCGATACAAATAGTGCGATAAGCAAGGTATGGGACTATTAAACATGTCCCCCCTCCGAGGGTAGGCTGCAGATTGGTGTATAAAATGCTCGTAATGGAGACCACCTGTATATTCGTTGTAGGCTTTATCCTTCCCCGGCTGTTGCATCGTGAGTTGGCAGTGCACTGCTTGGACGGACAGGGCCTCGACAAACGGAGTCCTGTGGGTAAAAAGTAAAGGTAAAAAGAAAAGAAAAGGAACGACACACTTGAGAGCCCCTGGTGTGGTTGAGCCGCAGTCCGGGTTTATCGTGGTTGTGCCCTCTCCCCATGCCCATGGTATCTTCGTGAGCGTAATGGTGTACACGAAGGACACCTTTGACATTTCGCAGGAGGCTGGGGTTGGGGCCGCCTTTGCTCTGGCGATGCTCGGAGCGTGCCAGTGTGGTCTTGTTGTAAGTTAATCCGGGCTGCTTAGGCTGTCCGGCTGCTTAACGGCCGGACTCGGGAATTGCCTAAAGAGGCTTCATTGCACTTACGCCGCGAGAGCCGCTGTCTGTTCCTCCGTGCGGAGAAGAGCGTTCGATGTTTCCGTTGACCGTGATGACTCCTCGAGGGCTGGCATCTTGAGCTTGAGGTATCGTGAAAGCGGCACCGCGTTGAACTTTACTGGCGCGATGGCACGTCCGAGCAAGGCATGATAGCCGCTGCGGAGCGGGACTATGTCGAAGATTAACTCCTCGCTTCCGGAAGTTATCCGGGATCGAAGACCACTTCGGTGTAATTGAGCCTGTACAATTGGCTTCTACACCTGGTATGACGCCTTTAAAGGTCGTTTGGAAGGTTTAATCCTTGAGGGGTCTATGCCCATTTTGCGACCTTGTATCCCGGGTAGCAGGTTAATTGCTTTGCCGCCACGGCCCATCAGGGACTCACGGTTAGGTGAAATCCATCGACGATTGGGTCTAAGACCGGTCGGCCGAATCCACCGTGGCGGATGCTGGTGGGGTGGTCCCTTCGGTCAAAAGTGATCGGCCAGGAGGACCATGGATTAAACTTCGGGGCAACTGGCTCCATCGCGTAGACATCCCCGAGTGCACGCTTCCGCTCCCTTTTGGGTATGTGCGTTGCGTATATCATGTTCACCGTCCGCACCTGTGGGTGGAAACCCTACATCCTCTATTGTTCGGGCGGTTGGGTCACCGTCCTCGTCATCGCTATGCAGCCCCTTGTCATTGTTTTCGGCAATTAACTTGCCTGCTCGCTTGAATACCCAATAGTCCCTCTTGGTGTGGTTAGCTGGCTTTCGAAGTGCCGTGTATACGCTGGCGGTCGAGTATTCTGTCCAAATTGGACGGACTCGAGTAGTTCTTTTGAATGGCTTTTTCCGCTGACGGGTTTAGAGCCTCTGAATCCGGCATTGATTGTCGTATCCTCAATATTGTCGCCGTTAATGCGGCGTTTGTTTTATTACGACGCTGCCTGCCATTTCGGTCCTTGAAGTCGGACTGCCAGAATTTTTGCCGAGGTTGTTGCTGCGTGCTAGCTGTCCTCACCCGCGTGACGGGTCATGAGTGATGTGAGGCTGCCATGGATTTCGGCTTTTCTGTCCTAGGTGCCGGGCAAGCCACTCGTCAGTAGATGTTATGCTTGAAGGCGCGAGGGCCTCGCATCCTGAGACGGTCGGCGATTTGGTTTTCTTGGTTAAGAACCGTGTCCGGTATGTTCCGGGCCGATTAAATGGCTCGCTGCTGAATTATGTGGCTTAGGTCATTAGCGTCGGTGGTCGCATATATGTGCCCTGGAAGTTATCGAGGAATGCGGCTTCCAGGTCCTCCCAGCTCCCAATTGACTCCGCCGCATGAGCTGTTGAGCCAATGCCGGGCTGGTCCTTTAAGCTTGAGGGGAGGTATTTGATGGGCGTGAAGATCGTCACCGCGGGCCATGTGGATGTGAAGGAGATAGGCTTTGATCCAAACCGCGGGGTCATTGTGCCATCATAGGATTCAATATTGACGGGTTTAAACCCTTCGGGATTTGATGATCCATTACTTCATCTGTGAAGCATAGTGGGTGTCTTGGCGCCTGCATCTTTGGCGATATCACGACGGAGCTCAAAAGAGCTTTATGCATTTTTTGTTGACCGGCGGACTTATCAGGTCCGGCCAGCCGACGTCAGTTGTGGGCACGCACTGCGTATGCCCATGCGATCCATAGATCGATCTTGATTGTCTTGCCTTGTCCTCCAATATATCTCGCATGGTCCGAGCATTCCCTCGTGGCCGTGTGCTTTTTGAGCGATGCCGGTTACGGTTCTAGTGAAGGGCCTAGAGGCCTCTCTTCGTCGCGACCACGGGGTGGTCGGTCACCCGTATTGTCTCCTAGTGATGCGGGTTCGTAAGCCTCCTCCTCTAATCAGGGAGCAACTTGCGTTTAGGGTTGCTTTTGGAGGGCTGCTCGAGCTCATGCTCTTCGGCCGCGAGGACTTCAGTCCATCTGTCGGCTAGCAGATCCTGATCAGCTCTAAGATGTTGCTGCTTTTTCTTGAGGCTGTTTGCCGTGGCCATAAGCCCGCGTCTAAAACGCTCTTGTTCGACGGGATCCTCAGGCACGACGAATTCATCGTCGTCGAGGCTTGCTTCGTCTCCGGAGGGAGGCATATAATCCTCTACCTCTTCTTACGCCGCTCTCTCGTGAGGGCTGGCGTCTTCATCCTCCTCGCTACCGGATCTTGGCCGGAGTGGATTATCTTCGGCAATCGTCCGGCAGTATTGTTATCTCCGGTCTGGAATCTTCATTCTTCTTTGTGGCGGGATTTAGAGCGGCCTTGTTGACGCGGCGCTTAGGCTGTTTCTTGGAGGGTCATCCTCCTCTGTTCCTTCGCCATTCCCATCCTTTGGGATATCCACCATGTATATGTCATATGATGAGGTGGCTTTCCGGTGCTCAGTAGGCGCTGGTTCTTGTTCGTTTCCGGCATCATCGTCCATACCGTCGATGTCTTCGGAGTCGTAGTCTAGCATGTCGGTTAGATCGTCGACAGTGGCTACAAAGTGGGTGGTGGGCGGGCTTTGAATTTCTTCATCGTCCGCATCCCAACCGTCCTGACCGCAGTTCGGCCAGGGCTCTCCTGATAACAAGAGGTACTTTAGCGAACTCAAGATGTCACCAAAAGGTGAGAGTTGAAAGATCTCCGCTGCGGTGAACTCCATGACCGGCGCCCAATCGGATTCGATCGGAGGGGGTGCGGGAGGTTCGAAGTCCGGCAAGGAGTCCGGCACCTCGGAGTCGCGAGCTTTATGAGGGACAAGATCAGTGTTCGGCTCTATCGCCATAGAGGTTGCAGCCCCGAGGCGGTGTCTAGCCATCCGTCCCGATCTGCGCGGCCGCTCCGAATTGAAGATCGGAGCGGTTCGAAAAGCGGACCTCCTGTGGTCTTGTCCGGTTGCAGAGCTAAATCATGCCCGCCGTGACAAAGCGGCACACTTCGTCAGGGTTCGACTCCATCGAGGATCAAGTCCCGCGGATGTCGGTAGTGAAGTTCAAAATTCAAATCTGACCGACGGCAGGGGCGTAGCTTCGATCTGCTCCAGATGGCCAGCGAATCGGCCGCAGCGATGCGAAGCCGCCGAATCTGAAGATCCGTCTGAGGAGAAAAGTCTCACCCTGGATCAAGGCTGCGTCGTTGATGATGGTCGAAGAAGCCATCGAGCCTATCGGGTGACGACACGGAGGAACTCTCAATGAAAGCACCAATGTCGGTGTCAAAACCGGCGGATCTACGGGTAGGGGGTCCTGAGCTATGCGCTTAGGCGGATGGTAACGGAGACAAGGGACACGATGTTTTACCCAGTTCGGGCCCTCTTGATGGAGGTAAAACCTACGCCCTGCTTGATTAATATTGATGATGTGTGTTACAAGAGTGGATCTACCACGAGATCAAAGAGGCTAAACCCTAGAAGCTAGCCTATGGTCTCGATTGTTGTTCGTCTCTATGGACTAAAGCCATCCGGTTTATATAGACACCGGAGAGGGCTAGGGTTACACATGAGTCGGTTACAATGGTAGGAGATCTACATATCCGTATCGCCAAGCTTGCCTTCCACGCTAAGGAAAGTCCCATCCGGACACGGACGAAGTCTTCAATCTTGTATCTTCATAGTCTTGGAGTCCGACCGATGATGATAGTTCGGCTATCCGGACACCCCCTAGTCCGGAACTCCCTCAGTCTGTATACAGTATTTGGAGCACATAACGGACTGTGTCTCCTGTGGGAGATGTCAAGACGACACCAGCCCCCAATCCGGCTAGCATTTTAGATCCTTCGAAGTGCATCATCCAGTTGGAATATGTGCCGTACTCTTTAGTGAGTTCGGCCTCTGTCCATTCGGCGACGAAGTCAGCCAACACCTGAGATTTGATAGCTCGGCGTGGCTTTTAAATTATTTCGAATTGTAAGAGCTCGATGACCCATTTGGCAATCCAGCTGGTAGCGTCCCGATTGTTTACAATATCGTTAATTGGTACTTTTGGAGCCACCGTGATCGAGCACTCTTGAAAGTAGTGCCGCAGCTTGCGGGTTGCCATAAAGACCGTGATATGCTATCTTTTGATAATGCGGGTATCGAGATTTGCATGGTGTAAGGACCGTCGATACATAATATACTGGTTTTTGAAGTGGGAATTTCTGTCCCTTCTCATCTCGTTCGACGACGAGCACCGCACGCACCACCTGGTGAGTTGCAGATATGTAGAGCAGCATCGGTTCGCCGATGTTTGGTGCGGCCAGGATTGGGTTACTTGATAATAGAGCTTTTATTTCTTCCAGTCCGGCTGTGGCAGCGTCCATCCACACGAAGTGGTCGGTGAGGCGGAGCAAGCGATATAATGGCAACACCTTTTCCCCTAGTCTGGAGATAAAACGGCTTAAATCTGCCACGCACCCAGCTAATTTTTGGACCTGCTTGAGGTCTGTTGGTGTTGCCAACTGCTACCTCTTAAGCTTGCGTTGGATTTCCCCGAAGAGGAGAGGATAATGCCGCAGAGTAGCGTAAGTATTTCCCTCAGTTTTTGAGAACCAAGGTATCAATCTAGTAGGAGGCCACACGCAAGTCCCTCGTACCTACACAAAACAAATAGCTCAACGCAACCAACGCGATTAGGGGTTGTCAATCCCTTCATGGTCACTTATGAGAGTGAGATCTGATAGAGATGATAGATAATATTTTTGGTATTTTTGGTATAAAGGTGCAAAGTAAAATAAAAAGCAAAGTAAAAAGCAAAGCAATAATAAAGTGATGGAAGATTGATATGATGGAGAATAGACCCGGGGGCCATAGATTTCACTAGTGGCTTCTCTCAAGAGCATAAGTATTTTACGGTGAGTGAACGACCATCGTTGAGCAATTCGACGTAATTGAGCATAGTTATGAGAGTATCTAGGTATGATCATGTATATAGGCATCACGTCCGGAGACAAGTAGACCGACTCCTCGCCGCATCTACTACTATTACTCCACTCATCGACCGCTATCCAAAGATGCATCTAGAGTATTAAGTTAATGAAAATGAGTAACGCCTTAAGCAAGATGACATGATGTAGAGGGATAAATTCATGCAATATGATAAAAACCCCATCATGTTATCCTCGATGGCAACAATACAATACGTGCCTTGCTGCCCCTTCTGTCACTAGGAAAGGACACCGCAAGATTGAACCCAAAGCTAAGCACTTCTCCCATTGCAAGACCTACCAATCTAGTTGGCCAAACCGAACGGATAATTCGAAGAGACTTGCAAAGATAACTAATCATACATAAAAGAATTCAGAGAAGATTCAAATATTGCTCATAGATAATCTTGATCATAAACCCACAATTCATCGATCTCAACAAACACACCGCAAAAAGGAAGATTACATCGATTAGATCTCCACGAGAGAGGAGGAGAACATTGTTTTGAGATCCAAAAAGAGAGAAGAAGCCATCTAGCTACTAACTATGGACCCGAAGGTCTGAGGTAAACTACTCACACTTCATCGGAGAGGCTATGATGATGTACAAGCCCTCCGTGGTGGATTCCCCTTCCGGCGGAGCTCCGGAACAGGCCCAAGATGGGATCTCGTGGGTATAGAAAGTTGCGGCGGTGGAATTAGGTTTTTGGCTCCATATCTGATCGTTCAGGGGTACGTAGGTATATATAGGAGGAAGGAGTACATCGCTGGAGCAAAGGGGCCCATTTATAAGGCGGGCGCGCCTAGGGGGCGCCCACCCTTGTGGCCGCTTCCTTTCTTTTCTTGACGGGGGTCCAAGTCTCCTGGATCATATTAGGTGAGAAAATCACGTTCCCGAAGGTTTCATTATGGTTGGACTCCGTTTGATGTTTCGTTTCTTCGAAACACCGAAATAGGCAAAACAAAGCAACAAATTTGGGCCTCCGTTAATAGGTTAGTCCCAAAAGTAATATAAAAGTGTAAAATAAAGCCCAATATTGTCCAAAATAGTAGATAATATAGCATGGAGCAATCAAAAATTATAGATACGTTGGAGACGTATCGCATCCCCAAGCTTAATTCTGCTGCGTCCTCGAGTAGGTAAATGATAAAAAGATAATTTTTGATGCGGAGTGCTACTTGGCATAATTTCAAAGTAATTCTTCTTAATTGTGGTATGAATATTCAGATCCGAAAGATTCAAGACAAAAGTTTGTATTGACATAAAAATAATAATACTTCAAGCATACTAACTAAGCAATTATGTCTTCTTAAAATAACATGGACAAAGAAAGTTCATCCCTACAAAATCATATGGTTTAGTCATGCTCCATTTTTTTCACACAAGAATGCTCTCATCATGCACAACCCCGATGACAAGCCAAGCAATTGTTTCATACTTTAGTAATCTCAAACTTATAAACCTTCACGCAATACATGAGCGCGAGCCATGGACATAGCACTATGTGTGGAATAGAATATGATGATGGGGGTTATGTGGAGAAGACAAAAAAAGGAGAAAGTCTCACATCAACGAGGCTAATCAATGGGCTATGGAGATGCCCATCGACTGACGTTAATCAAGGAGTAGGGATTGCCATGCAACGGATGCACTAGAGCTATAAATGTATGAAAGCTCAACAAAATGCAACTAAGTGGGTGTGCATCCAACTTGCTTGCTCATGAAGACCTATGGCACTTGAGGAGGCCCATTGTTGGAATATACAAGCCAAGTTCTATAATGAAAAATTCCCACTAGTATATGAAAATGACAAAATGAGAGACTCTCCATCATGAAGATTATGGTGCTACTTTGAAGCACAAGTGTGGCAAAGGATAATAGCATTGTCCCTTCTCTCTTTTTCTCTCATTTTTTTGGGCCTTTTCTCTTTCTTTTATGGCCTCTTTTCTCCCTTTTTTTATATATTCCTCACTTGGGACAATGCTCTAGAAAATGATGATCATCACACTTCTATTTATTTACAACTCAATGATTACAACTCGGTACTAGAACAAGGTATGACTCTATATGAATGCCTCCGGCGGTGTAGCGGGATATGCAATGAACCAAGAGTGACATGTATGAAATAATTATGAACGGTGGCTTTGCCACAAATACTATGTCAACTACATGATCATGCTAAGAACTATGCCAATGATGAATGTGTCATGATGAACGGAATGGTGGAAAGTTGCATGGCAATATATCTCGGTATGGCTATGGAAATGCCATAATAGGTAGGTATGGTGGCTGTTTTGAGGAAGATATAAGGAGGTTTATGTGTGAAAGAGCGAATCATATCACGGGGTTTGTATGCACCTGCGAAGTTTGCACCAACTCTCAAAGAGAGAAAGGGCAAAGCACTGCAGCATCAAGAGGCTAGCAATGATGGAAGGGTGAGAGTGCGTATAATCCATGGACTCAACATTAGTCATAAAGAACTCATATACTTATTGCAAAAATCTACAAGCCATCGAAAACCAAAGCACTACGCGCATGCTCCTAGGGGGATAGATTGGTAGGAAAGGACCATCGCTTGTCCCCGACCACCACTCATAAGGAGGACAATCAAAGAACACCTCATGTTTCAAATTTGTTATATAACGTTTACCATACGTGCATGCTACGGGACTTGCAAACTTCAACGCAAGAATTTCTCAATTTCACAACTACTCAACTAGCATGACTCTGATATTATTACCTCCATATCTCAAAACAATAATCAAGTATCAAACTTTTCTTAGTATTCAACACACTCATAAGAAAGATTTTATTATTCTTGTATACCTAGCATATTAAGATTATTTAATCAAATTACCATGCTATTTAAGACTCTCAAAATAATCTAAGTGAAGCATGAGATATCAATAGTTTCTATAAAACAAACCCACCACCGTGCTCTAAAAGATATAAGTGAAGCACTAGAGCAAAACTATATAGCTCAAAAGATATAAGTGAAGCACATAGAGTATTCTATCAAATTCCAATCATGTATGGCTCTCTCAAAAGGTGTGTACAGAAAAGATGATTGTGGTAAACTAAAAAGCAAAGACTCAAATCATACAAGACGCTCCAAGCAAAACACATATCATGTGGTGAATAAAAATATAGCTCCAAGTAAAGTTACCGATGGAAGTAGATTTAAAGAGGAGATGCCTTCCGGGGGCATCCCCAAGCTTTGACTTTTTGGTGTCCTTAGATTATCTTGGGGGTGCCATGGGCATCCCCAAGCTTAGGCTCTTTCCACTCCTTGTTCCATAATCCATCAAAAAATTTCACCCAAAACTTGAAAACTTCACAACACAAAACTCAACAGAAATCTCGTGAGCTCCGTTAGCGAAGAAAACAAAAGACCACTTCAAGGTACTGTAATGAACTCATTCTTTATTTATATTGGTGTTAAACCTACTGTGTTCCAACTTCTCTATGGATTATAAACTATTTTACTAGCCATAGATTCATCAAAATAAGCAAACAACACGCGGAAAACAGAATCTGTCAAAAACAGAACAGTCTGTAGTAATCTGTAACTAACGCAAACCTCTGGAACTCCAAAAATTCTGCCAAAATAGGACGGCCTAGGATTTTTTTTTATTGATCAGCAGCAATTGAAATAACTATTTTATCACATTCTGGTGATTTTTAACAATTGTTTTCGTGAACCAAAAGTTTCTCGAAATTACAGCAAGATCAAATAACTATCATCCAAGAAGATCCTATAGGTTTAACTTGGCACAAACACTAATTAAAACATAAAACCACATCTAAACAGAAGTTAGATGTTTTATTTATTACTAAGCAGCAAGGAAAAATATTGGGTTGTCTCCGAACAAGCGCTTTTCTTTAAAGCCTTTTTAGCTAGGCATTAATAATTCAATGATGCTCACGTGAAAGACAAGAATTGAAGCATAAAGAGAGCATCATAAAACATGCGACAAACACACTTAAGTCTAACATACTTCCTATGTATAGGCATATTATAGGCAAACAAATTATCGTAGCAAGCAAAAACTAGCATATGCAAGGAAGCGGAAAGGAACAATAGCAATCTCAACATAACGAGAGGTAATTTAGTAACATGAAAATTTCTATAACCATATTTTCCTCTCTCATAATAATTACATGTAGGATCATAAGAAAATCAACACTATAGCTATCACATAACATATTCTCAATACGATCCACATGTATGCGAAGTTGACACTCTTCCAAAATAGTTGGGATTATCATTAACTAAAGTCATGATTTCTCCAAGCCCACTTTCAATATTATTGCAAACACTATTATCAATCTTATATTCATCATGGGGCTTAAATAAATTTTCAAGATCATAAGAAGAATCTCCCCAATCATGACTATTGGACATAACAAAACTAGCATCCCCAAGCTTAGGGTTTTGCATATTATTAGCATAATTTAGATCAATGGAATTTATAAGAAAATCATTGCAATCATGCTTTTTATTCAAAGATCTATCGTGAATCACTTCGTAAAGCACTTCATCACAATTTTCAGATTTACAGATTTCAGGCAAAATCTTATAAAGATAATCTAGTGCATCCAAATCACTAGGAATTGGTTCATCATAATTGGATCTCTTAAAAAGATTGGCAAGCTGATGAGGATCCATAGATATTAGCTTCTCTGTTTAGGAATAAATACTCAACTATTTCAACCAAACGAGCGAACGAGCCAAGTAAGACATCAAGGCAAACGAAAAGACGAACGGAAAAGAGGGGATGAATAAAACGAAGGGTGAAGTGGGGAGAGGAAAAACGAGAGGCAAATGGCAAATAATGTAATGCGGGAGATAAGGATTGTGATGGGTATTTGGTATGTTGACTTTTACGTAGACTCCACAACTAGCGGCGCGGTAAATCCTTCTTACTACCTCTTGAGCTTGCGTTGGATTTCCCCGAAGAGGAGAGGATAATGCAGCAGAGTAGCGTAAGTATTTCCCTTAGTTTTTTAGAACCAAGGTATCAATCCAGTAGGAGGCCACGCGCAAGCAGTCCCTCGACCTACACACAAAAACAAATAGCTCAACGCAACCAACGCGCGATTAGGGGTTGTCAATCCCTTCACCATTACTTACTAGAGTGAGATCCGATAGAGATGATAGATAATATTTTTGGTATTTTTGGTATGAAGATGCAAAAGTAAAAAAGCAAAGCAATAATAAAGTGATGGAAGATTGATATGATAGAGAATAGACCGGGGCCATAGATTTCACTAGTGGCTTCTCTCAAGAGCATAAGTATTTTACGGTGGGTGAGCAATTCATCGTTGAGCAATTGACAGAATTGAGCATAGTTATGAGAGTATCTAGGTATGATCATGTATATAGGCATCATGTCCCAGACAAGTAGACCGACTCTACCGCATCTACTACTATTACTCCACTCATCGACCGCTATCCAAAGCATGCATCTAGAGTGTTAAGTTAATGAAAACAGAGTAACGCCTTAAGCAAGATGACATGATGTAGAGGGATAAATTCATGCAATATGATAAAACCCCATCTTGTTATCCTCGATGGCAACAATACACACGTGCCTTTGCTGCCCTTCGTCATTGGGAAAGGACACCGCAAGATTGAACCCAAAGCTAAGCACTTCTCCCATTGCAAGAACTACCAATCTAGTTGGCCAAACCAAATGGATAATTCAAGAGACTTGCAAAGATAACCAATCATACATAAAAGAATTCAGAGAAGATTCAAATATTGCTCATAGATAATCTTGATCATAAACCCACGATTCATCGATCTCAACAAACACACCGCAAAAAGGAAGATTACATCGATTAGATCTCCACGAGAGAGGGGGAGAACATTGTATTGAGATCCAAAAAGAGAGAAGAAGCCATCTAGCTACTAACTATGGACCCGAATGTCTGAGGTAAACTACTCACACTTCATCAGAGAGGCTATGATGATTTAGAAGCCCTCCGTGGTGGATTCCCCTTCTGGCGGAGCTCCAGAACAGGCCCCAAGATGGGATCTCATGGGTATAGAAAGTTGCGGCGATGGAATTAGGTTTTTGTTCCAGATTCCGACTGCTCAGGGTAATGAGGTATATATAGGAGGAAGGAGTACGTCAGTGGAGCAAAGGGGGGCCCACGAGGCAAGGGGGCGCGCCCTCCGCCCTCGTGGCCACCTCCTTTCTTTCTTGACAGGGGGTCCAAGTCTCCTGGATCATATTTGGTGAGAAAATAACGTTCGAAGGTTTCATTCCGCTTTGGACTAGTTTGATATTCCGCTTTTCAAACACTAAAATAGGCAAAAAAAAACAGCAAATGCAATTTGGGCCTCCACTTAATAGGTTAGTCCCAAAAGTAATATAAAAGTGTAAAATAAAGCCCAATATTGTCCAAAACAGTAGATAATATAGCATGGAGCAATCAAAAATTATAGATACGTTGGAGAGTATCACCAACTGTGACAGGGCTCATTTTAGCGGGGTTTGCTTCGATTCCTCTATTGGAGAAAATGAACCCAAGCAGCTTTCTGGCTGGAACGTCGAAAACACATTTATTCGGATTGAGCCGTATGTCATATGCTCGGAGGTTGTCGAATGTAAGGCGTAAGTCATCCACCAATGAATCGACATGTTTGGTTTTGATGACTACAATCTAGATATGCCTCCACAGTTTTGCCGATCTGCTTTTCCAGGCATGTTTGAATCATGCGTTGGTAGGTTGCGCCGGCGTTCTTGAGTCCGAAAGGCATAGTGTTGAAGCGAAGGGCCCATCTTGAGTGATGAATGCCGCTATGCGGCTTGGTCGGATTCTTTCATGTTAATTTGATGGTATCCGGAGTATGCGCCAAGGAAGCGCAAGGAATCGTGTCCTGCGGTTGCGTCAATAATCTGGTCAGTTCGAGGTAGTGGGAAGGGGTCCTTAGGGCAAGCCTTATTAAGGTCTTTGAAATCGACACACAGGCGCTAGGATTTATCCTTCTTAGGTACCATGACCAGGTTTGCTAGCCAGTCTGGATGTTTGATCTCTCTTATAAACCCGGCTTCGAGTAGCTTGGCTAGCTCCTCCCCCATAGCCTGTCGTTTGGGTTCAGAGAATCGGCGCAGAGTTTGCTTGACTGGTTTGTATACTTTCAGTATATTGAGAATATTCTTGGTCAGTTTTAGTGGGATACCGCATATCCGAAGGGTGCCAGAAAAATGTCCCAATTCTCTGCGCTAGAACGCTGCCAGAATGCGGGCGGCCCACCATCGGATCCAGCTGTGCCCCAATGGAAGCTATTTTCTTGGGGTCTGTCCGGTGGACTTGAAATTTGACTATTTCGCCTGCTGGCTTGAAGGAAGTAGATTTGGGTCTCTTATCGAGGTACATCGTCTGTATCTACTTTAGAACATAGAGTGGTCAATTCTTCGGTCGCGAGGGCCTCGGATAATGCCTCAATGGCCAGGGAGGCGGTTTTGTTTTCGGCGCGGAGTGCTATGTCCGGATCACTGGCGATAGTGATAAATCCATTGGGCCCAGGCATTTTGAGCTTCATATATCCGTAACGGGTACGGCTTGGAAGCCGCTGGAATGCGCCTCGCCCCAAAGAAGGCATGATACCCGATGTTGAAAGGTGTCACATGGAAGACTAACTCTTCGGACCTGTACTTCTCCCGCGTGCCGAATACCACGTCGAGTTTGATTTTTCCCGAGCATCTGGCTTCCCGGCTAGGGATAATACCGCGAAAGGTTATATTACTTAGCTTAATGCGACTCATGTCCATTTGCATTTTATTGAGCGTGTCCTCGTAGATGAGGTTCAGTCCGTTACCGCCATCCATAAGCACTTCAGTGAGCCGAAAGCCGTCTACGATTGGGTTTAAGACCAAAGCGGTGCAGCCCGGACAGCGGGATCTTGGTTCACATCGGCTGTCACGCCCGGATAATTAGACTACAGTAATTCCCTGCTAATGATGCCACGTCACCTCTGTCACTGTAGTTAATCTCGGTTAGCTCAAAAACCGATTCAAATTCAAAATTAGGCAAACAATAAAAGTTTTCAAATAATAAAACTAAAATGTTCGAAGTGTGCAAATAAATGCTTAGGTATTTATGGTGAGGGAACCATGCTTTTATAAAAACCTAAATACATAAAATGAATTAAAATAGAAAAGAGAAATAAATAAAAGAAAAGGAAAATACAAAACAAAAAACAAAAAGATAAAAAGAAGAGAACCCCCACTGGCCAACTGGACCAGACGACCCAGCCGGCCAGCCCATCTGGCCCTAACCGGCCCAGCCCACTTCCCTGTCCCCCTTCCTCTCCCTGTTCACCTCATGCGCTGGCCGCAGCGCGCCCGCACACGCCGCCGATGGACACGCGGCGTCCATCCGCCGCTCCCCGGCGAGGATAAGGCACGCCCCGGCTCTCTCCCCCTCCTAACCCTAGCGCCCACTTTCCCCTCTCCCTCTCCCTGGAGCTCGCCCACCCCTCCCTTCTCTCTCGCTGAAAGCACAACCGAAGCGTGGCCGCCACATCTCCTCTCCATGCCACCGAGCCCTTAGACCCCGCCGATCTGCATGCGGAATCCCCAGCTGGCCGACCCTTAAATGCGTCTGCGTTGCGGATCAAGTCAGGGAGCAGCACAGCAATGCTGGCGACCCGATCCCCTTCTCCGGCCATCGCGACGCCGCCGCCTCGATTCTCTACACCGAGTCCTCCCCGAGCACGCTGCCGTCCCCCTACAGCCTCGCCGTGAGCTCTTCCCCTCCTTCCCCTCTCCATTCGCCCTCGCGCGCCTCCTAGCTAGCTTCCGCCGCCCGTCGCCTCGAGGGCGCATCGCCACGAAGCTGGCCTTGCGGGCTATGGGCGCTTCACATGAGGCCGAAGCGCCGCATCATGCTCTCGGGGTTCTTGTGCGCTTAACGCGGCTGTCTGGTTGCTCTCGCCGAGCCCCGTGAGCTCGATCTCGCTAACGCCCATTCCAGCCTGCTCGCTTCTACCCGACGCCGTCGTTGCGGTAACCCGCTTCGCCGAAGCTAAGGTCGCAGCTGGTGCGCTGCTTCTCCAAGCGTTCAACGAGCCTAGCTTGCATTCGCACCGATTTGAGCCACCGTAGCGCCATTTTTCGCTGAAAGCACCAGACGCGCCGCCGCCGCCGCTCGTCATGGCGATGATTCCAAATGAAAGTCCGGCCGGCTTACCGCCATCATTTCGACTGGACGCTACACCGATCGCTGCTCAACGCAATTAGAATCAAGGCTAAACGCGGTGCCCGTGAGCGAAATTCCGAGCATCTCCGGCGAGCTCACCGCCGCGGGAGGCCACCGGAGCAACTCCGGCGCCGGCCGCCGACGTGGCACACCTGGGCCACCGGTCCTTTGCACTGAGGGCCTGGCAGACTCTGCTGACTAAGTTGACTCAGCCAACTTTGTCGATTGGGCGCCCTTGTCAATGACAAAGCGGCCCCACTCGCTAATTAACTTTAGTGTAATTTAAAATGGTTAATTAACCTAAGCCGCCACTGACACCCGGGGCCCAGCCCCTTAATTAGCTCTGTTTAATTAAAATGAACTCAATTAGCTCTATGTCTATGACATGTGGGTCCCATCGACCCTGTGTCGATTGACCTGGTCGCCGAGAGTCTGTTGATCGGCAGCGTCATCGGCTGCGATCATCTTGATGTCATATTTCTTTTTTTTTTAATTTAGATAATTCCAGAATATTGTTTAAACTTTGAAAATTCATATAAATTAAACCGTAGCTCAGATGAAAATGTTTTCTATATGAAAGTTGCTCAGAAAAATCCAACGAATCCGGATACACGGTCCGTTCATCTGTGACATGCCCCTAGCATGCTGAACATGGAACATTTCCCCTCCAGTCATGTGTCGAACACAGGTCCGGAACCGGGAATACATTCCCGGTTGAATTCCCCCTTCACCTTTTTCGTGTAGCCTTACGTTAGGTCACATCCGGCACAACATATTGCCACGTTATGCTTTGTGATGCTATGTTTGCTTTTATAATTACTGTTTCTTCCCCTCTTCTCTCGATAGACCCCGAGACCGACAAGTTGTTCCCCTGTGATCGACTCACGCCGACGACGACCCCTCCTTGCCGTAACAACCGTGCAAGCCCCCCTTGATCACCGTGATATCGCCTATTCTTCTCTATCTCGCTTGCATTAGAGTAGTGTAGCATGTTACTGATTTCCGTTAATCATATCCTGATGCATAGCCTGCCCTTGCTACTACTGTTGCTACCTTTACCTGCAATCCTACATGCTTAGTATAGGATGCTAGTATTCCATCTGTGGCCCTACATTCTTGTTTGTCTGCTGTGCTATACTATCGGGCCGTGATCACTTTCATTGAGGTGATCACGGGTATATACTATATACTTTACACATGATACATGTGGTGACTAAAGTCGGGTTCGGCTCATGGAGCACCCGCGAGTGATTCACTTGATTGGGGGATGAAAGGAACTTTGTCCCAACGGCCCTCTGTGTGGATCTTTGTGGCGGAGCGGCAGTGCAGGTTGAGACCGCCTAGGTGAGAGGTGGGCCTGGCCCTGGTCGGTGTCCGCGGTTACATCATTAACACGCTTAACGAGATCTTGGTATTTGATCTGAGTCTGGCCATTTGGTCTATACGCACTAACCAGCTACGCGGGAACAGTTATGGGCACTCGACGTCGTGGTATCACCAAGCCCTCGTGGACGTCAATGATTGAGCGGCGCTACACGGATTGGACTAGAACGCCGCTAGGCTAGGTCTGCTCCGCCGTAGACGCAACGCAAGGTGTGTGCTAAGGCGATGGGCCCGCACTTCCTGGCGCTTAGGTTTAGACCGCGGTCGACCTCTCTGTTGGCCTAGGTGGGGCTGCGTGACGTGTTGTTCTTCAGCGTCGGGCATGACCCAAAAAGTGTTTCCGCCAAATGGGATCGGCGTGTTGGGTTATGTGGTGCACCCCTATAGGAAGTTAATCTATTCGAATAGCCGTGATCTTCGGTAACATAGCGACTTGGAGTTGTACCTTGACCTTATGACAACTAGAACCAGATACTTAATAAAACACACCCTTCCAAGTGCGGATACAACCCGGTGATCGCTCTCTAACAGGTATGCGACTGAGGAGGATCGCCGGGTAGGATTATGCTATGCGATGCTACTTGGAGGACTTGGTCTACTCTCTTCTACATGCCGAAGACTTGAGGTCTAGCCGTAAGCTTAGTCTTCGATAAGACTAGCTATCCCCTGCTATTACGGCATTCTGCAGCTTCGGTCCACCGATATTGCCTCTTTACACATATGCCCATGCATATGTAGTGTAGCTCCTTGCTTGCGAGTACTTTGGATGAGTACTCACGGTTGCTTTTCTCCCCTTTTCCCCTTCCCTTCTACACGGTTATCGCAACCAGATGTTCGGAGCTCAGAGCGACGCCACCGTCGATTTATTTAATTCTACCTACTACACCGGAGGAGCCTACTACTACATGAAGCCCATGACGATGACCGTGGAGTAGTTAGGAGGATCTCAGTGCAGAGGCCTGCCTCTTTCGATCTCAAGCATCCCAGCTTTGTGCTAGCCTTCTTAAGGCAAACTTGTTTAACTTATGTCTGTACTCATATATTGTTGCTTCTGGCCGACTTTGCCTATGATCGAGCACTTGTACTCGATCCCTCGAGGCCACCGGCTTATATTATGATGCTTGTATGACTTATTTATGTTTTAGAGTTGTGTTGTGATATCTTCCCGTGAGTCTCGATCTTGATCGCATTACACATTTATGCGTGCATGATTAGTGTACGATTGAATCGGGGCGCCACAAGTTGGTACCGAGCCGATCGCCTCAGAGGAATCCCCATTCCAACTCCTTGGCCGAAGTTAAGTCTAGTCATTGCAAAAACTTTTACTAACATGGCTGTGTGGCTTACGGGCCCACGTCGCCATTGGGAGGTACTAGGATCTTTTATTCCTCGACCTATACTCTTGGACTCTGATCTCTCTTCTATTCGGGTTAAAATGAATTTACTAACTCTGACTCTAGGTTCCCGTAACTACTTCCTCCCAGAGAGCCCTTAGCATAAATGATCGCCTCCTGCACTGAAGGACTCCGAAGATACTCTCTGATGTTCTCTCGAGACTTTGTGTCCATTGCTTTTGCAATTCCCTACCACTGAAATATCCCTATGGATAAATACATACATCTGTCATTCTTACTTTTGTTCCCAGTTGATCTTATTATTACAAGATACCCTGAAATTCTCTCTATTGATCCGATAATACTTTGTGCCTACTTCCTTGCAGTTCTTGCCACATGAATACCCTCCACGGATAATTCCTCGCACTTACCAAGTATCCGCTCTTCCCCTGTTGTTTATATGATTTACAAGACACATTGAAATACTATTTGATCTTTTGATAATCCTCTGCCCGCTATTAATCTGCAAATACTTGTCTGCTTGCATAATGGTTGCGTTCCATATGACTAGCAGTATTCATTAGTATCCTTTGTCATTATCATTTCGAGTCCCTTGATTCAATATGTGCGAATGCACGCAATCATCGGTTGATCCTTTTAAATTATCTTTCCGACTCAGATGTCATTTTGAACATGAGCTGGTTATCGACCAATCAAATTGTCGTCGATTGTACCCCTGAGTCTATTCAACTTATCCATTCTTAATCATATTGTTGGCTTCTTATCCCTTGATTTGGAAATGATAATTACTTTGAAATTGAGCTTTGAATTAGTCACTTGTTTCTATAATCCGATGCCCTTTCGTTCCTTCTTCCTCTGATAGAGTACCGATACTCGCATTAGCTCCGTCATAGACCACAAGACCCCTTGCTGGATTATTATCCGACAGTGTCCTTCATATTCAATAACCTTGTCGGCCTTTCGATGGGTATATAATGCCTTTGGTAATTTGTATCCTCTGCTTTGGTAACCATACTCTACTTTCGAGCTTGTGTTATTTACTCCTGAAGCTTGTGGTATATGTTTCCACGATATTCCGATGGGTTGAACCTATGCCTTCTTTAATATGTGTGAACTCGAAGTTTTCACGAGTCATACTCTTCTAGTATTTTAACGGATAAAATTTCAACACTACAACTCATTTGAAAATGAGAAGTGAATGAAAGGTTATGCACTGGAGAAGTGGGAGTCAACCTTTAACCTTTGTGTTCATGCCCATGGACACGATGTAGATCCTATCATGAAAGCTTCTTGTAATAATAATTATTTCCTTGATATAATATGCTTTGGTATCGGTGAATTGATCCTTCGCAATCGTGCTTCCGACCATATGTTCTTCTTTGATCCCATTTCTCGCGCAAGTTGAGCACTTGTCTTTAAGTGAGTAATACCCCAGTCCAACCTCTACTTTGATTTGTCGTCAGTATTACCCCCGGTATCTCAAGATTGTCACGAAACTGCATAACTTCTTATGAGTTCTTCATCAAGTGCTACATTCTCATTGATTCCAATTTTTCATGGGCTCGGAAAGTTATTAAACACTCAAAGACACCGATAATCGACTTCGAGTCCGTGTCGCGATTAAGCAACTCTTGGTAACCTTCATTACTTACGAATTTGAACTCAAACACGTCATTCCTAGCCTATTTGGCTATATCCTTGTCGTGCCGATTTTAACTGTGCTACCTGGTCCTCCTTCCTAGAGCAAATTTTTTTTGACGATGAGCTAAGCTTACGTCGATCTTCCTCATCATATCATTTTGCTTTGGACAGCAAGCTTGCTTTGGAGTTTGTGTCATACCCTTGGTTCCATTAACCATTCGCTTCATCATTCCTTTGACTTGATGTCATCGCCGATCTGTTACATCTTCGTGGAGCCTCTCGACAAAATTTGTCGTGATCATCATCAACATCTTGACTCCTTCCTGGATATCAATTGAATTCATGATGAGAAATACCATCCTTGCCCTTGATGAATTTTATTATCAATGACCACTTTATTGCCTTCCCACCAACACAGCTTGTTCGTGTTTGGTGTTATACCTTGAGTTCCCTGCCATCCAGCAATTGTTCTTCTTTACTCGGAACATTACCATCTCTTATGTCATCAATGTTGTGAGAATTACACCACCTCTTAAGAATTTGTGATACAGTGATGCTTCTCACCATCACAATTCTTTTCTTGGTCCATGTGTTGGGTGAACTCTGTTGTGCAAATTTAATATCTCCAGCAACCCTATTGCTTTGAAGTTAATGGTCGGCCGTTCATCCTTAGACTATTGATTATTGAATCACCATTCTAACATCAGTCATGCTACCTAAGCACATATTTCGAGTGCACCTTTCAACCAATGTTTAATGGTGTATAATTTACTCGAGCCTACATAATTATATCATTTGATCTAACAAATGTTATCTCCTTATCCACATAATTGTGGAGATCCATCTTTTGGATACCTCGATGAATTATCGCCGAGTCCATCAGCCAGCTCCTCATCCTCTCCTTGATTTAATGATGAACTCTTGTTTTGGAACTCTCTTCCATAGTTCGTTCCCCGAGAATCTTACGATGTTGCCTCGTTAATTTGTGTCACACCTTTTCTTCTCAGGCATCCTGAGCCTGAGGTATCCCAACACCAATCAGATCTGAATCTAGGCCGATCGATGGTTGGAACATACTTTCAAGAGTTATAACATTGGTCCTCTTATGACACGGTAAGGTGATGTCATGCCTAGCACACCCGACCGGAGGACCTAGTGTTATAGTTTCCTTTTTATCAAGGTTAACCATTCTTCCATGAGGAAATTGAATGACTTTTTTAATAAGTTTTTCCTGATGGATCCTTTGTGTACCCAAGGTCTGACCTATGCTTGAAGACCTTGTCAATGCTATCTCGAAGCATGTCTGTGTTACTTCGATCTTCAATAAGAACATTTGAAGCAAAATGCTATCTTTTCTTTATCAATTATCCAAAACACCGTTGTATGGTATGGTCATCAAATTCCTCTCCCTTACCTAAATGGTTATCTACTCCATATCCTGTCATAGATATCTTGCTCTGCTTGTCCTTGGGAAGGATATGCCCCCGAAATGTGTTTAAACACATTTTTCCTTTCCATTGTTCCGTTTAACCTGATGATCACATTTTCCTTTTCATTGGTTTGTTTGACCTTTCTTGTGATCTATATAAACTAAGCAGTAATAATTCACCGCTTATGTAAACACCTCGGTGTACACCTCTGCTCGGTGAGACCTCGCTTTCTATTGTTGATGACATTCGGTAACCACCGATGGATGAGAACTTTGCCTATTGGTCCGCCTCGCTCAACGAGTAGGAAAAATGGTTCTCTTCGTCCCTCGCCCTTGGTACCGATGTTGTTGTCGACATAACCGTAGATCAATCCTCCTCGACATGCCTTGCTTACATGACTGTGCAAGATGTCAACACATTTCCTACTTTTAACCACATGGTGGGCCCATAACCCACAATTCCACAGGATCGGAACCTGACTCTCCTATACACCCCCTGTTCCCAAAGTTATTCCTCGCGTGTGGTCTCGTATGTAATTCACGAGCCACCTTCCAATGAGATCATCAATTCTGGTATCAGACACAATACTTATTCCCGTTGCTATGAACCCCTATCACGCCTTTGTTTCGTGCAATCGAACGATTGCCTCGCCCGCTTGAAACTTCTATTTTGCACCTTACTTTGCTCTTGATATTTTCTTAAGTTTAAATTGAGAGTTACTTCGCCACCTTCCTCGATGTTATCGACCGGATAGTCGACTTTTGCAGAGGTCTGTTCTCCGGAATATACCCACCCTTTATTCTTTTCGTATAATGGATGGAGTTCCAGAAGAAAGGATGCCGACTTCATCATGATGACCTGGAGTCAAGAAAAAGAGAGAGAAAAAAAAGCATGAACGTAATGGATCGACCTCTTCGAGAAGAGCAACCAAGACCGAGAAGACTCGTTAGAATTCCGTAACCAAATCCCTTCCCCCTTACTTCCCCCTTAAATCTCGAGACGAGATTTCTTGTAGTAGAGGAGAATTGTGACGCCCGGATAATTAGACTATAGTAATTCCCTGCTAATGATGCCACATCACCTCTGTCATCAGAGTTAATCTCGGTTAGCTCAAAACCGATTCAAATTCAAAATCAGGCAAACAATAAAAGTTTTCAAATAATAAAACTAAAATGTTCGAAGTGTGCAAATAAATGCTTAGGTATTTATGGTGAGGGAACCATGCTTTCATAAAAAACCTAAATACATAAAATGAATTAAAATAGAAAAGAGAAATAAATAAACGAAAAGGAAAATACAAAACAGAAAACAAAAAGATAAAAGAAGAGAACCCGCCTGGCCAACTGGGCCAGACGACCCAGCCGGCCCATCTCTTTCTAACCGCCCAGCCCACGCCTCGCCCCTTCCTCTCCTCGTTTCACCTCATCTTTATTTGGCCACTCAAGACATCGCCGCCGATGGACACGCGGCGTCCATCCGCCGCTCCCCGGCGAGGATAAGGCACGCCCCGGCTCTCTCCCCCTCCTAACCCTAGCACCCACTTTCCCCTCTCCTCTCTCCTCGAGCTCGCCCACCCTCCTTCTCTCTTCGCTGAAAGCAACCGAAGCGTGGCCGCCCGTCACATCTCCGGCTGACCTCAGCTGCCACGGAGCCCTTCCGACCCCGCCGATCTGTTCGAATCCTCAGTAGCCGTCCGACCTTCGTCTCTGGTGCCGTTGGATCAAGTCAGGAGCAGACAAAGAACGCCCTATCCCCTTCTCCGGCCATCGCGATGCCGCCGCCTCGATTCGCTACACCGAGTCCTCCTCGAGCACGCTGCCGTCCCCCTACAGCCTCGCCGTGAGCTTCTTCCCCTCCTTCCCCTCCCCATTCGCCCTCGCGCGCCTCCTAGCTACCTCACCCGTTGCTCGGCGTTGCTGCCAAGCGACGAAGCTCGGCGGCCGCGGGCTATGGGCGCCTTCATGAGGCCGAACGCCGCATCGTGGCTCTGGGGTTCCCAGGCCCAACGCTGCTCCCTTGCTCTCGCTAAGCCCGTAGCTCGATCCTCGCCAACGCCTGCGTTCCGGCCGCCCGTCACTTAACGCCGTCGTCGTTGCAACCCGCTTCCGCCGAAGCTAAGGTCGCGATTGGGTGCGCCGCTTCTCCTGCTCAACGAGCCTAGCTTCGCGCCATTTGAGCCATCAGAAGCGCCCGTTTGCCGGAACACCCCTTTACGCGCCGCCACCTTCGCCATCGCCGGGCGTGACGATTCCGCGCCAAGTCCGCAGCTGCTATCGCCACCACTCGACGCGCGACACCGACCGTGTTCGAACGTAATTAGAACGCCGACGTGGCACACCTGGGGCCACTCCCCCGGGTCACTGCCAGCGGGCCTCGCAGGCCCCTGTTGACTAACTTGACTCAGTCAACTTTGCTGACTGGGTGTTCCTTGTCAATGACAGGCGGGCCCCACTCGCTAATTAACTTTAGTGTAATTTAAAATGGTTAATTAACCTAAGCAATATCGACACCGGGGCCCACCCCTTAATTAGCTCTGCTTAATTAAAATGAACTCAATTAGCTCTCTGTTTATGACATGTGGGTCCCATCGACCCACAGTGTCGGGCTTTGACCTGGTCAGGAGTTCATGACCGCCGACGTCACCAAAGACGTCATGTTGACGTCATATTTCTATTTTTGTTAATTTAGATAATTCCAGAATATTGTTTAAACTTTGAAAATTCATAGGAATTAAACCGTAGCTCAGATGAAAATGTTTTCTATATGAAAGTTGCTCAGAAAAATCCAACGAATCCGAATACATGGTCCGTTCATCTGTCACATGCCACTAGCATGCTGAACATGGAACATGTTGGGGAACGTAGCAGAAATTCAAAATTTTCCTACGTGTCACCAAGATCTATCTATGGAGAAACTAGCAACGAGGGAAGGAGAGTGCATCTACATACCCTTGTAGATCACTAAGCGGAAGTGCGTTCATGAGAACAGGGTTGAAGGAGTCGTATTGCCGTGATCCAAATCACCGGAGATCCTAGTGCCGGAGCGGACGGCACCTCCGGCTCAACACACGTGACCCCTAAGGACGCCTCCCACGCCTTGATCCAGCAAGGAGAGAGGAGAGGTTGAGGAAGACTCCATCCAGCAGCAACGGCTGGCGTGGTGGTGGTGGAGGAGCGTGGCAATCTGCAGGCTTCGCCAAGCACCACAGAGGAGGAGGAGGAAGAAGAGACACAGGGCTACACCAAGAGACAGAGATTGAATCGCGTGTATTGGGCAGCCCCTAGGCCTCATATATATAGGGGAAGGGGAGGAGGGTGCGCCCCCTCTAGGGTTCCCACCCCTAGAGGGGCGGCAGCCCCCAAAACCCATCTATGGGTGGCAGCCACAAGGGGGGAGGAGAGGGAGGCGCAGGGAGTATGGGCCTTAGGGCCCATCTGCCCTTAGGGTTTGCCCTTCTCCCTTTCTAGCCGCATGGGCCATGGTGGAGGCGCCTAGCCCACCTAGGGGCTGGTGCCCTCTCATACTTGGCCCATGTATGCCTCTCGAGCATGTGGCCCCACTTGGTGGACCCCGACCCTCCGGTGGTCCCCAGACATTATCGAGCATGTTCAAACTTTTCCCAGTGACCAAAACAGACTTCCCATATATAAATCTTTACCTCCGGACCATTCCGGAACTCCTCGTGACGTCTCGGATCTCATCCGGACTCGAACAACATTCGGTAACCACATACAAACTTCCTTTATAACCCTAGCGCCAATCAACCTTAAGTGTGTAGACCCTACGGGTTCGGGAGACATGCGACATGACCGAGACGTTCTCGGTCAATAACCAACAGCGGGATCTGGATACCCATGTTGGCTCCTACATGTTCCACGATGATCTCATCGGATGAACCACGATGTCAAGGACTCAATCGATCCCGTATACAATTCCCTTTGTCTAGCGCTTAAGATTGTATTGCCCGAGATTCGATCGCCGGTATCCCGATACCTTGTTCAATCTCGCTGTCGGCAAGTCTCTTTACTCGCTCCGTAACACATCATCCCGTGATCAACTCCTTGATCACATTGTGCACATTATGATGATGTCCTACCGAGTGGGCCCGTAGATACCTCTCCGCTTGACGCCGAGTGATTTAATCCCGCCTCGATTCGTGCCAACCCAATGCAGACACTTTCGGAGATACCGTAATGCACCTTTATAGCCACCCAAGCATTGCCAGGACGCTTTGGTACACCCAAAGCATTCCTACGGTATCCGGAGTTGCACAATCTCATGGTCTAAGGAAAAGATACTTGACATTAGAAAAGGTTTGGCATACGAACTACACGACCGTGCTAGGCTTAGGATTGTCTTGTCCATCACATCATTCTCCTAATGATGTGATCCCGTTATCAACGACATCCAATGTCCATGGTCGAAACCGTAACCATCAATTGATCAACGAGCTAGTCAACTAGAGGCTTACTAGGGACATGGTGTTGTCTATGTACCAACAGATTTATTTGAGTTTCCTATCAATACAATTAGAGCATGGATAATAAACGATTATCATTAACTAGGCAATATAATAATAACTACTTTATTATTGACTATATTGAATATTTCCAACAGTCTCACAATTGCACTAGAGTCAATTATCTTGTTCACATCGTCATGTGATTAACGGCGATAGGTCACATCGCCATGTGACCAACATCCAAAGAGTTTACTAGTGTCGTAGAACTAGTTCACATCATCATGTGATTAAGACTCAATGAGTTCTCGTGTTTGATCATGTTTTGCTTGTGAGAGAGGTTTTTAGTCAACGGGTCTCGAACCTTTCAGATCCGTGTGTGCTTTGCAAATTTCTAGGTCATATTGTAAACGCTGCTTCCACGCCTCCACTTGGATCTATTCCAAATGGTTGCTCCACTATACGATCCGGTTTGCTACTCGTAGTCACTTTCGGATAGGTGTTAAAGCTTGCATCGACGTAACCCCTTACGCCGAACTCTTTATTACCTCCATAATCGAGAAACATGTCTTTATTTACTCCAAGGACAATTATTGACCATCGTCCAATGATCCATTCCCGGATCATTCTTGTACCCCTTGATCGACTCATGGCAAGGCACACTTCCCAGTAAGAGACACAAAGATAGCATACTATAGAGCCTATGTCTCGAAGCATAGGGGACGACCTTCGCCCTTTCTCTCTTTTTCTGCCGTGGTCGAAGCTTTTAACTCTTAACTTCATACCTTACAACTCAGGCAAGAACTCCTTCTTTGATCGATCCATCTTGAACACCTTCAAGATCATGTCAAGGTATGTGCTCATTTGAAAGTATTATTAAGCATTTTGATCTATCCTTATAGATCTCGATGCTCAATGTTCAAGTAGCTTAATCCAGGTTTTCTATTGAAAAACATCTTTCAAATAACCCTATATGCTTTCAGAAATTCTACATCATTTCGATCATCAATATGTCAACAACATACACTCATCAGAAATTCTATAGTGCTCCCACTCACTTCTTTGGAAATACAAGTTTCTCATAAACTTTATATAAACCCAAAATCTTTGATCATCTCATCAAAGCGTACATTCCAACTCCGAGATGCTTACTCCAGTTCTTAGAAGGATAGCTGGAGCCAGCATAACTTTTAGCATCCTTAGGATCGACAAAACTTTCGATTGTATCACATACAATCTTTCCTTACAAAGCGGTAAGGAAACTCGTTTTGACATCCATCCGCCTGATTTCATAAATGCAGCTAATGCTAACATGATTCCGACGGACTCTAAGCATCGCTACGGATGAGAAAATCTCATCGTAGTCAACTCCTTGAACTTGTGAAAAAACTCTTTGCCACAAGTCGAAGCTTCACGAGCGGTGACATTTCCGCTCACGTCCGTCTTCCTCTTAAAGATCCATTTATCTCCATGGCTTGCCTATCATCGGGCAAGTCCACCAAAGTCCATGCTTTGTTCTGATACATGGATCCTATCTCGGATTTCATGGCTTCTAACCATTTGTCGGAATCCGCCCACCATCGCTTTCTCCATAGCTCAGAGGGTTCATTGTTGTCTAGCAACACGACCTCCAAGACAGGATTACCGTACCACTCAAGGCAAGACGCTGCCCTTGTCGCCCCACGAGGTTCGGTAGTGACTTGATCCGAAGTTTCATGATCACTATCATAAGCTTCTACTTCAATTGGTGTAGGTGCCACAGGAACAACTTCCTGTGCCCTGCCACACTAGTTGAAGTGATGGTTTAATAACCTCATCAAGTCTCCACTATCCTCCCACTCAACTTTCCGAGACAAACTTTTCCTCGAGAAAGGACCCGATTCAAGAAACAATCCCTATTGCTTTCGGGATCTGAATTAGGAGGTATACCCAACCGCTTTGGGTGTCCTATGAAGATGCATTTTATCCGCTTTGGGTTCGAGCTTATCAACCTGAAACTTTTTCACATAAGCGTCGCAGCCCCAAACCTTTAAGAAATGACAGCTTTAGGTTTCTCTAAACCATAGTTCATACGGTGTCATCTCAACGGAATTACGTGGTGCCCCATTAAAGTGAGTGCGGTTGTCTCTAATGCCTAACCCATGAACGATAGTGGTAATTCGACAAGAGACATCATGGTACGCACCATATCCAATAGGGTGCAACTATGATGTTCGGACACACCATCACACTATGGTGTTCTGTGCGGTATTAATTGTAAAACAATTTCCACGGTGTCTTAATTATGTGCCAAAGCTCGTAACTTCGTGATACTCATCTTTATGATCATATCATAGACATTTTATCCTCTTGTCACGATGATCTTCAACTTCACTCTGAAATTACTTGAACCATTCAATAATTCAGACTTGTGTTTAATCAAGTAAATATACTCAACATCTACTCGAATCATCTGTGAAGTCAGAACATAACGATATTCATTTGCATGCCTCAAAGACTCATTGGACCGCACACATCAAAATGTGTTACTTCCAACAGGTTGCTACCTTGTTCCATCTTACTGAAACAAGGCTTTTCGGTCATCTTGCCCATGTGGTTTGATTTGCATATCTCAAGTGATTCAAAATCAAGTGAGTCCAAACGATCCATCTCGCATGGAGTTTCTTCATGCGTATACACCAATAGACATGGTTTGCATGTCTCAAACTTTTCAAAACGAAAGTGAGTCCAAAGATCCATCAACATGGAGCTTCTTCATGCGTTTTACACCAATATGACTTACATGGCAGTGCCACAAGTAAGTGGTACTATCATTACTATCTTATACCTTTGGCATGAAAATGTGTATCACTACGATCGAGATTCAATAAACCATTCATTTAGGTGCAAGACCATAGAAGGTATTATTCAAATTAACAGAGTAACCATTATTCTCCTTAAATGAATAACCGTATTGCGATAGACATAATCCAATCATATCTATGCTCAGCATCTAAACACCAAATGATAATTATTCTGGTTTAATACTAATCTTGATGGTAGAGGGAGCGTGCGATGTTTGATCACATCAAAAAAATTGGAAACACTTCCAACACATATCGCCGCTCTCCTTTAGCTAGTCTCCGCTTATTCCGTAGCCTTTATTTCGAAAGTTACAAACACTTAGCAACCGAACCGGTATCTAATACCCTGGTGCTACTAGGAGTACTAGTAAAATACACAATAACTTAATGTATATCCAATATACTTCTATCGACCTTTGCCAAATTTCTTCTTATCTACCAAGTATCTAGGGTAATTCTCGCTCCAAAGGGTTGTTCCCTTATTGCGTAAGCACTTAGTCTCGGGTTTGGGTTCAACCTGGGTTTCTTCACCGAGCAAAGAATTGATTTGCTGCTTCATGAAGTGTCCTTCTTGCCTTTGCCCTTCTTGAAATTAGTGGTTTCACCAACCATCAACAATTGATGCTCCTTCTTGATTTTTACTTTCGCGATGTCAAACAACGCGAATACCTCAAGGATCATCATCTCTATCCTTGATATGTTATAGTTCATCACGAAGCTCTAGCAGCTTGGTGGCAATGACTTTGGAGAAACATCACTATCTCATCCGGAAGATCAACTCCCCACTCGATTCAAGTGATTGTTGTACTCGAGACAATCCTGAGCACAAGCTCAACGATTGAGCTTTTCTCCCTTAGTTTGTAGGCTAAGAAAATCGCTTGAGGTCTCATACCTCTTGACGTAAGCACGAGCCTGAAATCCTAATTTCAGCCCTCGAAACATCTCATATGTTCCGCGACATTTCAAAACGTCTTTCGTGGCCTCAACTCTAAACCGCTTAACCGAACTATCACGTAGTTATCAAACGCGTGTATGTCCGATGTTTGCAACATCCACAAACAACGTTTGGGGTTCAAAGACACGAAGCGGTGCATTAAGGACATAAGTCTCATCCGCATAATCGCTACTTTCAACTTTCAACTATATTTTCTCTAGGAACATATCTAAACGGTGGAACTAAAGCGCGAGCTTCGACATAATTTGCAAAAGGTCTTTTGACTATGTTCAAGATAATTAAGTTCATCTTATGAACTCCCACTCAGATAGACCTCCCTCCGGTCATCTAAGTGATTACATGATCCGAGTCAACTAGGCCGTGTCCGATCATCACGTGAGACGGACTAGTCATCATCGGTGAACATCTTTCATGTTGATCGCATTATCTACTATCGACTCATGCTCGACCTTTTCGGTCTCTGTGTTCCGAGGCCATATGTCTGCATATGCTAGGCTCGTCTGGTTAACCCTAAGTGTTTCAAGTGTAAATCTGTCTTACACCCGTTGTATGTGAACGTAAGAATCCATCATCACAATCTCATCATCACGTGGTGCTTAGAAGCGACCTAACTTTAGCAACGGTGCACGTTAGGGGAGAGAACACTTCTTGAAATTGTTAGTAAGGGATCATCTTATTTACTACCGTCGTTCTAAGTAAACAAGATGCATAAACATAATAAACATCACATGCAATTATATAGGAGTGACATGATATGGCCAATATCATATAGCTACATTGATCTCCATCTTCGGGCTCCATGATCATCATCGTCACCGCATGACACCATGATCTCCATCATCATGATCTCCATCATCGTGTCTTCATGAAGTTGTCTCGCCAACTATTACTTCTACTACTATGGCTACGGTTAGCAATAAAGTAAAGTAATTACATGGCGTTGTTTAATGACACGCAGGTCATACAATAAATAAAGACAACTCCTATGGCTCCCGGGGTTGTCATACTCATCGACATGCAAGTCGTGATTCCTATTACAAGAACATGATCAATCTCATACATCACATATCATTCATCACATTCTTCTTGGCCATATCACATCACATAGCATACCCTCGCAAAAACAAGTTAGACGTCCTCTAATTGTTGTTTGCATGTTTTCTGATGGCTGCTATGGGTTTCTAGCAAGAACGCTTTCTTACCTACGCAAAACCACAACGTGATATGCCAATTGCTATTTACCCTTCATAAGGACCCTTTTCATCGAATCCGTTCACTAAAGTGGAGAGAGACCGGCACCCGCTAGCCACCTTATGCACCAAGTGCATGTCGATCTGTGGAACCTGTCTCACGTGAAGAGTACGTAAGGTCGGTCCGGGCGCTTCATCCCACAATACCGTCGAAACAAGATTGGACTAGTAACGGTAAGCATATTGAACAACATCAACGCCCACAACTACTTTGTGTTCTACTCGTGCAAAGAATCTACGCAATAGACCTAGCTCATGATGCCTTTGTTGGGGAACGTGGCGAAATTCAAAATTTTCCCACGTGTCACCAAGATCTATCTATGGAGAAACTAGCAACGAGGGAAGGAGAGTGCATCTACATACCCTTGTAGATCGCTAAGCGGAAGCGTTCATGAGAACAGGGGTTGAAGGAGTCGCATTGCCGTGATCCAAATCACCGGAGATCCTAGTGCCGAACGGACGGCACCTCCGCTGCTCAACACACGTGACAACTCCGGTGACGCCTCCCACGCCTTGATCCAGCAAGGAGAGAGGGAGAGGTTGCGGAAGACTCCATCCAAAGCAGCGGCACAACGGCAGTGGTGGTGGTGGAGGAGCGTGGCAATCTCGCAGGGCTTCGCCAAGCACCACAGAGAGGAGGAGGAGGAAGAGACGCAGGGCTGCACCAAGAGACGTAGATTGAATCGCTGTAGGCTGGGCAGCCCCTGTGCCTCATATATAGGGGAAGGGGAGGAGGTGCGCCCCTCTAGGGTTCCCACCCCTAGAGGGCGTGCAGCCCCAAAACCCATCTATGGGTGGCGGCCACAAGGGGAGGAGAGGGAGGCTAGGGAGTATGGGCCTTAGGGCCCATCTCGCCTTAGGGTTTGCCCTTCTCCCTTCTAGCCGCATGGGCCATGGTGGAGGCGCCTAGCCCACCTAGGGGCTGGTGCCCTCTCATACTTGGCCCATGTATGCCTCTGGAGCATGTGGCCCCACTTGGTGGACCCCCGGGACCCTCCCGGTGGTCCCGGTACATTACCGATATTGCCCAAAACTTTTCCGGTGACCAAAACAGGACTTCCCATATATAAATCTTTACCTCACGGACCATTCGGAACTCCTCGTGACGCCCCGGGATCTCATCCGGACTCGAACAACATTCGGTAACCACATACAAACTTCCTTTATAACCCTAAGCGCCACCGAACCTTAAGTGTGTAGACCCTACGGGTTGGAGACATGCGAACATGACCGAGACGTTCTCCGGTCAATAACCAACAGCGGGATCTGGATACCCATGTTGGCTCCCACATGTTCCACGATGATCTCATCTGATGAACCACGATGTCAAGGACTCAATCGATCCCGTATACAATTCCCTTTGTCTAACGGTGTTGTACTTGCCCGAGATTCGATCGTCGGTATCCCGATACCTTGTTCAATCTCGTCAGCTGCAAGTCTCTTTACTCATTCAGTAACACATCATCCCGTGATCAACTCCCTTGATCACATTGTGCACATTATGATGATGTCCTACCGAGTGGGCCCAGAGATACCTCTCCGCCACGCCGGAGTGACAAATCCCAGTCTCGATTCGTACAACCCAATGCGGACACTTTCGGAGATACCTTAATGCACCTTTATAGCCACCCAGATTCGTTGCCAGGACGTTTGGTACACCCAAAGCATTCCTACCAGATCCTGGAGTTGCACAATCTCATGGTCTAAGGAAAAGATACTTGACATTAGAAAAGCTTTGGCATACCTGAACTACACAACTGTGCTAGGCTTAGGATTGTCTTGTCCATCACATCATTCTCCTAATGATGTGATCCCGTTATCAACGACATCCAATGTCCATGGTCGTGAAACCGTCAGAACCATCTATTGATCAACGAGCTAGTCAACTAGAGGCTTACTAGGGACATGGTGTTGTCTATGTACCCACACATGTATTTGAGTTTCCTATCAATACAATTATAGCATGGATAATAAACGATTATCATGAACAAGGAAATATAATAATAACTAATTTATTATTGCCTCTAGGGCATATTTCCAACAGAACATTTACCCTCAGGTCATCTGTCTGACACAGGTCCAGAACCGGGAATATATTCCCGGTTGAATTCCCCCTTCACCTTTTTCGTGTAGCCTTACGTTAGGTCACATCCGGCATAGCATATTGCCACGTTATGCTTTGTGATGCTATGTTTGCTTTATAATTACTGCTTTCTTCCTGCTCTTCTCTCCAATAGACGCAAGGACCGATGTTGCCTTTGTGGATCGACTCACGCTCGGCGACGACCCCTCCTTGCTAGAGCAACCGTGCAAGCCCCCTTGATCACCGTGATATCGCCTATTCTTCTCTATACCGCTTGCATTAGAGTAGTGTAGCATGTTACCGATTTGAATTAATCCTATCCCGATGCAGAGCCTACCCTTGCTACTATTGTTGTTACCTTTACCTGCAATCCTACATGCTTAGTATAGGATGCTAGTATCCCATCCGTGGCCCTACATTCTTGTCCGTCAGCGCACATATTATCGGGCCGTGATCACTCGGGAGGTGATCACGGGTATATACTATATACTTTATACATGATACATGTGGTGACTAAAGTCGGGTCGGCTCATGGAGCACCCGCAGTGATTCACTTTCTGATTGGGGGATGAAAGGACCTTTGTCCCAATGGCCCTCTCGTGTGGATCTTTGTGGCGGGCAACAGGCGTGTTGAGACCGCCTAGGTGAGAGGTGGGCCTGGCCTCGGTCGGTGTCCGTAGCTACATCATTAACACGCTTAATCGAGATCTTGGTATTTGATCCGAAGTCCGCCATTTGGTCTATACGCACCTAACCAGCTACGCTGAACAGCTTATGGGCACTACGGCGTCGTGGTATCACCGAAGCCTTCGTGGACGTCGTTGACGGAAGCTACAAGGCCACGATTGGATCGAACGCTCGCTAGGCTAGGTCTGCTCGCTCGGCCACAGACGCATAACGTGTAGGTGTGCTAAGGGCGATGGGCCCAGCACTGCGGGCGCTTTAGGTTTAGACCGGCGTGCTGACTTTTCTGTTGGCCTAGGTGGGGCCGCGACGTGTTGATCTTCCGCGGCCGGGCATGACCCAGAAAAGTGTGTCCGACCAAATGGGATCGAGCGTGTTGGGTTATGTGGTGCACCCCTGCAGGGAAGTTAATCTATTCGAATAGCTGTGATCTTCGTAACAGGACGACTTGGAGTTGTACCTTGACCTTATGACAACTAGAACCGGATACTTAATAAAACACACCCTTCCAAGTGCGGATACAACCCGGTGATCGGCTCTCTAACAAAGGCGACGAGGAGGGATTGCCGGGTAGGATTATGCTATGCGATGCTACTTGGAGGACTTTGGTCTACTCTCTTCTACATGCTGCAAGACGGAGGCTGCCAGAAGCGTAGTCTTCGATAAGACTAGCTATACCCCCCTTATTCTGGCATTCTGCAGCTTCACCCACCGATATTGCCTCTTTACACATATACCCATGCATATGTAGTGTAGCTCCTTGTTTAAGTAGTACTTTGGATGAGTACTCACGGTTGCTTTTCTCCCCCTTTTCCCCCTTCCCTTCTACACGGTTGTCGCAACCAGATGTCGGAGCCAGTGAGCCGACGCCACCGCTGATTTAATTCCTACTACAATCGAGGAGCCTACTACTACGTGCAGCCTCAAGTAATCCATTTACTCAGGAGTAGTTAGGAGGATCCCAGTGTGAGGCATGCGCCTTTCTTCGTCTGCATCCTAGTTTGTGCTAGCCTTCTTAAGGCAAACTTGTTTAACTTATGTCCGTACTCAGATATTGTTGCTTATACCGAGTCGTCTATGATCGAAAGCACTTGTATTCGAGCCCTCAAGGCCACCGGGCTTGTATTATGATGCTTGTATGACTTATTTATGTTTTAGAGTTGTGTTGTGATATCTTCCCGTGAGTCCTCGATCTTGATCGCATAATGCTATGCGCATGATTAGTGTACGATTGAATCGGGGGCGTCACATCGGCATTGAAAGTGATCGCCGTGTCGTTCCAAGGATTTACTGTTGTCACCTGGCAGACTTCGGCGAGGTCGCGGAGCGCTCTTTTGCGCCGATTATTTGATGAAAAGGTCTTGAAGACCTTGAATACCTTGAGATCATTGTCCTCCGAACAGTAGTTCTCTGAGGTGTTGTTGGTGAGGATACCCTCGCCGCTCTTGGCCACTTGTCGGAGTATCCAACATGCTCGAAGGCTATGCGTTGGCTCGTTGTTCGGCGTCATGTGAATTTACAGGGCTTGTCTAGCCATTCCTCGAGGACAGTTCTATGCCCCGTAACGGGTTTGATTTTCTTGTCCACGGGATGATGATTAGGTGCTCCGCGGGGGTGCATCCTCTTTGACCGTCCGGGAGATGGCCTAAAGGCCTGTGGTTCCTAGCGGGTTGTCTGGGTTTTCCAGGCGCTTTCCATTGCGCAGTACTTCTATACTATGTGTGCCAAATCGGCAAAGTGCAGTACGTGACGACGGTTGAGGGCATTAAGGATTCCCTCATCCATGCAATTGGTGCAAAACACCGAGATCGCGTCATCATCACAACAATCCTTGATCTTGTTTTTGACAAGTAGGAATCTAGCCCAAAAGTGGTGGACTATTTCACGAGCTTTGCCAGCTTTATACATTAAGTCGCATATGTCCCGGAGGACCGGAGTTGCTTGGGAATATTTCTTGTGGTGGGTGGGTAGGATCAAATCCAACCCCGACTCCACCGAGAAGTCCGGATTCAAGAATTTCGGAGGTACATGCACAGGCCCGAAGCATCCAAAGGTCGCTTTCTAGGCTCGACGCGATTCCATGTTTGAGGACAATAAGTGTCTTCGGAAGACGGAGTCCGGTTCTCCAAGCTCTAAACCCGAACATACTTTGTTCTCAACGAGGGAGAAGAGTCATTGTCGGCTTTGTTCCTCCATGATTGCCACATGATGAGTGATCGGCGAGATCTCGATTTCTCTCCGATCGTGTTTAAGCTCAATCCGATCATAGTCGGTCCACGACCCCAAAGGCGGTGATGCGATCTAGCAGTTCGTTTAAGGCCGATACATCTGCGGGATCCATCTTGTCGGAGTATTCAGGGCCGACGCGGAGGCAATTTTTGGCGACGAGTTGGGCTGCTTCTGGCTTAATGGTCGGGCGAGCGCCCATGATGAAGCTACCAAGCCATAGGGTTTGCCCTAAAGCTAGGTCTCCTCCGGAAGTGATGTTGTCCTTGATGATAAGGCGAGCCATCAATCCTTCACGTCGACGGCACAGAGGAACTCTCAATGAAAGCACCAATGTCGGTGTGTCAAAACCGTGGATCTCGGGTAGGGGGTCCCGAACTGCGCCTAAGGATCGAAGGTAACAGGAGGCAGGGGACACGATGTTTACCCAGGTTCGGGCCCTCTTAATGGAGGTAATACCCTACTTCCTGCTTGATTGACTTTGATGAGTATAGGGATTACAAGAGTTGATCTACCCCGAGATCGTAATGGCCTAACCCTAGATGTCTAGCCTGTATGATTGTGATTGCCCCTACGGACTAAACCCTCTGGTTTATATAGACACCGGAGGAGGCTAGAGTTATACAAAGTTGGTTAATAGAGGAAGGAAACTACACATCCAGATGCCAAGCTTGTCGTCCACGCAAAGGGTCCGGACACGGGAGAAGGCCTTCGGTTCTATATCTTCACGACCCGTCAGTCCGGCCCATGTCACATAGGTCGGCTCTCCGAGGACCCCATAATCCAGGACTCCCTCAAGGTTCGCGCCGCCACGTCGCCATGCCGCTTGCGCCGCATCCCGGTTGTCTGCAAGGCCGCTGTTAAACCTCCTCCCGCTAGCCCCTAACCCCGATGAGGACCCAACCTCGTGGCCGTGCTTCCCTGGCTTGCCAGGATCCACTTCCATGGGATTGTTGTGTCAATGGGTCGTAGAGCGGTGGGGTGGCGGATAGGCCTAGTTCTCGGCTGGACTGGGACATGAAGAGGAAGAGGGCTGGTCAAAGGGGAGCAAGTGGACTGGCCGAGCCCCCACCGCACATGTGGCATTAAAAAGAACGCGCCGGACGAGTTTCTATGGCTGATGTGCGGGCCCCAACACAAGTGTGGGCTTAAAAATGGCGAGAGGGTGGTGGTTGGGTGGCCGACACGCGGGTCCGAGGCGGACACCATGGACGCATGGCGCATACGTATCGTGTTCGTGTGGACGCAAATCGGACCCAAATTTAAGACAAAAATACGTCTAGACGAACACCAAGCAGACATAATTTGTGTTTGCTTCCACACGTTAGGCGTGTTTTTGGCCTCAAGGACCCAAACGGACCAAACCAGATGAAAATGGATGTATGTGTTGAAGTTGGCCTAAGCAGTGGTCCGTCATTGCCCTGGCAATCCCTCTATGCCCTGCCCGGCATGAACTAGGGTGGCATATGGATATATATGTCCCATGAGAAAAAGTAATTTGAGGCGTCTGCACTGATTTTCTCTCTCCAATACAAGCTACCACTAGTGGGCTTCATCAAGAAATAGAAAATAAAGACTTAGTCAAGGTTTACGAGTCGATGAGTCGTTCCAAGGTAGAGACTCATAGACTAATCGAGACTAGTCTAGACTAGTGCTAGACTAGTCGACATAATACTGTAGTACTCAGCTACTAATACCTAGTGGTAGTATGTAGTACTCTCTCCGTCCGAAAATACTTGTCATCAAAATGAATAAAAGGAGATGTATCTAGAATATATACATCTCATTTTTTTATTTTTGATTAAATGTATTTTCGGACGGAGGGAGTATATACTAACAATACAATAGGCAATAAAACCAGCCACTGTCTAAATAATTGAGCTATGCAGTGTTCTGGGCCCAAGTGGGTATGCAATAGGACCAGCCACTGTCTAAATACCAGCCCAGCACCACATAGCACACCCCAGCTGGCCCATTTGGGCCCAAATGGCCAGCCTACTTAACCCCCAGCCACTGGAAGCCTAGCTCCCGACCTCTACAATCGCCGCCGCCAGCGCCATCACACACGGGAGCACGCGCGCACGCGACCCGCGCCTCCTACCACCTTCCGCCGGTCCCGGCCGCTGCCACCGGCGAGCCCGGCCACCACCGCCATGCTTCCTCCTTTCCTCTCCTCTCTCTCTCTTCTTTCTCTCTCGTCTCAAGGCCGCACGCCCCTACGGGTCACGGCCATGGCCGCCGCCTGAGCATGAGCTCCGGCCGGCCGCCGCACCTGGCTGCGTCATCCACCGTCCCGACTGTGGGTGGCGGCGGCGGTGGCAGGGCGGTGGGTGCTGACGGCGCCTCGTCCCAGCTGAGGCAGCTCTCTTTTTTGTGTATATGTCGACTAGTCCATTCACGGCTCCACTCGTATTTGCAGTCTACACGAGAAAATGAGTCGACATCCACTCCGTGACTCGTAGACTAGTCGAGCGACTAGTCTAGACTAGTCGTTCGACTCGTAATCGCTGGAGTCAGTATACATGCATTTCTACTCTTCATTCTAACTTTTTCAGCTTTTTACATCGGGCCACACTTTCTCTTCAAGCACCCGCCTTCTGCAGAAAATCCCGCTTCCCTATCTAAACCTATTTTTTCTGACATTCAATCCTACATGGCATGCGAGGCATCAACAAAATCACTGACATGCACCCACCCACCAACCCTCTTTTCGGTCTGGCTCTTCAGCCCATCTCCGCTTCGCCTCGCATGACAAATAGCAAGCGGGGTTACATCGACCATAATACACTAGGGTTTTACTTATAACTTGATCTCAATACCTAGGGTTGTAAATGTTGTAAATGACACAATAAACGGATCCGCAAGGCCCGTTTAGTTGGCTTGATGTTTATTCTTTCGGAAAAAACCTTTCTTTAATTGTTAGACCGATAGTGGATTTTTTTGAGGAAAACACCTTTTTGAACTTGTCGACCGATAAGTGAATGAACTTACACAGCACGCCGTGTACATCCTTATCCCTCAGCTCGATTTTACAGCCTACAGGAACACATGACTCAGCCTATCTTATGATAAATTTTTTTTTTTTGAAAACGGAGACAAAAGATTTGCCTCATCGATTAATTAAGAAGAGAATTGCTCAGTTAATTAACAAGAAAACCGGGCGAAAACCGATACATATAAACCATTTGTGGATCACTCGCAAAGAAAGAAACTCCATGACTCCACGGTCAACCCGACAACGCAACAACCACAACCCTCGCACTTCTATGTCGAAAAGAAACCCCCAACAAAACCAAGGTTAAAGACAACAGACACCACCAAATCCACGAAGACAAGCCAGTCCGTGGTCGAAGAGACCAAGAATTATCCATTAAGCAGCCACAGATGCCTTATAAAGGGCGCCACTTCTCTTGCCTATCCTCCTGAGAGCCTTCTTCACCTTCTTGATTTTGACCAGAGGAGCCTTCTTCTCTGGCGCCACATGGCAGATGCGAACCATGATACAATCTTATCTTATGATACAAGAAACAATTGAGTAAAACAACCGATACTTCATTTACCTACTAGGTACAACCAGGATTGAGATCTGGGGTTCTAATTGGAGTTAACTTAGAAGAGCACAACCTGCCACCAGTTTCTTCATGCACGCAAGCTGGAAGAAGGTACTAGCAAGTAGTAGCAACATATGTAGTACTACTACAGTTAGGTGTCTACTAGGTACTCCCTCCGTCCAAAAATACTTGTCATCAAAATGGATAAATACATCCCTTTTTATCCATTTTGATGACAAGTATTTCCGGACGGGAGTAACAGCAACCAGCACCTTCACATAAGCATCATGCCCATACATTAACCACGGCTGAAACCATAACTCAACACTCAATCTACAATAAGCTTATATGTTTCTACAGACATTCCATATCAGTACGATACTGACTCCTTTACATCACGGTGGGAAGATGACATAACCACGGCCATTGATATCAGGTCCTTTTTTCTCTTCGAGAATTACTGGGCTCGAATTTCCGTTGCTGCCACTTGCCATGTTTATCCTTTGTATTCACCACGGCTTGTCGTTGTTCACGGCTAGCTATCATCCATCTCCTGCGAACTTGATACCACTCCCGAGGAAAGGACATCAATCTCAGTAGCAGCCACCCATAAACTGTATTCTTTGCCTCGAATGGCTTCTCAAGAGTTTCAGATGTTGCCTTTGATCTTTTTGGTCGCTGGCATCTCCAAGCATCTTTTCTTTCGGTATCAGTGTTGATGGCACAATTTGCATGATGCTGAAACAATTGAACCAGGTATAAAATTAAAATCACTAAGGGCTCCGTTTAATAATAAAGAAGAGAGGCCACTCATTTTCTTGTACTTGTCCAAAGCTTGAATGACATCACTGATTTTGCTACGCATGGCTTCAACGGATGCTGATGGATCACTCGGTGATCCGTAGAGCCAAGTCGAAATCTTCCAAAGCTCTAGGAAACAACAGACATTATGATCTGATATAAATGTAAGTTTATTTCAAATGCCTGGTTTCCTCATCTATATACCTTCGGCAAAAATCTACAGCCTTCGATGCAGCTTCACCTTGACCATTATAGGAAGCATATTTTACCATCTGCATCACGATTTTCTTTGGATTCAGTCACACTGAGAATTCATAACATGAATTTAAATAATTGCTCAAGAATGCTGACGGTTCATAATTTGAAATCAAGCAATTGCTTTATAAACACGCTAGCACGGCTGCCTAAATAGTTTGGACAAATAAATGAAGAATCTGAAGCTTGTCAAAGTTGTGTGTGTGGTCCAAAGAAACAGAAATAGAAACTTGACAACAAAGGGTTTATAGCAAAGAGATAAGGATACACTCGTAACATGAAGCCCTAGACTATATCTGTGGGATACAATAACAGAACTTACTGGTCTGATACTGGAACGCAGAGATGATACTGGAGAAAACTGAAGTAATAGTCTGTATGTGTTGTCAGTTGACCTCTCAATTTCCAAGCATTGATCTGCAATTGACCATACAGATGTGAATGTCCTGGTCATGACAGCCAATTTGCAAGAACATATATCTGCAGAGCTAATAATGCTATCACATGGGCTGCACTTGCTTAAGATTTTCACCAAGAAAGTTACAGATATACAAACGAAGAGTGAAATCACATAAAATTTACAAGCATATTATACTTGACATGGGCAAGCATTTAGAGTAATGCTGCAGATATTCACAGATGATGCTAAGAAATTAATTGTAGATCAACAGTCTAAACAAGCACTTGGTGAATGTTGGCTGCACATCTAGTATGTTATAACCAAGACAAATAAAGAGCATATATCAAGAAGTCAGGCTTATTAGTTACCAAGTTCTTGAAGCCAGTCTAGAGTCCGCAGCACTTGCACCACACACTGCTTTGCACTCAACTTGGCAACAGGCATCCTACAGAAGCAGCAGCATAAATGAAATAGATATCATTGCAAAAAATCAAATACTGGAACAGTAATTAGCTATGTGTGAATTACCGCTTAGAGCACTTGTCCGCTGGATTATCCATGTCTGCCCCTGCAAAAGTTTGGACAACGAAACAGTTAGATAAAAAGGACGGCGAAAGAAACATGTATCACTTGTCAATTGAGCAATTTTATTGCCCCGTCAGCAGATAATGGATCAAAAAAATTGGAGGATACATCATTACATCATTGGATTGCTCTCATTTCTTCTAACGAATTATACCAGTGTGCCATAAACAGCATGCATAGCAAGGCCATCCTGCAGTGGTAATATGGTGTCTGAGGATGTGCGCAGGTTGGTCAAGCACACATGGCCGAAAGGACAAGCAACATGAGATGAAAAGACACTGGCCCTAGCAGATTACTGTTATTAGTGGATTTTCATGATAGTTGTGGTATTTCATGCTGCATAAGCCACTTGAGGTTGTCTATATCCGTTGATGCTTTAATTCGGTTCATGGAACAGATTTGAATTAGCAGCAACAAATCATTATTTTTCCTGTTTGGTTGGAGGAACGGATGTGTCAGTTCATCATGCACAGCCTCGGTTATCATAAGCACTAAGTGCTGAACAAGTTAACTAGGTATGGGATCATCCCACAAAAAACAAAAAATGGCCTCATGATACACCTCAACTATCTTTGACAATATCAACAGCTATTTTATCTTGCATACTTGCATCTGACCACAATATGAAACTTGAGGTTACAGAATATATGATGTGTGTTCATGAACCCCGTGTTGCCTGCCTGTATAAGTGAGGTCTCCATACACAGGGTCCATGCTGGTAGCACATTTAGTAAGTATGGGCTGCAGCTTCATGTGTGTTTCTAACGTGCATTAACATGTACGAATCAAAACATTGGAAAACAAAGTTAGATTGTAAGATTAATGAAACCAGCTAAGCGTTAATGGCCACGTAACAGTCCAATGTCCATAGTGTCAATACTGAAACGTTGTCCTAAGCACATATAACCAACAGACAACAAAGAATTCAAAAGCTAAGACTGCAAGTTAAATCACATGGGCATAAAGATGGAAGAATCACCTGGGGTCATGTTGAGGTACTTGGGGAAGTCGCATGAAGAGTACATTGCAATGTGGTACTTGTACCGTCCAAGAGAGAACTGGGCCATTGCTTCCGCAGCTGCCCTTTCCATGTCAACTGCGATGGCCCAGGCAGTCTCGTCGTCAGCATTCACCTTAGCCACCATGTAGAAAAGATCGTCATCACGCCTGCTCGGCAGCGGGGTATAGAAAATAAGTTTCTTCAAGTCCAGTTTTTGGGTCTCATCACACCACAGCCCAGGCAATACAGCAGAAAAACTTTGGTCAACTGAGATGTTAGCAACATCGACCATGGAGCGGATCTCCCACTTGTCCCAGGAGATCTTCCTCTCCCACAGAGTGGCTCTCCAACCTATACCGCTGGTCCTGACAACAGGGTCATCAAATTCTACCTCGATGAATTTGATGAGATCGCCGGAGCAGGCAACATTGCAATAATACTGAGGGGCGAGCTCAGGGTGGCCATCCTCGTCGAGAAAGCTAACTCTTGATTCGGGGAACGGGATAAATTTGATGACAGGATTCCCGTCCAACAGGTTGCAAAGAAGGACGATACCACTCATGAGATTAACCCAGCCCAGTGAGCCTGCAACAGCGAACTGCCGTGACAAGCCATGACGACAACACATGAGCCTGTCAGACTTGGATAAGTGCCGCAACGACAGCCTGTGGCTGCTCCACGCCCGAGTTTCAGACGAGAAGACGTGCGCATGGAACCACCAATCAGAATCTTTGCCAAGACAATGTTGGTCGATGTAGGTCACGGCGTAGTGCTCGCCGTCGGCGCAGGGCAAGAGGCCGAACCCCGTTCTCCTGAAGACCGTGGAGCTGGGGTCCCGGTCCCGGTCCGGGAGCGGTTGCAGCGACTGCTTCCCTGCGGGGGCGGCTCTGTAGACGAAGTGGTGGATGGAGCCCCTGAATGAGAGGCAGAAGACGACGAAGGCGGCCGCGGCGCAGACGAGGGAGGGCGGCTCCATCTCGTGGAAGACGGAGGGGTCGAGGCCGGGGCAGTTGAAGGTGAAGTAGGAGACGCCGGGCGGGTCGACGAGCCAGAAGGACACCTCCACGGCTTGGCCCTCGCCGGTCCGGCACTTGGCGGTGGTCTCGTTCCGGCGCTCCGAGAAACGCGGCTCCTCGCAGAGGAAGACCCAGTCGGGGAATCCGGAGGCGGAGTCGGCGGCTTTTGAGCCCATCAGGGTGGAGGGCTGGAAGGAAAGAGCGGGGAGCGCCATGGATCTTGATACCGAGGTCGGACGCAACAGGCTCTAGGGCAACAAATTTGGGGAATCAGGTTGCCCGCCGAACACGGGATTGGTGGAATCCGGGGAAAGGTTGGTGGTGGTGCTACTTCAGGTGCGGAGGCGACTCGACGGGAGGTGCATTCGTCGGCGTGAATCGCCGGCGCCGGCGCCGTCGCCGCGGGGAGCGAGCTTGGGGGATTTTCCTTTTAGGATAGGAGTATTGATTGAGATCGAGGACGGGGAACCCCCACTCCCTTTTATCTGGCTATCATACATTAAGACCCGTCAAAACTTGTTAAAATTCCAGTTTAGTCCAAAACCAAAACGGACTCCACTACGGCGCGGATCAAGCGAGCGCACGGCCGCTCACACAAATCCGACGGCTATTACTCCATCGCGCTGGATGATTGTAGGGAGAACGTTCGCTCCTTAAAATTGCCGTTGACCAAAGCCTTTTTTCTTCGAAAACACTAACGCCTACACGTGTGGGCATTTGCATCTTGCCCACACGCGTGGATCCGCGTCCGTTTGTGAACGCACGCATCTTGGCATGTTTCTAGTGCCACGTGGGGTAAATTTGGTGTGTGGTCATTCACCCGGCCGCCCACATGCCTGCTTTCATCACACGGGAGGGTGGTGTGTGGGCTGCTCAAAGATTCACCCACACGCCACTTTTCACTCACGCATAAAGGGCTGGTGTATGGGCATTTGTCATCTCGCCCACACGCCCGTCTCATCTCCCACACCCAAGTCGTCATTTGCCATGTGTTTTGCAGTGTACATGGCAACTGCCCTAGTGTGCTTTTATAAGCAGGTGGCAACTCTCTTTTTTTTACCCGAACATGTCAGTTGCCATGTATTTTGCAGGGTACACGGCAACTGCCCTAGTATGCTTGTAAGCAGATGGCAACTCTTTTTTTTTACCCGAACATATTGTTTTGCCATGTCTTTTGTGGCGCTTCACAGACCTTTGCCTAGTGTTAGTAGGTGGCAACTCCTAAGGTTTTCAAATCATGGCAACTGTAGTAAACCAGAAGCATACATGGCAACTGCCTAGTGTTAGTAGGTGGCAAACCCCTAAAGTTTTTAAATCATGGCAACTATAGTAAACTGCACCATACATGGTAATGTACCGCAAATTGCCCAAAAATGGCATCTCGAACTTTTGACATGAGATGGCAATTGCTGATTGAACAACCATGGCAGCTGCAGTTAAAACGAACATGGACGAGGGTGCAGACCATGGCAATCATGGTAGCCATGGGTATCACATGGGGCATGCAGACCACGAGGTACGAGGCTCGATGACGCATGCAGGGCGTTATCTATTTCGCCCACACGCATGCGTGTGAGAGGGATCAGGAGGAAAAAAAGGTGTGTGGGCATTACTTGTTTTGCCCACACATAGGTGTGTAGGCTGTTCCTCTTATACACCACACAAAATGTATGGGCAGATCTCCTAACACCCACACATGTGGCACTTATCGACGTCCTTTTTCTTTTGACGAAAAAAAACTTTATTGAATTAAAGAAAAAATAACTTTATTAGACATTGGGGCACGGCAACATCGAGGAGGGGCACGATGTCATTCAGAGCTTTCTCCGTGAGTTGTATATAAAATCTAGTTACCATCGCATACTCATGAGTGACCACATTTGCTTCCTCGTTACAATGTTCCAAACTAGTGAGAGAGAAGTCACAAGTCATATAATAATAATTATCAAAAACAGTTGCCGCCACTCTCGCATATACCTCTTCATTCTTTATTATGTCAATGCTCTTTAAATTATCCAAGTTGGTAAACAGTCGATTGCATCCAACCCTTTGCACGAGAGATAATTCAAATCTTAAAGCCAAAGCCTTCATTATCTAAACATCTGCACACTAATCAATTCTCATATTGAAAGTAACTTTATCATCTCCTAAAATTGCACGAGTCGTGCCCATTTAGCAAATCTTGATCCAAGGAAGTATCAACATTCAAATTTACGAAACCCATAGGGGGTCTAATCCAGCCCCCTCTTTTCGTTCTAGTATTTGGAGAGGAAACAATGACATAAACAACCTTGTGAGATAGAATCTCGTATTAATCGATTGGAAAAGCGTGTCGCAGGACCCGGTGCAGCGTGTGACACAGTGGCGGAGGCTCAAAGTGGTAGCGACAAGCCTGCTTTGAGTGAGGTGGTGGCTAAGAGCAATCATCGAACCTTTGGACTGAAGCCACCTTTCTCCATGACCATGGTGTGCGTGATACATCCATTTTGCATCATGTTTTCCCTACCGTTATTTATAATGTATTGAGTTGTTATTTCACTTCATGACGCCATTCTAATATCTTTTCTCTCTTATTTTGCAAGTTTCACATGAAGAGGGGGATTGCTTGCATACTGGAATTACGGACTGAAAAAGCTACAACAGAGATGGATATTCTCCAGAGCTCCAAATGTCCTGAAAATTTATGGAGAATTATTTTGGAATTAATAAAAAAATATTTGCAAAAGAAATACCAGGAGGGGACCCACCAGAGAGTCACGAGCTCAGGGGCACCCCCCTAAGGCGCGTCGGGTGAGCTCGTGACTCCACCAGCAGGCCTCTAGGGCCCATCTTCTCCTATATGATGCTATTTTGCCTAGAAAAAAAATCATAAGAAGACTTTTCGACGCCCGCTTCGGCCCTCGAGGCTGTAAACCCGGCAGGAGCACTTTTGCTCTCCATTGAGCGATTCAGCATGGGGATACTTCCCTCTGGGAGGGGGAAATCGAAGCTATCGACATCACCAACGATCCTCTCACCATGGGAGAACCAATCTTCATCAACATCTTCACCAGCACCATCTCATCTCAAACCCTAGTTCATCTCTTGTATTTAATCTTTGTCCAAAAACCTCATATTGGTACCTGTGGGTTGCTAGTACTGTTGATAACATCTTGTAGTTGATGCTATACCTTGGCATGTCTCGTATGGCCAAAAAGCGCCAGGTTGAAAACGCAGGCTCGAGCCCGCCCAACACCATCGGCCTGCTAAATCAGGCCCAAGCCCGGCCCGATCTGGAAAAGTTCGACACGGCCCGGCCGGACTACGGCTAAAATCTTGTTTTTGCAAGCGAGCCCGACCCGATCGCCTTGGCCAGATCAATTTTAGGCCCGAACCGGCCCGATGACACACTGGCTCGGACCACCCAAGATTTTTGGTCGGTCGTGTCAGCCGTCATCCGTGGGCTGCCCATGGGTAGGTATAGTTGATGCTAGTTGGTTTATTTGTTGGAAGATTACGTGTCCAAATGCTTAAGCATATTCAATACACCTCTGGTCTTGAACATGAATATGATGAGTAGTTACTTTTGTTCTTGAGGACATGGGAGAAGTCTTGTTATAAGTAATCATGTGAAGTTGGTATTCGTTCGATATTTTGATGATATGTATGTTGTTCATAATTTAGTGGTGTCATATGAACGTCGACTACATGACACTTCACCATGCTTGGGCCTAAGGGAATGCATTGGGGAGTAATAAGTAGATGATAGGTTGCGAGAGTGACAGAAGTTTAAACCTAGTTTATGTGTTATTCCGTAAGGGCTGATTTGTATCCATATGTTTCATGCTATGGTTAGATTTATCTTAATTATTCTTTCATAGTTGCAGATGCTTGCGAGAGGGGGTAATCATAAGAGGATTGCTTGTTCAAGTAAGAACAACACCATAGCACCGGTCCACCCACATACCAAATTATCAAAGTAACAAACGTGAATCAACTAAACATGATGAACGTGACTAGGCAAGAATTCCCATGTGTCCTCGAGAACGCTTTGTTTAGTATAAGAGAACTTTCCGATTTGTCCTTTGCTATAAAAAGGATTGGGCCACCTTGCTGCAGCTTGGTTACTATTGCTACTTGTTACTTGTTATGAATTATCTTGTTACAAAACTACCAGTCACCACTACTTTCAATACTTGCAGAGAATACCTTGCTGGAAACCACTTATCGTTTCCTTCTGCTCCTAGTTGGTTTTGACACTCTTACTTATCGATGTCGGGAAACATAGTAGAAAAAAAATTGCACCTACGATCACCCAAGATCAATATGAAGTTGCATAACGGGTTAGGATCACGATCGTTACCATCACCGAGTTGCGGCGGAATAAGGATGTGTCGGTGTAGATCGTACTTAGAGTCCCTCGAACCGTCGATGAACGAACCCTCGTACCACCCACGAACAATCCCTCGAACCGAAGACCGAAAGCACGACCTCTCTACTTGGTTGCAAGCGCAGAACCTTCATGATCCGACAGTAGCCGACATCCAGAGCTAATCGTCGCCGGATAATTAGAGGGAGGAGATTAGAACCACCTAGGTCTTATAATTATGAGGACAATAGGATTAGCCTAGCTCTAATTAGTCAACTAGGACCAATTAGAACTAGAACTAGAAGAACTAGAGGAGGCTCCAAAACTTGTGTATACAAATGAGCAACATCCTCATGTATATATAGGTTGGAGGGAGAGGGAGGGCTGCCACCAAGGGGAAGGAGTCCCACTTGGTGCACCGACCTAGGGGAGGAGGAGTCTGACTCCTCCCCTTCCCCAATTCGGAGGAAGGAGGCACTTTCCAACTTGGGCCTTTTTGGTCCAAGTTGCTTTCCACCTCTTGGCCTTTTTAATTCCATTGATATTAAATTAAATATATAAACGTTATAAATATTTGAGACCATTATATATATAATTTAACATCCCCGAAAACATTTCTCGCCTATATATATATTTATCGGTAATACCCGATATTACCCGATATTCATTGAAACCCTTCCGGTGACCCCGTAACGCTTTTGGATCCTCTCGGGACTATTCTGAATATTAATGAAAAAAATAAAAAAAAATCTCATCACTCCTATCCTACTAACACTCAGAAGATCGTGATTTCCTTAAGCTTGTGACCCCGTAGGTTCCGTAACTCACAGACATGAACAAACAGTTTGTTTAATGACCGACAGCGGGACCGTGGACGTCCATATTGGTCCCTGTGAGTACACGAATGATATTCGAGTGAACCTTTGGTTATTATGTGCTGTTACCTTTTCTTTGCGATACTTCACAAAACCCGGGATGCATCGGTATCCTCCTGATTCATCACTATGCTCACTATGCCGAAATCCTCATTATCAGTTTTGTTCTTCTTTCTCGTTATTGTGTCCCGGCATCCCTGTGACGTAGTCACCTGTGTCTGGCCAGACGATGATGGATGTCGTCACACCAAGAGGGCCATATGAATATCCCTCCATCGTTGGAGGAGCAAATCCCACTCTTGAGCTATCCAGCCACTTATCAAACTTTCCGATGAGCCTGTAAGCTGTCGTTATGATCACCGTGTTACACGTGACATTTGAGCAACCCCAAAGTCCAGCATACTGTAATAAGTGACCAAGATACTCTCATGGTCTAAGGATAAAAATCACACTTCAACACTATGTGTTATTACAATTGATTACAGATGATTTTATCTCAATTCATAACAAACAAGTTTGGGTCAATTCAATATGATCATTCTTCCAATGTCATAATCTCAATGTTGTTTTAGGACTATCGTTAGAGTTAATGATATCCTAAGATCCAGAAAACGTTATCACCAACAACACTTGAGCTAGTCCTAGAGGCAAGACTAGGAACCTTTTATTTATCCGCTTATCATTCCGCACATGCATATGAGTTTTCCCTTGAATGCGTGTTCCAGGATCATATGATTATATCATGGAATATAAACACTATAATTATGAATATGAAAATATAATAATACAAATATTATTCCCTCTAGGGCATATTTCCAATAGTCTCCCACTTGCAGTAGAGTCAATAATCTAGTTAGCACTTTTAACTTTTACATGCAAAGCAATGTGACAATGAATGCTGAAGTCATAAAAAACGGAATGGTGGAAGTTGCATGGCAATATATCTCGGAATGGCTATAGAAATGCCATAATAGGTAGGTATGGTGGCTCTTTTGAGGAAGATATAATGAGGCTTATGTGTGATAGAGTGTATCATATCACGGGTTTGGATGCACTGAAGTTTGCACCACATCTCGAGGTGAGAAAGGGCAATGGACGGTACCGAAGAGGCTAGCAAATTGCGAAAAGGTAAGAGTACATATAATCCATGGAATCACATTAGTCATAAAGAACTCACATACTTATTACAAAAGTTTATTAGCCCTCGAAGCAAAGTACTACTACACATGCCCCTAGGGGGATAGATTGGTAGGAAAAGACCATCGCTCGTCCTCGACCGTCACTCATAAGGAAGACAATCAATAATAAATCATACTCCAACTTCATAGCATAATGAGGGAATATTACATGCATGCTTCGGGAATCACAAACCTTAACACCAATAATCTTACTAACCACAACAATTTACTAGTACCTCCCACATATTATCATCTCCATATCGCAAAACTATTGCAAGGAATCAAACATATCATATTCAGTGATCCACAAGTTTTATGTAGGATTTTATGACTAACCATGTGAATGACCAATTCCCGTTGACTCTCTAAATAGATATAAGTGAAGCATGAGAGTTTAGTTATTTCTACAAAAGACCACACTCTAATAAATATAAGTGAAGCAAAAGAGCATTCTACAAATAAGGTTTTCTATATGTAGAGAAACATGCAATCCAAACTTCAAATGATATAAGTGAAGCACATGAAGCATTCTATAAAGCCATACTCAAATGATATAAGTGAAGTGCAATGAGCATTCTATAAATCAACCAAGGACTATCTCATACCAGCATGGTGTATAAAAGAAAAGTGAAAACTAAACACAAAAGAAGCTCAAAGATTTACACATATCATGTGAACAAAACGAAAACTGAAATATACCGATACTTGTCGAAGAAAGATGGGATGCCTTCCGGGGCATCCCCAAGCTTAGACGCTTAAGTCTCCTTGAATATTTACTTGGGGTGCCTTGGGCATCCCCAAGCTTGAACTCTTGCCTCTCCTCCTTCTCCTCATATCGGGACCTCCTCAATCCTCAAACACTTCATCCACACAAAACTTAACAGAAAACTCATGAGATCCGTTAGTATAATAAAGCAAATCATTACTTTAAGTACTGTTGCAAACCCAATCATATTTTATTTTTGCATTATCCCTACTGTATTATAACTTCTCCATGTCTTATACCTAAGCTTCAAAATATCAGATATCCGGTTCAGACGGGTTTGGCTGCGACATATATCGGATGTCGGATATCGGGTGATATATCAGACGATATGAAGATTTTCCAGAGAAAATACATGTAGTTTTTTTCATTATTCTCGTTAAAAACATTTGTTCATAGTAATACAAAATATATGATGTCAATACTTTAACATAACACTTCTAGATTCCTAGTTTATTGAATTGTTGATTAAGAAACTATTAAAGAAATATTCACAAAATATGTACTCTATGAATTAAAAAATACAATCTATATGCCTTTGTATGAAACATTGTGCATGACTTTGATAATATACCATGAAGTCATAAATTCATAATCTTATTTCTCTACTTTCTAATAAAGAATTGTTGTCATATACATATCGCCATATATCGGTGGGCATATCGGGCTAGATATCGGCCATATCGGGCTAGATATCGGTCCATATCGGATGATATGTTTGAAAATGATATTTATAAAATGATATGTTATGTTTATATCGGCAGAGGCCCAAAAGTGATATATCGGCCTAGATATCGGTCGTATCGGCCTATATTTAAAAGCTTACTTATACCACTCGCTAAGATCCATAGTTCGATCAAAACAAGCAAAACAATGCATCAAAAACAGAATATGTCAAAAACAGGACAGTCTTTAGAAATCTGAACTTTGACCATACTTCTTTAACTATAAAACTCTTAAAAATTAGGAAAATAGATAAATTTTTTGCATAAAAATACTGTGTAATTTTTTTAGAAACTTTTGATGTTTTAGTAAAAAAATGTAAATTCACGCACTACAGCCGAAGTTTCTATTTTGCACCGCACATACCAACAAGCAATCTAATCATCCTAAAGGCAAATCTTTGGCACATTATTTTTATAATACAATGGATTTATACAAGGGGATAATTTTTTTGAGAAGTTCCTGTAATTAAGATTCACAAAGTTTCCATGGGCATGAACAAAGTTCAAGGCTAGCTCCCACTTTAACAATGCTCGTCTCTCTCACTTTCACTTTTCTTTTTGAAAAACTTTTAGGCTCCCCTATGTATTTTTCTATTTTTAAACTTTATAAAAGCACACAACATAATAAAATGACTCTCTAAAACTTCCGGGTTGTCTACCTGGCAGCGCTTTCTTTAAAGCCATTAAGCTAGGCATAAAGTGCTCAAGTAATTGATCCACCCGGATCCCAAGGTATATCAAAGCCAATTTTAATTAGCGATGATTTATAATGTAGTAGTGAGTACAAAGCAACATATATCATGCAACAACAAAGTCTAACTCTCTTTCTATGCATTGGCATGTCATAAAAGAACAATTCATGCACATCAATTAAAGGCCAATAATAGCATAAGCAGTTTCTTGCAATTTTATCGCTTTTGGAAACATAGAGAGGCGGAGATGTAGTTCCTATCTCATAATAATTGCAAGTAGGAGCAGCAAGCACATGCATATTATATTCATCAAAATCATCATGTGTAATGGTAAAACGCAACCTGTCGGGGATATAATTATTAGTATGACCCGCCCAGGAGGGGCCGGGTTATACCTATGACGACTCTTGAAGCCCAAGACGACTCTTGGGGATGGCGGGTTAGTTAAGGGCCCAAGGCCCAAAGGGCGACTTAAGGCCCATAGAGATAAACCGCCATATTGTGTAACTTGTATTATAAGGCAAGAATAGAGAGAAACCAAGACGAACACTATTTATGAGCCGGCCGGGACTCTATGAGCCGCTGGGCATCGACCTCTGTATATAAAGGGACGACCCGTGGAGGTTCTGTGTGGCAAGTAACATCAAATCGAGAGCTAGGTCAAGCGGATTCGCTCCCTGGTTATCGAGACATAAGCAATCCCACTCAAAACTGGATCGTAGGCTATTACCTTCACCGTAAGGGGCCGAACCAGTATAAACTCCGTGTCCTTTGTCCCGATTAACCCCCTTTAGCTTCCTAGTTGCGATGGCTCCACGACTAAGTCCTTTCACTAGGACATCTGCCGTCACAATTCCACAACAGTTGGCACCCACCGTGGGGCCCAACGCACAGTGGATTTGAGTTCTTGAAGGGCAGCTTCGAAGGGATCAAGGGATACGCTGTGGGCCGGATGACCAAGAGTCGTCGTGGCAAGCTCTACATTGATGACACAGGCTGGGGCCCCGACACCGGCTCAATTGAGTACGGGTACCGGGTCCCCTTTGGCGGAATTCACATCTTAATCGGCAAGATCGGCGAGCCGGGCCCTGAGCCGGACATCTGCACCGACATCGTCGAGACGGCCAACTCGGCGGCGAGACCGCCGCTCAGCCCGCCATGAAGCGTGCCTTTGTGGGATGCATCCACGGAGGGGAACTTCCTGAAGGATCCATGTCTGGTGATGAGACGGCCATCCACTCTGATGATGATTCGTCCATGGGTGAGACGGATTCGTTGTATCAAATACAAGACGGCGGGCTTGGGGCTGTTTTGATGGCAACAGTATTCTGGACCCCTTTGAGCTGCCGAGCAGAGTTGGGATCTTCATGGCTGGCATGCAACCCGTTCAAAACTCTACGGCTGCGGCATCAATAACCTCCACGTCAGCGGCAAGGCAGAGGCCTCGCGCTACCGCCGCTCGGTGTTGATGGATCTCATGGATAGGATGACAGCTCTGCTCACCGCCACGGTTAATCTGGCGGATCAGGCTCAACATGATGCAGAGGTGGCACAATTACGTGAGGAGGTAGCAAGCTAAGGAAAGCCTAGCAGCGGAGGATACCAGGATGGCCACGGAGCGGGCGACTTTAGATGCTCGAGCTCAGCAGATTCAATCAGAAGCTTTCCAGCTTACAATGAATATGAACGCATCAAATGAGGTAATGAGGAGAAGGCACCAAAAGTATCAATCCCGTCTGCCTCCGGTTTATGATCCTAGAAACCTCTTCCGCACACCCGGTGCAGGCCCTAGTAACCCGCCGGAGGTAAACCGGGTTGCCATGCTGGGGCTGGAACGTCGGTTCAACCGCAAGGGATGGAACCTCCTCGTATGAATACTGCCCCACCTCATTATGTGCCAACACCGTCGGGTCATTATTCTAATCCTTTGGAGAACATGGTCGCTGCGGCGGCTCGATTTTCGGCTCTCCCAGTGGAAGGCGACTCTCCGATGACAACTGAAACACGAAAGGTCAGAGAAATTCTTCAGACGGCTCTGGCACAACAGGAGGCATATTCTTATAGTTTCCAGAAATTCATTCGACCCCTCGCCCAAGCCGGAGCCCGAGTTATAGCAGGCACATGGATTCAGCAGCCGTTTCAAGCAACGCCCGGCGCCGTGACCAGCCGTGTGTTGGAAATATGCCCTAGAGGCAATAATAAATTAGTTATTATTATATTTCCTTGTTCATGATAATCGTTTATTATCCATGCTATAATTGTATTGAAAGGAAACTCAGACACATGTGTGGGTACATAGACAACACCATGTCCCTAGTAAGCCTCTAGTTGACTAGCTTGTTGATCAATAGATGGTTACGGTTTCGACCATGGACATTGGATGTCGATTGATAACGGGATCACATCATTAGGAGAATGATGTGATGGACAAGACCAATCCTAAGCCTAGCACAAAGATCATAGTTCGTATGCTAAAGCTTCTCTAATGTCAAGTATCTTTTCCTTAGACCATGAGATTGTGCAACTCCCGGATACCGTAAGAATGCTTTGGGTGTACCAAACGTCACAACGTAACTGGGTGACTATAAAGGTGCATTACAGGTATCTCCGAAAGTGTGCATTGGGTTGGCACGAATCGAGACTGGGATTTGTCACTCCGTGTAAACGGAGAGGTATCTCTGGGCCCACTCGGTAGGACATCATCATAATGTGCACAATGTGAGCAAGGGGTTGATCACGGGATGATGTGTTATGGAACGAGTAAAGAGACTTGCCGGGAACGAGATTGAACAAGGTATCGGGATACCGACGATCGAATCTCGGGCAAGTACAATACCGCTAGACAAAGGGAATTGTATACGGGATCGATTGAGTCCTTGACATCGTGGTTCATCCGATGAGATCATCGTGGAACATGTGGGAGCCAACATGGGTATCCAGATCCGCTGTTGGTTATTGACCGGAGAACGCCTCGGTCATGTCGCAGATGTCTCCCGAACCCGTAGGGTCTACACATAAGGTTCGATGACGCTAGGGTTATAAAGGAAGCTTGTATGTGGTTACCGAATGTTGTTCGAGTCCGGATGAGATTCCTGACGTCACGAGGAGTTCGGAATGGTCCGGAGGTAAAGATTTATATATGGGAAGTCCTGTTTTGGTCAGGAAAAGTTTGAGGCGATATTGGTAATGTCTGGGACCACCGGGAGGGTCCTGGGTCCACCAAGTGGGGCCACCTGCCCCGAGAAGGCTGCGTGGGCCAAGTGTGGGAGGGAACAGCCCCTAGGAGGGCTGGTGCGCCCCACAAGGGGCCCAAGGCAGGGAAGAGTGGGAGGGCAAACCCTAGTCCAGATGGGCCTTAAGGCCCACCTAGTGGGCGCCTCCTCTCTCCCCTCTTGGCGCCTCCCCAAAACCCATCTAGGGCTGGCCGCCACCCCTAGGGGTGGAAACCCTAGAGGGCGCAGCCCTCCCTTCTCCTATATATAGAGGCCTAGGGCTGCCCAAAAACATATGAGAACCTCTCCTCTCGTTGGTGCAGCTCGCATCTCTTCTTTCTCCTCTCTGTGGTGCTTGGCGAAGCCCTGCAAGATTGCCACGCTCCTCCATCATCACCACGCCGTCGTGCTGCTGTTGGATGGTGTCTTCCTCAACCTCTCCCTCTCTCCTTGCTGGATCAAGGCGTGGGAGACGTCACCGGGCTGTACGTGTGTTGAACGCGGAGGTGCCGTCTGTTCGGCACTAGGATCTCCGTGATTTGGATCTGACGAGTACAACTCCTTCAACCCCGTTCTCATGAACGCTTCCGCTTAGCAATCTACAAGGGTATGTAGATGCACTCTCCTTCCCTCGTTGCTAGTTTCTCCATAGATAGATCTTGGTGACACGTAGGAAAATTTTGAATTTCTTTCGTTCCCCAACAAAGTGGCATCATGAGCTAGGTCTATTGCGTAGATTCTTTTGCACGAGTAGAACACAAAGTAGTTGTGGGCGTTGATGTTGTTCAATATGCTTACCGTTACTAGTCCAATCTTGTTTCGACGGTATTGTGGGATGAAGCGGCCCGGACCGACCTTACACGTACACTTACGTGAGATAGGTTCCACTGACTGACATGCACTTGGTGCATAAGGTGGCTAGCGGGTGCCAGTCTCTCCCACTTTAGTCGGAACGGATTTGATGAAAAGGGTCCTTATGAAGGGTAAATAGCAATTGGCATATCACGTTGTGGTTTTATGAGGTAAGAAAACGTTCTTGCTAGATACCCATAGCTGCCACGTAATACATGCAAACAACATTTAGAGTACGTATAACTTGTTTTTTCTGTGTATGATATGTGATGTGTTATGGACAAGTAGAATGTGATGAATGATATGTGATGTATGTTATTGATCATGTTCTTGTAATAGGAATCACGACTTGCATGTCGATGGAGTATGACAACCGGCAGGGGAGCCATAGGAGTTGTCTTTATTTATTGTATGACCTGCGTGTCATTAAACAACGCCATGTAATTACTTTACTTTATTGCTAATCGGTAGCCATAGTAGTAGAAGTAATAGTTGGCGAGACAACTTCATGAAGACACGATGATGGAGATCATGATGATGCAGATCATGGTGTCATGCCGGTGACGATGATGATCATGCAGCCCCAAAGATGGAGATCAATGGAGCTATATGATATTGGCCATATCATGTCACTACTATATAATTGCATGTGATGTTTATTATGTTTTTGCATCTTGTTTACTTAGAACGACGGTAGTAAATAAGATGATCCCTTACAACAATTTCAAGAAGTGTTCTCCCCTAGCGTGCACCGTTGCTAAAGTTCGTAAACTTATAAGCACCACGTGATGATCGGGTGTGATGGATTCTTACATTCACATACAACGGGTGTAAGACAGATTTACACAGCGAAACACTTAGGGTTAACTTGAGCGAGCCTAGCATGTATGCAGACATGGCCTCGGAACACGGAGACCCGAAAGGTCGAGCATGAGTCGTATAGTAGATACGATCAACATGAAGATGTTCACCGATGATGACTAGTCCGTCTCACGTGATGATCGGACACGGCCTAGTTGACTCGGATCATGTAATCACTTAGATGACCGGAGGGATGTCTATCTCGAGTGGGAGTTCATAAGATGAACTTAATTATCTTGAACATAGTCAAAGACCTTTTGCAAATTATGTAAATGGCTCGCTTTAGTTCCACTTTGTTTAGATATGTTCCTAGAGAAAATATAGTTGAAAGTTGAAAGTAGCGATTATGCGGACGAGAAAGCTTATGTCCTTAATGCACCGCTCGATTGTGCTGAACCCCAAACGTCGCTTTGTGGATGTTGCGTAACATCGGACATACACGTTTTGATAACTACGTGATAGTTCGGTTAAGCGGTTTAGAGTTGAGGCACGAAAGATGTTTTCGAAATGTCGCGGAACATATGAGATGTTTCGAGGGCTGAAATTAGGATTTCGTGCTCGTGCTCACGCCAAGAGGTATGAGACCTCGGCGATTTTCTTAGCCTGCAAACTAAAGGGAGAAAAGCTCAATCGTTGAGCTTGTGCTCGTGATTGTCTGAGTACAACAATCACTTGAATCGAGTGGGAGTTGATCTTCCAGATGAGATAGTGATGTTTCACCAAAGTCATTGCCACCAAGTTGCTAGAGCTTCGTGATGAACTATAACATATCAAGGATAGAGATGATGATCCTTGAGGTATTCGCGTTGTTTGACATCGCGAAAGTAAAAATCAAGAAGGAGCATCAATTGTTGATGGTTGGTGAAACCACTAGTTTCAAGAAGGGCAAGGGCAAGAAGGGACACTTCATGAAGCGGCAAATCGATTCTTTGCTCGATTGAAGAAACCCAAGGTTGAACCCAAACTCGAGACTAAGTGCTTCTACAATAAGGGGAACAGCCACTGGAGCAGCATTATCCTAGATACTTGGTAGATATGAAGGCTGGCAAGGTCGATAGAAGTATATTGGATATACATTATGTTAATGTGTACTTTACTAGTACTCCTAATAGCACCAGGGTATTAAGATACCGGTTCGGTTGCTAAGTGTTAGTAACTTGAAATAAAAGAGCTACGGAATAAACGGAGACTAGCTAAAGGTGAGTCGACGATATGTGTTGGAAGTGATTCCAAGTTTGATGTGATCATACATCGCACCCTCCCTCTACCATCCAGAGTAGAATTAAACCTGAATAATTGTCATTTGGTGTTTGCGTTGAGCATAGACATGATTGGATTATGTCCGCAGCCATGTCTGATTATTCATTTAAGGAGAATAATGGTTACTCTATTTATTTGAATAATACCTTCGATGGTCTTGCACCTAAATAAATGGTTTATTGAATCTCGATCGTAGTGATACACATTTTCAAGCCAAAGGTATAAGATAGTAATGATAGTACCACTTACTTGTGGTAATCGCCATGTAAGTCATATTGGTATAAAACGCATGAAGAAGCTCCATGTTGATGGATCTTTGGACTCACTTTCGGTTTTGAAAAGTTTGAGACATGCGAACCATGTCTATTGGTGTCACGCATGAAGAAACTCCATGCGAGATGGATCGTTTGGACTCACTTGATTTTGAATCACTTGAGATATGCAAATCATACCACATGACCGAAAAGCCTCGGTTTTCGATAAGATGGAACAAGGTAGCAACCTGTTGGAAGTAACACATTTTGATGTGTGCAGTCCAATGAGTCTTGAGGCATGCGATGAATATCGTTATGTTCCGACTTCACAGGATGATTCGAGTAGATGTTGAGTATATTTACTTGATGAAACACAAAGTCTGAATTATTGAATGGTTCAAGTAATTTCAGAGTGAAGTTAAAGATCATTGTGACAAGAGGATAAAATGTCTATGATATGATCATAGAGATGAGTATCTCGAGTTACGAGCTTTGGCACACAATTAAGACACTGTGGAAATTGTTTCACAATTAATACCGCGAGGAACACCATAGTGTGATGGTGTGTCCGAACATCATAGTTGCACCCTATTGGATATGGTGCGTACCATGATGTCTCTTATCGAATTACCACTATCGTTCATGGGTTAGGCATTAGTGACAACCGCACTCACTTTAATAGGGCACCACGTAATTCCGTTGAGATGACACCGTATGAACTATGGTTTAGAGAAACCTAAGCTGTCATTTCTTAAAGGTTTGGGGCTGCGGCGCTTATGTGAAAAAGTTTCAAAGTTGATAAGCTTGAACCCAAAGCGGATAAAATGCATCTTCATAGGACACCCAAAACGGTTGGGTATACCTCCTAATTCAGATCCGAAAGCAATAGGGATTGTTTCTTGTATCGGGTCCTTTCTCGAGGAAAAGTTTGTCTCAGAAAGTTGAGTGGGAGGATGGTGGAGACTTGATGAGGTTATTGAACGAAATCACTTCAACAAGTGTGTAGTGAGGCACGTGAAGTTGTTCGTGGCACCTACACCAATTGAAGAAGTAGAAGCTTATGATAGTGATCATGAAGTTTCGGATCAAGTCACTACCGAACCTCGTGGGATAACAAGGACGCTGCATCGCTTGAGTGAGTGCACGGTAATCTTGTCTTGAAGGTCATGTTGCTAGACAACAATGAACCCACGAGCTATGGAGGCGATGGTGGGCCCAAATTCCGACAAATGGTTAGAAGCCATGAAATCCGAGATAGGATCCATGTATCATAACAAAGCATGGACTTTGATGGACTTGCCCGATGATCGGCAAGCCATTGAGATAAATGGATCTTTAAGAAGAAGAAGATGGACGTGGACGGTAATATCACCGTCTATGAAGCTTGACTTGTGGCAAAGAGTTTTTCACAAGTTCAAGGAGTTGACTATGATGAGATTTTCTCATCCGTAGCGATGATTAAGTCCGTCGGAATCATGTTAGCATTAGCTGCATTTATGAATTCGCGGATGGATGTCAAAACGAGTTTCCTTACCGGTTTTGTAAGGAAAGGTTGTATGTGATACAATCGGAAAGTTTTTGTCGATCCTAAGGATGCTAAAGGTATGCTAGCTCCAAATGATCCTTCTAAGGACCGGAGTAAGCATCTCGGGAGTTGGAATGTGCGCTTTGATGAGATGATCAAAGATTTTGGGTAGATACAAAGTTTATGAGAAACTTGTATTTCCAAAGAAGTGAGTGGGAGCACTATAGCATTTCTGATGAGTATATGTTGTTGACATATTGTTGATCGGAAATGATGTAGAATTTCTGGAAAGCATATAGGGTTATTTGAAAAGTGTTTTTCAATAGAAAACCTGGATTAAGCTACTTAAACATTGAGCATCGAGATCTATAAGGATAGATCAAAATGCTTGATAATACTTTCAAATGAGCACATACCTTGACATGATCTTGAAGGTGTTCAAGATGGATCGATCAAAGAAGGAGTTCTTGCACGAGTTGTAAGGTATGAAGTTAAGAGTTAAAGCTCGACCACGGCGAGAAAAGAGAGAAAGGACGAAGGTCGTCCCTATGCTATAGACGTAGGCTCTATAGTATGCTATCAGGCCGTGTACCGCACCTAAGTGTGCCTTGCCATGAGTCAGTCAAAGGGTGCAAGAATGATCCAGAATGGATCATTGGACAAAGATCAAAATTATCCTTAGAGGAATAAGGACATGTTTCTCGATTATGGAGGTGATAAAGAGTTCGATGTAAAGGGTTACGTCGATGCAAGCTTTAACACCTATCCGAATGACTTTGAGTAGCAAAGCGGATACGTATAGTGGAGCAACCATTGAATAAGCTTCAAGAAGGAGCGTGGAAGCAGCATTTACAATATGACATAGAAATTTGCAAAGCACACACGGATCCGAAAGGTTCGGACCCGTTGACTAAAACCTCTCTCACAAGCAAGACATGATCAAACACGAGAACTCATTGAGTCTTAATCACATGATGATGTGAACTAGTTTACGCATACACTAGTAAACTCTTGGATGTTGGTCACATGGTGATGTGACCTATCGCCTTTAATCACATGACGATGTGAACTAGATTATTGACTCTAGTGCAACCGGGAGACTGTTGGAAATATGCCCTAGAGGCAATAATAAATTAGTTATTATTATATTTCCTTGTTCATGATAATCGTTTATTATCCATGCTATAATTGTATTGAAAGGAAACTTCAGATACATGTGTGGGTACATAGACAACACCATGTCCCTAGTAAGCCTCTAGTTGACTAGCTCGTTGATCAATAGATGGTTACGGTTTCACGACCATGGACATTGGATGTCGTTGATAGCAGGATCACATCATTAGGAGAATGATGTGATGGACAAGACCCAATCCTAAGCCTAGCACAAAGATCGTAGTTCGTATGCTAAAGCTTCTCTAATGTCAAGTATCTTTTCCTTAGACCATGAGATTGTGCAACTCCTGGATACCGTGAAGAATGCTTTGGGTGTACCAAACGTCACAACGTAATCGGGTGACTATAAAGGTGCATTACAGGTATCTCCGAAAGTGTGCATTGGGTTGGCACGAATCGAGACTAGGATTTGTCACTCCGTGTAAACGGAGAGGTATCTCTCGGCCCACTGGGTAGGACATCATCATAATGTGCACAATGTGAGCAAGGGGTTGATCACGGGATGATGTGTTATGGAACGAGTAAAAGAGACTTGCCGTAACGAGATTGAACAAGGTATCGGGATACCGACGATCGAATCTCTGCAAGTACAATACCGCTAGACAAAGGGAATTGTATACGGGATCGATTGAGTCCTTGACATCGTGGGTTCATCCGATGAGATCATCGTGGAACATGTGGAGCCAACATGGGTATCCAGATCCCGCTTGTTGGTTATTGACCGGAGAACGTCTCGGTCATGTCGCATGTCTCCGAACCCAGAGGGTCTACACACTTAAGGTTCGATGGCGACGCTTAGGGTTATAAAGGAAGCTTGTATGTGGTTACCGAATGTTGTTCGGAGTCCCTGGATGAGATCCTGGACGTCACGAGGAGTTCGGAATGGTCCGAGGTAAAGATTTATATGGGAAGTCTGTTTTGGTCAGGAAAAGTTTGAGGCGATATTGGTAATGTCTGGGACCACCGGAGGGTCGAGGTCCACCAAGTGGGGCCACCTGCCCTGAAGGCTGCGTGGGCCAAGTGTGGGAGGAACAGCCCCTAGGAGGGCTGGTGCGCCCCCACAAGGCCCAAGGCGCAAGGAAGAGTGGGAGGGCAAACCCTAGTCCAGATGGGCCTTAAGGCCCACCTAGTGGCGCCTCCCTCTCTCCCCTCTTGGCCGCCTCCCCAAAACCCATCATCTAGGGCAGGCCGCCACCCCTAGGGGTGGAAACCCTAGAGGCGCAGCCCTCCCTTCCCTATATATATAGAGGCCTAGGGCTGCCCAAAACATATGAGAACCTCTCCTCTTGTTGGTGCAGCCCTCGTGATCTCTTCTTTCTCCTCTCCCGTGGTGCTTGGCGAAGCCCTGCAAGATTGCCACGCCTCCTCCATCATCACCACGCCGTTGTGCTGCTGTTGGATGGTGTCTTCCTCAACCTCTCCTCTCTCCTTGCTGGATCAAGGCGTGAGACGCCACTGGCTGTACGTGTGTTGAACGCGGAGGTGCCATCTGTCAGTTCGGCACTAGGATCTCGGTGATTTGGATCACGACGAAAGTACGACTCCTTCAACCCCGTTCTCATGAACGCTTCCGCTTAGCGATCTACAAGGGTATGTAGATGCACTCTCCTTCCCTCGTTGCTAGTTTCTCCATAGATAGATCTTGGTGACACGTAGGAAAATTTTGAATTTCTGCTACGTTCCCCAACACCGTGTGGGCGTGACCTGATTCCTAACTTGGTTGATCAGGACAGGATACGTCAAGAGGCTGAGCAGGCGGCTCAACGAGCGGCTTATCATTCTTTTCCGGTTTATCTGACGACTTCTGTTGAGGTAGGCGCGACCACTAGGACTGGAGGTGTGCCTTGTCTGGTGCCGGCTCTGCGTAATGAGCATCTGCCCAAGGATTTCAGAGGACCTTGAAAGGTGCCTAATTACACGGCTGACTTACAACCCGGGGCATGGATTGAAAGCTACGAGATGGCCATCGAATTACTGGAGGTCAGTTGTGACGCCCGGATATTTAAGCTACAGTGATCCCACGCTAATGGTGCCACGTCACCGTGGTTACTGCTGCTAATCAATCGTTAGATCAAAACCGGTCCAAAATTCAAATTCAAAGTTTGGTAAATAATAAAAGTTTTCAAGCATTAAAATAAAAATGTTCGGTTTGTACTAAATATTACATAGGTAAATATGGTGTAGTAAACACATTTTTATAAAATGCCTAAGTAATTTAAAATGATTTAAAAGCAGAAAAGAAAATAAATAAAAGAAAGAAAATACAAAAGAGAAAACAAAACAAAAGAAAAGGAGCCCTTCCCCATTGGGCCAACTGCCTACCACTGGGCCACCAGCCGACTCAGGCCTACCGGTCCCCACTCCCCATAACCCCCTCCACTCCTAACCCTACCCACCAACGCCCACTCGCTCCCCCACTCCCCACGATCCCTTCTCCTCGATTCGGATCGGGATCGGCCCGATCCGTTGCCCGACGCCTGGCGCCCGCCACGTCCATCAGCTGCTTGAGGCTCCATGAGCCTCACCGAGCCACCCCTGTCGCCCCTTGCCGTCACCATCGCATGGAGGACCACCTCACGGACGCCATCGCTTCGGCCCGTCCTCTTCCGTTGCCGTCGACCACCCCGACAAGTCGACCCTGGCCGCCGTCCGCCCTCTCCGTCGCTGTGCCTCTCGCTCACGGACCTCCACGAGCCCACTACCAAGATTACCCTACACCCGCGTGAGCCCCGGCCTCTCCCTCTCTCTCTCTCCTCCATCGTGGCCGCGCCACCACCAACCCTTACGATGCCGGCCAAGCGCCACTGCGTGGTCCCGCCCAGCCCGGCGTGTCACCAAGGGCCAGCGCTTCGCGCCGCCTCTGCTGCGTGCACGTCCCCTCAACCAGCGACGCCAGTCGCTGCACCCCATGTCGCCCCATCGCCACACCTGTCCCCTACATAGCCTCCGGTGGCGCCTTCGCCACAAGGCTGTGGTGTGGTCAGCGCCGTGGGTTCCCGCGCGCCTGCTCCTCTGCCGTTCTTTGCCGCTCCCATCCGTTCTGCCGCCGGTGTTCTGCACCGTCTGCCGCCTCTCTGCTCCACTCATGGCTGCCGGCCCGCCTCGCTATGCTGCGTGCTCCGGTGGCTCGCCCGTCGCCCTTGGATGGGCTCGGCCGGCGGGTGACGCCACTGCTAACCCGGCTGCCAAGGCCCTCTCACATCACATGGGGGCCCCGCCCACAGAACAAAAAAAAGAATTTAAAAAATGATAATAAATAAATAAATAAATAAATTAATTATTTAATTAATGAATAAATTAGATTAATTAACTTAACTAATTATGCTTAATTAAACTAATAACTAATTAACCTAATTAACTACTATAGTTAACTTAACTAATTTGTTATCTAAACTAATTAGCCTCGTTAGTTAGTTAGCAGTCAATGACATGTGGGACCCACACGTCAGTTTGACCCAATCAACCCCTCGTTGACTGGCGATGTCATGCTTGACGCCAGACACTATTCTCGATAATCTCGGTTTAGATTAATTAAATAAATTCTAAAATTAATTTAAATCTTTTAAAATTAATATAAAATAAACCGTTGCTCGGATGGAAAAACTTTGTACATGAAAGTTGCTCAGAACGACGAGACGAATCCGGATAAGCAACTCGTTCGTCCGCCACACATCCCTAACATACCGAACTCGCAACTTTCCGCCTCGGCTCTCGTGTTCAAAACGCTAAACATCGGAATACTTTTCCCGGATGTTTCCCCTTCACGGCAGTACCACCTCCTACCGCGTTAGGGCACACCTAGAACCGCACATTGTTATGTCTTCCATCGTCATGCTTATGCTTGCATAATATTTATTGTTTCCTCCCCCCTCTTCTGTCGTTAGACACCGAGACCGCCGCCGCTACCTACCCAGTACGACTACGGTGTTGACGACCCCTCCTTCTTGCCAGAGGAACCAGGCAAGCCCCCCCTTGATCACGGATATCGCATATTCTACTCTATACCGCTTGCATTAGAGTAGTGTAGCATATTCGCTTTCCGTTATCCCTAACTTTGATGCATAGCCTTTGTCCTTGCTACTATCATTGTTACCTTTACCTGCAATCCTACATGCTTAGTATAGGATGCTAGTATTCCATCAGTGGCCCTACATTCTTGTCCATCTGATGTGCTATACTATCGGGCTGTGATCACTTGGGAGGTGATCACGGGTATATACTATATACTTTATACATGATACATGTGGTGACTAAAGTCGGGTCGGCTTGTGGAGCACCCGCGAGTGATTCACGGATTGGGGGCTGAAAGGACCTTTGTCCCAAGGGACCTCTGTGTGGATCTTTGTGGCGGAGCGACAGGGCAGGTTGAGACTGCCTAGGTGACAGGTGGGCCTGGCCCTGGTCGGTGTCCGTGATTACATCATTAACACGCTTAACGAGATCTTGGTATTTGATCTGAGTCTGGCCATTTGGTCTATACGCACTAACCAACTACGTGGGAAAGATATGGGCACTCGGCGTCATGGTACCAGCCGAAGCCTTCGTGACGTGAGCGTGTTGTGGCAGCGCTACCGGATTGGAACGTAAGCCCGCTCTTGTATTAAGGGGCTAGTTACGCTACGCCACGTTTGCAACGTCTTGGTGTGCTAGAGGCGATGGGCCAGACTTCGCGGCGCTTAGGTTTAGACCGGCGTCTTGACCTCTCTGTTAGGCCTAGGTGGGGCTGCGGCGTGTTGATCTTCCGCGGCGGGCATGACCCGAGAAAAGTGTGTCCGACCAAATGGGATCGGCGTGTTGGGTTATGTGGTACACCCTGCAGGGAAGTTAATCTATTCGAATAGCCGTGATCTTGATGAATGTGACGACTTGAGTTGTACCTTGACATTATGACAACTAGAACCGGATACTTAATAAACACACCCTTCCAAGTGCGGATACAACTCGGTGGTCGCTCTCTAACAGGGTACGAGGAGAGGACCGCCGGGTAGGATTATGCTATACGACGCTACTTGGAGGACTTCAGTCTACTCTCTTCTACATGCTGCAAGACGGAGGCTGCCAGAAGCGTAGTCTTCGACATGATTAGTTATCCCCCACTTATTCTGGCATTCTGCAGTTCAGTCCACTGATATGGCCCTTTACATATATACCCATGCATATGTAGTGTAGCTCCTTGCTTGCGAGTACTTTGGATGAGTACTCACGGTTGCCTTGTTCCTTTTCCCCTTTCTTTACCCGATTGCTGCGACTGCAGACGATGGAGCCTGTGAGCCAGACGCCACCTTCGGCGATGACTCCTACTACAATGGAGGTGCCTACCACTACGTCGGTGTCGGCGGCGACTTGTGAGTAGTTAGGAGGATCCCGTGCAGGAGGCTGCGCCTCTTCGATCTCAGATCCCGGTTTGTGCTAGCCTTCTTAAGGCAAACTTGTTTAACTTTTATGCGTACTTTCGGATATTGTTGCTTCGCTGACTTGTCTATGATCGAGCACTTGTATTCGAAAGCCCTCGAGGCCCCCGGCTTGTATTATGATGCTTGTATGACTTATTTTATTTTTAGAGTTGTGTTGTGATATCTTCCGTGAGTCCACAGTCTTGATCGTACATCGTTTGCGTGTATGATTAGTGTCTGATTGAATCGGGCGTTTCAAGTTGGTATCAGAGCCATTGCACCGTAGGGAATCCCTTCCACACTCCTTGGCGAAGTCGAGTCTAGACATTGCAAAACTTTTACTAACATGGCTCTCTGTCTTACGGGCACACGTCGCCATTGGGTGGTAGTAGGATCTTTTATTCCTCGACCTATACTCTGGGACTCTGACATCTCTTCTATTCGGGTTAAACGATTTTACTAACTTTCGACTCTAGGTTCTTGATAATACTTTCTCCCGGAGAGCTCCTTATTACAGATGATCGTCTGCTGCACCAGAAGAATCCGAAGATACTCTCCGATGTTCTCTTGAGACTTTATAGTGTCGCTTTTGAAATTCCCCTCCATCGATAAACCCCTATGGATAACCACGTATACTCGCCATTCTTACAATGCTTCCCAGTTGATCTTGTTATTACAATATACACCGAAATTCTCTCTATTGTTGCAGGAATACTTTGTGCCTACTGCCTTGCAGTTCTTTTCCACATGAATACCCCTACGGATAATTCCTTGCTCTTACCGAGTATCCGTTCATCCCTAGTTGTTCGTGTGTTTCACAAAATTCTTCAAAATAATATCCGATCTTTCGAGAATCCTCATTAGCCTACGGCTCTTGAAATGCTTGTCTTCACGCATTTTGGTTAATTCCAAATGACTAGCAATATTCATGGATGTCCTTTGCCTTTATCATCTTGGGTCCCTTGATTCATTATGTTGCGAATATTTACAATCCTTTATCGATCCTAGAATTCATCCTTTCGGCTCGTGACGTCATTTTAAACGAGTTGGATCTCGACCAATCAAATTGCCATCGATTGTACCCCTAAGCCTACTCAACTTATTCATCCTTGATCGAGGCGTTGCTTGATCCTCGATTTGGAAATCATAATTCTTTTGCATTTGAACTTTGAATCAGTCAGTTGTTTCTATAATCAGATCTCCTTGCATTTTCTTTCTCTGGTTGATACCAATGCTCACATCAGATCCCTTGTGGACCATCGGTTCCTTTGTTGGATTTTATCCGACAGTGTCCTTCATATTGAATAACCTTGTGAGCCTTTCCATGGGTATATAATGCCTTTGGTAAATTGTATCATCTGCTTTTGAACAATGCTCTACTTTCGAGCTGGTGATGTTTACTATTAAAGCTTGCGGAATATGTTTCCACGATACCCCGATGGGTAGAACCTATGCCTTCCTTTTTATGTGTGAACTCGAAAGTTTTCACGAGTCATACTCTTATGGTATTTTGCTAAATAAAATTTCTACACTACAACTTCATCAAAAGCGAGAAGTAAAATGAAAGGTTAAGCATGGAAGAAGTGGGAGTCGACCTTGAGCCTTTATGCTCATGCCCATGGACCCGATGTGAAACTTATCATCGAAGCTTCTTGTAAATGATATTAATTCCCTTGTTATAAGTTCGTCCTGTATCTATGTTTGGTCCTTTGCAATCATGGTTCCGACCATATTTTCTCATTAATACCATTTATCAGACAAGTTGAGTACTTGTCTTGTGCAGACCATTGCACCTGTCCAACCTTTACTTTGATCTACCGTCGAGTATTACACTAGGATATCTTGATAATGTCATGGAACTGCATAACTTCTTAAGGGTTCTTCATCAACTGTCATTTTTCACCGATTTCAATTTTTCTGGGTTCTGGGTTGTCGTCAACCGAGAACACCGATATATGTGAACCGATGCCTCATTCCGGTTGGATAACCCTAATTAATTTTCGTTGCTTATGAGTTTAATAATCCTTCCGTCATTCCCTAGCACGATCGGCTATACCATTATTGGGCTAATTTTTAACTGTCTTTGCCTGGTCCTTATCCCCGGAGCACCACTTTTGACGATGAGCTAAGCTTACGTCGATTTTCCTCGTCATATCATTCGCCTTGAACAACAAGCTTGATTTCGAGTTTGTGTCGTACTCGTGGTTCCAATAATTTTTCGCTTCATCATTCCGTTGACTTGATGTCATCGCCGACCGGTTACATCTTCTTGAAACCTCTCGACAACTGTGTTGTGATCATCATCAACATTCTAAGGTCTTCCAAGATATCGATCAAATTCATGGTGAGTAGTACCATCCTTGCCCCTCGATGATTTGTGTTATCACCGACAACATTATTGCTTTCCCTCCAATACAAACTTGTTCGTGTTCTGTGTTATACTCCCTCCGTTCCTCAATATAAGGTGTATTATTTTTCAAAAAAGTAAAACTTCTCTAAGTTTGACCAAGTTTATAGACAAAAATATCAATATCCAGAATACCAAATCATTATCACTAGATTCATCATTAACTATATTTTTACATTTTATATATTTAGTATTATAAATCTTTATATATTTTGCTGTAAAGTGGGTCAAACATAGACAATAGTTGACTTTTTGAAAAACTAATACACCTTATATTTAGGAACGGAAGGAGTACCTTGAGTTCCTTGCTATCCAGCATTTGTTCTTCTTTACTTTGGAGCATTACCATCTCTTATGTCATCAATGTTGTGAGAATTTCACCACCTCTTAAGAATTCTTGATATAGTAATACTTCTCGCCATCTCCGTTCATATCTTGGTCCCCGTGTTGATTCTAACCGGGATACGAACAAGTGAACGGTGCTTCTTGGATTCTGCACTTCTAGCAACCCTATTGCTTTGAAGTTGATGGTCGATAGTTTGTTCTTAGACTATTGGTTGTTGAACCACCATTCTAACATTGATCATGCTACCTAAGCCCATCTTTTGGGTGCACCTTTCAACCAATGTTTACTGTGTATGTTTTCCTTGAGCATACCTCATTATATCAGTTGATCTGACAAGCGTTACCTCCTTGTTCACATAATTATGGAAATCCGTCTTTGGTTAATCTCGATGAATTGTCACTGACTCCATCAACCACATCCTCATTTTCTCCTTGGTTAATGATGAACTTTTTTTGGGAACTTGCTTCTCTAGTTCATTTCCCGAGAATCATATAATGTCATCTTGTCAAATTGTGTTGCACCTTTTCTTCTCAGGCATCCTAAGTCTGAGGTATCCTGACACCAATCGAATCTGAACCTCGGTCATGTATGATGGTTGGAACATTTTCTAAGCGTTATAACATTGGTCTTCATGTGACCTAGTAAGGTGATGTCATGCCTAGCACACCTGGCCGGAGGACCTATTGTTATAGTTTCCTTTTCTGCAAGATTATCCATTCTTCCATGAGGAAATTGTAAGACTTATTCTATAAGTTATCCTTGATGGATCCTTTGTGTATCCAAAGTCTGATCTTTGCTTGAAGACCATGCCAATGCTATCTCTAAGCGTGTCTGTGGTACTATGATTTTCAACAGGAACATTTGGAGCACCATGCTAAATTTCCTTTAAATTTTTCAAACACCGTTGTATGGGTAATGTCATGGAATTTCTCTCCCCCTACCTAAAGGGTTTTCTACATTATATCCTGTCACGGATATCATAACTGCTTTGTCCTTGGGAAGGATATACCTTGAAATATGTGTTTAAACACATTTTCCTTTCCATTGTTCTGTTAATCTGATGATCACTTTACCCTTACATGGATTGTTTAACCTTTCCGGTGATCTATATGATCTAGGCAGTAATATTCTTCTGCTTATGTAAACACCTAGGTGTACAATCGTGTCGGTAAGACCACATTACTATTGTTGATGACATTCCGGTAACCACCGATGGACGAGAACCTTGCCTATTGGTCCGCCTCGTTCAACGAGCAGGAAAATGGTTCTCTTCGTCCCTCGCCCTTGGTGCCGACGTTGTTGCCGACATAATCGACAGGTTACCCTCTGACATGCCTTGCTATCATGACCATGCAAGATGTCACCACTCCTCCTACTTTTATCCCACATGGTGGGCCCATAACCCACAGTTCCACAGGATCGAAGCCTGACTCTCCTGCACCCCCTGTTTCCAAGGTTGTTCCTCGCGTGTGGCCTCGTATGTAATTCACGAGCCACCTTCCGAGAGATCATCAAATCTATTACCAGACGCAAAACTTATTCCCGATTTCTTTGAGCCCCTTTCACGCCCTGTTTCAGACATCGAACGGCTGCCTGCTCGCTCGAAAATTCCCGTGAAACCTCATTACTTTGCTCTTGATATTTTCTTAAGTTTCAATTCGAGAGTTACTTTCTGCCACCTTCCCCGATGTTATCGACCAGACAGTCAACCTTGTAGAGGTTTGTTCTCCGAAATACCCCCTTATTCTTTCGTAAGTACGATGGAGTTCCCGAAGAAAGGATGCTGACTTCATCATGATGACTTGAAGCAGAGAAATGAAGACAACAATGTAATGGATCGACCTCTTGAGAAGAGCAACCAAGACCGAGAAGATTCGTTAGAATTTAGTAACCAGACATTTCCCCTTACTCCCCTCTTAAATCTCGGACGAGATTTCTTGTAATCGGAGGAGAATTGTGGCCTTGGGATAATTAAGCTACAGTGATCCCACGCTAATGGTGCCACGTCACCACGATTCTATCTGCTAATCTATCTTTAGATCAAAACCGGTCCAAAATTCAAATTCAAAGTTTGCTAAATAATAAAAGTTTTCAAGCATTAAAATAAAAATGTTCGGTTTGTACTAAATATTACATAGGTAAATATGGTGTAGTAAACACATTTTTATAAAATGCCTAAGTAATTTAAAATGATTTAAAGCAGAAAAGAAAATAAATAAAAGAAAGAAAATACAAAAGAAAACAAAACAAAAGAAAAGGAGCCCTTCCCCATCGGGCCAACCGGCCCATTGGCCACTGAGCCGACTAGGCCGGCCCGTCCACACTCCCCCATAACCCCCTCCACTCCTAACCCAACCCAGCGCCCTTTCGCTCCCACCACTCCCCATGATCCCCTTCTCCTTGATTCTGGATCGGGATCGGCCCGATCCTGTTGCCGACGCCCGGCAGCCCGCTTCGTCGCCGTCCACCGCCGCCCTGGAGCTCCGCTGAGCCTCACCGAACCACCCGTCGCCCCTTGCCGTCACCATCATCACATGGAGGACCACCTACGCCGGATACCGCCGCCCCTGTCCTCTTAAATGCGTCGACCACCCCGACGTCGACCCCGTCGCTGCCGTCCTCTCAGTCGCCGGTGCCTCCTCGCCGGACCTCCCCAAGCCCACTGCCAGTACCCTACACCCGCCGTGAGCCCCGGCCTCTCCCTCTCTCTCCCTCCATCCATGACCGCGCCCGACCAACAACCATTACGGCGTGCCGGCCCGCGCTCACGCGGTCCTGTCCCAGCCCGGCTTTATCGCGGTGGCCGCGCCACCGCCGTCAGCGTGCCGTCCCCTCAACCAGCGGCGCCAGACGCTGCACCCCACGCCATCCCATCGCGCGCTGCCCCCTGGCGCCTCCCGGTGTGAGGCCTGTGTCGCAGCGCTCGTGCGATAGCCACCGTCTTGAGTTCCCGCGCCCGCTCTCGCCGTTCTTTGCCGCTCTGGCCGTTCTTTGCCGCCGGGTGCCACCTGCGCCGCCATATCTCTGCTCCACCATGGTCAGCCGGCCCCGCCTCACTATGCCGCCCGTGCTCGGTGGCCTCGCCCATCGCCCTTGGATGGGTTTCGGCCCAGCGGTGGTGGCGCCCCACCACCGCTAACCCGGCATAGGGGCCCTGCAGGCCAGCGACATGGGGCCCCGCCCACAGAACAAAAAAAAGAATTTTAAAAATAATAATAATAAATAAATAAAAATATTAATTATTTAATAAATAAATAAATTAGATTAATTAACTTAACTAATTGTGCTTAATTAAACTAATAACTAATTAACCTAATTAACTACTATAGTTAACTTAACTAATATGTTATTTAAACTAATTAGCCTCGTTAGTTAGTTAGGAGTCAATGACATGTGAGACCCACACGTCAGTTTGACCCGATCCCGACCCTCACAGTGATAGCGATGTCATCTTGACATCGGCAAACACTATTACGGATAATGTTGGTTTAGATTAATTAAATAAATTCTAAAATTAATTTAAATCTTTTAAAATTAATATAAAATAAACCGTAGTTCTGGATGGAAAAACTTTGTACATGAAAGTTGCCGAGCAGCGAGGCGGATCCTACACGACATCATAACTCTGCTCATTCGCCACACATCCCTAACATTCCAACTCGCAGAACTTTCCCGCCCCGCTTCTCTTCTCAAAAAACGCTAAACACGGGGAATACTTTCCCGGACAGCCCCTTCGCCGGTACCACCACCTCCTACCGGCGTTAGGCACAACTAGCACCGCGCATTGTTATGTCTTCCATCGTCATGCTTATGTTTGCATAATATTTATTGTTTCCTCCTCTTACGTCGTTAAACACCGAGACCGGCGCCGCTTAGCTACCCGATGACGACTACGGTGTTGGCGACCCTCCTTCTTGCGAAAGCAACTGTGCAAGCCCCCCCCTTGATCACCAGATATCGCCTATTCTACTCTATCTGCTTGCATTAGAGTAGTGTAGCATGTTACTACTTTCCGTTATCCCTATCACGATGCATAGCCTGTCCTTGCTACTCTTGTTGTTACCTTTACCTGCAATCCTACATGCTTAGTATAGGATGCTAGTATTCCATCAGTGGCCCTACATTCTTGTCTGTCTGCTGTGCTATACTATCGGGTTGTGATCACTTGGGAGGTGATCACGGTTATATACTCTATACTTTATACATGATACATGTGGTGACTAAAGTCGGGTCCGCTTGTGGAGCACCGCAGTGATTCACGGAGTTGGGGCTGAAAGGACCTTTGTCCCCAACGGCCCTCATGTGTGGATCTTTTTGTGGCGAGCGGCAGGGCAGGTTGAGACTGCCTAGGTGAGAGGTGGGCACAGCCACAGTGGTGTCATGGTTACATCATTAACACACTTAACGAGAGCTTGGTGTTTGATGCGAGTCTAGCCATTTGGTCTATACGCACTAACCAACTACGTGGGAAAGATATGGGCACTCGGCGTCGTGGTATCGTGAAAAGCCTTCGTGGCGTCGGTGACTGGAAAGCGCCGCGCCCGGATTGGTTCGTAAGCATGCTCTTGTATTAAGAGGCTGATACCCTACCGCTGCGTTGCATAGCGTCTTTGGTGTGCTAAGGGCGATGGGCCTAGACCCACTGTCGCGCTTAGGTTTAGACCTCTTTGTTGGCCTAGGTGGGGCTGCGGCGTGTTGATCTTCCGCGGCGGGACTGACCGGAAAAGTGTGTCCGGCCAAATGGGATCGAGCGTGTTGGGTTATGTGGTGCACCCCTACAGGGAAGTTAATCTATTCGAATAGCCGTGATCTTCGGTAAAAGGATGACTTGGAGTTGTACCTTGATCTTACACTACTGGAATCAGCTACTTTGCCATCTGCCAAATCTTTGCCGTCCGCTAGCGGACGGCAAAGAAGCTCTTTGCCACTAGCGCATCGAAAAGTTGACGGCAAAGAAATGGCGAGATGACAAAGAAAACTCTTGCCATCATCGCCATTTCTTTGCATCCGCCGGTGACGGCAAAGAATCTTCTGCCGTCCGCCGGTGACGGCAAAGAGAGGTGGCCCCACCCACCCGCCCGTTTAAAAAAACTTAACGCCCACCTCTTGCGAATCCGCTAGCGGACAACAAAACAAAAAGCAGACGACAAAGATTTAACTCATCTAACGGTCGCGCCCGCCCTCTCTCTCTGTTCTCTCCTCTTCACATCGCGCCGCCCCCCACCACTAGCCCGTCCGCCTCACGCCCCCACCACTCTCTGCCCCCACCACTCTCCGCCCTTGTCGCCCCACCTTGCCTTGCGGCCCCGCAGTGCCACCCGCTCCCCGTCTGCCGCCACCGTCTCGGCGCCACCTTGAAGCCCCCCTGCGCCCCGCCCGGCTCCGGCCCCAGCCCAACCACCCGGCGCCACCCTTGCCCGTCGCCTTGCCTGCCGTCTCGGCAGCGCCGCCCAGCCCTGGCGCCCGGCCCCAGCGCCCGGCAGCAACCCGTCGCCCTTGCCGCGCCAGCGCCTCCAGACCCGCCCGCCCTCCTCCATGACCACCTCCTCTGGCCCTGCCCAGTGAGCTCTACCTCCTCTTTTTTACATTTTTTTCAGTTTCAGGTTTATGTTTAGTTTAGATTTAGTTTAGTTTTAGGTTTAGTTTTAGTTTAGTTTTAGGTTTAGATTTAGTTTTCCTTTTTCTTCTGTTTTTTAGTTTTGGGTTTATGTTTAGTTTAGATTTAGTTTTAGTTTTAGATTTAGGTTTAGTTTTGGGTTTGGGTTTAGGTTTAGGAAAGAAGAAGAAGAAAAAAGGAGAGGAGGAGAAGAAGAAGAGGAAGGAAAGGAAGAAGAAGAAGAGGAGGAGTAGAAGAAAAAAGAAGAAGAGGAAGAAGAAGAAGAAAAAAGAGGAGAGGAGGACAAGAAGATGAGGAAAAAGGAAAGGAGGAAGAAGAAGAAGAAGAAGAAGGAAAAAAGGAAGAAAAGGAAGAAGAAGAAAAGGAAAAAAGAGGAAAAAAACCCCGACCCGACAAGGCACCCCGACCCCGACCCGGCACCCCAACACGACACCCCGACCCCGAGACCTCGACCCCGACCCCGACACCCCGACCCCGACCCCAACACCCCGACCCCGAGCCTGACCCGATCGACACCCCGACCCATGACGCAGACACGGCACCACGACCCCGACAGGCACCCGACGACACCACCGACCGACAGGCCCGACCCGACACCCCGACACCCCGACCCCGGGACCCGACACTCAGACCACGAGCCTGACTGACCGACACCCCGACCACAGGCAAGCCCGACCCCGACACCCAGGCCCGACCCCGACCCTCGACCCGACCCCGACACCAGGGCCCGACCCGACCGCCGACCCCGGTGACCTCGACCCCGACCCCGACACACCACGACCCGAGCCTGACCATCGACACCTGGCGCGCACCGACCGGCTGACCCGACCCGGCACCCCAAACTGACGACACCCCGACCGAGACCGACCCGACCCGACACCCGACCCGAAATGACCCGACACCCTGACCAAAGCCCGACGACCCGACACCCCGACCAGAACCGACCCTGACCCCGACACGACCCGACCACGACACCCAGACCGAGACCCCGACCCGACCGACACCCCGACCCAGGCCCGACCCCGACACCGGACCCAGGGCTGACCCGATCGACACACCGCGACACCGACCACGGCACCCAGACCCGACCCGGCACCCGACTGACACCCGACCAGGGACCGACCCGACCCGACACCCCGGAGCCCGGCCACGACCGACACCCACGACCGCGACCTGACCCGGCACCCGACCCGACCGTAAGCCTGACCGACACCCCGACCCAGGCCGAATTTTACACTTCACCCTATTAACGACATTTACCCGAACCCCCTACCCGAAACGGCACCGATCCGACGCATATGCTTTGCTCGGATCCTCACGCATAAATTGATCGGTGCCTATTAGAGTGTAGGTTGCATGGGCGTAATAAAATTGACAAAGTAGATCAACTGATGAATATATACATGGTGAATTATATATATAATTGTTGTGTGTCCAGTGATGATGATGATGATTATAGTGAGCCCATCATTGATTATAGTGATGATGATGATTATGCATTTATTGACGATACTGATCGAGATTATTAGTAGTGTCAGGTATTCAATTTTTTATGTTGTACTTGATGATGATACACTTAAGTGATATACATATTATTATTCATGTCGGTACTTTTTTTTATGTTGTACTAATTTCGTTTTATTCTTTGTCATGGCAGGGTGTTGAAAGATGGTGGGCGCTGGTCGGGAAGCGCCGAAAGGCCCCTTCTTTTATCGGTAGCGTGTTGCAGGTCTTCCATTACACGCACCTCTCCGGCCCGGCGTTCTTTGGACGATATGTGTCGACACCAAGGGCCCTTCTTCATCATTGCGGTGCCCGGCCGAAGGCGAGGTAAGAAGAAGAGAGGAGGTGGAGCACGTGGTCAGCGGGAGAGGAGGTAGGTGACTCTTCTGGCCTTCTTTCCTCGCCGCCACCCTAACTTGTTTCACCCGAACACGTGGCTGCTAGGGTGGACTCATCCGAGAGAGGAGGCTACATGGACTCAGTCCACAGCGTCCGGTCCATGGGTCTTGACCCCTGAGCCTCAGTCGCCAGACGCCTGCCCACCTGAGCCTCAGTCCACGGGCCTTCGGCCCACGAGAGTTAGGCCCTCGAGACCCCGGGAGGAGCACGTCTGGATGGTGTACAGGTCGGAGTCGACTGAGCCGAGTGGCCATCTTGATGATGGCGGGGGCCGGTGGCCATCTTGATGATGACGGGGAGCCGACTGATATTGAGGAGGAGGGGGGCAACGTCTACTAGCGTGGTGCTACACGGCTCCCGTCCGTGCCGGTGACCCGCTAGTAGAGGTGGTTGATTTTCCCTGATGGGGAGAGGTAAGTGCATTTAATCTTTTTGTACCTTCTGCATTCACGTTTCTTCAAATAACTAATGCGTTGGCCTTGTCATCTTTGCGGGGTTGGGACCACCATGAAAGTGTCCGCCGCCCAACTCCGTCCTTGGAGTTACGATTGGCAAAACTTCCGGGGTTTGTCACGTTGCACAGTGAGGTCGGCTTCGGAGGTTGGATTGAGTTGGGAGCACTAGTTGGCTGCCACTGGCCCCTTGGTGGTGAGATTATCGAGCGGTGTCTTGTGCATGACGAGGGCGGATGTGGTGATCGAAAGTTACAGGTAATTTCTCCTTTACACAATTAAAAATCTTGAACTAGCTAGTTATTAATTGTACTAATCAATATTGTCTCATTTGATTGCAGACATTCTACATGTGTGAGGAGGGATACGAGGAGGGAGGCGGCGATGTTATCGACAAGGAGTGCAAGCGCCTACTTGAACTTACGGCATGAGGTTCGGTGCAGGCTATTCGAGACTACTACGCCGGGCGTGGTATCAAAAGCCCAAGCAGGAGTGCCGCGATAAGTTCTTGAGTAAGGAGCAGTACATGAAGGTAATTCTTAAGGCCTTGTACTTGCTTCCTTCATTTAGTAATTCATAGCCGTGGCGCTCAAGTTTCTATTTGCTAACTTAGGCCCCTCCGAGATGGTGTGTGCGGATCGGATGGATTGTTGGGAGGTGTTGGTCAATGCGTGGTGCTCAAAACAATGGCGGGCCTCCCTAGCGAGGCCAAGAACAAACGTGCCCAAATGGAAGGTGTGCCACACCACCAAGGCAGCTCAACTTATTTGATGCAGGCGGAATTGGGTATGTGGTTTTGCTTCATGATTCATGCAATTCATTCATCATGCTAGCTTAGCCCTTTAATTACTAATTTACTTTGTTTCTCTCTTTCGGTGCACGCTACAATAAGGCGGATAAGGTGCTAGAGGTTATGCGACCTATATGCCATGGCCAACACTGGCTCTTACAAGAAAGTCAAGGCATTCTCTGCGTCGACCTCGATGATCCAAAGAACTTCACCAACATCTCCGCCCACGACAAGCTCGTGCAATATAGAGATCGGGGAAGGCGAGGAAGGGAGGACTTTAACTTGAGCGAGGTCCCATTGATCTGAGCTGCGATGATATCTGGTGGTGGGAGGTCCCATGGCTCCATAGCCATGGGAGATGGACTTATCAGATTGTCCTAACACTCTCCAGGAGATCAAAGCGCGCCCGATCGAGCTCCGCTCACGAGATAAGGCCTCGTGAGCGGCCAGTCCAACTCGCCTTCAAGGTTAGTTATAAGTACTCAGCTATCTTTCTCCATTACATTGTGTGCGCTTCCATCAATGATTACAAATGGTCATGTGAGTGGTGTTGCAGGCTGCTATACTGAGTGAGAGAGATAGAGCGGAGAAACTTCCGGCGGAGGCGGAGAGAAGCGGCGGGAGTTGGAGGAGAGGATGACAAAGATGTTGGAGGAGGAGAGGCCTGAAATGACATGCGAGGCAAGGGCCATGTCACGAGCTCCTTGTGGTAAGTTTCTTCTGCAGATTACTTGCTAGTCTTAACATTTGAGTCTCATTACTAAGCTGGTATGACTCTATTGTGAAAACCAAATGTGCGATCTGTGCGAGAAGTCCGTCAGACCGCTCTGCCGATGCCAGTGATTTCGCCTGGGAGCACGGTGAGTTTAATTAGAATGGACATTACTTGCTAGTCTTAACATTTGAGTGTCATAATGCTAACGAAACATTGGAAATGATCTTTGGTGCAGCTTAACTCGAAACGCATGACGATCCTTCTCCGACTCTACGTAGCGACCAGCTTCCGCTCGTACACCTCCACGATCACGGTAAGTTTCTCTAGTGTTTTGCTTAACAAATGCATAAAGACCTAGACTTAGCTTTATTTCCTCCAATATGCTTACCATAATGACCTAGAGTTAGCTTCTTTTCCTCCAAAATGACTTAATATGCTTCTTGACCTCATAAACCATCCATTACGCTTTAAGTTAGCTCTAAGCGATATGTACTTAGGTTACTTATGTCAAAAATTGCATAATTAGCTTAGTTAGCTCATAAGCGATCCATTTTACCTAAGTTAGCTCTAAAATGACTCATTTTACCTTAGTTAGCTTACAAGTGATCCAATTTATCCAAGTTAGCTCTAAAATGACCCATTTTACGTAGATTAGCTCTAAATGATCCATTTTACCTACGTTAGCTTTAAAATGACCCATTTCACCTAGGTTAGCTCCAAAATGACCCATTTCACCTAGGTTAGCTCCAAAATGACCCATTTCACCTAGATTTGCTCCTAAGCGATCCATTTCACCTAAGTTAGCTAAAAGCGATCCATTTCACCTAAATTAGCTCTTAAATGATCCATTTCACCTAAGTTAGCTAAAAAAGCGATCCATTTCACCTTAGTTAGCTAAAAGCGTGGCATTTCACCTTAGTTAGGTCATAAGCGACCCATTTCAACTAAGTTAGCTCATAAAAGCTCATAAATGATCCATTTCACCTAAGTTAGCTAAAAAGCGATCCATTTCACCTTAGTTAGCTCAAAGCGTGGCATTTCACCTTAGTTGGGTCATAAGCGACTCATTTCAACTAAGTTAGCTCATAAAAGCTCATAAATGATCCATTTCACCTAAGTTAGCTAAAAAGCGATCCACTTGACTTAGTTAGCTTAAAAAGCGTGGCATTTCACCTTAGTTAGGTCATAAGCGACCCATTTCAACTAAGTTAGCTCATAAAAGCTCATAAATGATCCATTTCACCTAAGTTAGCTAAAAGCGATCCATTTCACCTTACTTAGCTCAAAAACGTGGCATTTCACCTTAGTTAGCTCATAAACGACCCGTTTCAACTAAGTTAGCTCATAAAAGCTCATAAATGATCCATTTTCACCTAAGTTAGCTCAAAAACGATCCATTTCACCTTACTTAGCTAAAAAACGTGGCATTTCACCTTAGTTAGCTCATAAAAGCTCATAAATGATCCATTTCACCTAAGTTAGCTAAAAAACGATCCATTTCACCTTACTTAGCTCAAAAACGTGGCATTTCACCTTAGTTAGCTCATAAACGACCCGTTTCAACTAACTTAGCTCATAAATGATCCATCTCACCTAAGTTAGCTAAAAAACGATCCATTTCACCTTACTTAGCTAAAAAATGATGCCCTTGACCTTAGTTAGCTCATAAACGACCCATTTCAACTAAGTTAGCTCATAAATGATCCATTTCAACTAAGTTAGCTCATAAACAACCCATTTCAACTTAGTTAGCTCATATATGATCCATTTCACCTAAGTTAGCTCATAAATGACATATACTTCTTGTTCTAGTCTTCTTCTTGTTCTAGTCACCTATTTCTAACTTTCTTATTTACCATTTTGCAGATTTCATTCACTTCATGGAAGCTAGCTTGCTATGATGGAGTGCTTGCTTTTCCTTTGATGAAACTTTGCATTGTATCTAGCTTGCTATGATGGAACTTGCTATCTTGATGAAACTTTGCATTGTAATATGTATATGGATGGAACAATGTGTATGGATGGAACTTGCTTATGTATGAACAATGTGTATGGATGAAACGATGTGATATGTGATATGAAACTTATGTCTTTGGATATGTGATATGGAAATATATCTATATATGTCATATATATTTCTTTGTGAAAATTGTTGGATTAAAAAAAGCGAAAAAGAGAGAATATGCAGGCTCTTTGACGTACGCCACCCGGCCAACAAAAAGGTATCTTTGCCATCGGCGGCGGGCGGCAAAGAGGCCACGTGGCGAACAATGTGTGCTTCTGGGAGGTGACCAATTTGGTCAGTTTAGCCTCACAGTGGTCGACGGCAAAAAGGCTTTGCGTCCCATGCAGACCGGCAAAGGCCTCGTTCCACCTAACGGAGTAACAACGCATTTATTGCCGTCTGCCTTCTTTGCCGTCCGCTGCTGATGGCAAAGGACCTTTTGCCGTCAGCTGCCCGAAGCAGACGACAACATAGCTCTTAGCCGTCCCCTACTTTGCCGTCCCCTTTTGCCGTCCGTGGCAGACGACAAAGGTCTTTGCCGTCCGCCGTGGTTGATGGCAAAGTAGCTGATTCCTGTAGTGTTATGTCAACTAGAACCGGATAATTAATAAAACACACCCTTCCAAGTGCCAGATACAACTCGGTGGTCGCTCTCTAATAGGGCTACAAGGAGAGCACCGCCGGGTAGGATTATGCTATACGATGCTACTTGGAGGACTTCAGTCTACTCTCTTCTACATGCTGCTGTCACGGAGGCTGCGAGCGTAGTCTTGACATGATTAGTTATCCCCTCTTATTACGGCATTACGCGGTTCGGTCCTTGATATGGCCCTTACACACATATACCCATGCATATGTAGTGTAGCTCCTTGCTTGCGAGTACTTTGGATGAGTACTCACGGTTGCCTTGTTCCCCTTTTCCCCTTTCTTTTACCCGATTGCTGCGACAGACGATGGAGCCGGGGCAGACGCCACCTTGACGGCGACTCCTACTACCTTTGGAGGTGCCTACCACTACGTGCGGGCAGCGGCCGACCGGGAGTAGTTAGGAGGATCCCAGGCGAGGCCTGCGCCTCTTCGATCTGTATCCCAGTTTGTGCTAGCCTTCTTAAAGGCAAACTTGTTTAACTTATATGCGTACTTTCAGATATTGTTGCTTCAGCTGACTTCGTCTATGATCGAGCACTTGTATTCGAGCCCTCGAGGCCCACAGCTTGTATTATGATGCTTGTATGACTTATTTTATTTTAGAGTTGTGTTGTGATATCTTCCTTGAGTCCCTGATCTTGATCGTACACGTTTGCGTGTATGATTAGTGTACGATTGAATCGGGGGTGTCACATCAGTGATGCTGCAATGGCCAAGTACTTCACTATGATGTTGGATGGAACGGCCCGCACTTGGTTGAAGGGGCTGCCACCTAATTCCATCGGCTCATGGGCAGAGTTAAAGGCCCGATTTATTCAGAATTTCAAGGATACATGCAAGCAGCCCATGTCGATTGTGGATTTGACGAATTGCAAGAAAGAGGAAGGCGAGTCTACGACCCATTGGGTGCGCCGGGTGAAGGCCATAATACATTCATCTGATAAGATGGATGCCGGCTCTGCGGTCTTAATGTTGGAGAAAAATTGCCGTTTTATGCCTCTACGAAGCAGTAGAGGCGGCTCAAGCGTGATTGTAATGACATGGGCCAGCTAATGCCGGGTCTCGTCAAGTACACCGACTCTGATAGTACCAAGGATCCCGAGTCTGATGATGAGAGGGCAGGGAAGGGAGAGAAGAACGGTAACACCAAGGGTCAGCAGCATAACCCGGCGAATCAAGGAGGCAATAATAAACGTAAGGCTGACGGTAGCAGAGTTTGTGGCTAACACCAATGCGCAGGGCAACAATCAATGGTGTAAGGAGACCACCTCCTCGGTTCGGCGGTCAGTCCCACTCTTGAGCTTGATGAGTTAACTGAGCCCTGTCCAAGGCACGGTACTCAGCAGAAACCAGCCACTCACCTATGGAAGGACTGCACGATCATGAAGGCTTTCAAGAATTCTAACATGTTCGACGGCAGTCATGGGCCGGGCGGCGGCTCAGGCGGCGGCGGTTTTCATGGCCCGGGTGGCGGTTCAAATTCCAATTTTCAAGGCCCTCAAGGTAATCAGGGTGGTTATAATAAGCAATCTGGCCAAGGAGGTCATGACAGCACAATCCGGGTATCGTGAGTAACCCAAAAGCAGCCAATAGTGGGCGATATCATGTGTTTACCACGGTTTATGTAAGCGGGACCAAAAGCTTCATAAGAGGGCTGTGAAACGCCGTTGAGCCGACAATTCCTCGTTATTTAAGATGGTCTGAGCAGCCTATTCTGTGGAGTAGGGAGGATCACCCTCCCCGGGTTGATAATCCGGGTCACTTGGCCTTGGTGGTGGGACCTCAGGTTGGTGGATACAAATTCACGAAAGTGCTCATGGATGGAGGCAGCATCATCAACATCCTCTATTATGAGACTTTTCGTCGCATGGGTTTAACTGATAAAAATCTCACGACATCCAACACTGTTTTTCATGGAGTAGTGCCCGGTAAGTCGGTATACCCAGTGGGTAAGATTGAGCTAGAAGTAGCCTTTGGGGATGTGCATGATTCCAGGGCTGAGAAGCTGACTTTTGAAGTGGTTAAAATCAAGAGCCCGTATCACGCCCTGTTCGGACGGCCCGGCTTATGCAAAAATTCATGCCTTGCGGCTGTGTTATGTTTATCTGCAGCTCAAGATGCCGGGTCACAAGGGCACCATCCACGATTACAGGAGTCAGAAGATAGCCTTGGAATGTGAGGAAGGAGATGCTGCTTACGCGGAATCTGTTTGTGCAACAAAGGAGTTGAAGTTCTACAAGGACAATGTTGACCCGGCGGACATGACGTCTTTAAAGAAGCCAACCACAGAACATGAGTCGGTGATGAAGTTTAAGTCGGCCGATGACACCAAGCTCGTTGATTTTGTTCCAGGCGACTCATCTAAGTAGTTCAGTATCAGTGCTAATCTGGATCCCAAATAGGAAAGCGCACTCATCGAGTTCATCCGTGAGAACCGGGACATATTTGCATGGAAACCTTCTGACATGCCGGGTGTACCGAGAGAACTCGCTGAGCACACTCTCAATATTGATCCAAAATTTAAGCCGGTTAGGCAGTTTCTTCGGCGATTCAATGAGTAGAGATGTAAGGCCATTGGTGAGGAAGTGGCCCGGCTCTTGGCGGCCGGGTTTATTGTTGAGGTTTTTCATCCAGAGTGGTTGGCTAACCCGGTGCTCGTGCTTAAAAAGAATGGCACCCGGCGTATGTGTGTGGATTACACAGATTTAAAAAAGGCTTGCCCGGCTGATCCTTTCGCTCTCCCTCGTATTGATCAAATTATTGATGCTACGACGGGTTGTGAGCGTTTGAGGTTTTTGGATGCTTACTCTGGTTATCATCAGATCAAAATGGCAGTTAAGGACAAGGAGAAGATGGCTTTTATTACTCCGTTTGGAGCCTTATGCTATGTGTCTATGCCCTTTGGGCTTAAGAGTGCTCAGGCAACTTATCAGCGATGTGTGCAGAACTGTCTTCACAATCAGATTGGGCGCAATGTTCATGCTTATGTGGAAAACATTGTGGTGAAATCCAGAAAGAAAGAGACCTTGATAGATGATCTGAAGGAAAACTTTGATAATCTCTGGGTCTACAAGATGATGCTTAACCCAGCCAAATGTGTTTTTGAGGTGCCAGCATGCAAGCTTAGGGTTTTACGGTTTCCTATGAGAGGCATTGAGGCTAACCCGGAGAAGATCGAGGCAATCACCTCTTTGGCTAAGCCAGCGTGTATCAATGATGTTCAGCGTATGGCAGGTCGTATTGCTGCTTTAAGCCGATTCATAAGCCGGTTAGGTGAGAAGGCCATACCGCTGTATCAGATGATGAAGAAGACAGACGACTTTGTCTGGAGTGATACTGCTAATGCTGCCTTTGAAGATTTGAAGAGACAACTTGCTGAGCCGTCGGTCCTTGCTGCTCCCATTGATAAAGAGCCATTATTGTTATATGTGGCTGCTAACACACGTGTTGTCAGTGTGGCCATTGTGGTGGAGTGCAAAGAGGCTGGGAAGGAATATCCGGTTCAACGACCGATTTACTGCATCAGTGAGGTGCTTATTGAGTCCAAGCAAAGATATCCACACCGGCAGAAGCTCGTTGTCGGTGTCAAAACCGGCGGATCTCGGGTAGGGGGTCCTGAACTGTGCGTCTAGGCGGATGGTAACAGGAGACAAGGGACACGATGTTTTACCCAGGTTCGGGCCCTCTTGATGGAGGTAAAACCCTACGTCCTGCTAGATTAATATTGATGATGTGTGTTACGAGTGGATCTACCACGAGATCAAAGAGGCTAAACCCTAGAAGCTAGCCTATGGTATGATTGTTGTTCGTCCTATGGACTACAGCCGTCCGGTTTATATAGACACGGAGAGGGCTAGGGTTACACAAAAGTCGGTTACAAAGGTAGGAGATCTACATATCCGTATCGCCAAGCTTGCCTTCCACGCCAAGGAAAGTCCCATCCGGGACACGGACGAAGTCTTCAATCTTCTATCTTCATAGTCTTGGAGTCTGGCGGTGATGATAGTTCGACTATCCGGACACCCCTAGTCCGGAACTCCTCGGTAGCCCCTAAACCAGGCTTCAATGGACGAGGTCCGTGGCGCATATTGTCTTCGGCATTGCAAGGCGGGTTCTTCCTCGAATAATTTATAGAAGATTATGAACACCAGGATAGTGTCGGCTCTGCCAAAACAAGTTCCACATAACACCGTAGAGAGAATAATTTTTGCATAGATCTGCTGGCGTATTCATGGCGTGACATCACACCACGGCCAGGCTTTTATATGAATCGTTTTTTTTGTTCCACCTCAGCGTGCTTGGCGAGGCGGTTTCCTTGGCACGTCTTATCAAAGCGTAGATCGTGCCCCCTTATTCCGGGATTCTCATCAATACGGACGTGGGTAACCCAACCGTGCCCGTCGGCCTACCTTCTCTATCAAAGGCGAGTCCTAATCGACCACGGGGTGGGCTCTTGGTATTCAACCTCTTTATAATGAGACCAAGGCCCTCTTCTTTTTTACACCCTCTATCGAGTTCGCCTCGGCGCTTGAGTTCCAACACCCAAAGCTCCAGTTCAGGCGCCGGACCTTCGATGATGTCCGGCTCCGACCAGCACGACCGATGGATGTCTTCCTCCGTCACAGAAGAAGAGGTGCTAAAACTGCGGGACGCCAGGTATCTAACCGGTGAGATCTCGCATAGGCTGCCTGCTCCAGGGCAGGTCATTCCCACTCCTGAGCCCGGCGAGAACGTGGTATTCGTGTCCCACTTCCTTCGGGGTTTAGGCTTCCCGACGGATCCCTTTAAAGGGGGCTCATGTTTTATTATGGGCTTGATTTCCATGACTTGAATCCGAGTCCATCCTCCATATCTCGTCATTCATTGTTGTATGTGAGGCCTTCCTCCATATTACCCCCACTTTGGATTGTGGCTCAAAACCTTCAAGGTGGAGCCAAAAGGCGATCAAGGGGCAACAAGCAGAGTGCGGAGGGCAGTCATAAGCAAATGTCTTGATGCTCCGTGGCTGAGGGCTCTTTTCAAGGGGAGCTTGGTTTGTGGCAGGAGTGGTTTTATATCACCGCTCCCGGGGGGGCACCAAATGGGGCGTGCTCCCCGCCTTCGCTTCGAGTCCACCACAGTGGTACAGGTGTCACGGGTCAACAAAGGGGCTCGATGAGGGGCCATCCAAGGATGTTCCCCTGCTGCAGGGCCGTGTCGAGATCTCCGGAAAGAGGGATCAATCTGGTTGCGGTGGCGCGAGGTTATGGTGATCGGCGCCTTGACCCTGCAGCGTCGCCCCCTCACTTTGTGGGAATTCAATCCGAAGGGACTACGAGCTCTCCAAAATTTTATGGGCACGGCGCCTGGAGATGTGTACAAACTGTTCTTGGATCACAAGAGAAGTGTCCGGACTTGACCGAGGGCCCAGGACTAAGCTGCAATCGCCAGATACTTCAAGTAAGTAGTCTGTAACGGGACAAGTTGTTCATTCATTTATTTCATATATATATACCCTTTAAAAGGAGCCGTTTCTTGAGCAGTGGATAGCCAAGGCAAAGTTAATAAGGTGTCCGGCTCCCTCCTAGAGACCACGCCGGATCCCATCTTGACCAAGATGTTGAAGGCGCGCCTTTGAAGAGAAAGGCGAAGGGGGAAGCCAGAGGCGACTGCCCCCATGAAGGAGGCTATCAAGGGAGGAGGGATTAAAAGTCCGTCTTCGAGGAGGGAAGAGGACTGCTTGAAGATCCGAGGTCAAGGCCTCAAGAGGGAAGGAATCTTCGTCGGAGAGTCCGTGACAGGGAAGTAAACCAGCAGCACTATTTCCCCAAGGGGATCAGCCATCAAGCGAGCCGTAAGTAAAAAGGAGGGGTCTTGTAAATAAGGAACATCCCTGCATTTATTTATGAAGATAACAGAAATAGTACCTTGTAGTTCGGACCTCAGCCCTTCTCAATGAGCTCGTCTTGGGGAATCTTCTTCCGGAGATGATGGAGGCGAACGCCTCCACCTGTCGCACCCTCATGTGAAGCGGGCGACCCGGAGGTGTCGTCGGAGGGATTCCCCAAGTCGGCGGGGCGGAAGGTCCAGCGCCAAGTGGTGTGCGGTCGGAGGAGCTGAAGGATCTGCTCGGTGACGGCTATCTCGAGAAGATCACCGTGCTCTAATGGGTACGGTGATTGAAAGAATGCATCCATGAGAGCGGATTACACAAAGCCGTCGAAGCTTCTTGTGAAGGGGTTTGAAATGTAAAAATGATGTACCTTCGGCGGTTATGCATATAGAATGCTACCTGTATAGATAGTAGCCCACGAGACTCGGTATGTTGTCAAAATTGACAACGTGCGAGATCAAATTCTCGATTTTAACATATCGCCGCTCCTAAACAGGGTGGCGGGCGTCCGAGGCCAGGGATCGATGAATGTGCCGAACTAAAGCGGCAACAGCGAGGCGGATGCGGACATGTATTTGGTCAATAAGCAGTTTGACGAGTCACAATGTATGCGACTTCTATGCGGACACCTGGTAAGGGAGCTTGGCGCCCATGTCTTCTTGCTTTGTATGCTTAATGCGAGATGGTGCCCTTGCCGTTGAGGAGCTGAGAACTGGCGTAATTCGCCCGGCGAAAGAGCAAGCCAGGAGTAGTAATGTGGCCGCTTTAAAAGGCGTAGAAGAGCTAGAAGCTGAACGGGCTGCTCCTTTGCCGGGTTAAAGAGGAGATGGCCGATATGGCCAAAAAGTTAAGGAATACTACTGATCGCTCACGAGGTTCTTGAAAAGAGCGTCAAGCGGAACAAGAGGAGCCTAAAGAAGGCCGCCGCCAAATCCAAGAATGCCCAATCGGCTTTGAGAGCTGCCAAGGAGGAGCTGAGTCGGTGGGGCAATGCGGCTGGAAAACCGTTTATAACTGCGGAGGAAATATACAGATCAAAGTATGCTCGGTTGGATAAATTGTGGAGTTCGTGAGGATGCTTATCTGGACTTGGCGGCGAATGGGCCGGTTGAGCACTTCCGGGGCGGAAAAGGCGCCTGAAGGGAAGAGCTATATTGGTCGCAATTCCATAGTGCGGAAGCGTCCTTCCGCCGCTGACCGATCGGTTGGCGAATGGGCCGAGAGCTGAATCGATTGTCGGATTGCCATGAAGCATGTCTTGACTCACTTGTGGCGGACGGACCCCAGGCCCGAAGAGCTATTTTGGTTTAGTGCAGCAGTTTCTTAGTGCGGTGTCAGCGTGTCGACGCAATGAAAGCGTCGGCATGCATTGAGGGGCGCGGATGGCTCTTGCCCGTGTCAAGACATCTTGGGCAGAGATGAAGGCCACCGACGTTGCATCCTAGGAGTCGGACGGAGGCCGAGTACCTGCCGAGCACTACTTTGAAGAAGTCTGCCGGGCGCTTCGTTTAATAGAGACGATGCTTTCGAAGGATATTATGTTTAAATGACATGTATGATTTGTGAAAACAATGTTTCAATGTAATATAAGTGCTTTTTATACTTGTGCGTTCAAGTAGTAAACTTCTCCTGTATGACGTTTATGTATATTTGTATATAACCGAAAGATGGCAGCCTTGGCTTTAGCCCCACGCACATAGTGCTTGGGGTGTTTGCAAAAAAAGCGCTTTTTCACACTTAATCCAACGTCTTGGTCCTGTTAAGGAGGTGATAACGTAGCAAACCAGGCAACCGGACTATAATGCTTTATCACTTTCACTTAGCCATAGGAGTTCGAGGGTGGGGCTACTATATAGCCCCTCGGGCACCGCACTCTCCCGAATTAAAGTGCGTATGTGCCTGACCGAAAACCGGTCGCCGTTAATCACGGAGGAATTCTAAACATTCTATGAGTCATCGAATGGTTGACCGATCTCTCGCTATATCATGACAGTCAGTTTTGGCTTTCTCTCTTTGAGGTGCTCGCCGGCCGAACCGGGCTGTCGCAGTGATAGTTCTCCACAGTGCAGCGTTAGCCATGAAAAGCGGAGCGTAAGGCAGCAAAACACAGGAGGCAGGCAACCCAACATTTGACCAAAGACATGATTCGGAGCTGATGCATATAAGGCCTAATCTCGAGACGCCGAATACTCCCTAAGGTATTCGGTCTTTATGAAAATGGGCAGAATAATGCCTAAGCCCACAGTGTCTAGAGTCGCAGCATAAAAATTCTGGTGCAGCCAATGCCAAAGCACCAGGCCTGCTCCTCGGTTATATTAAGGGCGGGGGATGTATATCAACAAGAGGCGATGAAAAAAGGTTTACGCGGGGTCTTAATTTGAAAAGAATCCTTGCAGCGGGTCCCTCTTGCACGCGTCTGCGCTGTGTCTCCGTTGTGCAGTATCACGGGCCGGGTGTATACGTTGTTCATCTCGTAAAGAGAGGAACTTAGTCTGAAAGAAAAAGGAGTCGTCTGAAAGGTGTACTTAATATTAAATAAGCAGTACGGTTCGAAGAATTAAATAAAATTGAGCTTTATTGTCTCTTGTTATACATGCATGCGGCCCCTCGTATGGGGGTATGCCGCTAGTAGGCGTCGGACTCGTCTAGCCGTGTCCGGGGTTTGAATGACCAATTCAGGTTCTTTGCCTGGCAGAGCCAGATAGCTGTGGGGCTGTCAAAGGCGGTCTCCCGTTCTCCGTGCTCGAGTAACACTTAATACTTCCTTTTTAACGAGATGATGCGGCGTGGATCGGGCATTTTAAGTGTTAGAGATGCATAATGCGGTATTGTGGTAAGCGTCGAAAGCTTCGCGTCCCAATAGTGCTTGATGGCTACTTACTTAAGCAGGCGACATGGAAGAGTAACCTTTTCGCGACGGAAGTTGTCGGATGAACCAAACACAACTTCTAGCGATATGGAGCCCGATGCGGCGTATGGGCGAAGCAGTACTCCTTTAAAGGAGGTGTTGCTACGGTGAATTTTGGTTGGGTTTATCCCCATCCTGCGGATTGTGTCACGATATATCAGGTTTATGTCACTTTGCCGCCATCCATGAGGACATGTGTAAATTGGAATCCATTGATTATAGGATCCAATATCAAGGCAGTCCATCCTGCTTTCCGGATATTATTGGAATAGTCACGATGGTGAAGGTGATTGGTTTTGACAACCCGTGTGGCGGCGCCTTTTAGGGGCGCCGCTTTGTTTTTCCTTTTGGTCACGTGAAGTGAGTTTACTGTTTTGACCTCCTGTGGGAAAGTTTTTTGTTTTCCGGGGTTACGCTTGTGGTGCTAAATCGTCATCTTTACTTGGTGTGTCGAGCCCCTTGTGTTCAGCGTCAGCCTCGCCAGACTGTTTGAAGACCCAACAATCTACGTGGGTATGGTTTGCGAGCTTCCGGAGGTACCATGTATTTGACCACGATCTATCCGAGAATCTTGTTTAGGTTGGATAGCTGAAATCCTTTATTATCCTTTAGGGGCAGTGTTTTGTTGTTCGCCGAGAGCTTTTGAATCCGGCGTTGACCGCACGTACTATTTGGGCCATTTCCTTATTCCGCGCTGATCTTTTCTGCGTCGTGATTTCTATTCCATCCCTGATTTGAATGTACTCGGGTCCTTTGGTGCTGCACCTAGCCAGCCACTAGTTGTCCTCTCCAGCATAAGCGGGTCATGAGGCTTGTTAATGCGGCCATTGTTCTTGGCTTTTTCTTGGCCGAGGTGTCTGGCGAGCCATTCATCTCGGACGTTGTGTTTGAAAGCTGCTAAGGCTTCGGCGTCCGGACAGTCGACTATTTGGTTCTTTTTAGTAAGGAACCTGTTCCAGAATTTTCGGGCTGACTCTCCGGGCTGTTGAGTTATGTGACTTAGATCGTCTACATCCGGAGGGCGGACATAAGTCCCCTGAAAATTTGCCCGAAATGCATCCTCGAGCTCTCCCCAGCTTCCAATGGTATTTTCGGGGAGGCTTTTAAGCCAATGCTGAGCTGGCCCTTTGAGTTTAAGGGGTAAGTATTTTATGGCGTGGAGATCGTCTCCTCTAGCCATGTGTATGTGGAGGATGTAATCCTCGATCCAGACTCCAGGGTCTGTTGTTCCGTCGTATGCCTCTATGTTTACGGGTTTGAATCCCGCTGGAAATTCATGATCCAGCACCTCATCGGTGAAACATAGGGGTGTCTGGCGCCCTATATTGGGTGTGCCGTGATCTTCGGAATTTTGGCGTATTGCATTGCTTTGACGAGCACGCTTTCTTGGCCCATAGATGGACCTAATCGGGCCATCCTCTTGATGTGAGTCCTTATGCGGATCGCATATTGGCTTGTGTCTTGGCGCCATTCGCGCTCTCTTTCTTGCCGTGAGGTCGTCCATCCGACCGGGTGGCCTTCTTGCTTTTAATTGTGGGGGCTCTAAGGCCTCCTCGTCGGTCAGGCGGTAGCTTTCTTTCCGGGTAGCTCTTTGTTCGGCGACTGTCGCCGTACTTATCTGCGGTGCTGAATACTTTGCTCCATCTAATCCTGAGTGCATCTTCCGCTGTTTTGAGCTTCCACTTCTGCTTTTTCAAGCTACGCGCCGTGGTGACGAGCCTTTTCTGGAGGTCATTTTGCTCCAATGGTTTGTCCGGTGTGAGACCGTCCGGACTGTTGTCTTTGCCGGGGACAGATTGTTTATCCAAGTTGTCTTGTTTGGACGATTGCTCGATAGCTTGTTCGTTGTCCACCGGTTCGCCTGCTCTATGGCTGGGTCTTTGTTGAGGCGGGGACTTTGTTCGGCGTTTACGTTGCCGTTTGACTGCTTTTCGAGGATTTATCCTTCGTGGCGTCCGTTGCTCCTCGTCTTCATTTGCTTTAGGTGTATCCACCATGTATACATCATGGGGTGAGGTTGTCCAGCATCCTATAGGTGCTTTGGTTCATTGTTGTCTCCTACATCGTCGTCCATACCGTCGATGTCTTGAATCGAAATCGAGCACGTCGTGTAGGCTATCGACAGTGGCTACGAAGTGGGGGTGGGTGGGTGTTGAATTTCTTCGTCGTCCGTATCCCAACCTTCCTGACCGTGGTCCGGCCAGGGCTTTCCGGATAAAGAGAGAGACTTTAGTGAATTCAGGATGTCGCCAAAGGGCGAGTGCTGAAAGATGTCTGCGGCCGTGAACTCCATAACGGGCGCCCAATCGGATTCGATTGGCAAGGGCGCGGAGGGTTCGGAGTCCGGAGAGGAGTCCGGCACCCGGAGTCGAGCCTTCACAAAGGACAGGGATGGAGTTGGCTCGATCGCCATAGAGATTAAAGCCCCAGGCGGTGTCCAACCACTCGTCCTCGATCGGGGAATCCGGCTCGGATTAAGGGTCGGAGCAGATTCAGTGCGGCCTCCGTGGCACCTTGCTCGGCTGCAGAGCTAGATCATGCCCATCGAGGCGGTCTTGGCGGGCAGCTGCGGCTCGAATCCGTCGAAGATCGAGTCTCCGCGGATATCGACCGTATAGTTTAAACTTCAAATCTGACACGGCGGCCAGGGGCGTAGCTTTCGATCTGCTCCAGATGGCCAAATGAATTGGCCCGCAGTGTAAAGCCGCCGAACATGAAGATCTGTCCGGGGAGAAAAGTCTCACCCTGGACCGCGTCGTTGTTGATGATCAAAGGAGCCATCGAGCCTATCGGTGACGACACAGAGGAACTCTCAATGAAAGCACCAATGTCGGTGTCAAAACCGGCGGATCTCGAGTAGGGGGTCCCGAACTGTGCGTCTAGGCGGATGGTAACAGGAGACAAGGGACACGATGTTTACCCAGGTTCGGGCCCTCTTGATGGAGGTAAAACCCTACGTCCTGCTAGATTAATATTGATGATGTGTGTTACAAGAGTGGATCTACCACGAGATCAAAGAGGTTAAACCCTAGAAGCTAGCCTATGGTATGATTGTTGTTCGTCCTATGGACTACAGCCGTCCGGTTTATATAGACACCTTAGGAGAGGGCTAGGTTTACACAAAAGTCGGTTACAAAGGTAGGAGATCTACGATCCGTATCGCCAAGCTTGCCTTCCACGCCAAGGAAAGTCCCATCCAGGACACGCGGAATGAAGTCTTCAATCTTCTATCTTCATAGTCTTGGAGTCCGGCCGATGATGATAGTTCGGCTATCCGGACACCCCCTAGTCCGGAACTCCCTCACTCGTTTATGGGGTGTTCATGGCAAGCCGGAAGCTTAAGAAATATTTTCAGGGTCATCCCATCACTGTGGTTAGTTCTGCTCCTTTAGGAGATATCATTCAAAATAGAGAAGCCACAGGATGAGTCGCCAAGTGGGCCATTGAACTTGGGCCACATGATATAAAGTATGTGCCACGCACTGCTATCAAATCTCAAGCACTGGCCTGTGGACTTCATCAATGATTGGACGGAGCTACAGACGCCTGAAGAGAACCCGGACAACACATATTGGACTATTCACTTTGATGGGTCCAGGAAATTGGAGGGCTCGGGGGATGGAGTTGTTTTAGCTTCCCCTTGAGGTGACAAATTTTGTTATGTGCTAAGGTTGATGTTTACTTGTACTAACAATGCAGCTGAGTATGAGGCCTTGCTCCATGGTCTCCGGATGGCTAAGGATATGAATTTAAGCCGGGTAAGGTGCTTTGGCGACTCAGATTTGGTGGCTCAACAAGTCTCAGGCAAGTGGGATTCTAAGGATCCCCTCATGGCGACTTATCGCCATGAGGTTGATGCCATTGCTGGATACTTCAAGGGTTACCAGGTGGAGCACATTGATCGCAGAAAGAACGACGCGACTGATGCTTTCAGCCGTCTAGGGTCTCAACGTAAGCCGGTGCCACCTAACACTTTTTTGGATATTCTGCATAACCCTTCTGTCAAGTTGCCTACAGAGGAAGACTTGGCTGTTCCTGACCTGGAAGCACAATTGGTGGTGGCTCTTCACGTCATCCCCAATTGGACAGTGCCATATTTGGCTTACATGACTCGGGGCGAGTTGCCTGAGGACGAATGGCTAGGCAGATAACTTGGCGGTCTAAGTCAATGCCGATTGCCAATGGGGAGTTACATCATTGCAGTGTCACTGGGGCGTTTCAACGTTGTGTCTCTCCTGAGGAAGGTCAGGAAATTCTTCGTGAGATTCTTGAAGGAGATTGTGGCCATCATGCCGGCTCAAAGTCCCTTGTGGCCAAGGCCTTTCGTCACTGATTTTATTGGTGACCGCTCATCTTGTCGACGGAAGATCTGAGTCGATAAATGTGATGGTTGTCGAAATTCTCACGACGGGCTCACTTTGGCTCAAGAATTGAGGATGATTCCAATTACTTGGCCGTTTGCAGTCTGGGGACTCGATATGGTTGGGCCTTTCAAAAGGTCCAAAGATAAAAAGACCCACCTCTTGGTGGCGGTTGACAAATTCACAAAGTGGGTTGAGGCGGAGCAAGTCAGTAAGTGCGATGCAGCCACGATGGTTCAATTCAAGAAAAAGGTGATCTTTCGCTTTGGCTTTCCACACAGCATTATAACTGACAATGGTACTAATATGTCCAAGGGTGCCATGGAGGAGTTCTGTCAACGTGAGCATATCCAGCTTGATGTTTCATCAGCAGCTCACCCCCAATCCAATGGTCAAGCTGAAAGAGCCAATCAGGAAATCTTGAAAGGCATTAGGCCCCGGCTTATGGTTCCTTTGCAACGGATGCCGGGTTGTTGGGTAGAGGAGTTACCTTCTGTGATATGGGGCATCAATACTACCCCCAACAGGTCTACGGGTTACACGCCTTTCTTCATGGTTTACGGCGCAAAGGCGGTTCTACCTAGTGACATCCGTCATGACTCGCCTCGTGTGGCGGCTTACGTTGAAGCTAATAATGAACAAGCCTATCAGGATGCACTTGACCTGTTAGATGAGAAGCGTGACTTAGCAGCAGCCCGCTCGGCGATTTACCAACAGGCACTACAAAAAACATACACTTCCGTGATGATACGTGTTTGTCACGCGAGGTCGCGTTTTTTGTCATGCATGTACATCCATGACGATTTTATGACGTAATCAAGATAGTCATACTGTGCCGTCAGAGAAGTGTTCCATGACATTACCAAAAATATCATCACATAAGTGTCCACATCCTTGCAGATAAATCGCGCGTCACAGAAGTGCTTTCGTCAAGGGTGACCGACACGTGGCATCCACCGTAACTGAACGCCGTTAAGCTATCAGGTCCGATTTTGGATCCGATAACCCGTTAACAGCCCGGACCAATGGGGATTTTCCACGTGTAAAATTATCATTCGCCGCAGGAAACACGTGTTGCCTCACCGTTTGGACTGATGTCATCCACTCATTGGACAGGAGGCGCCTATGCGAGGTTGACACGTGTACGCATTAAAGGTAGCCCATTCGGTGAAAAAGGCTGTCCTAGTAAAAATTAGTAGGCCGGCCCATATAAGGCCTACTTGTGTTAGGTCCATTTAAGCCCACGGCCCATACGAGATGTGCCAATTCGGCCCGTCAACAGCCCGTTAAAGATTTGACACCATTGCAGCCCATCGTCAGTTCGAGCCCGTTAACAGCCCGCTATATATTTGGGCTCAATATCGGCCCGATGAGATTTCGGCCTGTTAACGGCCCATTCAATGGATGGGCCAATTTTCAGGATGTACATCTTTCGGCCTTTTAGCGACCCATTTAAATGTTGGGCTAATTTCCGGCCCGGTGTGTCCTTCAGCCTCGATGGCCCATAAAACTGATGGGCCATTTGTAGACGGACCTGAGTTTCGGCCTTTTAGCGGCCCATTTAAGTGTTGGGCCAATTTCTGGCATGGTGTCACTTTCAGCCTGTTGACGACCCATAAATCAGTTGGGCCATTTGTAGTCGGACCTGAGTTTTGGCCTTTTAGCGACCCATTTAACTGTTGGGCCAATTCCCGGCCCTGTGTGCCTTTTGGCCTGTTAACGGACCATAAATGAGTTGGGCCATTTGTGGTCGGACATTAATTTTGGCCTTTTAACGACCCATGCCCTTCATGGTCCAATACCAGCCCGGTTTCTCTTTCGACCTGCTAAAGGCCCACAACACAGTTGGTCCATTTACAATACGACCTGACTTTCGGCCTCTTAGCGGCCCATGCTCTTCATGGTCCAGTACAAGCCCGCTGTCTCTTTCGGCCTGCTAAAGTCCCACAACACAGTTGGGCCATTTACAATACGACTTGACTTTCGGCCTCTTAGCGGCCCATGCTCTTCATGGTCCAGTAAAATCCCGCTGTCTCTTTCGGCCTGCTAAAGGCCTATAGTATAGTTGGGCCATATGTAGCCCAAACTTAGTAACGGCTTGTTAACGGCCCGTGAAATAAATTGGGTCCACCTGTTGCCCGCTTCGATGTCGACTGTTAACGACCGGGAGTTTAGAGGGACGACCATTAACTTTCGGCCAACTAATGGCCCATTAACTTAAAGGGCCCACTAAAGTTCGTACATGTCTTTAGGCCAAATTAGATAATTTGAGCCCATTACGATGAGCAATTATGCACAGGACCAAAGCCGATCAAGCAAAGGTACGGCATAAAGGGAATAACGTTGCACATCCAGCATATATTACAGGAAATTACATCCACTGGGCAATCAAAGATTGATGCCAGTGCAAATAAATGAGCAGAACCTAACCATCTACAACGTCACAATCTGCAACCTCAGCACAGATGACGCCCATAAGCATGTGGGCAAGTTCTTACAGCTTGGCTACACTATCTCTGAAAACATTGATCAGTTGTTGTGTCGGATGACTTTGCACCTCTGATTCATCCACCATTGCTTCAACCATTAATTGGTTCACAAACATACATTTATTCCGTTGCATTCGAGGAGCGGAGGATCTTTGAGCAGATTCGGATGGCGATTTTGGCAGGCTTGTATTCTTGATAGTGGAGAGTGTCTCGACCCTTTGATCGTAACATAAATTAGGACGGAACCAAGCAGATTAATCATGAGTTATTGCCATATTACGGCCTAGATTTCTTTGGAAAGAAACAATGGGGTTGCCTTGCTGTTTTCAGAGTTTGTCTTCTTATCTTCGTAAGCCTGCACAAAATTAACACATTAGCATTGCTATCATTGGCCAAGTCAGATAATAGGAAAGCAACATTGACACAACGAACGTTTGGGAAACTAGCCTACACCAAATTAACACAATATGGCACAGCTATCATCAGCAAGGTAAGGTAATAAGAAAGCAACATTGACATAATGAATGAATGGGCAACCAGAGAAGCACTACAATTCAGTAATGTGCGTGATATGAGATAGTACATTCATGCAGCTCAGTATGCAAAACTACCAGGCAGTTTCCTTACAAAAATCAACATTGGCGCCTTTAACATTTTGCTACAACTAATTTTAGATCAGATAAAGGTTAGATTCAAGCCGATTAACAAAATACATGCTGATGTAACAATATAGTGATATACAATAGGTACTTACATCAGCATTAGAGCACAGACAATTCCCACAAGATATTTTCCTCGAATACGATCCCAATGGAGGAAGTCTTCTATCGTTTAACCTTATTTTCCAAAAGAGAGATGGGTAAGAAACATGTAGAAAATATGATCAGAATGCTATAAAATTTCATGATGCGAGGATGCGCACACGCTTCTTAGAATGGAGTTGAAATTCTTTTTGCTTCAATGGAGCGGACTAGTTCTTTTGGCCACTTTGGAATCTGCTTATTATCGATTGGGAGTTGGGTTTCTCTGTCTTTGGAGTAGTATCTATGAAAAATGGAGTTGGTTTATTATCTCCACGAAATTTGGATCTTTTGCAAAGACCTGGTTTGTAACCCTTGATTCTAACATAGCCGTCTTCCCTTGCATGACTTATATAGAAGAATGGTGATTCGGTTATAAAACATGCTACAATGAGAGATGGAATAGGTACCGAAGAATAGAAAGGCATGACATATTGACATGTATTCCCTCCATCCGGAAATAAATGGATGGGTCTAGGCGTATTTCAGTTCTAGATACATGCAGTTTTATCCATTTCTGCAACATGTAATCCGGATGGAGGGAGTATGATGTAAGAGCTAGGGATTCCACAGGACAACACAGTAAAAAAACACTGAAAAACCCACTACAGAACCAAAGTATTCAAACCCACTGATATGAGATAGTACACTCATGCAGCTCAGGATGCAAAACTACCAGGCAGTCTCCTTACAGAAATCAACATTGTGGCCTTTAATCATACATTTTGCTACAACTAAATTTAGATGAGATAAAGGTTGGATTCACACCGATTAACAAAATACATGATGTTGTAAAAATATAGTGATATACAACACGTACTTACATCAGCATTGGAGCCTGAGAGAATTCCGCAAGAATCTTTCCTCATAAGCGATACCATTGCAGAAATTCTTCTATCTGTTAAGCTTATTTTCTAAAAGAGAGATGGGTAAGAAACATGTAGAAAATATGATGAGCATGCTATAAAATTTCATGATGCAAGGATATGCACACGCTTCTTAGAATGGAGTTGACATATTTTCTTTGTTGGAGCGGACTAGTTCTTTGGCCTTTGGAATCTGCTTATTATCGGTTAGGGAGTTGGGTTTCTACGTCTTTGGAGCGGTATCTATAAAAAGCTGGAGTTGGTTTATCATCTCTGGGTTTGGATCTTTTGCAAAGGCCTTGTTTGTAACCCTTGATTCTAACATAGTCGTCTTCCCCTTGCATGCCTTGTATAGAAGAATGGTGCTTTAATTATAAAACATGTGACAACGAGAGAGATGGAATAGAGTGCTTGAAGAATATAAAGGCATGACATATTGACATGTATTCCCTCCATCCAGAAAAAAATGGATGGGTCTAGGCGTATTTCAGTTCTAGATACATCCTTTTTTATCCATTTCGGCAACATGTAATCCGGACGGAGGGAGTATGGTGTAAGAGCTAGGGATAGGACAAGACAACACAGCAAAAAAAACACTAGTTGAATGTAAAACTGTATGCTAGCGGAATACGTACAGAAATAACTAAGGCAACATACACGTGAATGATTGGGAAACTAAGATGGCATTGCAACAGAGCACTAGAACAACACTTCAATGTAAAAAAACATGGTATGGTAGATAGATGAAGTACATACTGATGAATAACAATGCATAAGATATTCAGAAGCATGATGTCCAAATTAAGCAGACGGCATTGCGATAGAGTAGAATGGCGATTACTTGAATTTGAAAACATGTTATCATGAATCGAATAGGTCTTGAAAAACAGGAAGGCATGACATATTTACATGCATGATCGGCATGCTAAGCACATGGCATTACAACGAGTAGATACACTCCGGGGACATTATATGCATGTTGTACCCATATCACGAGGCCAAGTTAGAGCAAGGACCTTGTGGGGTGAAGAGGATTCATCATCTTTACGCAAGTCTTACGAAGAACTGCCTTTTACATGTTCCGTCATATTGGGTATCAACGACATCAAGTTTATTGGCCTTTACATTGCTCGTGAGGTTCTTGTGGATATATCAGTGTGTGCAATTATATCTGACATGCATGGAAGACAACTAGTAGTTAGATTTATGTAATGAGTGCCTATAGGAGACGACATAAATAGTAGGACTGGGGTTAACTAGCAGCAACAAGTTTCATAAACTAAAGGGAGAACACAGATGAAAGCTACAGAATATGTATTGTTTGTTCTCGAGATTAACTAGATGGCACACAAAAGTATTACAGAACAACATAGGTAATACAAGAAGTGGTATAATACTATAATCACCAGCCCGTGGGATAGCATTGGCTGATGGATGATAACTATGGAACAACGTTACCTAAAGAACAAGTATCTTAGCTGAACTATGGAACAACGTTAACTCCTGAACAAGACCCGTAAGAGATCAGCATGAATATACAGTGAAATGTGATGATCTATTTTCCATGCTTAGATGAATAACAAAGCCATAAATGTTGCACACAAGTAAGATGAGGGTACAACCTATCTGGCTGCCATCCATAGGAGTGAGCATCATGTGCGAGACTTGTCGATGGCCTGCGATTGTTGTGGCTGTCCATGTCGAACGCAGCGCATTCGATCTGAGGAGCTGTTGAGTGGGGACTATAGCTCCCTTACGGTGTATGCTTCCCTTGTTGGAGCAGCTGCTATGAGTCGGAAGGCGGTGTGTGCGAAGATGCAGATAACGCATAATGTTAAAAACGACATCTCTTTGATCTGAAGAAATACACTAAGAGATCAATAGCAAGGTACGAGAGTGGTCACACGTCTGTTGACTAAAGACTAAATTGGGGTCACACGATTTTATTTTATTTTGGTACTGTCCGATCTACGCCGGATGGCTTGATGGCCGTCTTGTGCCTCCCAGTTGACACTGTTCGTAATCTTCCCCGAAGCGCCCGGCGACCAGCGGCGAGCAGCCTGCCTCGCCATCCGTGGCCCGGCCAAAACCCGCTCCGCCCCACCGCTGCTGTGGTTGCGCCGCCCGGGCCAATCCACAAAGACTCACCGTCATCCAGATCCGGCGGTGGCGGTACCTTTAACCGCAACTCTGAAATATAGCCATCTAAGCACTGCTTCCGCGGCGAACTTCCGGCCCTGCACCCTTACGTTAGACACCAGCCAACCGACAGCCTAGGAGCTCCGCCGCCTCGAGCGGTGCTGCTTCCCATTGGGAACCGATTGGCCTAGAATAAAAATTCAGACAACTGACGCCTAAATAAAGTGATTTGAGATGAGGGTGTGACCTATCTGGCGGCATGGTGAAGTAGGCAGGTCCAGCTGCCGAGTCGGTGAGGCCGGCGCGGTTGCGGTGGCGACCGGCGGCAGGGAAAGAGCAATGTAGCGACAGTCAACGGCTACGCGGAAACAGCGCCCGGGACTACAGGCCGGATCCGGGTTGGAGCCGCTCCGGCGCCGTGAATAACGGCGGGGGTGAATCGGCTCCGGTACGGTTCACTCGGCCGCCGTCGAGGCAGCACCAGCAGCACGGAGTGAGAGGCACAGGGCCCAGTGCACGACGGCAAATGGACAGCTTCTCCGGCATTAGGAAGGAGGGCGGCTGTGAAATTGGTGCGGTGGGGGGCGCCATGGAGGTGGTGCTGAGGTTTATGGCTCGGGAGAAGGAGCTTCCGGGGAGAAGGTGATTTGGCACCCACGAGGTATGAATGGGGGAATAGGGAGAGGAGTGGAACCATGTCTTCTGGGACGCATTTATGCGAAATGTGAGGGGAGTTACAGTTCTACCCTTGCCTATAGGCCACTCGGCTTGGGTCTGTGTACTGAGTAACTTTGCTTCTCCCCAAATAGTGGGCGGGAGCGATTTCGAGCGAGGAGGGCGTGTTTTGAACTATAGCGGGCGCCAACGATTTCGGGCGAGGAGGGCGTGTTTTGAAATAGTGGGTGCGAGTTATTTCGGGCGAGGAGAGCGTGTTTTGCCGACCATAGTTTATGAATTATTCGGCACATGTCATTTCGGCCGAGGAGAAGGCGCGCTTGGATGAAGTTATGAACCTACCCTCGATGTACAACGGGCCAATTTATGTGTGTCCCACATAGGACGGTAATTTCGCGTCTCCCATTTATTTGCTTTCAAATGAGTTCCACCAAGCAGAGAGGATGTTTAGCAGTTCGTTCAAATTTTGGGAGAAACGAGCATCCATGTCTACCTTACCAAGTCGATTCGAATCAAATTTTGAAATATAGCTTGCCACTTCTTTTTTTAGATGGAGAGATGATGCTCAGAGTATTGTGTTTTTACATGCTCGTTGCTAGCGATTTACTATATGAAAAATAGTTGACCCACTCAAAAGCGAATCAAACCCAAAATGAAATATCTCGATTCAATGAAATAGCTCGCTCGATGAGTCAAAATAGTGAACTAAATCCAAAATAGAACACCTCAATCGAGTAGCATGTTGTACAATATTATAGTACTTCATGAACATGTTGAAAGTGAAATTAATGAACTTGTTTGATATACGCATATACCCGTTCATGTGTGGATTGCAGACAACATGTTCTCCAATTTAAATATTTGAATGCAAGTTTATATCGAATCATGGTTTATATCAGTCTTTGATGCATAAAATGCGACCTCCCCATCAGGACTCCTGTTCTCTCTCTCTCTCTCTCTCTCTCTCTCTCTCTCTCTCTCTCTCTCTCTCTCTCTCTCTCTCTCTCTCGACAATCTTCAATTCTGTCACACGATCCGACACAAAAACATTGTTGGTCCCTCTCCCTTTCTCTCCATCTCTCTCTCTCTCTCTCTGTCTCTCTCTCTCTGTGTGTGTGTGTGTGTGTGGGGGGGGGTGGGCGGTCTTTCTAGTTCGCATGCATATATACACCATCTATAGGTCTCTCTCGCACACCATGTATGATACTCTAGCTAGTCCAAGCTAGATATCTTCGGTGGACTTATCGTACGCACACAAATTCCTTGGCTCTTTGCACTGTAACTCTCTCACGCACCACTGGCTGCCTCTCGGGAGCTCTTCCCCCTCTCTCAAACTCTCCATCCACAGGTCACACATACACATGCATATCTCACTGCACTTTTCGATAGGCCCATCTACAACTCTATCTCTCTCTCGTTCTCTCTCCATTTCACATGCACACACACACAATCTCATGCCCAGCTAGCCAAGTATGATGGTCTCTCACTCAATTTTAGGCACACGCAGTCCCCCTATCGTATATGACTAGCTAATCTTAGTCTCCATCACAAACATGTGCATGGTCTATCTCGATTTCTCTCGGGGCATCTTTCTATCGCGCACGCACTCCCTCGGTCTCCCACCCATATAGTCCCCTCACGATCTCGAGGGGATCTCTCTACAACAAACACACCCTCTCTCCCTCCCCATGCGTCCATGCCATCCATGTGTCCCTCTCAACCTTTGTTCCTTGTTGGCCAGACCTCTATTGGACATGTGCTACAGGGGTGTCTCTCTCCGTTGCAAACAATCACACACTAGCTATCTTCGTGTATCTCCTCGCCTCGCTTTTCCATCTCGGAGATGCATGTGTGATATGTTCGCATAAGAAACGAAAAAACACACACTCTCTCTAATTTATCGTTTGTTGTCACTTTCTCTTCACACACATACTCTTTTTGCACACTTACTCATTCTACTTCACACACACTTGATCTGTCTCGACTGAGGCACTCTCCTCGGTCCATAGCATATAGATTTATTGAAAAGTTAAACATCACAAAGCTTGACCATGTACGTGGAGAAAAAGAATCACATCTAGTACGGTAAACATATACCATTAGATTCACCATGAGATGTAGTTTTGTATGATGTATCTTTGGTATTGTAGATATAAATAACATTTGCGTAAACCTGATCATAGTTTCCAAAGTTTGACTTCTAAAAAATTTACATGCACCTTTGCATTATCGAAGCGGATGGAATATCTCTTTCCCCCTCTCAGCTATCTCGATGCACCACTCAGCCTTATCGGGCTCCTCAATCTCTCTCAAACTTTATTGGTCAATTTGGTTCGTGACACGACCCTCATGCCTTGATGCGATGCGCTGGTGTGGACGTGAGATGTAAAATATTTCTGCTGGCAGGGCTTGTGTGGTGTCAAGCGTTTGGTTCATGTCTGGCCAGGCAAAGCATCAACGTCCCATCAATCAATCCATGCATCAATTATTTAATGCTAATATCCATCCATGTTGCTATTAGCCTCGTGGGTCACTTACGACGAGCACGGCGAGGCGTTCAAATCGGTCGCCTCGGCGGGGCTACTTGCAGTGTCTGGAGTTCAGCCAGGCTAATTAAAGTGCAAGGGAACCCAGGCTAGGCGGGCTTTCTTTTTCATAGGGTAGCAACCAAACAAGCGTGCATGAAATCCAGCCACAACCCCAGGCCTGGCAAAAGGTGCTCAGGACGCAAGCTAAACTGACCTTATATCTCCATGGTTCACACATACACATGTCTCGCTCGCGCTATACATATAGACCCATCCAACACTCTCCGCCCTTGTTCTCTCTCCATGTGACACACACCCCCCCTAAGTACCATAATCCCTCACTCCATCATAGCCGCAAGCACTCCCACCTCCTAAGTATGATTATCTCTTACTAGCCATCAGGAACACATGTATTGTCTTCTTCCATCCATACGTCTATCTCGATATCTTTCGGGGCATCTTCTATCGCGCACACACCTTGTCACTCGATCTCCCACCCATGTAGTCCCATCACTATCTCCAGGGGATCTCTCTATGACAAACATGGGGTCTCTCCTCCCCATGTCTGCATTTTCTCTGTACGTCTCTCTCGACCTCTCTCCCTTGTTTCTCAGACCCCTCTTGGCCACGTGCTAGGGTTCTTGCTCTCTCGGTTCCAAACAACCACACACTATCTCCTCACCTTGCCTCCGTTGTCGAAGATGCATGTGTGACATGTTTGCATAAGACACGCACGCTTTTTCTCTACTTTATCGTGTGTTTTCCATGTCTCTTTCACACACGCACACACACTTTTTTCACTCTCTCTCTCTCCCTCTCTAGTTAGGGACTCTGTCATGTCCATAAGCATATGGATGTTTTGAAAAGTCAAACCTCAGAAAAGTTTGACCAGGTATATGTGGAGAAAAACATTTACATCTGGAACAATCATTAGATTCATCACAACATGTAGTTCCTTCATACTATCATTTATCTTTGGTATTGTAGATATAAGTAATTTCTTTATAAACTTGGTCAAAGTTTCAAAAGTTTGACTTAAAAAAAATGTTGGAACTACATTATCGAATGGAAGGAGTAGCTCTTTCTCTCTCTCTGCTATCTCTTACGGGCCTCTCCTCTCACTCGAACTCTCTATACCGACGGATTATACGCTCACTGTGTCAGCGTATAGCTCCGTATATTGTTTATTTGACCGGTCAACCTATCCACATGCCGCCTTGTCAGCTCGTTGTATCTTCGTGTGCTGGCCCATGTGGCAGTGGGTGAAAATAAGTAAACTAGAGGTCCATCTGACACGCGGTGAAGTAAACAAAGTTGAAACCACTCGGGCGCATTGAGGACACACTTCTTGCGCGCGAAGGACGCACTCGCGCATTATTCACCACTGCGCGGCGGCATGCACAGAAGGACGCACTCACGCACACCCAACACACAACACACACCACCACACGTGTACACCGGCGTCGCCGCCGGTTGAGATGGACGGCGAGGCAGCCAACAAGCGGTGGCAGCTCGAGCCAAAACCGCAACCGACGAGCCTGGACTTCATCAGCAGCCTCCCCGGCGACATGCTGCTCGTCATCATCGGCCTCCTCCCCACCAAATCTGTCGTGGCGGACCACCTGCTCTCCCGGCGGTGGCGCCCCTCTGGCGCCCGCGTCCCCCTCAACCTCACCGTCGACAGCTGCCTCTGCGACGGGGATTGCAAACGCATGGCCGCAGTCTCCAAGATCCTTTCATCGCACCCTGGGCCAGCCACACGCCTTGACATCCGCATGTTCAGTACCAACTGCAAGGTCCAACCCAAGTTCGACAAGTGGTTCTTATCCCGCGCCCTAGATCAGCTGGAGGAGCTCAGCTTTGAAGCTGGATGATGTCGCTCTCTGCCGCCGTCCGCGCTCTGCCTCACGCCAATGCTGCGCCGCGCCAGCTTTAGCTCCTGCTATCTTCCCAGTTAATGCAGCGCCCGCCCTTCTTCTCCCTCAACTCAAGCAGCTCGACCTCTTCGACGTTGTCATCTCGAAAGAAGGCTATGGAGCACCTGCTCGCAGGCTGTACTACGCCGAGTACCTTCATCTTGAGAAGATCCACGGGTTCATTAGCCTCCACATCGCCTCGACGAATCTCCCATGGATTTATGTGTCTTCTTGGCCCCGCAACAAGACATCAATTGGGAAGAGATCACTCCAGCTGTTGCATGTTATGGTCATTGAGAATCGCCTTTCCTTGAGAGATTGCTTGTATCGGATCTAGAAGGTCCAACAAAAATCAGGGTCATTGACGCTTGAAATTGACAGGGTTGGTGTACTCGTCTACCAAATTCTCCGAACTCTTTATTGGATCCGTAATCGTTCAGGTACAACACTCATCTTCTTCTCCGTCTTCTTGAAATTCACATTTTTAAATTTCTTCTTGATGTATTTACGACAGGTCTTCGAAAATGATTCTACAAGCTTGACCCAGTCCATGCGCACAGTGAAGATCTTAGCACTAAAATCTATCGGCCCCAATCTGGATCAAGTTGTTGGATTCCTTACATGCTTTCCGTGCACGGAGAAGCTACTCATCGAGGTTAAACTTCTTTCCTATAAGTAAACGGTAATCACAACGTAGCTCAATTTCTTTTCATAATTTTCCCAAATTACGATGACAAGTGTAGTGTTCAAAACTGCATCTACGCAGTGCACCGAAAGAAATGTTATTAGTATTTTTTCTCACGTGATCACCTGCATCGTTTTTCTTTTGTACTTACTATAGTAGCCTAGGCTAGTCATAGTGGAAAGTAACTTAGACTACTCGATAACTCTATGGTTACCCTAAGAGCAAGTACTACCTCCGTCTGGTTTACTCTTCCAATTTTGTAGTATCAAAATTTGACCATAGATTTAACTGACAAAATGTTAATGCATGTCACTAAGAACTATATCGTTGGATTCGTATTTGAACATAATTTCAAATGGTGTAATTTTTAGTGACATGCATTGGCATTTTCTTGGGTAAATCTATGGTCAAAATTTTATACTAAATACGAGGTAGTATTCCCTCCGTCCCAAAAATTCTTGTCTTCCATTTGTTTAGATACGGATGTATCTAACACTAAAATGTAACTAGATACATCCGTATTTAGACAAATTTAAGACAAGAATTTTGGGACGGAGGGAGTACAAAAGTGGGCTATGTAGGCCAAAACATGTGCAAAATTCACTTGTGATGCATTAGGCATCGATGCCCCTCCATTGCTCACCTGGTGCCCCAATCTAGAGCACCTACTTTGCTCCGGTGCCAAATTAACTCACACAATGAAAAAACACTGCGTGGGAGAGAGAGAGGACCGAGGCAATAAAAAAACACTTGTTTGGGAGACTGAGAGGCTGGTGTAGTTGGTTTGATTGATTTGTTTATACATGTGGGTCTGTGTGCACAGCAGTGCCAACTCTCTCACATCACGAGAGCGGTGCCAAAATCTTTTGATTTGACATCGATGCGTATTATGTGGCATACTTTTGCGAAATATGGCATCGGCCACATAGTGTAAGGCAACAAATGCCCAAGCTCTTCACGTGCTCCTAGTTAAATGAGAGGAAACAGAAAGAGAGAGAGACAGAGTGAGAAAATATCACTAGCCAGCCAACCCTATGGTATGAGCGAATGATACTGGTACCTCTTGATGACACGACAATCTTATACATCCAGCTGCTCTAATATGTTCTCTTCTTTTGCAGATAAAAAAAGACCCGAAAGTGAAAAATGTGCTGCACTGTAACAATCTCATCGAATGCCTTGATCTCCATCTTACAGAAATTGATTTGATCGACTACCGAGGCAGCACATCAGAGATTAAATTGGCTGTGTTCTTTGTTCGGAGGCAAGTGTGCTCAAGGTAATGAGGTTTGGCGTTCTCTGGCGCAACAATGAATGGCGTATGATCACCGCATAGCGTCTAAGCCTAAATGACAAAGTCTCCATGAAGCTGAATTTGTTTTCGAAACATCAAGTGGCCAGAGACTCGAAAACTTATTTGCCCATTAGTGACTTGTCAGGGCGGTGGATTTTAGTTTGTATGATAATGCTGCATCCACCTAAAGTAACGAAAGTTCTTACGTAAACTTCCTAGTCATCCCCTCTTCGTAGGTGCAGCATTACTCCTAACATTTGTAATAACAGTTTGAAACTTGTAATATTGTCGTGTCCTATTCCTGCGTTTTCAAAATCCTGCGAATCAAACATGTCCTGAGTTGGTGATGATGTTGTGCCTCCCATCTTTTACCAATAGCCGTCGGATCTAGATCTGACGCATACAAACTCAAGCTTCTCCATTTTTGCAAAAAGATGCCCGACTTGTTCCATATTTACAAACAACTCCTTGTCTCTCACAATCAGCCTTATCTCCTCCCCACCACATCTAGAAGGCCGTGGAAAAATCTGGCGCGATGGTCACGCCGACGTAAATCCACCCCAATCTTGGTGTTCCGTGCAATGCACGGGCATCTCTATACAGGGAAATTATGTCGAGCATGGCTAATTGTAAGAAGGCTAGCTCTACAGCCATGATGATAGTGACTGCACACGGTGAGGCTGAATATGGTATGCCTAACACAGGCGCCTATACTCAGTGTGTCATCTCCGTACAAGTAGGTCTTGTCACTTCACTTTGTGAGGAGCAAAGACGTAATAATTTGACCAATGGGTAGTACAGTTCTAGTACTCCTACTACTACTACATTGGTAGTACTACTACTAGTAATAGTAGCACCACCGTCTGGATTTAGGAGTACTACCACGTCCATCTGGATTTTAGTATTTGACTAGCAATATCTAGTAATGCATGTCACAAAAAATGTAATACTCCTTCTGTAAATAAATACATGGTGTTTTATTCCTATCGTCAAGAGAACTTAATGTTTTTTCGCTAACTAGAGTACTAATAGGATTACATGCAATGAACTAAACACTGCATGTCATGTTTGGTAGTCTCAAGTCATTGAAAGCATGCACGGCCCACATCTCTCATTGGTTGATATGTCACGAAATAAGAAACAAGGAGGAGTTAATGCACCGTGCCTAAGTGTTTTGGGATTATTTGGTTTTCGTAAGGTGACTTACACAACATTTTTGTTTACATGCATTAACATTTTATTAGTTAAATCAAAGGTCAAAACTTGGCGCAAAATGCAAAGGGACCAATAAACCAAGAAACATCAAACTTCTCTCGTTTGGCCTCAACTAGAGGTCCGGTGAGATGACTATATCTGCACCGCACGGAGGGGACGTAGCTTCATTGACTTACGACAACTGCCTTAAGGTGAATGACACGTGGGCCCAGGGGGTGGCTGGCCCACCTATCATACAGCCAAAGGCAGGTGCAGTAGAGGGCCGAGGAGTAGTACAAAATCCTACGCACCTACGCACGCTAACCAAGGGCAAGAGTGATCACTCGAATCGCAAGATCAGTTGACTAGAAGCTAAGCTAGACCCATGGAGGCGATGAGCGCGAGCATCAGCCGGCTGTGCCAGATGGTCCACAACGCCGGCCTACGGCCCGGCACCGAGGAACGTCTCCACGTAGTATTGCTTGAGGCCGCCAGGGTGAGGGGCCGCTTGGACGACAGCTTCGTCTCCTTGTTCGATGAGGTCCTCGTCGGTTTCCTCGACAAGTTCACCGTCGTCAAGAAGCTCGCGACGACTTTGACGTCACGCCTCCGGCCCGGACGCCCAGGCTCTGCGATGCCCGCCACCCTCAACGGCCACTATGGTGACAACCTCTTTGACGCACTAGTGGCCCTGCGACTGCCCACCATCGCGCCAGAGAATGTCCACCTCGAGGTCGTGCTCGCCGCGCAGTGCCTGGTGCAGCAAGACACCATCGACATAATCACCCACGTCTACGCGCAGATCGTCCACAAGGACTACTACATGCAAGAGGAGGACGATAGGACGCTGGCCTTCTTGGACCGCAGGGCAACCTTGGACGACATTGTTCCGAAGCACATTGAGCTTGCCGCCAACGCCGCTGCTCCTCACACGTCGGTTGGTGACCCGGCGCACTAGGGCGTGAGGATGTCGTTGATGGATCCGTATGTATTTTTATCTTTCCGTCAAATCCATGTAGTAGTATATGATACTACAGTAATTGTCTTACCTTTCGCGTCAACTTCATAATTTTCGTACGTACTCCATGCATGAACGGTGCCAGAACCAAACTTCTCATTACCCTAGGCAAAATCGTTATTTTCTTTCTATCGGTCGCGCCATGGAGCAGAACCAAAATTTACAAGTTACAAGTTCAAAAGGAAAAGCTAGCCGTGTTCGCGTCGTACCCCCGCACGGTTGGTCCGGCAAGCCACTCAAGCGGGAATGCGTGCGGTGTTGCATTTTCACTTACAAGTGTGACCGCAGTTGAGCAAACCGACTATCGGCAAACCCCCACCCCGCCCACCGCGCGATGGCTGTGAAAACAGGAGGGAGAAGAGATGGTCTGTAGTACAGACTCCAAGAAAATTGGTGTCGGATGGGACTCGTGTGGGTGGCGTGTGTGCGTCTTGCTAGACGTGAATGCTAGTTAAGGCCCATGCCACCCACTATATTGAGCCTATATCGAGGTACGTAGAACAAATTTCCTGGAGTCCGTGCTCAGGCCTCCTCTATCTCTCTTCTAAGCTTGACCAATGAGGGCCTTGTGAGCCCATCGTCTGTTTGCTCACATGCGGTCCCACATGTCAGTGAAAACGCAAGAGGACCCACTGGACCTGCACATCTTTCACCTCGACGTGCTGGTGATGAAAAACTAATCCAATAAAGATCTTCGATGGCCGCTTTTGAAGTTACTCAAGAGTAGTAAGATTCTACGTATTTACAGTTTAACCCAAGATGCACATCTCGTGGCTTCAACTTCCACTCTATTTTCTTTCATGCACGACCCTAGATCTTTGGATGTCCCACGGTTTCAAGAAAAGGAGGAAGAACCCGACCAAATCTTCGGTTGTGCTCTCGGATTAGACTAGTTGTGCTAACTTAAAAATTTTATTGTGTACTCCCTTCGTTCCAAAATACTTGACTTCCATTTGTCCAAAAATGGATATACCTATATACTAAAACATGTCTAGATACATATATATATTTTGACAAATAGAAGGCATGTATTGTGAAACGGAAGGTGTAGAATGGATGCAAGTTTTTGTATCGGGAAGAAGAGTACATCCATATATTGATAAGCGCAATTTAGTAGATGTTCTAGCACTTTTAGCTAGCATAGAGGCTAGAGATGAGACTAGTGCACTTGTTGATACTCCTACTAGAATAGAGGCTAGACATGAGACTAGATGCGAGGAAGCAACGTCTACTTCTTTACACTTTCGAAGAAGAAGAAAGAAGCACGCAGATCGATCCTCCAAAGATCAACAATGAATGCATCGAGAAGGCACTAATCCAACTTACAGGAGTAGTAAAATGTATTCTTGTTGTTCTTGTTTTCTTTGGTCTTGCTTGTCTAGTCAAAATTATCATTGGAGTTCGTGCAAAATGGAGGTACATTTGGGGTCGTGCGTTGGTGTTGGCCTTAAAAGTGGGACCGCAGTTGAGGAAACCGACTATCGGCAAACCCCCACCTCTCCCGCCGCGCGATGGCTGAAGTTAGAGAAACGACGAGGTTGAAGAGATTGCTCTAGCACGGACTCCAAGAAATAATATGGTGTCAGATGGATGTCGTGGTGGTGGCGTGTCTGCACTCCTGGACGTGAATGCTTGTTACGGCCCATATGCCACCCTACTACTCCTACTACTTACTATATAGTACTAGTATCGAGGATTCGAGGTGCTGGTTACATACTGATGTAAGATGGCTACAAAAAACACCCGCCCGGCATGAAGCATGTGAAGCTAGTACAAATAGTGTACTACTATTGTTGATTGGCCTCATCCGATAACCTGTTGCAATGCACGTACAATTATGTATTCGGAAATATTTTTTGCCTAAATCGCACCACTCACTCAGAGAAGCGACTCGAAAGCCATTCATAAATTTAGTAAGTTTATCACAGGTATATCATTTTATTACATACAACATGTCATCAACCCACATCGACAACGAGGATACATTATAAATACTAAAGTTTTCACCACACAACGAATAACAAGCAATGAAATGAACTTCAACTCAACCATTCCCTGGCGTTGGAAATGCTTGCTTTGAACCACAAGTGATTCTCTGGTACGGGCCATCCATTGTCGATCTGGAGACCAACGCAGGAGTGATCATCCAGGCTGAAGCGGCCTACTATATCGATGCCGTGGTAGGGAACCACCCAAATGTCCGAGGTATAGAACCACGGTTGCTTCTCATAAATGGTAGTAACGTTGTGTCAACAGCAGTTGGATCGCCTTTCACCATTATTGGATAGTTTTGTCCAAGGAAGAGCGCGTTTTCTCCAAGACTATCAATTCTGTACCAGGGAGAAGGAGTTGGCGCTAGCACACTAGTATCCATCCCGAATACCATGCAACGGGTGTTGGAATAGTTCCAGAGAGTGCGACCATGGGAGACAACACGTGCTCCCTCAGTAGTAACAAACTCAAGGTCTTGTTGTATACACACAAGAAGAGGTGATCCATCGGAATTAGTTGCCAGGCGCCACTGAGTGTATACGTTCTGCTCGTCCTCATGCTCGTGATCATCACCATCGTCATCTCCCCATTGGTTATAAATTTTTTCAAGTATAGGTGGTGGAATGTTCACAGGACCTTGGAAACACAAGAAGAAGGTTAATTAGTAAAGGGAAACTTGCTAACCCGCATGCATGTGGATGAAACAATTATAATTACGGTGGAAGACAAACGTACCGAAAGTATAAGGATTCCATGCAAAAACAGTGCCACGAGTGGTGGCAGCAAACACAAGGCCCTCGTATTGAATTGCATCACAGTACACATCCGTGTATAGAAACTGATTTTTGAGCAATATCCATCCAGTCGAACCACGAAGGACGGCAACAAGCTTGTCGAAGATTGCAACAACTTCATAGTTGTTGTAATTCCAAGAGCGGTTGGGAACTCGACAAATTGCTATCTTCCATTGAAGACAGTCACCATGATCGTATTTGAACGTGCGTACAATACCGGTGTGCTCAACCTCTGGGCAGTCTGCTGAGATTTTTGGAAGTGGAACCCGGTCACGAGTGTACACATTCACAAGTTCCCACTCGCAGTTGGACCCAATGTAAACAACCCAATCTCCATTTGCGCCTGCCCAAGCCTTGCCCTCAAGCGATGGCATCTTAACATCATACATATCATTATCAAGCGGCATCAACTTGCACAGGAAGTAGGCCTCCGTTGCCGGCCATCCATCGTGGTCATGGCAAAGAAGATAGGGGAGATCAAACCGCTCCTTGACTCTTGGGTTCCTTGTAATGATGTTATTAGTTGAGTCGAGAATGGGCTTGAACGAACCTGCCATGCCAGCCGAGGTGATGACGTTTCACTGATCAATGAGTTCCTCCACCACGTCATCTTTCAGATTGGGGCAAGAATAACGGGGTCGTTTCAGGCATGTTCCCTCCATGGAGAAGATGATCGAACAATGGCAGAAGAAAGGGTGAAGGGCTGAAGGAAAATGGAGGAGGGAGAGGAAGAGCGTGCGACAACAGTTCAAAATCGAGAGGGAAAGGTGAAGAGTCGGTGGACGATTGCCAGTTTTCCATGGTTCACGAAGAGGCGCCCCGGCCTGCACGTCAGTTTGGAAATACTACTACTCGCCGTCATCTCACTGATATGTTGGAACGGGACCACATGTCAACGAAACATGGTGTGTAATTTCTCGTGCAAAATGCCATCTGGCCGCGTTGGCCTGAGGTGCCGCATTAGTTATCGACCTTTATTTTTTAATGGCGTGCCGTTCAGTTTTGAAGCACGACTAACTGGTACTGTACGCAGAGAAAATATAAACTACTCTACCACTACTCCACCTCTAGTACTTGTAGTATAAAAAAGATATATAGGCTGGAGCTTCAGTGCATTCTTGCTAAGGGCTTCCAACTTGCTTCTCACACTACCACCCTCTCTCCAGATCTAAAAACGACGGCCTCTCTCTCCCTCCTCACCGGTGGTCACAGATCCGCCGGGGAAGAAAAGGACGTGCAACATTGACGCACTCGTCGTCGGCGAGCGAGGTCACGCACTGACGACATGGCCGTCCTCTCAGACCTAGCGCCCACGCGGGATGGCTCCGTCCCCAAGCTTGCTGCCGTAGTGTGTGCGGAGGACGACGACCACGAGCGAAGCCACTTCCCGCCGACCCTCAGGTATGCTACCTCTTTTGAACCATACCCTTGTTCTATTGCCCCATCTCGCCACGCCGTTGCATGTGGATCTTTTCCACTCCACCATCTTCCCAATTTGCTATCCTCTGCTCTGCTGCCACGCAGAGCAAAACCATAATTTGCACTATTAAAGGAAACCCTACTTCATGCGAGACTAATCCATGTCCGGGTTGAATAACGAAAGGAAGGGAGACTCATCTTGTCCAAGAGAGTAGGCATCGAACCCGCGCCTTAGGTTGAAAAGGGAAAATCAGTAGCTAAGGAACGAGTCTCGTGTCTCTTGGTTGAAGAAGCGTGAAAGGCATGACAACACAATAGAGAATGACACGGTCGATCGGTTTGTTGTCCTCACATAGGGAAAAAGGTGGCTAAATAGAACAAAAATGGGACGTAATCCACATATGCTTCCTGGATATTTGTTGCTCTGGGCAACCATACCTCCCTCACCACTCTACGTCCGTGGAGGTACATCGTAATGGTGCGCCCACTGTCCGAATGGGCCTCCCATGCTCTTATTGCCACTTTTTTGCTGTTAGTATAATGCCAAAGATCAAGTCAAGCAATGCTACTGCTAAAGTGATGCCACATTTAACTAATGCCGCTCTCAAGATAATGCCACCGATAAATTTAAGCAATGCCATTTAATGCCACTGGATTATTTCAGGGTTAGGCTGTTGATTGTGGATGTATTAAAGATTTTTCGATTAAGGCATTCTAATGTCAGTTACGCCAAGATATACGAACGATGAAACTTGTTACTCCCGTCAGATTTTTGCACTGTTAATGCTTATAGATTACATACCTCACTTTCATGAGATAAGTTAAATTTTTTGTACAGTGTCACCAAAATGCCAAGGCGCTGATGTTATTTTATTTTGGTTAAACTGCACAGACAATTATGAAGACAAGAGGAAAGGTCAAGAGTGGGCACCTCCTCCTCCGGCTGTTCTCTTGATTCGTTCGATCAAGTTTTTATGTTTGATCGATTATCAAGATTGGGATAGCAATTTTTAAGGTCCCCAGAGTTCGAAAAGATATTTACCTTGGAGGTACATGGTTTGCAATTTTTTTATCATCATTAGTTAATACTGCTAGTTACCTTCAGACTTTTGTATTTGGTTTAATGCTCATGCACAGCTAGTATTCCAATGCTGAAACTTGTTACCTTTACATTTTGTATTGTTAATTCTTATAGAAACCTTCCAGTGCTAGAGTTTATTGAAATCTATTCTGCAAAACCATTGTACTGTACCCTGTAATAAACTAACTACTCTACTGTACCCTGGAACTACACAAAAAGTCCAACTGGTTCAACATTAGGAGCATGTTTTTTTCCAAACCTTTATATCCAATTGGTGGCACTATGAGCTGTTCATTACGAAGGTACATGGTTTGCTACTATCTTGCTACTCTTTTTGTACTGTCATTATATAGTAATACTAGTGGTTTGCATGTGAATTTATTGGCAGGGTGGACCTACATTGGAGGTGCAGGACAAGATTCAATGATTGGATGCTCAATTTCGGTTGTATCAATTTCACCTCTTCCATCACTGCGAACATGGATATCCTTGCTCCGATGAAGAATAGGCGCTATATTTCTTCTACGAACCAGCAAATCAATTCAATATGAAATTGTCCAGGAAAAACATAATGCTGTCAGATTGTCCAAAGGTCTTGAGAACATGACGGATGCTAAGCGGAAGAGACATGTTTAAACCAAAATACATGGTGTGGTATATGTTTACTAGCTGCTTGATATTTGTGCGAGATAGAGTACATGCCCCATTGCTATTTAGCAAACAAACAAAGTGTCCGCAATTTTGGTTGAACTGCACAAGAGAATAGTATAGTCCTTTGCATGCGATTGCCATTTGAAAATAGACACGAAAAGATTGGATAGTCACTTCATGGACTGCAAAAAAGTAATCTTGTACTATTTATTGGCCAACACTAGGTGCTTCATTGCTTTGGTATGATTATACAATGGGCATCATTTTGCCTAAGTTAAAGTTTGTATTCCAAAAATAGTCTCATTTGTGTGATCGAGAGAAGACCAAATCATATTGCGGTGGATGTTCCTCCATCATGTGTGGTTCATTCTCATGGTTCCAAATTGTTGGTGAAACCACTTACGTTTGCAAGAGGAATTGTAGACTTCACAAACAAATTTTTCTTTCAGTCATCTTTGAATGTTGGCCAAGAGAAGCATCCATGTTAGTAGGAAGAACATATGTTTTTCTAGATCTTTGCTTTCGGAGCTACATATTTGTATATGATCTGTGAATCATTGAGATGCATTAACATGTTGATCTTATGTATGGGAATCATACTAGTTAGTTTTAGTTGCTTGAATTAAGATACGAAGTGGCTGATCTTTGCTTTTGGAGCTACATATTTGTATATGATCTGTGAATCATTGAGATGCATTAACATTTACTTATTTCTGTTCGCTTAGTGTTTACAAGTTCTTGATCGATCACTAGCTAGCCTACAAATGCGCTCTGGCAGTTTTATTTGCGGCGCATGATCACGAAGTGGCAGTTTATTGAATCAAAATGCCTACCTCAAGAAAGCCCGACAAGCTACACTATCGATCCTACATGGATAAAAATGCCTACCTACGAAGAACCGACAAGCTACACTATCGATCCTACACGGATAAATAGCGGATCATGCACGTACTACCTCCTTTCCGGTTTGCGGGGCTCAATTCAAGAAAGCGACCTACTCGATCCTACACGAATAAATAGCGGATCACGCGACGTACTAGTACCTCCTTTCCGGTTTGCGTGGCTTAATTCAAACCTCTCACCAACCAAGGGACTCCCTCCGTCCGGGTTTATTAGTCCCATGAGCAAAGCAGCAAGACCAAGGCATGACAATAATTAACGGCATGCAAAAGTTTAAGCCTAATTAATTCCAGCGATTTAAGTGGCTACATGCGTGCCCTTGATACGTCTCCGTCGTATCTATAATTTTTGATTGTTACACGCCAATATTATTACCCTTTCATATACTTTTGGCAACTTTTTATACTATTTTTGGGACTAACATATTGATCCAGTGCCCAGTGCCAGTTCCTGTCTGTTGCATGTTTTTTGTTTTGCAGAAACCCAATATAAAACTTAGTCCAAATGGGATAAAAACAGACGGAGATTTTTTGGAATATTTATGATTTTACGGAAGTAAAATCAACGTGAAGCTTGATGTCGAGGTGGCCACGAGACAGGGGGCGCCCTCCCCTGGGCGCGGCCTGGGCTCTCGTGGGCCACCCATAAGGCGGTGTTGATGCTCTTCTTTTGGCACAAGAAAGCTAATTTTATGAGAAAGATCTGGCTAAAGATTCACCCCAATCGAGTTACTGGATCACCGGATATTTAAGAAATGGTGAAGGGTAGAATCGAGAACGCGAAGCAGAGATAGATCCAATCTCGGAGGGCTCTCGCCTCCCACGCCATGGGAGCCAAGGACCAGAGGGGAAACCCTTCTCCCATCTAAGAAGAAGAAGGGGGGCTCTCTCCCCTTGCTTCGATGGCGTTTAACGCCGCCGGGGCCATCATCATCATCATGATCTTCACCAACACCGCCGTCATCTTCACCAACATCTCCATCACCTTCCCCTTCTATATATTCAGCGGTCCACTCTCCCGCAACCCGCTGTACCCTCTACTTGAACATGGTGCTTTATGCTTCATATTATTTTCCAATGATGTGTTGCCATCCTATGATGTCTGAGTAGATTTTCGTTGTCCTATCGGTGATTGATGAATTGCTATGATTGGTTTGAGTTGCATGTTTTATATTGGTGCTGTCCTATTGTGCCCTCCGTGTCGCGCAAGCGTGAGGGATTCCCGCTGTAGGGTTTGCAATATGTTTATTATTTGCTTATGGTGGGTTGCGTGAGTGACTGAAACACAAACGCGAGTAAGTAGGTTGTTTGCATATGGGAGAAAAGGGGACTTGATGCTTTAATGCTATGGTTGGGTTTTACCTTAATGAATCTTTAGTAGTTATGGATGCTTGCTAGGTTCCAATCATAAGTGCATAGAATTCCAAGTAAGGGATGATATGTTAGCTTATGCCTCTCCCTCAAATAGAATTGCAATAGTGATTACCGGTCTAGTAACATAGTCAATTGCTTAGGGGCAATTTCACAACTCCTACCACCACCTTTCCACACTCGCTATACTTACTTCATTGCATCTTTATCTAAACAGCCCCTAGTTTATATTTACGTGTTCTTTATTATCTTGCAAACCTATCCTATCACACCTACAAAGTACTTCTAGTTTCATACTTGTTCTAGGTAAAGCGAACGTCAAGCGTTGGTGAGAGTCGTATCGATGGCCGATAGGACTTGAGAGAGTATCTGTTCTACCTTTAGCTCCTTGTTGGGTTCGACACTCTTACTTATCGAAAGAGGATACAACTATCCCGTATACTTGCGGGTCACCAAGACCTTTTTCCGCGCCATTCTTGGAGGTCATAAGCGTGGGGTGAATATTCTCGTGTGTGCTTGTTTGCTTTATCACTAAGTAATTTTTATTTGCTGTTCTTAGTTGTTTTCTATCTTTAGTTATGGGTAGGAAGCATAAAATACCAAAAAATTAGTTGTACCTTACTAAACCAATGGTTGAAGAACCACTCAAAATCTATCACACTCAAGCTTTTTACTTGGATCATCTTCGATCCCTTTGTGCTCGTCTTTGAAACCCCCACTAGTTTAGTTGAGGGCAAATCTTTAGATGAGCATGCTTGTTTTGTGTGACACCGTATATCTGAAAAGGGGAAACTATTATGGGATCAAATTCAACGTTTGCAATGCTATGCTTGGAATTTATGTGAAATATATGAGTTTACTTGTTGTTCTGAAGACCCTAAGAAACACCTACCCTATGAATGCTTGTTTAGTGATAATGGAATCGTATCTTCGTATGCCAAGGGTGTTTACAATTACTATGATGTTCAACAAATTTAATAATTTGTTGCTTTTGAAGGTGCTTATGAGATTGCCTCTTTGATTGAGAAGTATGATGCTACTCTATACAAATCTGAAAATTTTGCCATATTTCAATATTGTTATGATAATTATGCTTCTAATGCCTATGTTAAACCATATATTGAGGACTTCTCCGCTGTCCAAGAAGAGACTAATATTTTGCAGGAAGCTATGGAAGAAGAAATTGATGAAACAGTGAGCTCATTGGATGAAAAAGATGATGAGGAGAGCGAAGAACAAAAGGAGGAAGAGCGGATTAGCTACCCGTGCCCACCTTCTAATGGGAGTAACCCTCCAACTCATACATTATTTAATTCCCCGTCGTGCTTACCGAAGGATGATTGCTATGATCCCTTGAATTTGTTTGAAATATCCCTTTTTGATGATGCTTGCTATGCTTGTGGCCAAGATGCCAGTGTGAATTATGCTTATGGAGATGAACTTGCTATAGTTCCTTATGTTAAACATGAAATTGTTGCTATTTCGCCCACGCATGATAGTCCTATTATCTTTTTGAATTCTCCAAACTACACTATATCGGAGAAGTTTGTGCTTATTAAGGATTATATTGATGGGTTGCCTTTTACCATTGCACATGATGTTTTTTATGAATGTAATATGCATGTGCTTGCTGCTCCTACTTGCAATTATTATGAGAGAGGAACTACATCTCCACCTCTTTATGTTTCCAACACGATAGAATTGCAAGAAACTGTTTATACTATGCATTGGCCTTTACTATGTGTGCATGAATTATTCTTTTATGACATGCCGATGCATAGGAAGAGAGTTAGACTTCGTTGTTGCTTGATATATGTTACTTTGTGCTCACTACTAAATTACAAATCATTGTTAATTAAAATTGGCTATGATATACCTTGGGATCCGGGTGGATTCATTACTTGAGCACTAAATGCCTAGCTTAATGGCTTTAAAGAAAGCGCTGCCAGGGAGACAACCTAGAAGTTTTAGAGAGTCATTTATTTCTGTTGAGTGCTTTTATATAGTTTAAAAACAAAATAATAAAGAGGGGAACCTAAAACTTTTCAAAAAGGAAAGTGAAAGTAAGAAAGACAAGCATCGTTGAAGTGGGAGAGCTCCTTGAACTTTGTTCATGCTCACGGCAACTTTGTGAATCTTGATTACAAAATTTTTTCAACAAAAATAATTATTCCCTTGTACAATTCCATTGTATTATAAAAATAATGTGCCAAGGTTTGCCTTTAGGATGTTTACAATACTTGTTGGTTTGTACGGTGCAGGACAAAAACTTCGGCTGTAGTGCGTGATTTTTAGTTTTTTTACTGGACCGTCAAATGGTTCTGATTCTTTTTGAACTGTCTTGATGTACAAATTTTTATTTTTCCTAATTTTTGCAGAAATTTTCAAGTATCAGAAGTATGGTGGATGTTCAGATTGCTACAGACTGTTCTGTTTTTGACAGATTCTGTTTTTGATGCATAGTTTGCTTGTTTTGATGAATCTATCAATTTATATCATTGGATTAAGCCATGAAAAAGTTATAGTACAGTAGACACAATGCAAAAAAAATATGAATTGGTTTTCTACAGTACTTAGAGTGGTGATTTGCTTTATCATACTAACGGATCTGACCGAGTTTTCTGTTGAAGTTTTGTGTGGATGAAGTGTCTAAACGAGGAGGTCTGGATATGAGGAAAAGGAAGAGAGGCAAGATCTCAAGCTTGGGGATGCCCGAGGCACCCCAAGTAAATATTCAAGGAGACTCAAGAATCTAAGCTTGGGGATGCCCCGGAAGGCATCCCCTCTTTCTTCAACAAGTATCAGTATGTTTTCGAATTCGCTTGCTTATGCATTATGTGCAAGTCTTGGAGCATTTTTTGCATTTAGTTTTCATTTTTATTTTATGCACCATGCTGGTATGAGATAGTCCTTGGTTGATTTATAGAATGCTCATTGCACTTCACTTATATCTTTTGAGTGTGGCTTTATAGAATGCTTCAGATGCTTCACTTATATCATTTGAAGTTTGGATTGCCTGTTTCCCTTTACATAGAAAACTGCCATTTGCAGAATGCTCTTTTGCTTCACTTATAATTGTTAGAGCATGGGCATATCTTTTGTATAAAGAATTAAACTCTCTTTCTTCACTTACATCTATTTAGAGAGATGACAGGAATTGGTCATTCACATGGTTAGTCATAAAATCCTACATCAACTTGTAGATCGCTGAATATGATATGTTTGATTCCTTGCAATAGTTTTGCGATATAAAGGTGGTGATATTAGAGTCATGCTAGTGGGTAGTTGTGGATTAGTAGAAATACTTGTGTTGAGGTTTGTGATTCCCGTAGCATGCATGCATGGTGAACCGCTTTCTGATAATGTTGGAGCACAATTTTATTTATTTATTATCTTCCTTATGAGTGGCGGTCGGGGACGAGCGATGGTATTTTCCTACCAATCTATCCCCCTAGGAGCATGCGTGTAGTAATTTGATTTCAATGGCTTGTAGATTTTTGCAATAAGTATATGAGTTCTTTATGACTAATGTTGAGTCCATGGATTATACACACTCTCATCCCTCCAACATTGCTAGCCTCTTCGGTACCGTGCATTGCCCTTTCTCACCACGAGAGTTGGTGCAAACTTCGCCGGTGCATCCAAACCCCGTGATATGATATGCTCTGTCACACATAAGCCTCCTTATATCTTCCTCAAAACAGCCACTATACCTACCTATTATCATGGCATTTCCATAGCCATTCCGAGATATATTGCCATGCAACTTCCATCATATCATATACATGACTTGAGCATTCATTGTCATATTGCCTTGCATGATCGTAAGATAGCTAGCATGATGTTTTCATGGCTTGTACGTTTTTTGATGTCATTGCTACGCTAGATCATTGCACATCCTGGTACACCGCTGGAGGCATTCATATAGAGTCATATCTTTGTTCTAGATACACTAGTAGAAAACAGGGCAATGGTCCAGGCCCGGCCAGCCCATTAGTCCCGGTTCAATCCAGAACCGGGACCAATGGGGGCATTGGACCAGTTAAATGAGCCCCGGGGCCGGCTGGCCACGTGGGCCATTGGTCCTGGTTCGTCTGACCTTTTGGTCCCGGTTGGTGGAGACGAACCGGGACCAATGGGCCTAAACTCCTAGCTCACCACCATTGGTCCCGGTTGGTGGGACGAACCGGGACCAAAAGCTGCCCTTTATTCCCGGTTCAAGTCACCAAACCGGGACCAATTATTTGCCTATATATACCTCTCGCCCTGAGCAGAGCACTCCGAGTGCTCATTTTTCATGGCGGTGCAGGGTAGAGCTTTGTGGTGCTCTAGCTCACCTCCTATGCACACGAGGTGTTCGATGGAATGCCCGAGCCACACTACTTAAGCTTTCTCCTCTCCAAGCTCGACCTCCAAGCTCCATTTTCCTTAATATTTGTCTAGGTTTAGCGGTCCGTCTCGTCCCGTCCCAGTTTTCACCGCCGTCGATCGCCCGCGCCGATCTCGTCGCCGGCACCACCGTGGTGAGCCTCTTGTTCTTATCTTATCTTAATTTAGATGCTCTGCAGAGCTTTATGTTGTTAGATGAGAACTATGTATGTACTTTGGTTTTAATGTGATGATGAACTTCTATTAATTTTGTCACTTAATTATCTATTCATGATGTTCTCAGAATGATTTTTGACACACTTAATTATATATAATGCACTTGCGAGATGAACCGGAATGGATGTACGGTTCAAGACACACCTCCGAGTACATTAAGGGCGTGCATGATTTTCTCGAAGTGGCTGAGGCAAACAAGCAGAATGGTCTTATGTGTTTTCCATGCCCTATATGTGGGAATCTGAAGTCTTACTCTGACCGGAAAATCCTCCACACCCACCTGCTTTACAAGGGTTTCATGCCACACTATAATGTTTGGACGAGGCACGGAGAAATATGGGTTATGATGGAAGACGGCGAAGAAGAAGAGTACGATGACAACTATGTGCCCCCTGAATACGGTGATGCTACTGAACATCAAGAGGAACCAGACGATGTGCACGATGATGTCAGAACGCGAAGCTGCTGAAGATCAAGAGGAACGGACGATGTGCCCGATGATGATGATCTCCGCAGGTCATTGTCGTTAAAAGGACGCAATGCGAAAAGTCAAAGGAGAAGCTGAAGGTCGATCGCATGTTAGAGGACCACAAAAAAGGGTTGTACCCCAATTGCGAAGATGGCAACACAAAGCTCGGTACCGTACTGGAATTGCTGCAGTGGAAAGCAGAGAATGCTGTGCCTGACAAAGGATTTGAGAAGCTAGTGAAAATATTGAAGAAGAAGCTTCCAAAGGATAACGAAATGCCCGAAAGTACATACGCAGCAAAGAAGGTCGTATGCCCTCTAGGATTGGAGGTGCAGAAGATACATGCATGCCCTAATGACTGCATCCTCTACCGCGGTGCGTAAAAGGATCTGAACGCATGCCCGGTATGCGGTGCATTACGGTATAAGATCGCAGAGATGACCCTGTGATGTTGTGGCGAGCCCCCGTGAAGAGGGTTCTCGCGAAGGTGATGTGGTATGCTCCTATAATACCACGGTTGAAACGTCTGCTCGAAACGGAGAGCATGCCAAGTTGATGCGATGGCACGGTGAGGACCGTAAGAAAGACGGAAGTTGAGAGCACCACCGACGGGTCGCAGTGGAGAAAAATCGAGAGAAAGTACTGGGATGAGTTTGCAAGTGAGCCAAGGAACGTATGGTTTGCTTTAAGCGTGGATGGCATTAACCCTTTCGGGAGCAGAGCAGCAATCACGACTTGGCCCGTGACTCTATGTATTTATAACCTTCCTCCTTGGATGTGCATGAAGCGGAAGTTCATTATGATGCCGCTTCTCATCCAAGGCCATAAGCAACCAGCAACAACATTGATGTGTACCTAAGGCCATTAGTTGAAGAACTTTTACAGGTGTGGAATGGAAACGTGTACGTCGTCGGATGAGCACAAACAGGGAGAATTTAACCTAAAGGCGTTGCTATTCGTGACCATCAACGATTGGCCCGCTCTCAAGAACCTTTCAGACAGACATAAACAAGGGATACCACGATGCACACACTGTTTACTTGACACCGATAGTATATACCGCAAGCTGCAGGAAGAATGTGTACTGTACATCGTCGATTTCTTCCAACCAACCATCACCGTCGAAAAGAAAGGCAAGCATTTCAAAGGCGAGGCAGATCACCGGAAGAAGCCCGCCATGCATACCGGTGATCACGTACTTGCTATGGTCAATGATTTACACGTAATCTTTGGAAAGGGTCCCGGAGGACTAGCTGTTCCGAATGACGCTGAGAATCACGCACCCATGTGGACGAAGAAATCTATATTTTGGGACCTACCCTCACCGGAAAGACCTAGAGGTCCGCTCTTTGATCGACGTGATGCACGTGACGAAGAACCTTTATGCGTGAACCTGCTAGGCTTCTTGGGCGTGTGGGAAGACAAAAGATACACCGAGGCACGGGAGGACCTGCAACGCTTGCACGAAAAAGAGGGCATGCCTCCGAAGCGATATATGAAGGTCCCGCCAGCCACGCTCTTTACGAAGAAGAGAAATAAATCTTCTTTGAGTGCCCGCTCAAGATGAAGGTCCCGACCGGCTTCTCGTCGAATATAAAGGGAATAATAAATATGCGGAGAAAAAGTTCCGAACCTAACCTAAAGTCTCATGACTGCCACGTGATTATGACGCATAGCTGCCTAGGTTGCATTGAGGGGCTTCTACCGAAAAGCGTCCGATTAGCCATTGTGAAGCTATGTGCATTCCTCAATGCAATCTCTCGTAAGGTGATCGATCCAGAAATCATACCAAGGCTAAGGAGTGATGTGGTGCAATGTCTTGTCGGTTTCGAGCTGGTGTTCCCACCATCCTTCTTCAATATCATGACACACGCCCTAGTTCATCTAGTTGATTTAGATTGTCATTCCGGGCCCCGTATTTCTACACAATATGTACCCCTTTGAGAGGTTCATGGGAGTCCTAAAGAAATATGTCCAGAATCGTGCTAGGCCAGAAGGAAGCATCTCCATGGGCCATCAAACGAGAGGATGTCATCGGGTTTTGTGTTGACTTCATTCCTGGCCTTAAGAAGATAGGTCTCCCTAAATCGCAAAGATGAGGGGAGACTGACCGAAAAGGCACGCTTGGAAGGGACTCAATAATATGCAGGGACGGATATTCTTGGTCTCAAGCACACTACACAGTTCTCTGAGAACTCTACCTTGGTGACCCCTTATGTCGATGAACACAAGACGATCTGCGCTCCGAACACCCTTTATAAAGGCGGTCGATCGGATTACATGTGAACACATCAGGACTTTCAGCTGATTGGTTGGAAGCACGACGAGAGGTGACAACACTGTTTGTGATGAGCTGTACTTGTTGCCAGGGACCATCTTTGACTGTATTGATTTCGAAAGTATACGAGATAACTGGGAATACATTTTACACGATTGACCAAGATCAAAAGAGCACCAACCAAAACAGCGGTGTCCGCTTTGATGCAACAACCGAGAGGTGAAAGGACACATATTATGGTTACATAGTGGACATATGGGAACTTGACTACGAACATGATTTTAAGGTCCCTTTGTTTAAGTGCAAATGGGTCAATCTGTCAGAGGCGGGTACAGGTAGACCCACGAGACGGAATGACAATGATGAGATCTGAAAAATCTTGGGTACACCGACGAACCGTTCGTCCTAGCCAATGATGTGGGCACAGGTTATCTATGTGAAGGACATGTCTACCAGATCGAGAAAGAGAAAATATAAGGAAGCGAATACATCATACGATGAGCCAAAGCGCCACATAGTTCTTTAGGGAAAAAGGGACATCGTGGGAGTGGACGACAAAGGCAGACATGTCTGAAGATTATGAAAAGTTTCATGAAATTCCTCCCTTCAAAGTCAAGGCTGACCCCAAAGATCACGATAAACGATGAAGATTATCCATGGTTACTGGCGCAATAAGGAAATGACACAAGCGAAGAAAAAGTGAATACTTTCTCCATAACTATTATGATAATACCATGCCAACTTTATGGCCAGCGAGTATGATACCATGCCAACTTTCAACTTTTTCAGAGTTCATTCGAAATGCTTTAATGTCTTATTGTTCGGTCCTCGTAATAATTAAAAATAGCAACAATAAGTTTTTTGTTGTAAGTAGAAACAAAATAAAATAAATAAAGCAAGAAAGAAAACAAAAAAACAAAAATTGTGTTTTCAAATTTGAAAACTAATTGCACTAACAGAAAGTTTATAATTTTACTAAAACTCAAAGCCAAAAGAATTAAAAAATAAAGCAAAAAACAGAAGAAAATAAATAATGCAGAAAACAAAACAAAAAACTGGAAAAAAATAAAAATAGCAACAATAAGTAAAGAAAACAAAAAACAAAAAAATTGCCACCTACTGGGCCACCACAGCCTGAATACGACTATAAACCCATTTATGGGCCAGGATTCAGAGCCAGCAAAGAAGGCCAAAGCAGGCCCATCGTGCATAGCAAAGAACAAGTAGGCCCGTAAGCCTGCAATGGAAGAGGAGGTTGAGAGGGGTGCGGCGGTGGGGCTTATAAACCACTGCGCCCCTCTCAACTAGCGAGGTGGGACTAAACTTTGGCCCGACACGTGCAGCCACGAGGCCTTTGGTCCCGTTGGTGGCACCAACCGGGACTAAAGGGGGCATTGGTACAGTTCGTGGCACCAACCCGGTACCAAAGGCCGCCGCTTCCGCCCTTTGGGCTGCCGAAAAAGAGGCCTTTGGTCCCGGTTGGTGGCACCAACCAGGACTAAAGGGTGCATTAGTCCCGGTTGGTTTCACGAACCGGGACCGAGGGCTTTGCTATATAAGCAAACACTTTGCAAAAATTCAGAATCTCATCGCCAGTTGCCCCCCTCGACGCCGCCAGTTGCTCCACCTCGCTGTCGCCCGCCCGCCGCCAAGGTTGTCGCCCCCAACCTGCTGTCTCGTCGCGGCCTCCCGAGCTCGCCCGTCCCGCCCAGCAGCGCCGCCTCGAGCCCTGCCCGTTGTTCGCCCAGGCCGCGCCTCGCCGCCCCGTCACCATCGTCATCTAGCCGACCCATTTGTGAGCCGCAGCACCGCTCTGTTTATTTTCACTTTTATTAGTTTAATTTTTTGTTCATATATATATATATATATATATATATATATATATATATATATATAATGTATATGTGTATGTATGTGGCTATGTGTATGTAGATGTTCAAAATGTATAAAAAAATTGTTCAGAGCATGTTTTTCTTCATATATGTATTTTTTGTTCATATGTGTATTAATGTTTTCATATATGCAAAAGATAGATTTTAGAAAAGTTAGGTTTTTTTTCTGTTTATAGATTTTTTGTGATATTAATTATTGTAGAAATATGCAAATGTTTGTATATTCATATGAACAATGCATTAGGCAAAACCTTTGTTTTTTCTCGAAATTTTCTATTTGAACATTTTTTTTAAAACAAGCAATACTAGAAGAATGAGAGTAAAAAGGAAAATAAGAAGAGGAAGAAAGGAGAAGAAGAGGAGATGAAGAAGAGGAGAAATAAATAAGAAGAGGAAATAAGAAGAAAAATAAGAGGAGAAGAATAAAGGAATAGAGGAGAAGAAGAAAAATAGAAAATTTCTATTTTCTTCTTCTCTCTTCTTTCTTCTTCTTCTTCCTCTTTTCTTCCTTTCCTTATTTTCCTTTCTCGCGAGAAGAAGAAAAGAAGAGTAGAAGAAGAAGAAAGGAATAGAGGAGAAAGAAGAAACTTCAACACGAGGGGGTACCACCCCCTCCCGATAACATTATTTTCCGTATATGTGTATGTCGCGTCGTTGTCGATATAACCCCTCGAGATAACCCGACATGAGGGGCGGTCGATATATATACCCCTCTCGACCGTGATAACTTATTCAACGGCAGCACCCCCTCCGCCCTCTCGCTCGACCAAAACTATCGAGGACACCCAAACCCTAGAGAGAAAACGATGCCCCCTCCCGCCGTGCCCCTAGCCGACAAATTAACTCTCTTGAGGCCACCCAAATTAACCCTTGAAGCGTTGTGTCGAGGCGACCCCAAACCCTAGAGAGAAAACGATGTTGGTCTCCTACCCCCTCCCGCCGGCGCCCCTACGACAAATTAACTCTCTCGAGGCCACCCAAACTAACATGGTTCCTTATTGTGATTAGCTAGCTAGTTCTACGTTTGTCACTAATATATATATATATATATATATCCATCTGTACCATGTTTGAATAATAATTGACATGTTGTAAATATTTGCAGAAACTATGGAGCACTCCAGGAGCGAAGAAAGGCGATGTTGGGGCACATAATCGCACAAGGAAGTGATGAAGTTGCGTCATTTCTCAACTATTAACCCGGACTGGGTGAAGAAGAGGGCTATGTTCATGATGGCTTTGACCCATTAATGCCGGTACAAGAAGAGGACTATGTTCATGATGGCTCGGTGACACAATGGAGGTACAAGCGAAGGAGACCGTCTTTGGCTTGCTCCGGTGACCGAACCGAGTCGGCCAGGTATATATTAATTAGTTAAGCCCGTCTTGACTAGTTAATTGATGCATCCATTGTTTTGGTATATGTACACATATTAATTACTCTTGTCTTTCTTCCTTATAATTTCTAGCCCTCGGATCGAGCACAACTTCGGTAAGGAGGCGAGGCCGAAGAAAAAAGTTGAGCTCGGATGAAAAGTTTGAGATCATAGAAATCGCGCCCGACGGCGAACCGATTGAACCCATGCGGACAAGGAAGGCATTTTACGCTTTCGGTCACGGGGGTTCTTCTTAGGGACAAGATCCCGATCGGCATCCATCAATGGTATAAGCCTAAGGACGAAGACCACGAGGTGTCTTATGTCAATGATATGCGAGAAAGAAGATCTTTGGACCGAAATTTGAAGGCAAATTTCACCCTACCGGCCAGAGAAGGATCCGGAGAAGCGGTTAAAGAGCAATTAATCAAGTCTTGTGCTCTTAAGAAGATGGCAACCCTAATGAGGAGGTGGAGGAAAGAGCTGAACCAGTTTGTCGAGAAAGATAAGACACGAGAATTCATCGGCAAATATGAGAAGATCAAAGATCACTAGCCCGCATTTGTGGCCCACAAGAAATCGGAAAAGAGTAAGAAGATGTCGGCGACAAACAAGCAAAATGCTGCGAAGAAGAAGCTTCACCATCGCACGGGGTCAGGTGGCTACCTCAAAGCCCGGCCTAAGTGGTCCAAGGCTGAGCATGATCACGCTTGATAAAGGGATCGAACCCGGAGACAATGTCTTGGCGAACCGTTGCGGACTTGGTTCTTCGGGCTGGCGGAACCTTGGACCTGTAATGCGAGGAAGTGCAGTGACAGACGAGCAAGCTGCAAATACGGTCGAGGAAGCTTGACACTATATCGATGCTGTTGTAACGAGGGACGTTCCTTCCAAACAGGGAGAAGGGCGAGCTCACAATGGCCCTTGGGAATCACGAGCACCACGGACGGACCTGAGGCACGCTTGAGCTCCCTTTCGTGGAAGGTTGGTTTTACGGGCGCAGGGGTTACAAAACCCACGAGAGGAGGAAGAAACTGGAGCAGGACCAACTGCAGGCGCTGCACGAAAGGGTAATGGGGCTAGAGGAGCGAGAAGAGGAGCGAGAAGCGGCAGATCACAGCAAACAACTTCTTTGAAGCTTCCCCAAGCTACCCCGCCATCTCAGCGGAGAAGCAACGTGGCTTCCACCGAGCTGCTTCAGCTGGAGCATGTTTTGACTGCTCCTGCCGGCTATCCCATGGATGGTATCACGGAGTCTCAAAGTTGCCACATTATGGCGCGATGGATGACTTTGAAGCTCAAGGCGGCTGTTGGCCAAGTTTATCCTAGTATACCCGGCACAACTTATAACTGCTAGCCGATTCCAGAAGGATATGCTAAGGTGATGGTGGATGAAATGACGGAGGGATTTGAGGACCTCCCGCTTGACCACCCTACAGATGAAGGGGAGACTAGGCTAGGTTCTGTTCTGAAGACTCCATGCCTATGGCGGAAGGAGCTCATCAATCTTCCGAACTGGGCGCCTCCGCCTCCTCCTCCTCCTCCCGGAAGTCGGGCACTCCGCCTCCTCCACCGCCTCCTCCTCCGGTGAGTGGCGATCGGGCATGCGTGGCGGCACTCCACCTCCTTCTCCAGGCGTGGCGGCACTCCGCCTCCTTCTCCGCTGCTGGCCCGCTGGCGCCGAGAAGCCAGCCTCCTCCTTCTCCGCTTTGTCTTGCGGCGCACCCGAGCAACCGACCTCCTACTTCTCGCCTACCTCGTCGGCAAGGCGGAAGAGACCCGCCCGCCGCTCGGCTGCTCCGTGGCGTCGTAGTCCTTCTCCTCTGCCTCGTAAGCAAGCAAAAAAGAAGACATCCGCTCCGCTCGCTCTGCGGCGTCTAGCAGATATAGCCAAAGGCGGGAGGAAATCTGATACGGTCCTTCTCACGAAGACTCGGAGAAGTTACCGTCACGAGAGGACCGAGGAGGAAAATCACGAAGATCGCGCAGACCGAAGTGGATGACTGGTTTGCAGGGTTGAAAGCAAAGAGGCGTCCACCTCTCCGGAGGAGAAGGTAGATCCGGTGAAAGCGAAGCGCACTCTGGCTGCTCTGAGGAAACCGGCAAAGTCTCCGCCGAGAACCAACTATGAGCGCATTCTTTGAGCAGGACATATCTCCAAGCGGAGCGGTCGGGAAGCTCTTGTCGGACATCAAAGAGCAAAAGAATGAGCAGCTAAGAAAAAAATTGACCAGCTCGGCGAACAAGCAAACCAATCGTGCCCGCTCAATGTGTCTAGCGGCAACATCATCGCTAATGTTCCGGGATGGTGGCGGTTATGGCAATCTACAAGATTACACTTTGACGATGCACTTCACGAATACATGAAGGTGGGCGAACACAGAATCTGAGTACGGGAAGCCTCTTGTCAAAGATGAAAAATCTCTAACAACGATGATGCGAAGATTCCATACTTGGTACATGAAAACCTGCGGAGAGTGCAGGGGGACGAATTGTTTGTATCTGAACATTAAAGAGGAGCCACGACCTCGTTGGAACTGATCATTGTGTGTTCCATTTGAGGAGTTCTTGAGTTCTTCAATGAAAAGGCCTCGATAAATTAACGGTCTTTTGCTACTGCTGTAAGTACTATTTTTGTCATTAAGTCTCTATATATAGCTCGGCTCTTCGTTGCATGTATTTATAATTAATTATCCTCAATATATTATGCAGATTGAAGATCGTCGAGTGCAAAAAAAATGAAATCTATGATATTGGGTTCATTAACACAAATATCATAGATGTATTCTAGTTGAAAAGCACGTCAAAGAGGCCGAGGACAACTTGCTACAATCGTTGATGAAAAATGAAAACAAATATACCATACTCTTTCCTTATAACGGCAAGTGAGTGTTATTCTTGATCGTTTGCATATTCGGTTTCCCTTATTACTTTCGAAAGCGAGGTTATAGTAATGTAATTGATGAGTTATGCATGCGTGCGCAGGTTCCACTATATTCTTACGGAGATTAAGCTTGAGCATGGCCTAGTAACCGTCTTAGACTCGAGGCGGAAAGATCCCAGCACCTATGCGGACATGACTGAAATGCTCGACCAAGTAAGTTCAATTAACCCGATCATTATCGCACCATAGCGGAAACTTTTGTTCCTTTCCTGGTATCTCAAGTAATAATAATTATTTTCTTTGTCTTGCAGGGTTTGGAAACAGTTCACATGAAGCTCCGGACTGCCAAGGAGCCGCGATATATATACCCGAAAGTAAGTACTCTTGGCTAGCTAGTTGTGCGCATCTCCCGTTGATTCTATAGCTATACTTTCATCAATGCCATTTATAATGCTTCATTATCAGTTTGATTGACCTCTATTTCTCGTAAAAGTGCTTGTGGCAGGAACAAGGGAATGATTTACGTGGATACTACGTGTGCGAGTTCATCTACAACGCGACTTTGAAAAACAAGCGGGGCTACTCTCCAAGACAATATGAAGTGCGTAAGCAATTAATAATATTCACAATTTCATTTTATTACACCATCATTTATGTGGAGTTTCATTCCTATATATGTATTAATTAACCCCCTTCTTCAAATTGGACGTGGCAGATGCGGAATGAACTCCTAGAACCAGATCGCATTAAAGAAATTCAAGAGGAATTGGCGGGATTCTTTCTTGACCACGTCATCAATAAAGCCGGAGAATACCATGTGGAAGTTGATTTCAAATGCTAGGGGACTGTAATTGAGAGATCTTATATATTGTACATGTCACGTAGCGATGGCGTCGGACGTACATGATACAAAACTTTTTAAATTGTTCGACCAATCTCTCGGAGAAGGAGAGGTCGATCGATCATTTCTCTCGGTATGCATGATGAACTTACGTACTCGATGGTTCCCTTCATTTTCTTACTAGCTAGCGTATAGTACGTAGCATCGACCAAGCACGAACGAAAGAGAGGACACTTCTCTCTATTAATTAGCTAGCTAACACAATATATGAAACACCTAAATTAACCCCAAAACCCCCAACCCCCCCTTAAAAAAAACAAAACCCCAGCCCTTTGGAATCTTGTGGCGTGGATGCCTGATTGGTCCCGGTTGGTGCCACCAATCGGGACCAAAGGCCTCGCTCGGGCTCGGTGCACCGCCACGTGGAGGACCATCTGTCCCGGTTCGTGTTAGAACCGGGACTAAAGGGGGGAGGTATTAATAATGACCCATTAGTCCCGCTTCATGAACCAGGACTAAAGGCCCTTACGAACCGGGACTAATAGGTGTTTTTCTACTAGTGATATTGAGTTGTAAGTAAATAAAAGTGTGATGATCATCATTATTAGAGCATTGCCCCAGTGAGGAAAGGATTGTTGGGTTCTACGGTAGGGTGCGTAGACTGCAAATTAAAATTTTCCTACGCCAGAACATCCGGGGAACATGCTACGGGAGATGGATCACAGTTCGTTACCACTAGGCAGCGCCAAGTCTGCGTGCAGCGGAAGAAGAAGTTGAGTGGCGTCTGGCGTGGATCGTCTCCTCTCGCGTCCGATCTCCCTCGAACAGCCGGTCGTCCGATCCCCACGCACGAGTTCGGCCGGAGCGGGCCAAGTGCACCGATTCTAACGGTATCCAGGCGTCGCAGGGAGCAACACCGTGCGGCGGACTGCTAGGGGCCGATCACGGTCGTGGCGAGTGGAGGTAGCTATTCGCAACACATGCAAAGCCTAGTCGCAACGCCCGAAGCGATCCACCACATGAGTGTGCGCACCTCCACTTTATATAGGCGTCCGTCGCGGGCTCAACACTTGGGCCTCGTGACGGACCCTAAAGCACAAGGTCTACTCGGTCACGTTCCTAGTCGATTCGGATCACATCCGACCAGTGTCCTACGAACCGACCTTGTAGGTTCCTTACCTTAAGAGCGCGACCCCTTAGGTTCAAGTCGGCTTGGTCACAGTTGGTTAGGCGAACCTGTACAACGTGCCGACCACCAAGCAGACTATGAAGCTGGTTAGGCGAACCTGTACAACGTGTCACACTTCTGTTCCCTTTGCCACACGATATATGTTGTCGGGTTCAAGGCGAGACTTGTCATCCTTGTGCTAGCCGACCTCTTTCTCGTTCCAAAGGATGATCTGACCACAATCCGGATTATCTCATAATCCTTGTCGCATAGCCATGCTTGTTCTGGTCGGATCACACGAGGGCGAGAGTATATCTCTCCTGATCGGAGGGCAAATCCGTCTTGCTCGACCATGTCTCAAAGCATGGGGCTGGACAAACCCAAAACCTACCTTTGTAACTACCCGATCACGGAGTAGCGTTTGGTCGCCCAAAAGCAAGTCTGTCACCATCCTCGAAAAGTACATGTGTCGGCTCAGGTCTTAGGACATAGAACGTATGTTGTACTAGAGACTCACAGATGACATATCGCTGCGTCTCATAGTTGGGTCCGTCCGACTCAGACCTTATCTCGACTTCGGATCCGACTACGTCCGAATCCGACCAGACCTTTCCAAGTCCATATTATCCGGTTAGCATCCAATGCTCCATGGCTAGTGAGACCAAGCCATCGACCGTGTCATATGCTAGTCTAGTAATTTGCGTGTCCACACAGCCCACTTCGACTAGGGACCTTTTAGGACAGTCATCATACAATGCATAGTCCCACAAACAAGTCACTTACTTGCTGATACACATCATTGATAATGTCCAAGGACTATCTTTATTCATAAACACATAGGAAATATCATCATACATGATTGCCTCTAGGGCATATCTCCAACAGTCTCCCACTTGCACTAGAGTCAATCAAATAGACATCGAATGCCCATAGCTCTAACGTGCCCCTCATGCTTGGGTTGTGGAAGCGGCTTAGTCAATGGATCTGCAACATTTGCATCCGTGTGAATCTTGCATAATTCTACATCACCATTCTTTACGATCTTTCGTATCAGATGATATTTCCGGTCTATGTGTCTGACCTTGTGGTGATTCCTCGGCTCCTTGGCTTGTGCGATGGCACCAGAATTATCACAATAAAGATCCAAAGGTTTCACCGAGGCTGGGAAAATACCAAGATCATCCAGAAAATATCGGATCCAAACACCTTCCTTTGCAGCTTCACAAGCCGCAATGTATTCAGCTTCTGTGGTAGAATCGGCCACCGTATCACGCTTGGAACTCATCCGATTGCACTACTCCTCCGATTCGGGACGTATACGAATCCGGACGTGATCGACAATCATCTCTGTCGATTTGGAAACTAACATCGACGTAACCCCATCTGACGAGCTCTTCCTCACCTCCATAAACTAGGAACATCTCTTTAGTCCTTTTCGGTACTTCAAAATAGTCTTTACCACTGCCCATTGACTCTCACACAGGTTGGCCTGGTATCTACTTGTTAGGCTTATTGCAAAAGCAACATCAGGCCTTGTACATATCATATGGCATATTACATGATTGATCCGATTGCTTGAGGCATACGGAATTCTACTCATCCTGCTTCGCTCACCAGATGTCGAAGGACTCTGAGTCTCGCTTATCCTTATACCATGTGAGAGCGGCAAGAACCCTTTCTTCGCCTCACTCATGTTGAACCGCTTCAACACTTTATCTATGTACGTGCTCTGGCTTAAGCCGAGCAGCCTCCTCGATCCATCTCTATAGATCTTAATGCCTAAAATATAGACTGCCTCACCAAGGTCTTTCATTGAAAACTTGCCATTCAATGACTCCTTGACCGAGTTTAGCATCAAAACATCGTTCCCGATCAGTAGTATGTCGTCCACATACAAGATCAAAAACACTATCGAGCTCCCACTTAACTTCTTGTATAAACAAGAATCCTCTTCACTTTTGGTGAAACCGAGGACGATGACGACCTCATCAAAACGAATGTTCCAACTCCGAGATGCTTGCTTCAACCCATAAATGGATCTCTTGAGCTTGCATACCTTACTAGTGCTAGTTGGATCGACAAAACCCTTGGGCTGTATCATATACACGTCCTTGGTTAAATTTCCATGAAGGAAAGCCGTTTTGACATCCATCTGCCATATCTCATAATCGAAATATGCAGTTATAGCTAGTATGATCCTCACCGATTTCAGCATCGCCACTCTGCCGAGTAAGTCTCGTCGTAGTCAATTCCTTGAACTTGTCCATAACCTTTAGCGACAAGCCGAGCTTTGTGGATCTGAACATTTCCATCCACATCGGTTTTCTTCTTAAAGACCCATTTGCAACCAATGGCGATTCGCGGTGGCGGATCAACCAAGTCGGACTTGATTCTCATCCATGGACTTTAACTTTCGGATCTCATGGCCTCCGGCCATGCCTCGAATCTGGGCTCACCATCGCTTCCGCATATGTGGCGGCTCGTCGCTTTCTAGCAACAATACATCACGCACTCTACGCAATCTTTCCGAACCTCCGTGGTTCCGGTGCCGCTTCCACTACAGAGTTCCCTGATGACTCGGTATGATCTCATCACCAGCCAAGCCGTCCCCGAGTGGTCCTCGAATTTCTTCGAGTCGAACCGCCCTCCCACGGCCTCCCGACCGAGAAACTCTTTCTCAAGGAAAACCCGTTCCGAGCAACAAACACTTTGTTCACTTCCGGTTGTAGAAGCTATATCCCAAGGTTTCCCTCGGATATCCCATTTAATATGCATTTATCCAACTTAGGTGTAAGCTTGTCCGACATAAGTCGCTTGAAAATGCTTCACAACCCCAAATCTTTAGAAAGACAAGCTGGGACTCTTCTCGGTCCACATCTCATGTGGTGTCTTGTCTCTGATTTTGATGGTACCCTATTAAGTGTGAAAGCTGCAGTTTCTAGAGCGTATCCCCAAAATGACAAGGGTAAATCCGATTTGCTCATCATAGACGGACCATGTCCAACAAGGTCCTATTCCTCCGATTCGACATGCCATTTCTTTGTAGGCGTGCAGGAGGTGTGAGCTGAGGTACTATACCTCGACCTTCGAGATGATCATCGAACTCTGGCTCATGTACTCACCTCCACGATCGGATCGCAGAAGCTTTATAGTCTTGCCGAGCTGATTCTCAACCTCGTTCTGAAACTCTTTGAACTTTTCAAAAGTCTCCGACTTGTGCCTCATCAAATAGATATATCCATAACTACTCAAGTCGTCGGTAAAAGTCACGAAGTACTGATAGCCACCTCTGGCGGTTGTGCTCATTGGACCACACACATCACTATGTATATGTTCCAATAGCTCGGACTCCCTCTCGCAACTCTTTGCGAAAGGAGACTTAGTCATCTTGCCGAGCAAGCATGATTCACATGTCTCGAACGACCCAAAGTCGGACGAAGTTAGGAGCCCATCATCATGGAGCTTCTTCATGCGTTTCGACTAATGTGTCCAAGCCGGCAATGCCGTAAGTATGTCGGATTTATCTCATTTGGCTTATGCCTCTTGACATTCACGTTATAGACCGGTTCATGTTCTAGATTCAATATAAATAGCCCATCAACAATGGGTGCATAGCCGTGGAACATACCATTCAAAAATATCGAACAACCATTGTCCTTTAAATTGAATTCATAACCTTGACTCATCAAACATGCGGTAGAAATAATGTTCCAACTAAGTGTAGGAATGTAATAACAATTATTCAATTCCATTATGAATTCGGAAGGAAGCTGGAGCTGCATCGTGCCGACCTCCAACGCAGCAACTCTTGCTTTGTTGCCGACCCTGATGTCAATCTCCTTGTGCCACACGCCTAGTTCTTACCAGCCCCTGCATCGAGTTGCAAATATGAACAACCGATCTGGTATCAAATACCCAAGAGCTACTAGGTATGTCAGCAAGGTAAATGTCTATAACATATGCAACAAGTGTACCTTTGCTTGAAGAAGCATTTCCGGCCTTCTTGCCATGCTCTGCAAGCCACTTGCTACAGATTCCTCTTCCGGTGACCGGTCTCCTTGCGGTGAAAGCAAAGCGGTCTTGAGTCCAGTCCAGACTTGGCGCAAGCGGCAAGGAGTTACCGTCTCCGTGCCCTTTGCCTTAGCCTTTTTCTAGGACCAACTCTTCTTGAACTTATCCGATTTCTGCACCATCAACACTTGATGCGTGCCTTTCTTAATATCCTGCTCTGCCACTTTGAGCATCCCATGCAATTCAGTGAGCTTCTTATCCATGCCATGCATATGATAGTTCGAGATGAACGTCCCATGGCTAGGTGGAAGAGAACCTGAACAGCATCGATGAGCCAGCTCATCCAAGAGAGGGAAGCCCAAACCATCCAAAGCTTGCACATATCCGATCATCTTGATCACATGTGGGCTCGATGGATCACCTTCCTTGACTTGCAATCCATCAAGGATCGCCAGCGTTGAACCTTTCAGTCCTAGCACATGTCCGAAAACATGCTCTTGAGACTCTCGATCATATCGTAAGCCTCAACATTTTCAAATCTTGTTGCAAATTGGGCTCCATACAAGCCAAAGATCGGACAACCGATCTACGATGATTCATCAACGAGTTTCGTAGGCATTCTTAGCTGTGGCACTAGCATTATCGGCAGTGTTCCTCTCGAAGTGGATCCTCTAGAACATGTTCCTTTTATCGACGTGCTTGAGAAGATTTCTCAAATTTCTATACCAGGTGGTAAAGTTTGTTCCATTCAGTTTATCCTTTTCCATAATTGATTTCAATGCAAAGTTGGGTTGAGCAGGTGGTGCCATTGATCTACAACAGAAAATATGCAATCACTAAGCAATGTGTTTATGTAGAGTAATTCTAGCCTAAACAGAAATAGTCCCACTGAAGTTGGCATCCCTCCGCAAACTCTCAGTGATTCAAGATCCGACTAGCGCATGCGACTAGTGAGCTTTAGCATCACTGCTAGCCAACATACCTATCCGGTAAGCAACTCCTTGCTAATCGTATCTCTATCGACTCACAGCCGGTTGGGAAGGTATCTCATACCCGGCTCCCAACCTTCTTTGCCACAAGGCCCAAAACCATTTTGATAGCCTTGTCAAGTTAACTCGATGCGGTGCATGTCCATGTCCGACCACGAACCCTTGAGTTCAAGGACACCCGCAGCACCCCAATTTTATGAGCCCACTACTAGGCGTACTTGGCGTGCGAAGGTGCAACATCGGGGATGGCAATTCGGCTTGATATTCATGAGGGATCTTTCTACCATTCTAACATGCATAGAAACAAAGAAGCATAACAATCACAAATAACACATATTGTGAAATAGTATGGCTCCTTCATGGGCGTTCTTCGGTCGGCTCCGACTCCGATGACCATCTACGAACTCCATCTTGTTTGTCACGCCGGGACGTCAAGCCACCAACCTGATCTCTATTATCCAACTACTACAACTAGTAATGAATTATACATAGAGTCACAAGACGACACGCATGACGTTATAAAAAATAATTACATCACTTTGGATCATGCCGGCTGACAAACATGACACGCGAGCCCGCGTATAAATTACGCACATGCATCACATACACATGAGCCATACTATTCACATCAAACCTACAAAACAAAGTTATGCATAGAATCGCATTCTACCGGTTTGTGTGTCGGGTACGAAATACACGGCGCTACTCACACAGGCCCGATGTTTTCGGAATTCACAGATCGCATCTGAACTCCGTTCACGCCGAATTTTTTGATCTGATCGATCATATCGATCATAGCGAATCCGATTCGGATTTATGTTTCACTGTTAACCCCGATGGCGGATGACCGACCGGTAGGGGTAGATCGTGTCACGACCTCATCAATCCCGATTGACAGAAAACATAGCCTCAACAATCCCCAAGTGCAGTTGATCACATCAGCCGTGCACATAGCCGATCTTATCAATGACAACAGATCTCATCTGCCGCCTCCACATATCTAATATGCATACGATCTGAATCCAAATCCTATAGCAGAGGCTCTGATACCACTGTTGGGTTCTACGGTAGGGTGCATAGACTGCAAATTAAAATTTTCCTCTGTGCGAACATCCATGAACATGCTACGGGAGATGGATCACGATTCATTACCACTAGACGCAGCGATGCCGTGCAGCGAAGAAGAGTTGAGGCAGCGGCGTCGCGTGGATCGTCTCCTCGCGTCCGATCTCCCTCGAACAACTGGTCGTCCGATCCCACGCACGAGTTAGCCGAGCGGCGCAAGTGCACCGCCTCTAACGGTATCCGGCGTGTGCGGGAGGAACTGCCGTGCGGACTGCTAGGTCCGATCACACGATCGGCGGCAAGTGGAGGTAGCTATTCGCAACACATGCAAACCCTAGTCGCATAGCCAAGCGATCCACCACATGAGTGTGCCGCACCTCCACTTTATATAGGCGTCCGTCGCAGGCTCAACACTTGGGCCTCGTGACGGACCCTAAAGCCCAAAGTCTACTCGGTCACGTTCCTAGTCCATTTGGATCACATCCGACCGGTGTCCTCACGAACCGACCTCGTAGGTTCCTTCCCTTAAGCTGCGTGACCCCTTAGGTTCAAGTCGGCTTGGTCACGATTCAGATCACCTCCGACTTGCACGGTTGGTAGCGGCCTCTAGCAAGGCGTGCCGACCACCAAGCGGAACTATGAAGCTGGTTAGGCTAACCTCGCATAACGTGTCACACTTCTGTTCCCTTTGCCACACGATATATGTTGTCGGGCTCAAGGCGAGGCTGTCATCCTTGTGCTAGCCCGACCTCTTTCTCGTTCGATGATGCCGAGCCACAATCCGGATTATCTCATAATCCTTGTCGCATGGCCATGCTTTGTTCTGGTCGAGATCACACGAGGGCCAGTATATCTCTCCTGATCGGAGGGCAAATCCCATCTTACTCGACCATGTCTCGCATGACATGGGACCGGACAAACCGAAACCTACCTTTGTAACTACCCGATCACGGAGTAGCGTTTGGTCGCCCCAAAGCAAGTCTGTCACCATCTCGAGTACATGCGTCGGCTCAGGTCTTCACGACATAGAGCGTATGTTGTACTAGAGACTCACAGATGACATATCGCTGCGTCTCATAGTTGGGTCTGTCCGACTCGGACCTTATCTCGACTCGGATCCGACTACGTCGAATCCGACCAGACCTTTCCAAGTCCATATTATCCGGTTAGCATCCAATGCTCCATCGGCTGCGCGTCCACACAACCCTTTCGACTAGGGACCTTTTAGGACTGTCATCATACAATGCATAGTCCCACAAACAAGTCATGTACTTGCTGATACACATCATTGATAATGTCCAAGGACTATCTTTGTTCATAAACACATAGGAAATATCATCATACATGATTGCCTCTAGGGCATATCTCCAACAAGGATGATGGATACTATGATTCCCCCACAAGTCGGGATGAGACTCCGGACTTTATGAAAAATAAAAGAGGCCAAAGAAGCCCAAATAAAAAAAAGAGGCCAAAGAAGCCCACCAAAAAGAAAGAAAAAAAATAAAAAAATGAAAAATAAAAAAATGAGAGAAAAAGAGAGAAGGGGCAATGCTACTATCCTTTTACCACACTTGTGCTTCAAAGTAGCACCATGTTCTTCATAGAGAGAGTCTCCTATGCTTTCACTTTCACTTTCATATACTAGTGGGAATTTTCATTATAGAACTTGGCTTGTATATTTCGATGATGGGCTTCCTCAAATCCCCGAGGTCTTCATGAGCAAGCAAGTTGGATGCACACCCACTTAGTTTTCAGTTTGAGCTTTCATACACTTATAGCTCTAGTGCATCCGTTGCATGGCTATCCCTACTCACTCACATTGATATCTATTGATGGGCATCTCCATAGCCCGTTGATACGCCTAGTCAATGTGAGACTTTCTCCCTTTTTGTCTTCTCCACATAACCCCCGCCATCATATTCTATTCCACCTATAGTGCTATATCCATGGCTAACGCTCATGTATTGCGTGAAAGTAGAAAAAGTTTGAGATTATTAAAGTACGAAACAATTGCTTGGCTTGTCATCGGGTTGTGCATGATTAAATACTTTGTGTGATGAAGATAGAGCAACAACCACACTATATGATTTTGTAGGGATAACTTTCTTTGGCCATGTTGTTTTGAAAAGACATGATTGCTTTATTGGTACGCTCGAAGTATTATTGTTTTTATGTCAAATGATAGACTATTGCTTTTGAATCACTCGTGTCTTAATATTCATGCCACGATTAGACATATGATCAAGATTATGCTAGGTAGCATTCCACATCAAAAATTATCTTTTTTTTCATTTACCTACTCGAGGGCGAGCATGAATTAAGCTTGGGGATGCTGATACGTCTCTGTCGTATCTATAATTTTTTATTGTTCCATGCCAATATTATTACCCTTTCATATACTTTTGGCAACTTTTTATACTATTTTTGGGACTAACATATTGATCCAAAGGCTCAAAGTGCCGCCTCACATGCATTGCATGTTTTTTGTTTTGCAGAAACCCAATATAAAACTTAGTCCAAATGGGATAAAAACAGACGGAGATTTTTTTGGAATATATTTGATTTTTTTGGAAGTAAAATCAACGCGAAACGGTGTCCAGGGTGGCCACGAGACAGGGGGGCACGCCCTCCCCCCTGGGCACGGCCTGGGCTCTCGTGGGCCACCCGTAAGGCGGTTGACGCTCTTCTTTTGGCGCAAGAAAGCTAATTTTATGAGAAAGATCTGGTGAAGATTCACCCCAATCGGAGTTATGGATCTCCGAATATTTAAGAAACAGTGAAGGGGTAGAATCTGAGAACGCAGAAACAGAGAGATAGATCCAATCTCGGAGGGGATCTCGGCCCTCCCACGCCATGGCAGCCAAGGACCAGAGGGGAAACCATTCTCCCATCTAGGTAGAAGGTCAAGGAAGAAGAAGAAGAAGGGGGACTCTCTCCCCCTTGATTCTGGTGGCGTCGGAACACCGCCGGGGGCCATCATCATCACCGCGATCTTCACCAACACTGTCGTCATCTTCACCAACATCTCCATCACCTTCCCCTTCTATATTCAGCGGTCCACTCTCCCAAACCCGCTGTACCCTCTACTTGGACATGGTGCTTTATGCTTCATATTATTTTCCAATGATGTGTTGCCATCCTATGATGTCTCGAGTAGATTTTCGTTATCCTATCGGTGATTGATGAATTGCTATGATTGGTTTGAGTTGCCTGCTTTATTATTGGTGCTGTCCTATTGTGCCCTCCGGTGTCGGCAAGCAAGCGTGAGGGATTCCCGCTGTAGGGTTTGCAATATGTTTATGATTTGCTTATGGTGGGTTGCGGAGTGACTGAAACACAAACCCGAGTAAGTAGGTTGTTTGCATATGGGATAAAAGGGGACTTGATGCTTTAATGCTATGGTTGGGTTTGACCTTAATGAATCTTTATTAGTTGCGGATGCTTGCTAGAGTTCCAATCATAAGTGCATAGAATTCCAAGTAAGGGATGATATGTTAGCTTATGCCTGTCCCTCAAATAGAATTGCAATAGTGATTACCAGTCTAGTAACATAGTCAGTTGCTTAGGGGCAATTTCACAACTCCTACCACCACTTTTCCACACTCGCTATATTTACTTTATTGCATCTTTATCTAAACAGCATTTATATTTACGTGTTCTTTATTATCTTGCAAACCTATCCTATCACACCTACAAAGTACTTCTAGTTTCTTACTTGTTCTAGGTAAAGTTTAACGCGTCAAGCGTAAGAGAGTCGTATCGATGGCCGATAGGACTTGAGAGAGTATTTGTTCTACCTTTAGCTCCTCTTTGGGTTCGGTTACTCTTACATATCGAAGAGGCTACAACTATCTCAGATACTTGCGAGTCATCAGCCCTCGGCTGCGATTTGCTAGATGTTGCTTCACAGATGGCCGCGAGCGATTCTCGAGTGCTCGCATGTAGCGGGCCGTAATTAAGGCAACTAATCGATGCGAAAATGATGCGATTTAATTGTTGCGGCTTTTTAAACTGGTGGAATCATTATTGACAAGGAGGGAGATGATTTGAGTGCACTTTCGTTTGACCGCCATTCCGGCGGCGACCCGGACGGACGGACGGGGCAACAGTCATAATTTCAGTTCTTCTAGTTTTCCATGGCAAGTGGGCGCAGCTAAAACCATTATGCATTGAATTCCGATGATCAATGGCGCTACCTTCCGCCTATAAGTACTGTTTCCGGACCTTCTCCGTTGGCACCGTGACCCAACTCGCCATATCCTCATAAGCCCCCACCGGCCCGGCGTCGCCGCCACGCCCGCTTATGCCCCGCCTGGTCTGCTGTAGGCGATGGCGTCTGGAGGCGGTCAGCTGGAACTAGTGTTCGGTTTTTCACCGGAAGGCGGACGGAGGGAGGAGGCATTCTATCTCGCTTTTTAGATGGCAATGAAGAGATCGAGGAGTTGTTGGAGCGCCACCGCATGGGCGTAAGGAGCAGGAGTTGTTGAGACGCCTTGACGCTGGTGGAGGAGCAGCGACGCCGATTTGCGCCGCCAATGGGACATGGAGCAGCAGCAAGACCGACACTTTGAGTCACGGTGAGCGCCTCGCAAGAATCGGGCCGACTACGTGGAGGCCGATGCCCGGAAAATAGCCCTGGAGGCTGTCGGGCACGCACGCATTCGCGACGCCGATTTTTACTACCAGCTCATCAAGTGGGTTTCCCGCTTGGGTGCCGAAGCTTCGGTGGACCACCCCGACATGGAAAGGGCCAACGCGCGCGAGCAACGCGCCCTATCGCACCTCTTGCAAGTCCGAGGCGAGGCGCAGGACCCCGGTGCCGGCGTTTAGCGTGTACCACAGATGGCGGCCCACATTGTCTAGTTAGCTAAGAGTAAGTTAGTACATGTATGCTACTAGAGTATTAGTGGGAGTAGATAGTTAACTTGGCTATAATGGTTGTCAACGTGGAAGTTCAGTACTCTATATGTGGATCAGACCACATTACTTTGCTCACGAATGTTGAACTTCCCGCTTGAACGTATGGAATGGGCTGTTATTTTTTAAATGGGTTGTATTTGTCCTCCACGGGTTTAGAGGCTGACTTGCGGGCCTAGCAAGTTGATGCATACACAATCAGGGAGATGATTGTACGTGGAGAGGATGACAGCGAGGGACTACGCCAAGGTCATGGCGATGCATAAGCAAGTGCCTCCTTATTTCAAGCCAATAAAAATGGCTCCTCCTAGTGGATTTCGACATCCGGATCCCATGCCATTGTCAACGTAGTCAATAAACGAGAGAATTGCACAATGAGCGGCTGACGCCAGGGACCCAGCAGCTCGCCTAGTTATTTTTGATTTGGGTTAATCTGATAAATGCCACTCCAAATCTGGTGTGTCCGCGAAATGCCACTGCAATTTCCAATCTTTGAAAAATGCCATTTCATGCCATTTCTAGTGGCATTTTTCGAAGTCCGGAGTGGCGTTTTCAAAGTTTGCAAACTACGGTGGCGTTTTCAAAGTTTGCAAATATTGCGATGGCATTTTTCAAAGTTTGGAAATTGCAGTGGCATTTTTTAATAACCGCCATAATTAGAGTGGCATTTATGTAATTTGTTTTTGAGGCCAGGCAGGGTGTCAATGGGCTATGCGGGACACTCACGGCTGTCTAGACAACCTTTTCTTTTAAGTTTACCACAGACCAGCCCGGTAGTGTTTTTTCTTTACGAAAATGGCTAGCCCAGTTTTTTTGTGATTTGTCAAGTAAGTCGGCTTTATCGGGCTGTTGGGCTGCAAATCTTTCAAAACAAGGAGAGCTTCATTCGGCTGGCCGAGAAAATGGCCTATCAATAATGAGAAATGGGTTGTACATTTTTAAAACACATCAAACCGGCAATTAGTTTCAAATATCTTTTTTTCATCTCGAGATTTTAAATTGCATTTATTTTTATGCGTGGACAATTTATTGGATTTTATATTGATATACATTTATTTTTAAAATCAGTCTGAATGTGACTTGAAATTTCGGGATTAAAAATAGTTCAGAACTGCACAAACATATGCAAAATTTCGTATAATTTTTTAACCGTGGCCAAAATATGGGCTGTAATGCTAACAAAAAGAATATGGGCTCCAAAAAAAACCAGTAAGAATTAGCAAATGGGCTGTAAATTATTTGAAATAATGGCAGATGGCATGTATGCTGTTTTCCACAGATTTGAGGCTTTCCACAGATGGCTTGTATACTGTTGGATCTTCATCCAACGGCCGTCGTGCTTCTTCAATCTCTACTCTTCCTGCTCCAGCCGCTCAAACAAGCGCCGACGGGACTGCCTGCTCCCTCCTCACCACCCCACCGTACTCCCATCGCTGGCCTAGCCATCCCTCTACTCACCCACAGTCCCACACCTGCTGTTATTCTCTGGCGACGGCAGACGAACCAGTAAACCCTCAGACAACAGATTGCTCCCCTCGCGTGGGAAACAGCTGAGTCTTCCACCTCCGTGTCGTTCCCTTCCTAGGCCTTGCCGTCGTCCACTGCCCTGGTGCTCTCGGCACGGCGTGGTCAACGTGGTTAACGAACGACATGCATCTGAAGTGGACTATACGTGGAGAGGCTGACAGCTAGGTCCACGACCGCACGCAAGGAAATGCCTCCTTATTACGCACAAAATAATGATTCCTCCACCTGACATCGGGGACCCACCGAAAGGGCCTCTTTATTTCTCGAAAAAAACGTTACCGCCGCTGACAGCTCGGACCCACCAGCTATATCTTCGCACGCAAGGAAGTGCCTCCCTATTACGCACAAAAAAATGAATACTCCCCACTTCATTTGGGACCCAAGATAGTGGGCCTACTAAGTTAATGAGGGGACGAAGGGCTTTTTTCAACTTAGTCAATATGCACGATTCTAGCTCGATTGACCATACGATGTCCATCCAATGGTCGTAAGTGCTTCTTCAACCTCTGGTCTTCTTGCTCCAGCCGCCCAAAGCAGCTGTCAAGTCGTGCCGCTCCTGCCTCTGTGGGCGGCTGTGCCATGTGAGGCCTCACCGCCCCATACTACTCCCACCGCTGGCAGGCCATCCCTCCACTCCAATCACCCACACCCTCGTTATTCTGGCTGGCGACGGCCTTGAACCAACCAGTTGAACCTCGTACTCCTCTCCAGCGTGGGCATCCATCGCCGCGTCTTCCCAGCTCCGCGTCGTCCCCTTCCTAGGCCTCATCATCGCCCACCGCCGTGGTGCTCTCGGCGCGGCGTGGTCAATGTGGTCAACCCATCGAATTCCATCGGAAGAATATCAGACGTGGAGAGGCTGATAGGATAGGGTCCACGGCGGCCCTTGCGGAAGTGCCTCCTTATTGCGCGAAAAATAATTATTCCTCCACCTGATAGCAGGGACCCATCAGAGGGGCCACCAATATTTCGCGAATAAAACATTTGCCCCTGACTGCTGGGACCCACTCGACGGGCCACCGTATTTCACAACAAAAACGTTCCCTAGCATTAGCTCGACCCACCGGAAGTGCCTCCTTATTACGCACAAAAATGAATACCCCCACGCTAGCTGGGACCCACCTTGGTGGGAGGCTGACTTAATGGGCCTACTAAGTTGCCGAGGGGACGGATGGCTTTGTCAACTTAGTCAATATAAACGATTCTAGCTCGGTGACCGTCACGATGTCCATCCAACGGCCGTAGTGCTTCTTCAACCTCTGGTCTTCTTGCTCCAGACTACCCAAAGGCCGCCCGGTCGTGCCGTATGCTCCTGCCTCCCGTGGCCGGATGTCTTTGCCGCAGAGGCCTCACCACCCTACTATTCCCACCGGCCCGACCGTGCCTCGCGCGACGGCAGCCTCACACCGCAGCCGAACCAGTGAACCCTCGTACTCCTCTCCGCGCAGGCTTCCACTGCCGCGTCTTCCCCGGCTCCCCGTCGTCCCCTTCCTAGGCTTCACCGTCATCCACTGCCCTGGTGCTCTCGGCGCGGCGTGGTCAACGTGGTCAAGGAACGACTTCCATCGGACGTGGACTGTACGTGGAGAGGCTGACAGCTGGGTCCACGGCCGCAGCAAGGAAGTGCCTCCTTATTACGCGGAAAATAATGATTCCTCTACACGGATTTGGACTCACCGGACGGGCCTTGATTTCGCGAAAAAACATTTCCCCGATCATTGCTGGGACCCACTGACTACATCTTCGCACGCAAGAAGTGCGTCCGGCAAAAAACGATTCACCCCCTGACTGCTGGGACCCACCAGCTACATCTTCGCACGCAAGGAAGTGCGTCCGGGCAAAAAATAAAAAATTGATTCGCCCCCCTGACTGCTGGGACCCACCAGCGACATGTTCGCACGCAAGGAAGTGCCTGACAGTCGGGACCCACCTGGTCCAAGCGTACGTAGCGTTGTCATTCTGGTCGCGAACGTGTGCGTACGCATATATATATCGGTGGATGTAGAGGCGCCGCGACGTAGCATGTACACGCACGATAAGCGGCCAGGTGCAATAAAGAAAATACGCCACATATGTGTACATACGGCGGGGTCTCGAACGCTTACTCGCACACGTACGGCGAGGGCTCGTGTACATGGCTGGGTCGAACGGAGAAACAACGCCGTCGCCGTCGTGTTCATGGGGAGGCAACAGCGGAATGCGCCGCGTTCTTGGCGAGGCAACAGCGAAATGCGCCGTGGTTCATCGGGAGGCAACAGAACGCAGCGTGGAGCCAACCGCTTGGACGGAACAGCGATGGAAACGAGGCTGGCGTATCGCAGAAGCGGAGGAAGCGGCCTTGTGTTCGACCGCCATGTTCGAACGGGGTCCTGTCGATCGGGAGGGTGTGGCGCATCTGCCAAAGCGGAGGAAATGGACCTCCTATGGTCGTAAACGGGTCCTGTTGATCGGGAGGGTGTGGCGTACCACAAAGCGGAGGAAACGAACCTCCTACGAGTGAAACGGTTCCCGATGATCGGGAGGGTGTGGCGATCGCAAGAACGGACAAACGGACCTCCTACGGTCGGAAACGAGGGTCCCGTTGATCGGGAGGGTGGCGCATCGCAAAGCGGACGAAACGGACCTCCTACGGCCGTAACGGGGTCCTGTTCATCAGAGTGGTGTGGCATACCGCAAAACGGACTCCACGGGATACTGTTCATCTCCACCGCCGACCTCCTCCAGCCTCCACGGGCTCTTGTTCATCCACCGTCGACCTCCTCCAGCCTCCACGGGCTCCTGTTCATCCAGCCTCCACCGCTGCGCTTACTCCACCGGCCATCGCTCAACCACCCCTCCACCGTCTTCATCGCTCATCCAGCCCTCCACACCACGGGTCCTGTTCATCCCGAGGCACGGCCCCCGCCCAATATTCATCCAACCCCCCCCCCCCCCCCCACGCAACACTCACTGTTCATCCCAGAGGAAGCATTGATCGGCTTCAGTTAGCAGCAGTAGCGAAGGAATCACTTGATCGGGTTCGATTATGCAGCCATCGATTGATCGCTCGGGTTCGATGAACGTAACCTGCAAGGCAATCGCTCGGGTTCAGTTAGAGCCCAATGCCTCGCTCGAGTTCAGTTAGAGCCAACCCTCGCACACACGCACATGCGTGTACGAGAGAAACACGCATCGCTCGGCCTCCGACCTCCCACCATAACCAGGAACTCCCCTAAATTTTCCTCGCCCTCACTTCTACCACGGTTTTTTCCGTCATGGACGGCCCAAAGAATGTCATGCAGCTGCGTCTCCGGCCCGCCTAGGACGAAAAGCCCATTTTCTGTCATGATTTTTTGTCATTGAAGTAGGAGCCCACCACATCTATGATGATACCGGGTTTTGTCACAATTATCGTCATAGAAGTGTCATATGTATGACAAATGTTTTTTTCGTTCAGCCCAAAATGTCACGGATATGTCTTTTTTTTTGTAGTGAGGACCTGCGCCATTATCACAGTCACCGGGTTAAGTCCAGAACCTTTCAAGAAGGTGACTTGGTGCTCCGGCTCATCCAGGATCATTCTGATGCGCACAAGCTATCCCCACCTTGGGAAGGACCCTTTGTGGTCAGCAAGAACTTGAACAACGGGTCATACTACCTTATCGATGTTCGTGAGCACAAAGACCCACGTAAATCGGAGGAGGAGACCCGCCGGCCGTGAAATTTTGCTCATCTTCGGCCTTACTACACTTGAGCCACCAGCTCTCATGATGTACTTATTTTGACGATGTATATATAAAGATAAGTAATAAAGCAGGACCTTTGTCCTTTTCATCCTCAATGATCATATGTCTTTATTATTCTAATTATAAAACGACCAATTGGGGGCTGATCGTATTCGAATCTAGCTTAACCCTCTCGGTCTGGCTCATGACCGTATTCGAATCTAGCCATTAAACCTCATGATCACTAGGGGGCTTCCTGTTGAAACATAGGTCGTATTTGAACCGAAGAGAACATAGCTGTCGGTACCCTTTTGATCGGCACATTGCCAAACTCACTAGGTGGCTTCTTGATCGTATTCGAATCATAGCTCAACCCCTTTTGGGTCCACGTTGATCGTATTTGAATCAGCGTCGTTAAAAAACTCTCAAGGTCATTAGGGGGCTTCCTGTTCAAACATAGGTCGTATTCGAACCGAAGAGAACATAGCTGTTGGTACCCTTTTGATCGGCGCAACGCCAAAGCCACTGGGGGCTACATGATCGTATTCGAATCCTATCTTAACCCCTTTGGAACGGTTTACTGATCGTATTCGAATCAGAAGCCTTGATTTTCTTCTTGTTTGCCTTAAGATTTTTGAACACAATCTTTGCTTTTGTCTTGAGACCTTTTTGATTCAGATCTAAGTATAAGTGTGGTTTAAATTTAAACTCGGCTTGGTTTTGGACGATAAGTCATCAACAGACAACAAGCATCATACATTTGGAAGTGAGAAGCTTCTAAAGATTGGGTTATCACCCTCATTGTTCGGGTCACATAAACCGACAGTACAAATCAAAGGATCACAGGTATGATATTATAGTTGTGTTTCAAAGCTATAAATCATCACAGGCTTATCTATGACTCTTTTTCATATTCCGGGTTTTATGTAAGATATATGACCCGCCCTGCGGTAATCCTCCAAGGGTCTTGTGATTTATTTCTGTGTGCAGGACAGTTAAAAAACTTTATTAAGCATAAGGAAAACGGAGGATAAGTATAATACGGGTGAATATAGGATGACGGCTTAACAGTGTTGAGCACCAAACACGTGCATGGTGGCACGACAATACAAAGTTATTTTTACCCTATTACATGACTCCCCGAGTCCAAATGATCAATATTGTTTTTTCAGCAAAACACAGATATGAACCGCCGGGCGGATCACTCTCCTTGTTGACCTGACACTTCCGGGTCAACCCTCTCCGCTTCTTCGCCTGCTTCCTTGCCGAAGGTTGATGATGACCACTCAATGCCGTTCAAAGCCTCAAATTCAGCTTCATCATCAATTAGTCCGGTCGGGTCAACTTCAGGGGCAAAAGTATGCTTACGGATTGGTGGAATCAGGCTGGTCACTTTATAATGTGGCGTTTTGGAATCCTCCGGTTCTCTGCGTCATAGCCCGGCTGGTACTTGGTGAGATCTGTTTCATCCCCTATCAGGGTGGCCACGAGGCGTATATCCTTCACACAAGTGGCGAAGTCTTTCTGTCCAAAGGGAGTACCGTCCTAGTTAAGGCTTGGATACAAGTGGCAATATCGGCCGGGTCTAACTCCGGCAACCAAGCTTTGGCCCAACTTAAGGCAGTCATGGCTCCGGCTCGTGCAGACGATCGCATTAGTTCATTGCACCGCTGGAACAGCATGTAAAGATTCTTTAGTACATCCGCCAAGAGTGTGGGAACTTCATTTGACAGCCACTTGTGGCTAAGGCACCGAGATCCGGTGTAGAGTTGTTCCACCAGCGTATAAACCACCTTCAGCTTTGTCAGCATGTTTTGGTTAAGATTGGAACTCCTGGGGCCTGCATTATAATGCCAGGTGAGTTAACGACAATCTATATGCTCATTAGAAAAATTCAAATATTTAACACTTGTAGGGCGATTTACCAAAGATTGCTGAGACCATCTGAGATATACGGCGTTTTAAGCCGGATAATTCGACGGTCGCCTCTTCAAGAGCCGCCTCTGCTTTCTCAGCCCGATTGGTCAAGGCGATCTTTTCATCAGCCCAGGCCTTCTTCTCCACTTCAAAGCCTTTTTTCAGTTTTTCTTGTTCAGATACACTTTGAATTGAATTTGGAGTTGGCTCTTTGGGTCTCGGTCTCCCGTGCTTCCAGGCGGTTCTTCAAATCGAGATACTTGATTCAAGTTGACTAGTGGTGGCATGTACAAATACCGGGTCAAGGTCAGGATTATCATGATGCAATATTAAGTCCTGTGCCTTTTGCAAGCAATACACTTGGCACTTGGGGGCTAATGTACATCAAGAATTTTGCTTAAAGTGGCGGTTCATGACAAGAAGTCCCAAGCACTTTGCAAACAAGAATACTTGGCACTTGGGGGCTAATGCATATTCTTTGTCTTTTACAAGTATTTTATTCGATTCAAGCATGATAAGGACCGACTCAAAAATGCTGCTTAAACCGGCCCTTGGGGGCTACGGAGTAAACCGGATTTCTTACATAACTTGTCCAGATATATTACTAATGTTATCAAGCTTGTTTCTAAGTCTACATTATATTTCATCATAAGCAATAGACTTGGGGGCTGGCATAGTAAGGATAAATGAGTACAGAGAAAGGATTGTACCTCAAATTTCTGGTGCATCTGCTTCACCATGTCAATTTCCATGTCACGGCTGCTGCGCACTTGGCTCATATAGCCAGAAAAGATTTCTCCAATACTCATGTGAGTATAATCAGCGACATCAAGCTTAGCCTTGCGGTGTTCCAGAAGTTCCTTCTTGGTGGAACACTTGTCCAGCACGGTTGGCCTCCCCGGCTCAGCAAAGCCGGTCTTGGTGATTTCGACATCAGGGTCTTGAGGATCATTCGTTTTGGCTATGCTAGGGACTTCCGGGTTTTCAGAACCATCAACGGCTTGCTCAGCACGCGAGTCAGCAGTTGGCGTTGGAATATCATGAGCTGGCTCAGGCGGCGGCTCATGAGTGGAGGCTTCAGGTACGGCCATTCCAAGTTCTGGCTCGTTTAAAATCGGCTCTTCAGCCGGCTTGTTCTTCTTCGCCCTTTTGCTGGGCTTTGCTTTTCCGCTGCATAAGATCAAAAGGTCAGTGCACATACAACAAATGGAAACGAACACAGGATAAGCAGGTTATCATTACCCTGGAGCGGTTTTAAAAGCCGGCAAATTGGACTGCATTGACTCGCTAGAGGAAGGTGAAGTTTCCTGATAATTTGAGTCATAATAATTGAGTGGATGACGAGTGAGACCCGCCAAAGGGTAAAAGGGATTTAAATCATAGGTGACCTCGTTCCGGCACTTCTTTGGTGCATTGGGTAAGCCGGAGGAGAGTTCCGCATCTTTGCTGGTCCGGGTTTGCCTCTGGCTCTCATGAGTCTGTCGCTTCAAAAGAAATTGAGGATCGTGATAAGCTAAGGGACGTGAAAATCTTACTTTCTGGGTTACTCTTCGGATTTTCTGTCTTGGCAAAGCCTCGGAGTCGAAGGAAATGATAGTTACCTCTTTAGTTTTTCCATGACTGGTTCCCGTGTCCTCCTGCTGATAATCAGTGTCAATAAGGTGGTTAAAAAAGGAGCCAAGAGAGTCAAGGGCTACCTCTAACTCAGAAGACTCCTCTAGCCGAAGCTAGTCAGAGGCGGTGGCTTTCTTGCCCTTCTTCTTCGCAGCCTCTTTTCAGGCGGCTCTCTTGGCCTTCCTGGCCCTTTTTGCAGCTTCGTGATCATATTTGACTTTCCAGAATTTGTCACCAGCCTGTGAAAGTTAGGAAAGGTATGAGTATAGATAAAACGTCAAAAGTTGAAGGTAATTTATTCAGATAGGCGGCTTACTTCCGGGGCCCGGTTAGCCTCGCGGAAGGGGCTTAAGCCCACCTTACTACAATCTGCTAGGCTCTCGTTCAAAAGAGACTTCGTCATATCATTGATGATAGCTTCAGGCAAATCATCAGGACTGTGCCGCAGTGGATCATTTTTCTTGCCTATATAGGTGCACATCAGGCCCGGGTGGTGGCTCAATGGAATAACCCGCCAGGCGAGCCAAACCCGGAATAAATTGATACCATTTAGCCCGTTTCCTAGGAGAGCCTTGATCTTAGCCAGGGTGGGGGCGAGTGTCTTGCGTTCAGCGGCTGTTATCTTGTCAGGAAGTTGATGATTAGACTCCAGGCACAGAGCACGAAAGCCGGGCAGAGGATTTTCGTCAGCGGGAGAAGTATCTTGACAATAGAACCATGTCTGATTCCAGTCTTTGGGATGGCTAGGCGGGTTGGCATAAGGAAAAATTGCGTGTCTCCGCCGTTGGATTGAGACACCACCATGTTCCAAGCTTGGGCCGTTGGCACACTCATTCTGGCGGTTCAAGTAAAATAGCTCTTTGAAGAGTAGTATGTTGGGTTCTTCTCCAAGATATACTTCACTGAACACTTGAAAATTGCAAATATTAGACAGGGAATTGGGTCCAATGTCTTGAGGACGAAGGTCAAAGAAGTGAAGGACGTCTCTGAAGAATTTTGAGTCGGGTGGTGAAAAACCCCGGTTCATGTGATCCGTGAAAACGATAACTTCCCTCGCTTCAGGCTGAGGAATTTCTTCCTCCGCTTAGGAGCACGATAAGACATGACTTCCTTCTTGGCAGATAGCGGTCTTTACAAAGTCATCCAACAGATCGTCTGCGTGATGATGGATTTAACCCAGTTGCATGAAGTGGGTGTTTTCGGTGCCATTGTGATGAAAGCCTAAGACAAAGTGAAATTCCCGGTTCAAATTTAAGCCAGGGATAAATATTTCAATGCATATTCAAGATGGCGGCTTATAAAGGGGCCTAATGGTATAAGGCTAATTATGTCAGATTATTTAAGCCGCCATGAGCGTTATAAGCAATTAAGTTATCTAAGTCGCCATGGGTGATCCAGAGTATCAATTGAGTATTGCCCTTTTAAGCCAGTGATAAGAGTCACCATGGCTAGGTGGATCTAACAGATACAGGTTTTTGCCTAAAGTGTTGCATAAACAAGTTTTGCATATTGTAGCCACTATTTTGGATCAAACGGTTGCTCAGAAAAGAAAATATTTTAGATCTAAAAACGAAGTACAGAGGAGTTCATCAGTTCTAAAGAGGCCTTTGTACAAGAAAAGGGGATCTACTATCATCTGAAATGGATGCGAAACAGCTACCGCATGAGTTTTATACATCTTTTAGATCAAAAAAGCCTGCGGTGGAGAAACTACTAAGAATCCATGATGAACAATGAAGAACACTGAAGAACTCGCAAACCCTAATGTGGATCTAAGGTGCGGAAAGGCAAAGACTTACGGACGCAGATCTACTGCGGAGAGTCGCCGCTGATCTCTAGACAAACTCAGGTTGATGCAGCGGCCGGGGTCGAGGAAGACGAAGGGCGCTACAGCGGTGGCGGAGCTCGAGCAGTAGTAGGGTCGCGAGAGGAAGAAGATGATGAAAAGGGGGAGAATGACGAAAGACCAGTCGTGGCTATTTATAAGGGAAGGACTGATAAGTGGGCGTGAAAAACGAGGAGGCCGAAAAATATGGGTATCCAGCTTGCCAGGATGCCTCGATTCTTGCGATGGTTATTGAAGATAAGGATCCATTGACATATATTGGATAAAGTATGAATTAATGACAAATGACGTCATGGCGGGTTATTGCAAATCCAGAAGGTGACGTCATGGCGGGTTACAAATTGCCGTACAATGAAGAGCAGAAGATTTTTTCTAAGTGTTGAAGATTGACAAGAACCAGTTCAAATCAATATGGGGCCTACTGTCGGGGATATAATTATTAGTATGACCCGCCCAGGAGGGGCCGGCTTATTCCTATGACGACTCTTGAAGCCCAAGACGACTCTTGGAGATGGCGGGTTAGTTAAGGGCCCAAGGCCCAAAGGGCGACTTAAGGCCCGTAGAGATAAACCGCCATATGTGTGTAACTTGTATTAAAAAGCAGGAATATAGAGAAACCGCGCCAGACACTGTTTATGAGCCGGCCGGGACTCTATGAGCCGCTGGGCGTCGACCTCTGTATATAAAGGGACGACCCGGCGGTGGTGCAGTGCAAGTAACATCAAATCGAGAGCTAGGTCAAGCGGATTCACTCCCTGGTTATCGAGACATAAGCAATCCCACTCAAAACTGGATCGTAGGCTATTACCTTCACCGTAAGGGGCCGAACCAAAGATAAACCCCGTGTCCTTTGTCCCGATTAAACCCTTTTAGCTTCCTAGTTGCGATGGCTCCACGACTAAGTCCTTTCGCTAGGACATCTGCCGTGACAATTCCACGACACAACCCATCAATATAATCCTTAATAAGAGCAAAATTCTCTGATATAGTGTAGTTGGAAGAATTCAAAAAGATAATAGGACTATCATGTGTGGGTGCAATAGCAACAATTTCATTCTTAACATAATGAACTATAGCAAGTTCATCTCCATAAGCATCATTCAAATTGGCATCTTGGCCACAAGCATAGCAAGCATCAAGTTCATCAAAAACGGATATTTCAAAAGAGTCCAAGGGATCATAGCATTCATCCTTTGGTAAGAATGAAGGGACATTAAACAATGTATGGGATAAAGAGTTACTCTCATTAGAAGGTGGGCACGGGTGATCAATCCGCTCTTCCTCCTTTTGTTCTTCGCTCTCCTCCTCATCTTTTTCATCTAATGAGCTCACAATTTCAGCAATTTCTTCTTCCATAGACTCCCGCAAAATATTAATCTCTTCCTGGACAGCGGAGGAGTCCTCAATATATGGTTTAACACAAGCATAGTTTTCATAGCAATATTTAAGAATGGCAAAAAATTTAGATTTGTAAAGAGTAATATCATACTTTTCAATCAAAGAAGCAATTTCATAGGCACACTTAAAAGAAACAAATTCTTCAATTTGTTCAATATCATAGTAATTATAATCACCTTTGGCATAAGAAGATAAAATTCCATTATCTTTAAACTCACATTGGAAGGGAAGGCATTTTTTAGGGTCCTTAGAACAACAAGTAAAATCATGTATTTCGCATAAATTCAAAGCGTAGTGATGTCTACTACGCAACCTTCTTCCTGTAGACTCGTGTTGGGCCTCCAAGCGCAGAGTTTTGTAGGACAATAACAAATTTCCCTCAAGTGGATGACCCAGGGTTTATCAATCCGTGGGAGGCGTAGGATGAAGATGGTCTCTCTCAAACAAGCCTGCAACCGAATAACAAAGAGTCTCTTGTGTCCCCAACACACCCAATACAATGGTAAACTGTATAGGTGCAATAGTTGGACGAAGAGATGGTGATACGAGTGTAATATGGATGGTAGAAATATATTTCTATAATCTGAATAAATAAAAACAGCGAGGTAACTAGTAACAAAGTGAGCAAAAATGATATTGCAATGCTTGAAAACAAGGCCTAGGGTTCATACTTTCACTAGTGCAAAGTCTCTGAACAATGATAACATAATTGGATAATATAACAATCCCTCATCGTGCAACAAAGTATCACTCCAAAGTTCCTATCGCGGAGAACATAAGATGAAATTTCTTGTAGGGTACGAAACCACCTCAAAGTTATTCCTTCCGATCAATCCATTGAGCTATTCCTATAAGTGTCACAAACAGCCCTAGAGGTCGTAGTAAAATAACACCATATGACACACATCAATCAACCCTAATGTCACCTAGATACTCCAATGTCACCACAAGTATCTGTGGGTCAATTATACGATATGCATCAAACAACTTCAGATTCGTAATATTCAATCCAACACAAAGAACCTCAAAGAGTGCCCCAAGATTTCTATCGAAGAAACAAGGATGAAAATGTGCATTAACCCCTTGTCATAGATTACCCCAATGTCACCTCGGGAATCTGCGAGTTGAGTGCCAAAACATACATCAACTGAATCAACAGAACATCCCATTGTCACCACGGATATCCTTTGCAAGACATAAACCAAGTGTTCTCAAATACATAATAGTATTCAACTCGATAATAGTTAAACCTCAAAGCTAAAACTCAGTTCATCACAAGAATGTAGAGAGGGAGAAACACCATACATATAGCTACTGGTACATACCCTCAGCCCCGAGGGTGAACTACTCCCTCCTCGTCATGGAGAGCGTCGGGATGATGAAGATGGCCACGGGTGATGGTTCCCCCCTCCGGTAGGGCGCCAGAACGGGCTCCCGATTGGTTTTTCGTGGCTACAGAGGCTTGCGGCGGAACTCCTGATCTAGGTTTATTTCTGGAGGTTTTGGGATTTATAGGAGGTGTTGGCGTCGAGGATTAGTCAAGGGGGCCGACGAGGCGACGACAAGGCAGGGGGGCACGCCCTCCACCCTTGTGGTTGCCTCGGGACTCCTCTCTGATATCTTTTCGTTCCAGTATTTTTATATTTTCCAAAATATTCTCCGTAAAGTTTCAACTCGTTCTAAGAACTTCTATTTCTGCACAAAAAAACGACACCACGGTAGTTCTGCTGAAAACAGTGTCTGTCCGGGTTAGTTTTAATCAAATCATACCAAAATAAAAAAAAAATGTTTTAAACATGGCATGAATACTTCATAAATTATAGATACGTTGGAGACGTATCAGCATCCCCAAGCTTAATTCCTGCTCGTCCTCGAGTAGGTAAATGATAAAAGAAAGAATTTATGAAGCGTGAATGCTAGAAAGTGCACAAGTTTGATCAATGATAATTTCAATCACTTTTTCTAGCATCATTATATATCATAAACAGTAGCTCATCTCATAAAACTTCTCATGATCAAGTAGCAAGATGTTCACACGTTAAAGCATAGATCATAAACTTTCTTGAAAACTAACAAACTAGGTTCTCAGTCATCAAACAATTGCAATTCATCTTATTTTCATGAAGGGTCTATGTAAGAGCTTTGATTTAGCAAATCTCACATACACAACTCACTACTGCAGGATGGTCCAAACGCGACAGTCGAATCAGAGACCCATGGACGAAACTGTGTGCGATGCAATAATTGCAAACGGTGGTGTAAAAAATCCGTCAAAAAGGGTGCAAAACATTTGCGATGGCGGAGCCATCAAACAAGGTTCAGATTTTAGTTGCGTGTGTGATGCAGGGCACACGGTTAATCCATTCAAACTGTTTGCGATGAGGCAGAACAACAGAAATGGCAGCCATGCATATCAATGTGTGTGCGATACAGGACACACGGTTAATCCATTCGAACTGTTTGCGATGAGGTAGAACAACAGAAACGGGCGGCCATATCAATGTGTGTGCGATATACGGCATACGGTTCACTCAGACGAACTGTTTTCGATTAGGGAACACAAAAATATGGTTCAACTTAACAAGAAGTGTGTGATATGTGGCATACAGTTCACATGGATGAACTGTTTGTGATGAGCCAAAAGAACACAAACGAGCCGTGTAAACAAGATGTGTGTGATACGTGGCAAACAGCCGACTGGATGAACTGCTTATGGCGAGAAATTACAACAAAGACGGTCAATACAGTTACTTCATGTGCAATTCTGTCTGCATAAAAAACTTTGAAAAATGCAAACTAGTTGCTTATGGTTATAGGAGTATCGCTTTACGATGCGCGCTCTGCGTGTACTGCAAAGCGATGATTAGTATGTTACACATACGTTTCCTTATGTTAACATGTGTGTGAATTTCCAATATGGACAGTTAATATGCAAATGCCTTCTGGGCATCGGGCACACGCTTAAACTCAATGAACTGTGTACGATACTAATACTTTCCATGGAAATTTATGAACTTGGGTAACAACATTTGAGTAATATATATATAGTGGTTACACTATTCGACAAAAGGAGGATCTTCGTAACATGGTTTTGACAACCATATGGTCCATATCTACATACTTAACATAGTAACAACTATCACATTTTAAGAGGCTAAGGACAACAACCATATGGTCCATATCTACATACTTAACATATATAGTAACAACTAGCACATTTTAAGAGGCTGAGGGCCAACACCCACAACTATCCACTGGAAGCAGCTTGATCACGGCGACTCTGCATCTCTCAATGAAAAGGAAGAGCCGCCCCGTGCCTTTGGTAGAACATGAGTAGAACAAAGGTTCCAATTTTCCAATATGGATGCATTGCCACGAGAAGCGAGAACTTGTTAATTTGAATGGTTCCATTTTCAAGGGAAATGCAGTACCTTGCAATCACTTTGGCGTTATTAGCAGGCACAAGTGTAATTCGACCACGCCGTGATATCGATCCAGGAACTACTACAGGGGCAATTTCTGTTGACATGTAGAATAAAAACCAATTGTAACATATCGTTAAAGATATATATAGTTTATGAGCATCAACATTAAAACAAGACTTTTTACCAGCGTTTTGTGCACACAATTGGTCTTGTTCACTGTGTGCACCGTAGGTCTAATTAATCCCATCTAAATCCAGCATTCATACGTTGTGCTATCTCTGTCAGATTATTAATAAAGTTTATGACATGCTTCTAGTCCTTCTAGTGAAATTTGGTACGCTTATTAACATACATATCGTTCACTATGCATCCAACATATCCTGCTTAAAAGGTGGAAAGGTATTATTTATTCACAACATGGAAGAAGAATATACAGTGCGCATAAATTGGTAAATAGAATTTGTTAGTGCCTAGGAACGGAGTCAGAATATGATATCACAATTGGTTGCTTAAATAGTGATCAATTAGTCAGAACAAATACCACGATTTTGCTAAGTAATATGACAGCATGGAGAAAGTTGAAAGGACACTAACCTCGATCAGACTTTGATCGGCTGATGACGTTGGGGAAGTAAACATCCATGTTAATTAGACCAGGCTGTGGTGCACGCACTAGAATTTTATTGCCAGCTTTCAATTCATAACACTTAGGCATTTTTCTCCAAAGGTCCGCACTAAAATAGGAGTGACCATCTTTATCAAGTTTTACGCTAACCGTCATTGTAAATCCATGCTGCATTGTCAATATGACATCCTGGGAGTCATCAACAAAGTAAAGCCCAAGATTTCCTTATACTCCTGTTCTTGCCAAGCAAGGGATGTACTGCTTGAAATGAAAATTAAGATCGTAAATTAGATATATTGAAATAACAGAGCAGGATGCAAATATGGGAGTAACTAATATAATAGATCAATATATAGATGAAAGCAAAGTACAAAAATATAGAACAAAAAATAGATAATGTAACAAAGATTTGATGCAAATATATAGGTAATGTAGCAACAGACGGTATATGTTCACAAATTTAGGCCATGCCGACCATGGTAGGTTGAGATTGACCATATCGAGCACTCCCTGAAGTCATCCGGAATGGTGAGATAGAACTTCGCTTCGATCGGCCACGACCACGATTTGCCCGATTTGTGCTCGCACTGTGGACACATGAATGAACACACACGAATCAGCTAGAACAAAAATGATTCCACGGCAATTTCCGCCGGTTGATTAACAGCGATGGACGAAATGCGATAAGAGATGAGTGAATATTTCGCTAAGTTGATTACCTTCTCCATGTGAAAAATCCCTGGCCCAATCCTGCAGAAAACCCCAGTCGACCAGAGTCTAGAATGTCGGTGCAGATAGGTGGCGGAAAGCGATAGGGGTGAAACCCCGCGCCGTTTGGACGCGATCTACGCCCGCCGCCAATAGCCGTCGAGCTTAGGGTGCAGAGTGGCGGAGGAGTCCGCGGCGAGTGAGTGGGGACGACGTGGGCAAGGGTTTTCTTTTCCCTTTTGCATGTGTGAGTGAACACACACGGTTCGCAAAGGCGATGAAGATGAATCATGTGCGATAGTAAATCACCGAGATTAAATGGGAATCCAAATTTCCTTTGTCCTTAGTCCATGAGTTTTTTCTACGATGAACATAAACCCTGCTAATCACCGTGTTCAAATTTGACACTTTTCCAGGTTCATTTACAATATTTAGGGGATTATGTGCATTTTGTAGGCATTAATGCACATAATGCAAATTCAAACAATTGGTGCTTGAAAAGGTGCACAAGAACAGTCTGGAAAAACCATACTCATGGTATTTAGTAATTTCTCAAGCCTTTCACAAGGAATCGGCAGAGATTTCAATGGAATGCGTGGCAATAGTCAACCACAAACGCGTCATTTACTGGGTTATCAACTATAGAACAATGAAATACGTGCTTGAAAAACATGACGCCTGGCATGGTGCCATGGTATGGCCTCACCGTGCCCTGGTTAAAAGCTGAGAACGTTTGATTTATGTCGTCATGCACGCCCTTCATAAATCGAAACATCACCGAGGAAGTTCAATGCTTTCGAGAGGGAAATCACCAAGATTGACGGGGAATTCAAATTTCCGCCCTAGTTTGTCATTCAGTTTTTTTTCCAATGATCAACATACTGCCTCAAATGCAATGTGTTCAAATTTGACAATTTCTGTACTCATTTACCATATTTAGGGGATTATGTGCATTTTCTAGGCATTAATTATGCACATAATTCAAATTCGAACAATCGGTGCATGAAAAGGTGCACAAGAACGGTCTAGAAAACCATGCTCGTGCTATTTAGTATATTCTCATGCCTTTTACAAGGAATGGGTAGATATTTGAAGGAAATGCGTGGCAATAGTCAACCATAAACGCGTCGTTTACTGGGTTAACAACTATACAAAAATGAAATACATTCTTGGAAAACATGACGCCTGGTGTGGTGCCATGGTATGGCCTCACCGGCCCTGGTAAAAATGTCGACATGCACGCCTTTCATAAATCGAACCATCACCGAGGAAGTTTCATGGTTTCGAGGGGGAAATCACCAAGATTGAAGGGGGACCCAAATTTCCTTTGTACTTTGTCCACGAGTTTTTTTTCTATGATGAACATACAACCTGCAAATCACCGTGTTCAAACACTACAAAAAAATACACTTCCGTGATGATACGTGTTTGTCACAGTAGGTCACGTTTTCTGTTATGCATGTACATCCATGACGATTTTATGACAGAATCAAGATAGTCATACTTGTGCTGTCGTAGAAGTGTTCCATGACATAACGTAAATTATCATCACAGAAGTGTCCACTTCCATGACGATAAAACACGCGTCATAGAAGTGCTTTCGTCAAGGATGACCGACACGTGGCATCGACCGTAACGGCTCGCCGTTAAGCTATCGGGTCTAGTTTTGGATCCAATAACCCGTTAACAGACCAGACCAATCGGGATTTTCCACGTGTAAAATTCTCATTGGCCGGAGGAAACACGTGTTGGCTCACCGCTGGAAAAAATGTCATCCACTCATTGGATACGAGGCGCCTATGATACGTCGACACGTGGCACGGCCCAACAGAGGCCCATTCCCATGAAAAGGCCAGGCCTGTCAAAATAAGCGGGTCGGCCCATTAGCGACCTACTTGAGTCAGGCCCATTTACAAGTACGGCCCATACAAGTTACACAGAATGGGCCCATCAAAGGCCCATTCTAGATTCGACAATTTCCAGCCCATCGCCGCTTTAAGCCCGTTATGACCCGCTACGCTTTTTGGGCCCAATTATGCCCCGAGCTTCTTCGCCTGTTAGCGTCAAGATCGTCAATTCCAGCCCATTAATGGCCCGGAACGTCTTTCGGCCTTTTCTTGGCCCATTCTGCAGTTGGGCCAATTCTAGCCCGTTCTGACTTTAGGCCTATCCTCGGCCCATTCGGTAAATGTGCCAACTCTTAGACCATTTTGTCTCTCGGCCTGTTAAGGGCCCGCACAACAGTTGGGCCTTTGACTTTAGGTCCATTAGGGCCCACGTTCCACACGGCATCATTTCAGCCCAACGCGACTTTCGGCTGTTAAAAGCCTAGTTTGCAAATTGGGCCTCCTCCGCCCATAACACTTTCGCCTCTCATCGGCTCAGTAAAGTAAAAGGGCCGAGACAAAATTGACATTTATTTCGGCTTGCTAGAGGCCCGCGGGCCATTTCAATTTATACGACCCTATCGAGCTTTCGGCCTATTAACGGTCCGCTAAGAGCCATTGTTACGGTGGGCCCATTTGGGATCCACTTATTATTATTTTGATCAGCCCAATTAAGGCCCGCTTTGACTGCACATGTTTGTTCGTTTCTATGGCGTCCAGGAAATGTTTGGATGTGTTGGCCCCATTTTCAACGATATAGCATATTCAAGAATTATCCTACTCTATACTATCGCCTCTAAAAAACATACACTATACAATAAAAAGCATAGAAATGTAGAATAATCCTACACTATACAATAAAGAAATTACAGCGAATATACCCACTTTGGGCATTATAGTTCGGCACCAGTGAATTATAAAGCTTAAGACAAACAATAAATTACATACACTGGACAAATAAAGCTCATACATCATGGACACGCATCAACAGAACTTACCATTTGATCTATAATCTCTTCAGATAAAAGGATTGGCTGGATTCAGATAGCACAAATTTCACTCTGCAAAATCTCCAATTCCTTCGTGGTTACCTCAATGTCTTGTTTCATTTTTTTGACTCCTGCATCTAATACCTGCATGTCAAGTCTCAACTTGTTGATTGTACGTTGAGAATCATGTACACGTTGTCTTGCCACCTCTAGTTGATGCTCGAGAACATCAGCAAATTCCAATTTCAATCCATAATCATTTGGTAACGGCCATGCCAAGACCGTCGCAGAGATCTTTGTGTTGATGTCACTTCATCCTGAAATGTTTCTGTAAGTACATATGACCAGGGCAAAAATATAGTTACAACAGTGAAGCGAGCAAGACAGACTATTTTGTACATGGCAAAACAGACTAACAATAATGTTACACGTCATGAAGCATAAGCAGGTGATATTTTAAAAATTATAATAAGGTAGCCTGTGCAGTCGTGCATACAGAAATCTCACTTAGCTCACTAGAGGAGCATGATGTTAGCCCAATCCAAAACATGGACAAGTTACAAATTTAGACAAAGACGTTATGTATAAGTAAGCAAGCGATTGGCCATTACAGTAGCTTCGATTAAAGTCTTAGGGAGCATAATGAACAGCAGAGGGATTTTTACAAACATACTACAGCAAACAAAACTATGCAATCATTAGCCTAGTATAAACTAGATTGTGAGCCTCATGCAATAATAGTTGGTTAATAGACTTCAAAGCTTCAGGCATACTTTGCTAGAGTAATTAAATGGTAAGGCCTTTAATTATGTCAACTAATAGTTATACAAGTACCCAACATCAGGCATCATTGTTTGGGCATCTCATTAACTGAGGACAAATAAATCAATTGAAAAGAGCAAATTAACTATGCCCGAAACAAACAAGGAATTGAACTGTTGAGTTGGAACAGTGAATTACCTTAACTGGTTGAACAGGCTTAGCGCAACTCCTAATTCTCTTGCGAGGCTCCTTCCTAAGATCTTGTACTTGGAAATCCTCAATCTTATCTTCATTGCACCCCCTCTGCAAGGTGACACAAACTAGTTACTCGTCTCCTTGGAAGATAAATATGCATACTTTCCAGTCTGTGAACAACACAAAAGGATGAGATTATAACAAAAGAATACCACATAATGAAACATGCCACATCTCTTGCACTTGCACACAATGAAATGAGCACTATGTCTCAAGACTATGTAAAAACTAGGCATACCTTCGAACTGGATCTCTGTGTACTCTTGGAGAGCCTACTTTAGTGTAATGCCAAACCTTTACGTCACCTATGAGTTAGACAAGGTCCCACTACAGTAGCCCTTAGTGTTTGAATCGTTGACAAGCTCTGTTAGAGTGTTAGGTCAAGAACAACAAGTAATCAAAGCAAACAGTCCTAGTATGGCTAGCTGATGCAAACAACAATTGAACAGATGTGTGAGCAAATCTTACATATCAAGAAAAGAAGCAAAGGAGGCTTAAAGACCATCACTTGACTGACCAGATTTAAGGGGCATTTAAACATCATGTGCAACGTATGAACTAACATAAACATTGCATATTCCAGATTCTACAATGGAATGCACATGTATTAGGTTATGCCATGTATGATGATGCCTAAATGTACACTATAACAGTGGGGAGTGATTCATCATTGCACGATAATTGAATTTCAGGTTAAGGGCCAGTTCTATTCCGCCTTTTTCGTGGCTTATTGTCAAAATAAGCCATAAAAGATGTAAAGAAGTCATTTTGAGTTATGGGCTTGGGCTTAACTTATTTCTCTTTGGAGGGGTGTTTGAGTTGATACGCTCCGTCGTATCTACTTTTCCAAACACTTTTGCCATTGTTTTGGACTCTAACTTGTATGATTTGAATGGAACTAACTTGACCGACGCTTGTTTTCAGCAGAATTGCCATGATGTTGTTTTATGTGCAGAAAACAAAAGTTCTCGGAATGACCAAACTCCACGGAACATCTTAGAAAAAATAATAAAAATCCTTGCCAAAGATGAAGACTAGGAGGGCTACACCTGTCCACGAGGGTGGGGCGCCTCTAGGGCGCCCCTACCTCATGGGCCCCGAGCTCCTCCGACGCCAACTCCAACTCTATATATTTGCTTTCGAGAGAGAAAAAATCGGTGAGAATAAATCATCGCTTACTGCAAGACGGAGCCGCCAAGCCCTAAAACCTCCTGGGAGGGCTGACTGGAGTCCGTTCGGGGCTCCGGAGAGGGGGATTCGTCATCGTCGTCATCATCAACCATCCTCCATCACCAATTTCATGATGCTCACCGCCGTGCGTGAGTAATTCCATCGTAGGCTTGCTGGACGGTGATGGGTTTGATGAGATCTATCATTTAATCGAGTTACTTTTGTTAGGGTTTGATCTATAGTATCCACTATGTTCTGAGATTGATGTTGCTATGACTTTGCTACGCTTAATGCTTGTCACTAGGGCCCGAGTGCCATGATTTCAGATCTGAACCTATTATGTTTTCATGAATATATGTGTCTTCTTGATCCTATCTTGCAAGTCTATAGTCACCTATTATGTGTTCTGATCCGACAACCCCGAAGTGACAATAATCGGGATACTTCTCGGTGATGACAATAGTTTGAGGAGTTCATGTATTCACTATGTGCTAATGCTTTGTTCCGGTTCTCTATTAAAAGGAGGCCTTAATATCCCTTAGTTTCCATTAGGACCTCGCTGCCACGGGAGGGTAGGACAAAAGATGTCATGCAAGTTCTTTTCCATAAGCACGTATGACTATATTCGAATACATGCCTACATTACATTGATGAATTGGAGCTAGTTCTATGTCACCCTATGTTATGACTGTTACATGATGAACCGTGATCCGACATAATTATCAATCATCGATCCAATGCCTACGAAGCTTTCCATATCTTTGGTTTACGCTTATTTACTTTCCTGCTATATTGTTACAATCATTACAAAACACCAAAAATATTACTTTTGCTTTCATTACTCTTTTGTTACCGTTACCACTACTATCATATTACTTTGCTACTAAATACTTTGCTACAGATATTAAGTTATCCAGGTGTGGCTGAATTGACAACTCAGTTGCTAATACTTGAGAATATTCTTTGGCTCCCCTTGTGTCGAATCAATAAATTTGGGTTGAATACTCTACCCTCGAAAGCTGTTGTGATCCCCTACACTTGTGGGTTATCAAGACTAATTTCTGGCGTCGTTGCTGGGGAGCATAGCTGTATTCTTTGAGTCACTTGGGATTGATATCTGCTGGACACTACGAAGAATTTGAAAGATGCTAAGACAAAAATTTATCCCTCAACTACGAGGGGAGGTAAGGAACTGCCATCTAGCTTTGCACTTGATTCACCTTCTGTTATGAGTAAGCTTGCGACACCTAAACCTCGCTTCGCTATTCGGCCCGATATGTCACAAAAAGTTATTGATGATGCCACTTCGCTATGCACGATACTTATGATGAAACTACTTCTATGCTTGATACTATTGTGCCCCTTCGTGAATTTCTTGATGAACAAATTGCTAGGGCTAGAGAGAAAGAAATTATTGAAACCGATAATGTTGATGAAATTGATGATGAAGATATGCCTGTTATTCCTGAGGGTTATGTTTTTGACATGGAAGCTTATGCAGCTATTTTTGCCTGCAAAGATAGAAACGAACTTAAGAGGCTATTAGTTAAATGGAGTAAAGAATCTCTTAGAGATAGAGTGAAACCTGACCCTGCTTTTGCTACCTCACCTATTTGTGTTCCCGATAAGGATTATGAATTCTCTGTTGATCCTGATATAATCACTTTGGTTGAATCTGATCCTTTTTATGGCTATGAATCTGAAACTGTTGTAGCAGATCTTACTAAATTAAATGATATAGCCACCCTGTTCACTAATGATGAGAGATCTTGCTACTTTTATATCCTTAAAATATTTCCGTTCTCATTAAAGGGTGATGCTAAGATATGGTTTAATTCTCTAGATCCTGGTTGTGTGCGTAGTCCCTGTGATATGATTTATTACTTCTCTACTAAATATTTCCCTGATCATAAGAAACAAGCTGCTTTAAATGAAATATACAACTTTGTGCTAATTGAAGAAGAGAGTCTCCCACAAGCTTGGGGGAGGCTTCTCAAGTTACTTAATGCTTTGCCTGATCATCCTCTTAAGAAAAATGAAATACTTGATATCTTTTATAATGGACTAACCGATGCTTCCAGAGATCACCAGGATAGTTGTGCTGGTTCTGTTTTCAGGGAAAGAACACCGGATGAAGCTGAAATTATATTGAATAATATGTTGACAGATGAAAATAATTGGACACTTCACAGGCCAGCTCCTGAGCCAATTCTGAGCCTATTCCTAAACCAACTCCAAGAAGAGGGGTGTTCTATTTCGATCCAAGATATGCAAGAAGCAAAGAAATCTATGAAAGAAAAAAGGTATTAAAGTTGAAGATGTTAAGAATTTACCTCCTATTGAAGAAATACATGGTCTTAATTTACCGCATCTTGAAGAAACATATGATCTTAATCCATTACCTATTGAAGAAACGCATGGTCTTGATAACCCGACACGGGTAGTAAAGGTAAATTCTCTCTATAGATTTGATGAAGGTGATATTCCTCACTATAAGTCTGCTAGACAATGCCTGGATGAGTTTGATAACTTTATTGTCAAACAAGAAAATTTTAATGCCTATTTTGGTAGAAAATTAAAACAAGATACCTATATGATTAAACACTTGGGTGATTATATGGCTAATGTTAGATGTGAACTTAAAATTGTTAGGAAACATGCTTCTATGGTTACCACTCAAGTAGAACAAGTACTTAAGGCTCAAAATGATTTGCTCAATGAAATGAATAGTAAGAAAAATGATTATGCTGTTAGAGTGGCTACTAGAACTGGTAAAATGACTCAGGAACCTTTGTATCCTGAAGGCCACCCTAAGAGAATTGAGCAAGATTCTCAGAGAAATAATACTGATGTGCCTAGTTCTTCTAAAAGGAAGAAAAAGAAAAATGATAGGACGTTGCAAACTTCTAGTGAACCTATTATTGAATCCACCGAGAATCCAAATGAATATCTATTTTCGATGCTGAAACACAATCTGGTAATGAACATGAACCTAGCGAAAATGTTAATGATGATGTTCATGATGATGCTCAACCTAGTAATGATAATTATGGAGAAGTTGAACCTGCTGTTGATCTTGATAACCCACAATCAAAGAATCAACGTTATGATAAGAGAGACTTTGTTGCTAGGAAACATGGTAAAGAAAGAGAACCATGGGTTCTGTAAAACCCATGCCTTTTCCTCCCAAACCATCCAAGGAAAAAGATGATGAGGATTTTGAGCGCTTTGCTAAAAATGATTAGACCTATCTTTTATGCGTATGCGATTAACTGATGTGCTCAAAACAAATCCTTATGCTAAGTATATGAAGGATATCATTACCAATAAGAGAAAGATACCGGAAGCTGAAATTTCCACCACGCTTGCTAATTATACTTTTAAGGGTGGAATAACAAAGAAACTTGGAGATCCAGGAGTACCCACTATACCATGCTCCATTAAAAGAAATTATGTTAAAACTACTTTATGTGATCTTGGAGCCGGTGTTAGTGTTATGCCTCTCTCTTTATATCGTAGACTTGATTTGAATAAGTTGATACCTACTTGAATATATTTGCAAATGGCAGATAAATCAACTGCTATACCTGTCGGTATTTGTGAGGATGTGCCTGTTGTGGTTGCAAACGTTACTATTTTAACGGACTTTCTTATTCTTGATATTCCCGAGGATGATAGTATGTCTATTATTCTTGGAAGACCCTTTTTGAATACTGCAGGTGCTGTTATTGATTGCAACAAAGGAAATGTCGCTTTTCATGTTAATGGTAATGAGCATACGGTACACTTTCCAAGGAAACAACCTCAAGGTTATGGCATCAACTCTATTGGAAAAATTCCATCGATTATATTTGGAGGTTTTGAATTTCCTCTTCCTACTGTCAAGAAGAAATATGATATTCTTATTATAGGGGATGTGCATATCCCCGTTGAGGTAACATGGTGTTATTCGAAATTTCTCCGGTTCCATGTTATTCGAAATGAGTTTGTTAACAATACCTGATCAACCTTGTTAGTGGATTCCTTTTCATGATCATGAGACGGATGAAACTAGAAGGCACAACCTTCTGTACCCTCTTTATACTTTCTGATTTTTAGTTGAAATAAAGTAAAAATAGTATTTTCTGTCTGTTTCCTGATTTATCTGTGCAATATAAAAATACCCCTGAGGGAGTCCTGGATTAGGGGGTATCCGGACAGCTGGACCATATCCTTTGGCCGGACTGTTGGACTATGAAGATACAAGATTGAAGACTTCGTCTCATGCCCGGATGGGACTCTCTTGGCGTGGAAGGCAAGCTTGGCGATACGGATATGTAGATCTCCTTCTATTGTAACCGACTCTGTGTAACCCTAGCCCCCTCCAGTGTCTATATAAACTGGAGGGTTCAGTCCGTAGAAAAAAGAACAATCATACCATAGGCTAGCTTCTAGGGCTTAGCCTCTACATCTCGTGGTAGATCAACTCTTGTAATACTCATATTCGTCAAGATCAATCAAGCAGGAAGTAGGGTGTTACCTCCATAGAGAGGTCCCGAACCTGGGTAAACATTGTGTCCCTTGCCTCCTGTTACCATCCGCCTTAGACGCACAGTTCGGGATCCCCTACCCGAGATCAGCCGGTTTTGACACCGGCATTGGTGCTTTCATTGAGAGTTCCACTGTGTCGTCGCTACAAGGTTCGATGGCCCCTTCGATCATCCACAACGATGCGGTCCAGGCTGAGGTTTTCCTCCCCGGACAAATCTTCGTGTTCGGCGGCTTCGCACTGCGGGCCAACTCATTTGGCCATCTAGAGCAGATCGAAAGCTACCCCCTGGCCATCAGGTCAGGTTTGGAAACTTGAATTACACCGCCGATGTCCGCGGAGACTTGATCTTCGACGGGATCAGGCCCATGCCAAGTGTGATGCACGATCACGACGAGCACGATATAGCTCTGCCGTCGGACGGTGTTCGGGAGATCACGCCAGCAACTACTCCGGCCTCTAGTCCGGAGCAGATCGCACCATCCGAGGACAGGAGGATAGACTCCACCACAGAGGACGCACCCTTAGTAGCGATAAAGCCGAATACTGACCTTACCCCTCACGAGAGCCGTGTCACCGAACTTCTGGACTCGTCCTCGGCCACGGACTCCGTACCACCCGCGCCCATACCTATCGAATCCGATTGGGCGCCGATCATGGAGTTCACCTCCGCAGATATCTTTCAGCACTCGCCCTTCGGCGACATACTAAACTCATTGAAATCTCTCTCCCTGTCAGAAAACCTTGGCCAAACTATGTCCGGCTAGAGTGGGATGCGGACGACGAAGAAATTCCATCCCCACCCACCACCCACTTAGTAGCCACTGTCGACGATTTAACCGACATGCTCGACTTCGACTCCGAAGACATTGATGGTATGGACACCGATGCTGGAGACGAACAGGAACCACTGCCCACAGGGCACTGAACCGCCACCTCATCATATGATATATACATGGTGGACACACCCAAAGAAGGGAAGAGCGAAAAGACAACGGAGGATGACCCCTCCAAGAAGTAACCCCAGCGTCGATGTCAGCGGCGCCAATCTAAGTCTCGCCATAGCAAAAATGGTGATATCGGCACGAGATAACAAAGCACTCGGACAAAGGTGCGAAGACAGTGACAATCCTCCAGAACGATCAAGAGCCGGAGGATGAACAAGCCAGCCCTCCTAAGAGAGTGGCAGAGGGAGAAACGGAAGACGACAATTATATGCCTCCCTCCGAAGACGAAGTGAGCCTCGACGACGAAGAATTCATCGTGCCTGAGGATCCCGTCGAGCAGGAGCGCTTCAAGCGCCGGCTTAGGGCCACAACAAACAGCCTGAAGAAAAAGCAGCAACAGCTTCGAGCCGATCAGGATCTTCTAGCAGATAGATGGACTGAAGTCCTCACGGCTGAGGAGTACGAACTCGAACGCCCTTCCAGAGGTCACCCCGCATTCGATGTGGCTGATCGGCCACCCCGTGGCCGAGATAGAGAGGCAGTATGACATGAAAATCAGCCTGCACCCCGCCGCCATTCAAACAAATATACCAAGGCAACGGGAAACACGCGAGACCTGCGAGACGTATTGGAAGACAGGGCAAGACATGGTAGATCGATCTATGGATCACGGGCCGTGCCCCCACAAGGACGGTGACCGCCTCACGGATCTGATAAAAGCAATTCGGACGGGCCGAATACAGCAGCAGGACCCATACGAGCTGCGTTGCGACATAGCCCAGCACAGAGGCGCGGCACACCCCCTATGCTTCACCAATGAAGTAATGGAGCATGAATTCCTAGAAGGTTTCAAACCTGTAAACATCGAATCATATGATGGTACAACAGATCCCGCGGTATGGGTCAAGGACTTCCTCCTCCACATCCACATGGCCCGCGGTGATGATCTACATGCCATCGAGTACCTCCCGTTAAAACTCAAAGGACCAGCTCGACATTGGCTGAATAGCTCGCCGCCAGAACTTCCGTCGGCTGTTGGGAGGATCTGGAAGACGCATTTCTCGACATTTTCCACGGCACTTATGTGCGACCACCAGACGCCGATGACCTGAGCCACATAATTCAGTAGCCAGGGGAATCGGCCAGGCAATTCTGGACAAGGTTCCTAACAAAGAAAAACCAAATTGTCGATTATGCGGATGCGAAGCCCTAGCGGCATTCAAGCACAACATCATGACGAGTGGCCCGCCCGGACATCGGTCGAGAAGCCGAAATCAATGGCAGCCCTCACGACACTCATGACCCGCTTTTGCGCGGAGAGGATAGCTGGCTGGCTTGTAGCAATAACATATCAAGGAACCTTGGCACTTCGGATACCAAGGACAGCAACGACAGGTCACGTCGCAACAAACACAAGCGTCGCAGCAACGGTGATAATGCAGAGGGCACGGTAGTCAATGACGGATTCAGAGGCTCTATATCCGGTAAGCGGAAAAAGCCATTCAAAATAAGTACTCCGGGCCCGTCCAGTTTGGACCGCATACTCGATCGCTCGTGTCAAATACACGGCACCCCCGATAAGCCAGGCAATCACACCAACAGAGAATGCTGGGTGTTCAAGCAGGCCGGCAAGAGAAATTCCGAAGATAAGGACAAGGGGCTGCACAGCGATGATGAGAAGGAGCCCCGGCCGCCGAACACAGGAGGACAGAAGAAGTTCCCCCCACAAGTGAGGACAGTAACATGATATACGCAACCCACATCCCCAAAAGGGAACGAAAGCGTGCACTAAGGGACGTATACGCGCCCCAAAGTTCAACCCATTGTCCTCTTGTCCGATCACATTTGATCGTAGGGACCACCCCACAAGTATCCATCACGGCGGATCTGTCGCATTGGTCCTAGACCCAATCATTGACGGATATCACCTCACTCGAGTACTTATGGACGGCGGCAGTAGCCTGAACATGCTTTACCAGGATACAGTGCGCAAAATGGGTATAGACCCCTCAAGGATCAAACGCACCAAAAAGACCTTTAAAGGCGTTATTCCAGGTGTAGAGGCCCATTGTACGGGCCCAATCACACTGGAAGTGGTCTTCGGATCTTCAGATAACTTCCGAAGCGAGGAGTTAATCTTCGATATCGTCCCGTTCCGCAGCGCTTATCACACACTGCTCGGGCGCACCGCATTTGCAAGATCCAATGTGGTACCGTGACACGCATACCTCAAGCTCAAGATGCGGGACCTAGGGGGTCATCACAGTCAATGGAAACACAGAACACTCGCTCCGTACGGAGGAGCACACCGCAGCCCTCGCAGCAGAAGCCCAAAGCTGCCTTTTGAGGCAATCCACCAGTTCGGCGATCAAGCCCCCGGACACCGTCAAGCGCATACGGAATAACCTGCAACAGGATCGCCTGGCACGCTCAGAGCTCGCCTAGCAATTCGGCCCCCGCCCTAGTCTTAGTGCGATGGCAAAGTCCGTCCCACGTGTGCATAATTACGCATTGAAAATACCATGGGTGTAGGCGGGGGCACGATCACGGCACGTCCCACAATGCGGTTTAACCGCACTAGGGGCTTACTACCTTCATCACTCTCTCTCTCTTTCAGGACTCTACTCTCTGGAAGCCTTGTCCGGTAGTACGGTAGCCGGATACATGATACAACACCCAAGGAGGCAGGAAGCCACGTCGTAAAAACGGAATCCCCAGGTGGTCTCTGATAATGAGCTAAATACCTGTTTTTAGATACCAGTCCGCATCTTGCCCTTGGATGGGACATGTCAAATAGTCCTAGTGTTTGCTTACCACACCATTTATATCATTATGCTTTAACGCATCTCTTAAATAAACAATGCATAGTACTAGTCTATTATCGCATTTTATATTCTTTCATATATATGCTTATCTATGACAATCAGCACCAGACATCGTGGTACGGCAAATACGCCAGGCTTTCAGATACCCCATAATTCGGGCGTGAGAAGTCCGAACACTTTCGACAAGCGGCACCCGAACTTATAGCATTATATGCATCAGCTCCGAATCATGTCTTGGGTCAATAGTTGGGTTTGCCCGGCTCCCATGTTTTGGTACCTTACGTTCCGCTTATATCGGCTAAGGTAGCACTGGGAGAACTATCTGCGATTGCCCCGGTTCTTCCTACGAGCACCTCAAGAGAGAAAGCTAAAACTGAGTGTCATGATGAGGCGAGAAGTGGTCGCTGTTCGAGAGGTCTCAAGTCCCTAAAGACTTTTTCCGCTTCGGGTGAGGAGCCGGCCTTGTCCTTCTTAGGCGTATATAGCGCCCCAAATTCGGCTTTCCGAAGACTAGGCGCTTCGCCAAAATTTAAAATTGTAGACTTCTATGGCTAAGTGAGAGCAATAAAGCATTATAGTCCGATTGCCTGGTTCGTTGCGTTGAACACCTCCCTCGAAGGACCCAAGAATTGGAAAAAGAGTGCTCAGATTCATCCTCAACGCCTCAAAGACTAGTTGCATGGGGCGAAGCCGATTTAACGGCAACTCTCATAATTTATACACGGCCGCACAGACGGTAATATTTTAAATACAAAAGCGTTGCATAACGAACATGAACTAGTTTTCATGAACACAAGGATCACATGAGCAAGTTCATTCAAATATTACATCTTTGGTACATTCGTCCGCCACGAGACGGGCACCCTTCCGGACACTTTCGTAATAAATTTCGGGGTGGCGATGCTCCTTGCCCTACTGCGGCCCCTCCTTCCCCAGCTTTTCGGCGTCCATATTCACCCAGTGCACCTTTGCACGGGCAAGAGCCCTGCGTGCACCTTCGATGCAGATGGACCGCTTGATGACTTCCAGCCGTGGGCAGGCATCTATGAGTCGCCTCACCAGGCCGAAGTAGCTGTTGGGTAGGGAGCCGCCAGGCCACATCCGGATTATAAGGCCCCTCATGGCCTGTTCAGCCGGCTTGTGGAGCTCGACCAGTTGCTTCAGCTGGTCGCTCACGGGCATCGGGTGTATACTGAGACCAGAACAACTTCTCCATCGACCTTCCCTCCTCGGCCCGGTAGAACTCCGCAGCGTCAGACACACTACGGGGCAGATCTGCGAACGCTCCTGGAGAGCTCCGAACTCGGGTAAGTAAAAGAAAACTATCTTTCGCATACCTACCTTGCTTAATGAATGCCTTACCCACCGCTATCTTCTTCACCGCCTCAACTTCCTGGAGGGCCTTATGGGCTTCGGCCTTGGCATTTTTTGCACTTTCGAGGGCCTGGGCAAGCTCGGACTCTCGCGTCCTTGAGTCAAGCTCCAGAGACTCATGTTTCTTAATGAGCACCTGGAGCTCTTGCTGCACCTCACCTACCCGGGCTTCGTGCTTTTCTTGCTCAACGCGCTCCTTGGACGCTTTGTTTTCGGCATCGGACAACGCCTTCTTGAGGGTCGCCACTTCGGTCGTGGCCCCTGGCAAAATTCATGATGATCCTATTATCCTGCAACCAAATCTTTCTTTTTTTCATATTGACAAGTTATTGCTTACCTTTTTTTCCTCGAGCTGCCTCTTGGCAAGGCCGAGCTCTTCCTTGGATCGCTCCAGGTCCTGCTGTAGTGCGGCGACCTCCGCAGTATGTGCGGCAGCGGCCAGCAGGGAAGCCTGCAGATTCACATAGACATACTATAATTAGACTCCTGTGATTATTATTCGATCCTCTATTCGGCTTTTCTTCGCGAACGCCAAACAGAGCATCAGGGGCTACTGTCTGTGCGGTGATATTTCCCTATAATTTAAATACATACCTCAAAGCCTGTTAGGAGGCTGGCGCAAGCTTCAGTTAGTCCACTTTTGGCGGACTGAACCTTCTCCATCACCGCACTCATAATAGTGCGGTGCTCCTCGTCGATGGAAGCGCCTTGGAGCGCTTCCAGCAAATTGTCCGGTGCCTCTGGATGGACAGAGGTCACTGATAACCCACAAGTACAGGGGATCACAACAGTTTTCGAGGGTAGAGTATTCAACCCAAATTTATTGATTCGACACAAGGGGAGCCAAAGAATATTCTCAAGTATTAGCAGCTGAGTTGTCAATTCAACCACACCGAAACATAGTATCTCGCAGCAAAGTGTTTAGTAGCAAAGTAATATGATAGTGGTGGTAACTTGGTAACAAAAGTAAAGACAGCAAAAGTAATGTTTTGGTATTTTGTAGTGATTGTAACAAGAGGCAACGGAAAAAGTAAATAAGCGAGAACCAGTATATGGAAAGCTTCGTAGGCACCGGATCGATGATCGATAATTATGCGGATGCGGTTCGTCATGTATAACGATCATAACATAGGGTGACACGTAACTAGCTCAAATTCATCAATGTAATGTAGGCATGTATTCGAATATAGTCATACGTGCTTATGGAAAAGAACTTGGATGACATCTTTTGTCCTACCCTCCGTGGCAGCGGGGTCCTATTGAAACTAAGGGATATTAAGGCCTCCTTTTAATAGAGAACCGGAACAAAGCATTGGCACATAGTGAATACATGAACTCCTCAAACTATGGTGATGACCGAGAAGTATCCCGATTATTGTCACTTCGGGGTTGTCGGATCATAACACATAATAGGTGACTATAGACTTGCAAGATAGGATCAAGAACACACATATATTCATGAAAACATAATAGGTTCAGATCTGAAATTATGGCACTCGGGCCCTAGTGACAAGCATTAAGCATAGCAAAGTCATAGAAACATCAATCTCAGAACATAGTGGATACTAGGGATCATATCTTAACAAAATTAACTCGATTACATGATAAATCTCATCCAACCCATCACCGTCCAGCAAGCCTATGATGGAATTACTCACGCACGGCGGTGAGCATCAGGAAATTGGTGATGGAGGATGGTTAATGATGACGACGGCGACGAATCCCCTCTCCGGAGCCCCGAGCGGACTCGGATCAGCCCTCCCGAGAGATTAGGGCTTTGCGGCGGCTCCGTGTCGTAAAACGCGATGATTTCTTCTCCTGATTTTTTCTCCCGAAAGCCAATATATAGAGTTGGAGTTGGCGTCGAGAAGGTGTCGAGGGCCCACGAGGTAGGGGGCGCACCCAGAGGGGGGCGCCTACCCTCGTGGGATGGGTGTGGGCCCCCTGGTCTTCATATTTGGCGAGGACTTTTTATTATTTATTCTAAGATATTCCGTGGAATTTCAGGTCATTCCGAGAACTTTTGTTTTCTGCACATAAAATAACATCATGGCAATTCTGCTGAAAACAGCGTCAGTCCGGGTTAGTTCCATTCAAATCATACAAGTTAGAGTCCGAAACAAGGGCAATAGTGTTTGGAAAAGTAGATACGATGGAGACGTATCAACTCCCCCAAGATAAAACCCTTGCTTGTCCTCAAGCAATTCAGTTGACAAACTAAAAGAGAAAAAGAAAAACTTCTACAAACTCTGTTTGCTCTTGTTGTTGTACCTATGTCAAGCCAGCATTCAGGTTTTCAGCAAATATTATAACTAACCACATTTGCAATAACTCCTAGGTCTCATGTTTACTCATATCAATAACATAATCAGCTAGCAAGCCATAATAATAAATCTCGGATGACAACACTTTCTCAAAACAATCATAATATGATATAACAAGATGGTATCTCGCTAGCCCTTTACGAGACCGCAAAACATAAATGCAGAGCACCTTCAAAGATCAAGGACTGACTAGACATTGTAATTCATGGTAAAAGAGATCCAATCATAGTCATACCCGATATAAATTAACAGTAATGAATGCAAATGACAGCTGTGCTCTCCAGGTAGTGCTTTTAATAAGAGGGTGATGACTCAACAAGAAAGTAAATAGATAGGCCCTTCGCAGAGGGAAGCAGGGATTTGTGGAGCTGCCAGAGCTCGGTTTTGAAATAGAGAAAAACTATATTTTGAGCGGCATACTTTCATTGTCAACATAACAACTAAGAGATGACGATATATTCCATGCTAAACAAATTATAGGCGGTTCCCAAACAGAATGGTAAAGTTTATACTCCCCCTCCTCCACAACCATCAATCCATGGCTTGCTCGAAACAACGAGTGCCTCCAACATTCAACGGGTCCCAGGGGGAGTTTTGTTTGCAATTATTTTGATTTAGTTTTCATAAAGCATGGGACTGGGCATCCCGGTGACCAGCCATTTTCTCGCGAGTGAGGAGCGGAGTCCACTCCTCTTGATAATAACCCGCCTAACACGGAAGATAAGGGCAGCCCTAGTTGATATATGAGCTACTCAAGCATGCAAAACAGAATGTTTATTTGAAGGTTTAGAGTTTGGCACATACAAATTTACTTGGAACGGCAGGTGGATACTGCATATAGGAAGGTATAGTGGACTCATATGGAATAACTTTGGGGTTCAAGGGATTGGATGCACAAGCAGTATTCCCTCTTAGTACAAGTGAAGGCTAGCAAAATACTGGGAAGCGACCAACTAGAGAGCGACAACAATCATGAACATGCATTAAAATATATAAACATTGAATACAAGCATGAGTAGGATATAATCCACCATGAACATAAATATCGTGAAGGCTATGTTGATTTGTTTCAACTACATGTGTGAACATGTGCCAAGTCAAGTCACTTAAATCATTCAAAGGAGGATACCAACCCATCATACCACATCACAACCATTTTAATAGCATGTTCAAGACGCATAAGGTAAACCATTATAACTCATAGCTAATGAAGCATGGCACAAGCAACTATGATCTCTAATTGTCATTGCAAACATTTTTATTCATAATAAGCTAAATCAAGAACGATGAACTCATCATATTTACAAAAACAAAAGAGGTCGAGTTCATACCAGCTTTTCCCATCTCAGTCAGTCCATCATATATCATCATAATTGCCTTTCACTTGCACGAACGGTGTGAATAATAATAAGAGTGCACGTGCATTGGACTAAGCTGGAATCTGCGAGCATTCAATAAACAGGAGAAGACAAGGCAATATGGGCTCTTGGTTAAGTCAACAATGATGCATATAAGAGCCACTTCAACAATTTAATCATGGTCTTCTCCTACTGACCCCCAAAGAAAAGAAAAGAAATAAAAACTATTTACACGGGAAAGCTCCCAACAAGCAAAAGAAGAACGGGAAATATTTTTGGGTTTTCTTTTTAATTATTACTACAGCAGGAAAAATAAACTACTACTAATTTTTTTTGTTTTTTCTTAAGGTTTATTAAACAGACAGGAAGAAAGCAGGAAAAAGAAAATAAACTAGCATGGATATTACAGTGAAAGAGTATGAGCACCCACATCTAGCAATGAGTGTGTGTGAACATAAATGTAATGTCGGTGAGAAATACGCACTCCCCCAAGCTTAGGCTTTTGGCCTAAGTTGGTCTATTGCCAGGGATAACCTGGCGGATACCCGTAGGTGTAGCTGGGGTCATACTGTGACGAAGAATAGTTGGGATCATACTGTGATGAAGAGGACTCTGACTGCCACTGGCTGGCAACCGCCTCAGGATCCCAAGAATAAACAGACTGTCGTGGAGGCTCATCTTGTGGTTCCGGTTCCGGGGCTGGTGCAGGATTTCGATAGGCTTGAACAGCCGCCCTCGGAATGATGTGAGGACCTGTAGACAAGTGAAACAAAGAGGGACCAGGCAAAGTAATAGTCTCAGGGTGATATTTATCGAAGTACAATTTATATTTGAGCTCCCCTTCACGACTCTTAACAAGAAAGTCATGCGCTAGCATACTCTTATAATCTAAATAAGCACGGGGTAACGATGTTTCTTCTTTCTCCAAATGCCTAATAGGTATATCAAAAATATTCAGCTAGGCGTGAAGCATAAATGCCTCCAAAGATGGGGCCCTTAATGCAGTTCAGACTTAACCGTGTAGCAACAATTCCAACCAAACTAACAGAGTTATTGCGGTATAAACCATGGAACAAAATAATAATATCAGGAACACTAAGGTTTCCACAGTTTACGCGACCAATCAAGCAACGACTAGCAAATAAGGCAAAGGAGCGTAAAACAGGAAAATGTATGCTAGTAATCCTTGCATCAGAAACTTTCCTGGTTTCTCCCACAGTGATAGTGTTAATAAAAGCTTCCACTTCATTACGGTGTGGTTCATCTAAGGTGCTCTCAAAGGGGTATTTTGCAAACCTTGCAAAATTCAGCTAATGGCATCTCGTTAACAACGTCATATAAATGAAACTCTACTGATGGAGGTGATTTCTTAGGGAAAAAGTAGAAGTTCTGCACAAAAGTATTTGTGAGTAAGAGATCTTGATGACGTTGGTCGCGGAGGAAGTCGGTGAGGCGGCGTTCTCAATTAATAGATAGAAATCCTCATAAATCCGGCTCTCCTTAAGAAGTCATCGGAAGGCCATTCACACGGCGGACCTCCATGCGACTGAGGCAAATTGTATTTGGGCTTACGCTCTTCTTCCTTTTGTTTTTCCTTCAAGCTTCGGCTCGGCAGAGCCCCTCAAAAGTCTCTTCATTATTTTCTGAAATAATCTGAAATTTTTAGTAACTTCAAACAAAAGTGAACCAACTTTAATAAAATTGATAGCAACTACTCCTACAAGTGCCTAGAGCCTATATCAAGCATTAGAACTACTTGGAACCATATAAATTTGACATGCAAGCTCAAGAACATGGTCACCTATGCAGCACAAATTTGCAAAGAATAAAGCACTAGAACAAAAACTAATTGGACCAATGGAGGAGTCACATACCAAGGAACAATCTCCCCAAGCAGTTTTGCGAGAGGTGCTTTGAGAAAGGAGATCGAAAATCACAACAAAAGTGGTTTGGAACTCGTGCTTGAGTTGGTTTTTCGGGTTTGTGTGAGTCAGATGAAGAAGACGGGTGCAGGGATAAGTGGACGAGGGCCACCATGGGCCCATGAGGCAGGGGGGCGCACCCAGGGGGGTAGGGCGCGCCCTCCACCCTCGTGGCCAGGTGGCAGCTCCCCCCGCGGTGATTTTTGCACTATAAATCCTCAAATATTCCCGAAAAAATCATATTAAATAGGCATGGCATTTTGAGGACTTTTATTTTCGGGATATTTTTATATTGCACGGATAAGTCAGGAGACAGATACAAAAATTCTATTTTACTTTATTTCCACTAAATAACAGAAAATATAAAGAGGGTACAGAAGGTTGTGCTTCTAGTTTCATCCGTCTCATGCTCATCAAAAGGAATCCACTAACAAGGTTGCTCAAGTCTTGTTAACAAACTCATTCTGATTAACATGGAACCGGAGAAATTTCGAATAACACTATGTTACCTCAATGGGGATATGGACATCCCCAATAATGAGTATATCATATTTCTTCTTGACAGTAGGGAGAGGAAATTCAAAACCTCCAAATATAATTGATGGAATTTTTACAATAGAGTTGATACTATGAAGTTGAGGTTGTTTCCTCGGAAATTGTACCGTGTGCTCATTACCATTAACATGAAAAGCGACATTGCCTTTGTTGCAATCAATAACAGCCCCTGCAGTCTTAAGGAAAGGTCTTCCAAGAATAATAGACATACTATCATCCTCGGGAATATCAAGAATAACAAAGTCCGTTAAAATAGTAACGTTTGCAACCACAACAGGCACATCCTCACAAATACCGACATGTATAGCAGTTGATTTATCAGCCATTTGCAAAGATATTTCAGTAGGTGTCAACTTATTCAAGTCAAGTCTACGATATAAAGAGAGAGGCATAACACTAACACCAGCTCCGAGATCACATAAAGTAGTTTTAACATAATTTCTCTTAATGGAGCATGGTATAGTAGGTACTCCTGGATCTCCAAGTTTCTTTGGTATTCCACCCTTAAAAGTATAATTAGCAAGCATGGTGGAAATTTCAGCTTCCGGTATCTTTATTTTATTTGTACAAATATCTTTCATATATTTAGCATAAGGATTCATTTTGAGCATATCGGTCAATCGCATACATAAAAGATGGGTCTAATCATTTCAGCAAAGCGCTCAAAATCCTCATCATCCTTTTTCTTGGATGGTTTCGAAGGAAATGGCATGGGTTACTGAACCCATGGTTCCCTTTCTTTACCATGTTTCCTAGCAACGAAGTCTCTTTTATCATAACGTTGATTCTTTGATTGTGGGTTATCAAGAACAACAGCAGGTTCAACTTCTACATCATTATCATTACTAGGTTGAGCATCATCATGAACATCATCATTAACATTTTCACTAGGTTCATGTTCATTACCACATTGTGTTTCAGCATCAGACCTACAGATATCATTTGGATTGCCAGGTGGTTCAGCAATAGGTTCACTAGAAGTTTGCAAAGACCTATCATTTTTCTATTTCTTCCTTTTAGAAGAACTAGGTGCATCAATATTATTTCTTTGAGAATCTTGCTCGATTCTCTTAGGGTGGCCTTCAGGATACAAAGGTTCCTCAGTCATTCTACCAGTTCTAGTAGCCACTCTAATAGCATAATCATTTTTCTTACTATTCATTTCATCAAGCACTTCTTTACGAGCTTTAAGTACTTGTTCTACTTGAGTGGTAACCATAGAAGCATGTTTGCTAACAAGTTTAAGTTCACCTCTAATATTAGCCATATAATCACCCAAGCGTTTAATCATATAAGCATCTTTTTTTAATTGTCTACCAAAATATGCATTAAAGTCATCTTGCTTAAACATAAAGTTATCAAACTCATCCAAGCACTGACTAGCAATTTTAGTAGGAGGGACTTCAGCTTTATGATATCTATAGAGAGAATTTACCTTTACTACCTGTGTCGGGATATCGGGATCAAGAGGTTCTTCATTGAATAAGGAATTGAGATCATATATTTCTTCAACAGGCGGTAAATTAAGACCATGTATTTCTTCAATAGGAGGTAAATTCTTAACATCTTTAGCTTTAATACCTTTTTCCTTCATAGATTTCTTTGCCTCTTGCATATCTTCGGGACTGAGAAATAAAACACCTCTCTTCTTCAGAGTTGGTTTAGGAATAGGCTCAGTAATTGGGGCAGGAGCTGGCTCAGGAGGTGCCCAATTATTTTCATTTGTCAACATATTATTCAATAGACTTTCATCTTCATCCGTTGTTCTTTCCCTGAAAAGAGAACTAGCACAACTATCCAGGTAGTCTCTGGAAGCATCGGTTAGTCCATTATAAAAGATATCAAGTATTTCAGGTTTCTTAAGAGGATGATCAGGCAAAGCATTAAGTAACTTGAGAAGCCTCCCCAAGCTTGTGGGAGACTCTCTTCTTTAATTTGCACGAAGTTGTATATTTCCCTCAAAGCACCTTGTTTCTTATGAGCAGGGAAATATTTAGCAGAGAAGTAATAAATCATATCCTAGGGACTACGCACACAACGAGGATCAAGAGAATTAAACCATATCTTAGCATCACCCTTTAATGAGAACGGAAATATTTTGAGTATATAAAAGTAGCGCGATCTCTCATCATTAGTAAACAGGGCGGCTATATCATTTAACTTAGTAAGATGTGCCACAACAGTTTCAGATTCATAGCCATAAAAAGGATCAGATTCAACAAAAGTAATTATATCTGGATCAACAAAAAAATCATAATCCTTATCGGGGACACAAATAGGTGAAGTAGCAAAAGCAGGGTCAGGTTTCATTCTGTCTCTAAGAGATTCTTTACTCCATTTAACTAGCAGCCTCTTAAGTTCATATCTATCTTTACAAGCAAAAATAGCTACAGAAGATTCCATATCAAAAAGATAACCCTCAGGTATAGCAGGCATATCTTCATCATCACTTTCATCAACATAATCAGTTTCAATAGTTTCTTTCTCTCTAGACCTAGCAATTTGTTCATCAAGAAATTCACCAAGGGGCACAGTAGTATCAAGCATAGAAGTAGTTTCATCATAAGTATCATGCATAGCAGAAGTGGCATCATCAATAACATGCGACATATCAGAACGAATAGCAGAAGCAGGTTTAGGTGTCGCAAGCTTACTCATAACAGAAGGTGAATCAAGTGCAGAGCTAGATGGCAGTTCCTTACCTCCCCTCGTAGTTGAGGGATAAATTTTTGTCTTAGCGTCTTTCAAGTTCTTCATAGTGTCCAGCAAATATAAATCCCAAGTGACTCAAAGAATAGAGCTATGCTCCCCGGCAACGGCGCCAGAAAAAGTTCTTGATAACCCCCAAGTATAGGGGATCGCAACAGTTTTCGAGGGTAGAGTATTCAACCCAAATTTATTGATTCGACACAAGGGGAGCCAAAGACTATTCTCAAGTATTAGCAGCTGAGTTGTCAATTCAACCACACCTGGAAACTTAGTATCTGCAGCAAAAGTAATGTTTTTGGTATTTTTGTAGTGATTGTAACAATAGCAACAGAAAAGTAAATAAGCGAGAACCAGTATATGGAAAGCTTCGTGAGGCACCGGATCGATGATGGATAATTATGCGGATGCGGTTTGTCATGTAACAGTCATAACATAGGGTGACACAGAACTAGCTCCAGTTCATCAATGTAATGTAGGCATGTATTGCGAATATAGTCATACGTGCTTATGGAAAAAAACTTGCATGACATCTTTTGTCCTACCCTCCCGTGGCAGCGGGGTCCTATTGGAAACTAAGGGATATTAAGGCCTCCTTTTAATAGAGAACCGGAACGAAGCATTAGCACATAGTGAATACATGAGCTCCTTAAACTATGGTCATCACCGAGAAGTATCCTGATTATTGTCACTTCGGGGTTGTCGGATCATAACACATAATAGGTGACTATATACTTGCAAGATAGGATCATGAACACACATATATTCATGTAAACATAATAGGTTCACATCTGAAATCATGGCACTCGGGCCCTAGTGACAAGCATTAAGCATAGCAAAGTCATAGCAACATCAATCTCAGAACATAGTGGATACTAGGGATCAAACCCTAACAAAACTAACTCGATTACATGATAAATCTCATCCAAACCATCACCGTCCAGCAAGCCTACGATGGAATTACTCACGCACGGCGGTGAGCATCATGAAATTGGTGATGGAGGATGGTTGATCATGACGACCGCGACGAATCCCCCTCTCCGGAGTGCCAAACGGACTCCAGATCAGCCCTCCCGAGAGAGATTAGGGCTTGGCAGCGGCTCCGTATCGTAAAATGCGATGATTTCTTCTCCCTGATTTTTTTCTCCCCAAAAGCCAATATATAGAGTTGGAGTTGGCGTGGGAAGGTGTCCAGGGGCCCACGAGGTAGGGCGCGCCAGAGGGGGGGGCGCCCCACCCTCGTGGACTGGGTGTGGGCCCCTGGTCTTCATATTTGGCGCAGGATTTTTATTATTTATTCTAAGATATTCCGTGGAGTTTCAGGTCATTCCGAGAACTTTTGTTTTCTCGCACATAAAACAACATCATGGCAATTCTATTTGAAAACAGCGTCGATCCGGGTTAGTTCCATTCAAATCATACAAGTTAGAGTCCAAAACAAGGGCAAAAGTGTTTGGAAAAGTAGATACGACGGAGACGTATCAGTCACCGTCACGGGCGGCTTTCCCCTCTTCACAGAGGGTCGCCTGACAGAATCCGGAACCACTGGAGGTTCCGGCGCGGTGTTCGACTGGAGGCCGAACTCGGAGCCCATGGAAGTCTTGCTCCCTTTGCGCCCAGGGTCCGGAGTGTCGCCTTGAGGCGCCTCCAGGACTAACTCCCCCCGGCTCGGTGCCTTTGGAGACAACACCTCGGTGTTGTCCGTAGGGCGAGGGGTGGAGGTGGTCGGAAGTGAATCACTATTCATATCCGACGGGTCCAAAGAACCATCTGACGAAGATACGTCGATATGGGCTCGGGACGGACTGCATGATCATGTTCGGCGTGATGATAAGCAGTGCAATAAAATATTTCAAGAATTTATGGTATCCAGATACTTACGACTTCGCCAGGGGCTTGTCCTTGGGTAACCACTCGTCGTCGCTGTGGGCAGCGGTCCTGGAGCAGTCCGGAAGGAGGGTCCTTACTCTAATGGACCCTTCGGCCTCCCTTGTCAGGGCGGCTATCGGTGTCAAAACCGGCGGATCTCGGGTAGGGGGTCCCGAACTGTGCGTCTAGGCGGATGGTAACAGGAGACAAGGGACACTATGTTTTTACCCAGGTTCGGGCCCTCTCGATGGAGGTAAAACCCTACTCCTGCTTGATTAATATTGATGATATGGGTAGTACAAGAGTGGATCTACCACGAGATCAGTGAGGCTAAACCCTAGAAGCTAGCCTATGGTATGATTGTTGTTCGTCCTATGGACTAAAACCCTCCGGTTTATATAGACACCAGATAGGGTTAGGGTTACACAGAGTCGGTTACAATGGTAGGAGATCTACATATCCGTCTAGCCAAGCTTGCCTTCCACGCCAAGGAAAGTCCCATCCGGACACGGGAAGAAGTCTTCAATCTTGTATCTTCATAGTCCAGGAGTACGCCAGCGGTGAGAGTTGACTATCCGGACACCCCTAATCCAGGACACCCTCAAGAGCCCCTGAACCAGGCTTCAATGACGCATTTAATCGGTAGCGCATATTGTCTTCGGCATTGCAAGGCGGGTTCCTCCTCGAATACTTCATAGAAGATTTTGAACACAAGGATAGTGTCCGGCTCTGCAAAACAAGTTCCAGATACCACCGTAGAGAGAATAACCTTTGCACAGATCTGCTGACGTATTCCACGGCATGACATCACACCACGGCCAGGCCTTTATACGAATCGTTTTTACTGTCCCACCTCAGCGCGTTTAGCGAGGCGGTTTCTTCGGCACGTCTTATCAGAGCGGAGATCGTGCCCCCCTTATTCTGGGATCCTCATCAATACAGGCGTGGGTAACCCAGTCGTGCCCGTTGGCACGCCTCCTCCATCGAAGGCGAGTCCCGAACGGTCACGGGGAGGGCTCTTGGTATTCAACCTCTTTATAACGAGACCAAGGCCCGCTCCTTTCTTTCAATCTCAATCGAATCCGCCTCGCCTCGAGTTCCAACACCCAAAGCTCCAGATTCAGGCGCTTCGGACCTTCAACGATGTCCGCTCCGACCTGCACGGGCCGGTGGATGTCTTCCTCCATCATGGAAGAAGATGTGCTAAAGCTGAGAGACGCCAGTATCTAACCGCGAAATTTCAAGATGGGCTGCCTGCCCAAGGGCAGGTTATTCCCACTCCCGAGCCTGGTGAGAGCGTGGTATTCGTGTCTCACTTCCTTCGGGGTTTAGGCTTACCGACGGACCCTTTTGTGAGGGGGCTCACGTTTTATTATGGGCTGGAATTCCATGACTTGGATCCGGAGTCCATCCTCCACATCTCGTCGTTCATTGTCGTATGTGAAGCCTTCCTCCGCATTACCCCTCACTTCGGATTTTGGCTCAAGACCTTCAAAGTGGAGCCAAGATGATCAAGGGGCATCACGCAGAGAGTCTGAAGGGGCTGTTATAAGCAAGAATGCGGACGCTCCATGGCCCGAGGGCTCTTTTCAAGAGGAGCTCAATTTATGGCAACAAGAGTGGTTTTATATCACCGCCCTGTGGGCACCAAATGGGCGGCGCCACCTGCCTTCCTTTCGGGTCCTCCACTGCGGCTGGCGTCATGGGTCAATGAAGGGCTCGACTGGGGACCGTCCAAGGACGTACCTCTGTTGCAGGGCCGTATTCGAGACCTCCGAGAGAGAGAGAGAGAGAGAGAGAGAGAGAGAGAGAGAGAGAGAGAGATCAATCTGGTCGTAGTAGCGCAGGTCATGCTGATTCGTCGCACCTTGCCCTGCAAACGTCGCCCCCTCCGCCTGTGGGAGTTTAATCCGGAAGGACCACGAGCTCTCCAACATTTTATGGGCGTAACGCCTGTGGAGATGTACCAACTGTTCTTCGGATCACAAGCAATGTGTCCGGACTTAACCGAGGATGCAGGTCTGAGCTGCAATCGCCCGGATACTCAAGTAAGTAGTCCTATACCCGGACATGCTATCCTTTAAACAGGAGTGGATAGCAAAAGCAAAACTGATCAGGTGTCCGGCCCCCCTCCCTGAGACCACGTCGGATCCTGTATTAACCAAGATGCTAGAGGCTGTGCCTTTTGAAAAAGGCGAAGGGGAACAAGGAACTACTACCTCCGTGAAGGAGGCTATCACGAAAGGGGATCGAGAATCCCTCCCTCCGAGGGAGAAGAGGACCGCTTCCGAAGATCCGGTGACCAAAGCCTCAAGCGGGAAGAAATCTTCACCAGAGGGTCCTCGCGCGGAGATGCTCCGGCCGCACTATTTCCCCAAGGAGATCAGCCCTCCAGCGAGCCGTAAGTAAAGGGGGGCGTTTTTTTTAAAAGAGAGACATCCCCGTTTTATTTCTGAAGGTAACCGAAAGTTTACCTTGTAGACCGGATCTCAGCCCTTCACTGCAGAGCTTCGTCTTGAGGATCTTGGTCGGAGATGATGGAGAGCGAAAACGCCTCCGCTTTGCTGCTAATTATGCGAGGTGGACGACCACGAGGTGTCGTTGCAGGGCTTCTCCGAATCCGGCGGGGCGAGAAGGCAGCCTTATGTCCCTCAAAGCCCTCCGTGTCCGGCCTTCGAAAAGGCCACCGGACGAGTCCGGCACCAACGGGTGTACGGTCGGAGGAGCTGAAGGATCTGCTCGGGCGAGCGTCTATCTTGGAAGATCACCGTACGTTAATGGGTACGTTGATTGAAAGGATTTCATCCGCTGAGAGCGGATTGCACGAAGCCATCGTAAGTTTACTGACGGGTTTTGAGGTACGCAAAATGATGTACATTCTGACAGTTTTGCATATAAAATGCGCCTTGTATAAATAGTAGCCCCTGAGACTTGGTGCGGTGTCAAAAATGACGGCGCGCCGAGGATCATAACCCCAGGTATAATATGCCCTCTTCCTATGTAGGTGGCGAAGTGTCCGGTGGCTAGCCGGGTGATGTATTTGCCGAATCAAGGCGGCAACTTGACGTGGCGGATGCGGACATCACGCTTGTTAATAAGCGGCTTGACGAGTCACAAGGTATGCAACTTCTCCGCGGACACCTAGTAAGGGAGCTTGACGCCCATGCCTTACAACATGTATGCTTAATGCAGATGGTGCCGTTGCTATGGAGAACCTTCGGGCGGAGCTCGCCCGAGCCAAGGAGCAAGCCAGAAAAAGTGATGCGGTTGCCTTAAAGGCGGCCGCAGAGCTAAAAGCCGAACAGGCTGCTCACTGCCGAAGCAAGAAAGAAATGGCCGAGATGGTCTTGAAATTGAAGAATGCTACTGACTGTTGAGAGCTTCTTGAAAAAGAAGATCGAGCGAAACAAGAGGACCTGAAAAAGGCCGCCACCGAGGCCAAGGATACTTGCTCTGCGATGAGAGCTATGAAGGAGGAGCTACGTCAGGCCGGAGATATTGCGGTTGGAAAGCCCTTTCTGATGCGGAGGAAATTCACGGATCCTAAGTACGCTCAATTGGACCGGCTACGGGGTGCGGAGGATGCTTATCTGGACTTGGCGGGCGAGTGCCGCAGACGGCCGAACACTTCCGAGGTCAAATGGATCACCGGAATGGAAGAGCTTTTTGGTCGCAGTTCCATAGTCCGGAGGCGTCCGCTTTCATTAACCGATCGTTTGGCCGAATGGGCTGAGCTGAATAGGTTGTCCGGACTTGCCATGAAGGCTGTCGTGACTCATTTGTGGCCGAAAAGGCCCGAGCCGAAGAGTTATTTTGGCTTGGTGCAACAGTTCCTTGGTGCGGTGCCGCATATAGATGCAATGAAGCGGTCAGCATGCATAGAGGGTGCGCAGATGGCTCTTGCCCGTGTCAAGACATACTGGGCGGAGATGAAGGCCACCGATGTTGCATCCCAAGATTCGGACAGAAGCCGAGTACCTGCCGAGGACTATTTTGAGGAAGTCCTGCAGGGCGCTGGTTTAATAGAGACGTAGTGCTCGAAGGATATTACGTTTTAATGACATGTATGATTTGTGAAAACAATGTTTTAATACAATATAATAGCTTTTTATACTTGTCCGTTCAAGTATTAAAACACCTCCTGTCTTGACGTTGATGTATATGTGTATATAACTTTGAAAGATGGCAGTCTTCAGCCATTCACGCACATAGTGCGGGGTGTTTGGCAAAAGGCGCATTTTCACACTTAATCCAACGTCTTGGTCCTGTAAAGGAGGTGATAGCGTAGCAAACTAGGCAACCGGACTATAATGCTTTATCACTTTCACTTAGCCATAGGAGTTCGATGGTGGGGCTACTATATAGCCCCTAGGGGCACCAGCGCTCTCCCGAATTGGCGCGTATGTGCTGACCGGGAAACGGTCCTTCTTTAATGCGGGGGAATTCTAAACATTCCGTTGGGTCATCGAGTGGTTGACCAGTCTCACGCTATATCATGACAGTCAGTTTTTGGCTTTCTCTACCAAGGTGCTCACCTGGCCGAACCGGGGCACAATCGCAAGAGGTTCTCCTGGTGCCGTTAGCCGATAGAAGCGGAACGTAAGGCAGCAAAACACGAGCGGGCAAACCCAACATTTGACCAAAGACATGATTCGGAGCTGATGCATATAAGGCCTAACTCGAGACAATCGAACACTCCCTAAGGTATTCGGTCTTTATGAAAGCGGGAAGAATAATGCGAAGCCCACGGTGTCCGTGCAGCGCATAAAAATTCTGGTGCGGCCCGATGCCAAAACGCCAGCCTCCTCCTCGATTATAGCAAGAAACCGGGGATGTGTATCAACTAGAGACAGTAAAAAAAGGTTTACGCAGGGTCTTAATCTGACAAGAATCCTTGCAACGGGTCCCTACTGCATGTCTGCGCCTGTGTCTCCGTTGTGCCGTGTCCTGGACGGGTGTAGCACGATGTTCATCTGTAAAAGAGAAGAACTTAGTTGAAAAGAAAAAAGATCATGTGAAAAATGTACTTCATATTAAATAAACAGAGTACGGTTCGAAAAGTGAATAAAATTGAGCTTTATTGTCTGTTGTTGTACATGCGTGTAGCCCCTTGTACGGGGGTATGCCGCTAGTAGGCATTTATATGTTTACGCCGGACTTGTCTAGCCATGTCCGGGGTCCGAATGACCTATTCAGGTGCTTTGATTAGCGGAGCCGGATTAGTGTGGGGCTGTCAAGGCAGCCTCACGTTCTTCCGTGCTCGAGTAACACTTGATACTCCCTTTTAATGAGATGATGCCGCGTGGACCGGGCATTTTAAGTGTAAGAGATGCATAATGCGGTATTGCGTTAAAAGCGGTTAAAGCTTCACGTCCCCAAAGTAGTGCTTGATAGCTACTTTCGAATGGGGCGATATGGAAGGTTAACTTTTACATAGCGGAAGTTTTCGGTGAGCGAAATAACTTCTAGCGATGAGGGAGCCCGCATAATGGGCATATAGGCCTGGCATTACCCCTTTGAAGGAGGTGTTGCTATGGCGAATTTTGGTTGGGTTTATCCCCATTTTGCGGATTGTGTCCTCGATATAGCAGGTTTAGATCGCTACCTCCGTCCATTAGGACTTGTGTAAATTGGAGTCCGTCGATTATAGGATCTAATATCAAGGCAGTCCATCCTGCGTTAGGATACTTCGGAATAATCTTGATGATCGAAGGTGATTGGTTTTGACAACCAACGTTGGGACTCTGCTGGGATAGACCGTGCGATGCGTGTTTCTATGGGCGCCGCTCTGTTTTTCCCTTTTGTCACTTGAAGTGAGTTCACTGTTTTGACTTCTTGTGGGAAATTATTTTGTTTTCCGGTGCTCTGCTTGTGGGGTTCGTCATCGTCCTCGCTTGGTGTGTCGAGCCCCCTTGTGTTCAGCATTGAGTTTGCCAGACTGCTTAAAGACCCAACAATCTCTGTGGGTATGGTTTGCAGGCTTCCTGGGAGTGCTATGGATTTGGCATATTTTGTCCAAGATTTTGTTTTAAGTTGGATAGCTCGTCGCTGTTATCCTTGAGGGGCAGTTTTTTATGATTCTACCGGGAGCTTCTGAATTCGGCGTTGACTGCCATGCTCTTCGGGCTGTTTCCCTTTGTCTGGCGATGGTCCTTGCTGCATCGTGGTTTTCCATTTCCATCCCTGACTTCGGATGTACTTGGGTCGCTGGTACTGCATCTCTCCCGCGCAAAAGCGGGTCATGAGGCTTGTTAATGCAGCCATTGTTCTCGGCTTCTCCTGGCCGAGATATCTGGCGAGCCATTCGTCTCGGACGTTGCGTTTGAAAGCTGCTAAGGCTTCAGCGTCCGGACAGTCGACTATTTGGTTCTTTTTGGTGACGAACCTGTTCCAGAATTTGCGGGCTAACTCTCCGGGTTGTTGAGTTATGTGACTTAAATCGTCTGCATCCAGAGGGCGGACATAAGTCCCTTGAAATTTTTCCCGAAAAGCATCCTCGAGCTCTTCCCAACTTCCAATGGTATTTTTAGGGAGACTTTTGAGCCAATGCCGGGCTGGCCTTTTGAGCTTGAGGGGTAAATATTTTACGGCGTGGAGATCATCTCCTCTAGCCATGTGTATGTGGAGGATGTAATCCTCAATCCAGACTCCTGTGGTACATTGTTCCGTCGTATGCCTCTATGTTTACGGGTTTGAATCCCTGGGAATTCGTGATCCAACACCTCATCGGTGAAACACAGGGGGTGTGCGGCACCCCTATATTTGGGTGTGTCGTGATGTTCGGATATTTGGCGTGTTGCATTGCTTGGAAGAGCTTGCTTTCTCGGCCCATAGATGGACCTAATCGGGCCATCCTTTTGATGTGAATCCTTATGCAGATCGCGTGCCGGCTTGTGTGCGGCGCCGCTTGTCGCTCCATGTTTGCCATGTGGTCGTCTATCCGACCGGGCGGCCTCTTTGTTCTTTGATTGCGGGGGCTCTACGGCCTCCTCATCGAATTCGGGAAGTAATTTGCGCTTCGGGTAGCTCTTTGTTTGGCGACTGTCGCCGTATTTCTCTGCGGTGTTGAGTACTTTGCTCCATCTGATTCTAAGTGCATCTTCCACCGTTTTGAGCTTCCGCTTCTGCTTTTTCAGGCTACGCGCAGTGGCAACGAGCCTTTTGTGGAGGTTCTTCTGTTCCAACAATTTTTCCGGCATGAGATCGTACGGACTGTTATCTTCGCCGGGGATGGGTTGTTTATCCAAGTTGTCCTGTTCGGACGGTTGCTCGATAGCATGTTCATCGTCCACCGGTTCGCCCTGCTCTATGGTTGGGTCTCTGTGGCTGCCGTCTTTGTCGAGGCGGGACTTGGTGCGGCGTTTACGTTTCCGTTTTGACTGCTTTTCGAGGGATTTATCCTTCGTAGTGTCCCGTTGTTCCTCGTCGTCACTTCCTTTAGGTGTATCCACCATGTATACATCGTGGGATGACGTGGCTGTCCAATATCCTATAGGTGCTGGTTCATGGTTGTCTCCTACATCGTCGTCCATACTGTCGATGTCTTCGGAGTCGAAATCGAGCACGTCGTTTAAGCTTTCGACAGTGGCTACGAAGTGGGTGGTGGGTGGGCGTTGAATTTCTTCGTCGTCGCATCCCAACCTTCCTGACCGTAGTCCGGCCAGGGCTCTCCTGATAAAGAGAGAGACTTTAGTGAATTCAGGATGTCGCCAAAGGGCGAGTGCTGAAAGATGTCCGCGGCAGTGAACTCCATAACCGGCGCCCAATTGGATTCAGTTGGTAGGGGCGCGGAGGGTTCGGAGTCCCGAAAGGAGTCCGACACCTTGGAGTCACGGTCTTCGCAAAGGACAGGGATGGAGTTCGGCTCAATCGCCATAGAGATCGTAGCCCCCGAGGCGGTGTCCAGCCACTCGTCCTCGATCGGCGGACTCGGCTCCGAGCTAAGGGTCGGAGGCGACGCTGAATCGGACCTCCGGGGCAGCTGCTCGGCGGCAGAGCTAGATCGTGCCTGCTCGAGGCGATCTGGCGGCGCTTGGCTGTGGCTCGAATCAGTCGAAGATCAATTCTCCGCGGATGTCGGCCGTGTAGTTAAAACTCCCAAATCTGACCTGATGGCCAGGGGCGTGGCTTTCGATCTGCTCCAGATGAACAAGTGAATTGGCCCGCAGTGCAAAGCCGCCGAATACGAAGATCTGTTCGGGGAGAAAAGTCTCACCCTGGACCGCATAAATGCGTTGACGATCGGAGGAGCCATCGGGCCTAAGGATGACGACAGAGGAACTCTCAATGAAAGCACCAATGTCGGTGTCAAAACCGGCGGATCTCGGTAGGGGGTCCCGAATCGTGCGTCTAGGCGGATGGTAACAGGAGACAAGGGACACGATGTTTTTACCCGGGTTCGGGACCTCTCGATGGAGGTAAAACCCTACTCCGCTTGATTAATATTGATGATATGGGTAGTACAAGAGTGGATCTACCACGAGATCAGAGAGGCTAAACCCTAGAAGCTAGCCTATGGTATGATTGTTGTTCGTCCTACGGACTAAAACCCTCTGGTTTATATAGACCCCTGTTCAAGAATTCATCCGATTAACCAGTTAACTTGCCGATTAATCCCTACTCATAGGGTCACCGAGTAGCCGATAAACTGATAAATTGTCCGATTAATTGATTAAATGGTTGATTAACTTACCGATTAGCCTATTAATCCCCTACTCGCCAGCCAACCGAGCAGTTACCAGTTAACGATTTCCTCAACAATGATATAGACACCAGATAGGGTTAGGGTTACACAGAGTCGGTTACAATGGTAGGAGATCTACATATCCGTATCGCCAAGCTTGCCTTCCACGCCAAGGAAAGTCCCATCCGGACACGGGACGAAGTCTTCAATCTTGTATCTTCATAGTCCAGAGTCCGCCAATGGTGATAGTTCGGCTATCCGGACACCCCTAATCCAGACTCCCTCGCCGCCTTCCTTTTTCTTGTCTCCCCGGCTGGGAGAACTTTCCTCTTCCTCCTCGTCGTGGGTGGAGTGCGCCTCTGAGTGTTCGGATGATGAGTCCAACACAACCTTGCGCCGGGGACCCTGTTGGGTCCCCGCGACCTTCTTCTTGGCCGTCTTCACGGGCACCTCGTAAGGTGCCGGAGTCAGCATCTTCGGTAAGAGAGCGTCTGCTGGATCTCCGGGCAGGGGGGCGGGGCAGTCAATCCGCTCGGCCGTCTCCACCCAGTCCTGTCAAAGGCATGAGGGCTTAGACCCTGCATATGATCAAACTGAGGAAACAAAACATCTTATGGTGTGTAAAAACCTACCAGATTGGCGGGGCGCTTTGCGCTGAGTCCGCGGTCCTCAGTAAGGGGAGGGGGTACCCCGGCGCCTTTAAACAACACCTTCCAGACGTCCTTATGCGTCATGCCGAAAAGCTCCTGCAGCGTCTGGTGCTCGGCCGGGTCGAACTCCCACATATTGAATACCCGTTGTTGACACGTGAGGATCCGGCGGAAGAGCATGACCTGGACCACGTTGACGAGCTTGATTTTCTTGCTCATCATGTTCTTGATGCAGGTCTGGAGTCCGGCCAGCTCTACCGGGTTACCCCAGGACAGGCCCTTCTCTTTCCAGGAGGTGAGCCGCGTGGGGATTCCGGATCGCAACTCGGGGGACGCCACCCAGTTGGTGTCGCGCGGCTCGGTGATGTAGAACCACCCCGATTGCCACCCCTTTATGGTCTCCACATAGGAGCCCTCGAGCCATGTGACATTGGGCATTTTGCCCACCATGGCGCCGCCGCATTCCGCTTGCTGGCCGCCTAGAACCTACGGCTTGACATTGAAGGTCTTCAGCCACAGGCCGAAGTGGAGCCGGATGCGGAGGAAGGCCTCGCACACGACGATAAACGCCGAGATGTTGAGGATGAAGTTCGGGGCCAGGTCATGGATGTCCAGCCCGTAGTAGAACATGAGGCCGCGGACGAATGGGTGGAGAGGAAATCGATCCATGGACGAAGTGGGTGAGGAAGACTACCCTCGTAAGGTTTCGAGGTAGGAGCGACCTGCCCTGCCGGGCAGGCCGGGCGCGATATCCATGACCAAGTATCCGGCTCCCCAGCTTCTCGATGTCCTCCTCCATGACGGAGGATTTCATCCACTTGCCTCCCGCTCCAGACATGATTGACGTGGTTTGAGGAGAAAAGGTGCAAGCTTGGGCGTTGGAGCTCGAGTGCATAAGAATGGATATGCGAGAGAGAAGAAGGCGTGGGTGAAAGAGGTGAGGTCCTTATCCCTTTATAAAGGCAGACGAAATTATGCACCCCCACTTGCCTAGTAAAACTCGCTTAATCCCCAAGCACCGTAATTAATGGCGCGGTTGGGTTACCCACGCCCGTATTGATGAGAATCCCGTGATAAGGGGACACGATCTCTGCTTCGACAAGACGTGCCTAGGAAACTGCCTCGCGATATGTGCGGCGGCTGGTTGCAAAAACGGTTCGAATAATGACCGGGCCATGGCGTCATGTCATGCTATAATACGTTAGCAGATTAGATTTGTGAAAATATTATTCTCTCTACGACGGTATGTGGAACTTGTTTTGCAGAGCCGGACACTATCCTTGTGTTCAAGATCTTCTATGAAGTATTCGGAGGAGGAACCCGCCTTGCAATGCCGAAAACAATCTGCGTGCCGGACTCATCGTCATTGAAGCCTGGTTCAGGAGACTCTTGAGGAGTCTGGATTAGGGGTATCCGGGCAGCCGGACCATATCCTTTGGCGGACTGTTGGACTATGAAGATACAATATTGAAGACTTCGTCTCGTGTCCGGGATGGGACTCTCTTGGCGTGGAAGGCAAGCTTGGCGTCTGGATATGTAGATCTCCTTCTGTTGTAACCGACTACTGTAACCCTAGCCCCTCCGGTGTCTATATAAACTGGAGGGTTTAGTCCGTAGAAAAAAGAACAATCATACCATAGGCTAGCTTCTAGGGTTTAGCCTCTATGATCTCGTGGTAGATCAACTCTTGTAATACTCATATTCATCAAGATCAATCAAGCAGGAAGTAGGGTATTACCTCCATAGAGAGGGCCCGAACCTAGGTAAACATTGTGTCCCTTGCCTCCTGTTACCATCCGCCTTAGATGCACAGTTTGGGACCCCCTACCCGAGATCCGCCGGTTTCAAAACCGACAACCCCGAAAATAAAAGTCCTCCAAATGTCATGCCAATTTAATATGATTTTTCGGGAATATTTGAGGATTTATGGTACTGAAAACACCGCGGGGGGAGCTGCCACCTGGCCACGAGGGTGGAGGGCGCGCCCTACCCCCCAGGGCGCGCCCCCTGCCTCGTGGGCCCACGGTGGCCCTCCTCCACTTATTCCTGCACCCATCCTCTTCTTCTTCCTCCCACAAACACGAATATCTGGCTCAAACATGAGTTCCAGCCCACGTTGCTGTGATTTTCGATCTTCTTGCTCAAAGCACCTCTCACCAAACTGCTTGGGGAGATTGTTCCTTGGTATGTGGCTCCTCCATTGGTCCAATTAGTTTTTGTTCTAGTTCTTTATTCTTTGCAAATTTGTGCTGCATAGGTGACCATGTTCTTGAGCTTGCATGTCAAATTTATATGGTACCAAGTAGTTCTAATGCATGATATATCCTCTAGGCACTTGTAGGAGTAGTTGCTATCAATTTTATTGAAGTTGGTTCACTTTTGTTTGAAGTTACTAAAAATTTCAGATTATTTCAGAAAATAATGAAGAGACTTTTGAGGGGCTCGTCGAGCCGAAGCTCGAAGGAAAAATAAAATGAAAAAGCACAGAGGCCCAAATATAATTTGCCTCGCACCGCAGAGGTCTGGCCGTGTGAATGGCCTTCCGATGACTTCTTGAGACAAGCCAGAATTTATGAGGAATTTTATTCATTGGTTGAGAATGCTGGCCTCACCGACTTCGTCCGCGACCAACGTCATCAGTATCTCTTACTCACCAATACTTTTGTGCAAAACTTCTACTATTTTCCTAAGGAATCACCTCCTTCAGTAGAGTTTTATTTATATGACGTTGTTAAGAAGATGCCATTAGCTGAATTTTTCAAGGTTTGCAAAATACCCTCTGAGGGTACCTTAGAAGAACCACATCGTAAGGACGTGGAAGAATTTATTAACATCCTCACTGTGGGGGAAACCAGGAAGGTTTCCGATGCAAGAATCACTAGCATACATTGTCTTATTTTATGCTGCTTTGCCTTATTTGCTAGTCGTTGCTTGATTGGTCGCGGAAACTGTGGAAACCTTAGTGTTCCTGATATTATCATTTTGTTCCATGGTTTATACCTCGATAACTCTGTTAGTATGGGCGGAATTATTGCTAAACGGTTAAGTTTGAACCGTACTAAAGGCCCCATCTTTGGAGGTATTTATGCTTCACGCCTAGCTGCACATTTTAACATACACATTAGGCTTTATAAGAAACAAGAAAAATTGTTGCCTATTGCTTATTTAGATTATAAGAGTATGCTAGTGCATGACTTTATTGTTAAGGGCAAGGAAGGGGAGCTTAAATATAAATTCTACTTTGATAAACATCGCCCTGAGACTATTAATTTGCCTGCTCCTTCTTTGTTTAACTTGTCTGAAGGTCTTTTTCTCATTCCGTGGGCGGCCGTTCAAGCCTATCGGAATCCTGCACCAGCCCCGGAACCGGAACCACAATACGAGCCTCCACGCCAGTCTATTTATTCTTGGGATCCGAAGGTGGCTGCCAGCCGATGTGATCGAGTCCTCTTCATCGCATGATGCGACCTAGCTACACCCTACGGGTATCCGCCAGCTATCCTCGGCAATGAACCAACAGGCCAAAAGCCTAAGCTTGGGGAAATACGTATTTCCCACCAACATTACATTTATGTTCACACACACTCATTGCTAGATGTCGGTGCTCATACTCTTTCACTGTAATATCCACGCTAGTTTATTTTCTTTTTCCTGCTTTCTTCTTGTGCGTTTGTTAAACTTTAAGAAAACAAGAAAAAAATTAGTGTAGCTTCTAGTTAGTTTACTTTTCCTGCTGTAGTAGTAATAATTAAAAAGAAAACCCAAAAATATTTCCCGTTCTTCTTTTGCTTGTTGGGAGCTTTCCCGTGTAAATAGTTTTATTTCTTTTCTTTTCTTTGGGGGTCGATAGGACAAGACCATAATTAAATTGTTGAAGTGGCTCTTATATGCATTATTGTTGATTTAACCAAGAGCCATATTGCTTTGTCTTCTCTTGCTTATTGAATGCTCGCATATTCCAGCTTAGTCCAATGCACGTGCACTCTTATTATTATTCACATCGTTCGGTCGTGCAAGTGAAAGGCAATTATGATGATATATGATGGACTGACTGAGATGGGAAAATCTGGTATGAACTCGACCTCTCTTGTTTTTGTAAATATGATGAGTTCATCGTTCTTGATTCATCTTATTATGAATAAACATGTTTGCAGTGACAATTAGAGATCACAGTTGCTTATGCCATGCTTGATTAGCTACAAGTTATAATGGTTCACCTTGCGTGCCAACATGCTACTAAAATGGTTGTGATGTGGTATGATGGGGTGGTATCCTCCTTTGAATGATTTAAGTGACTTGAATTGGCACATGTTCACACATGTAGTTGAAACAAATCAACATAGCCTTCACGATATTTATGTTCATGGTGGACTATATCCTACTCATGCTTGCATCCAATGTTTATTAATTTTAGTGCATGTTCATGACTGTTGTCGCTCTCTAGTTGGTCGCTTCCCAGTCTTTTTCTAGCCTTCACTTCTACTAAGAGAGAATATTGCTTGTGCATCCAATCCCTTAAACCCCAAAGTTATTCCATATGAGTCCACTATACCTTCCTATATGCAGTATCTTCCTGCCGTTCCAAGTAAATTTGTATGTGCCAAACTCTAAACCTTCAAATGAACATTCTGTTGTGTATGCTCGAATAGCTCATGTATCAACTAGGGCTACCCTTATCTTCCATGTTAGGCGGGTTATTCTCAAGAGGAGTGGACTCGGCTCCTCACTCACGAGAAAATGGCTGGTCACCGGGATGCCCAGTCCCATGCTTTATGCAAACTAAATCAAAATAATTGCAAACCAAACTCCCCCTGGGACCTGATGTTAGTTGCAGGCACTCGTTGTTTCAAGCAAGCCATGGATTGATGCTTGTTGGTGGAGGGGGAGTATAAACTTTACCATTCTGTTTGGGAACCGCCTATAATGTGTATAGCATGGAAGATATCGCCATCTCTTAGTTGTTATGTTGACAATGAAAGTATACCCCTCAAAATATTTTTATCTCTATTTCAAAACCGAGCTCTGCCACCTCTACAAATCCCTGCTTACCTCTGCGAAGGGCCTATCTATTTACTTTTATGTTGAGTCATCACCCTCTTATTAAAAAGCACTAGCTAGAGAGCGCAGCTGTCATTTGCATTCATTACTATTAATTTATATTGGGTATGGCTATGATTGGATCTCTTTTACCATGAATTACAATGTATAGTAAGTCCTTGATCTTTAAAGGTGCTCTGCATTTATGTGTTGCGGTCTCAGAAAGGATTAGCGAGATACCATCTTGTTATATCATATCATGATTGTTTTGATAAAGTGTTGTCATCCGAGATTTATTATTATGACTCGCTAGTTGATTATGCCATTGATATGAGTAAACATGAGACCTAAGAATTATTGCAAATGTGGTTAGTTATAATTTTGCTGAAAACTTGAATCTTGGCTTGACATATTTACAACAACAAGAGCAAACAGAGTTTGTAAAAGTATTTCTTTATCTCTTTCAGTTTATCAACTGAATTGCTTGAGGACAAGCAAAGGTTTAAACTTGGGGGAGTTGATACGTCTCCGTCGTATCTACTTTTCCAAACACTTTTGCCCTTGTTTTGGACTCCAACTTGTATGATTTGAATGGAACTAACCCGGACTGACGCTGTTTTCAGCAGAATTGCCATGATGTTGTTTTATGCGAGAAAACAAATGTTCTCGGAATGACACGAAACTCCACGGAACATCTTAGAAAAATAATAAAAATCCTTGCCAAAGATGAAGACCAGGGGGCCCACACCCTGTCCACCGGCAGTGGGGGCGCACCCCCTACCTCGTGGGCCCCGAGCTCCTCCGACGCCAACTCCAACTCTATATATTTGCTTTTGGAGAGAAAAAAATCAAAGAGAAGAAATCATCGCGTTTTACGATATGGAGCGCCGCAAAGCCCTAAAACCTCTCGGGAGGGCTGATCTGGAGTTTGTTCGGGGCTCCGGAGAGGGGGATTCGTCGCGTCGTCATCATCAACCAGCCTCCATCACCAGTTTCATGATTTTCACCGCCGTGCGTGAGTAATTCCATCATAGGCTTGCTGGAAGGTGATGGGTTGGATGATATCTATCATGTAATCGAGTTAGTTTTGTTAGGGTTTGATCCCTAGTATCCACTATGTTCTGAGACTGATGTTGTTATGACTTTGCAATGCTTAATGCTTTTCACCAGGGCCCGAGTGCCATGATTTCAGATCTGAACCTATTATGTTTTCATGAATATATGTGTGTTCTTGATCGTATCTTGCAAGTCTATAGTCACCTATTATGTGTTATGATCCGACAACCCCGAAGTGACAATAATCAGGATACTTCTCGGTGATGACCATAGTTTGAGGAGTTCATGTATTCACTATGTGCTAATGCTTTGTTCCGGTTCTCTATTAAAAGGAGGCCTTAATATCCCTTAGTTTCCAATAGGACCCCGCTGCCCTTTGGAGGGTAGGACAGAAGATGTCATGCAAGTTCTTTTTCCTTAAGCACGTATGACTATATTCGGAATACATGCCTACATTACATTGATGAGCACTGTGTCACCCTATGTTATGACTGTTACATGATGAACCGCATCCGGCATAATTATCCATCATCGATCCAATGCCTACGAGCTTTCCATATACTGGTTTACGCTTATTTACTTTCCCATTGTTATTATTACAATCATTACAAAACACCAAAAATATTACTTTTGCTTTCATTACTCTTTTGTTCCCGTTACCACTACTATCATATTAATTTGCTACTAAATACTTTGCTGCAGATATTAAGTTATCCAGGTGTGGCTGAATTGACAACTCAGTTGCTAATACTTGAGAATATTCTTTGGCTCCCCTTGTGTCGAATCAATAAATTTGGGTTGAATACTCTACCCTCGAAAGCTGTTGTGATCCCCTACACTTGTGGGTTATCACTGATGTATGACGAATTGCTATGAGCTGCTCCTACTGCTGCTATATGATGAATTGCTATGAGCTGCTCCTGCTGCTGCTATATGATGAATTGCTATGAGTTGCTGCTGGTATATGATGAATTGCACACTGCTGCTGCTGCTGCTGTATGATGAGTTGCTATGAGCTGCTGCTGCTATATGATGCTTTCAGGTGGTGCTGCTATATGATAATAACCAGCCACTTGGACCATTGAATTTCAATAAATAATTGTTCTTCATTTAAATGTGGGTCATGCGTTCTTCGTTTAAATTAGGCAATGGGATCTCTATGGAAGACATTGACCAAAGTAGATTGTGCCAAGTAGATGGTATCTTTGTATTTGCATTTTGAACAAATAGTGATGGTATGTTTTTCTATCATATTAATTACTGCACTGGGTTCAATTTGTGATGTTTGCCAGTCAAATTATTTTTCATATGGGCAGCAAAATGAAAAAATATAATGCAATCTAGACTTTTCAATGATCATACCAAAGATAAGCTGAAAAGGAAGGCAATGAAAAGAAGAGGTGTTACACCGCAGCATAGAGGGGGAGAGAGTTGGTGGCGACGGCGGTGAAGTTGTTGATGTAGATCGCTGTCACGATGATTTCTCCAGCGGCACTCCGGCGCCACCGGGAGAGAGGGGGAGAGAGCCCCCCTCCTTCTTCTTCTTCCTTGGCCTCCCCACTAGATGGGAGGAGGGTTTCCCCTCTGGTCCATGGCCTCCATGGGTGTGGATGGGCGAGAGCCCCTCCAAGATTGAATCTCTCTCTCTCTCTCTCTCTCTCTCTCTCTCTCTCTCTCTCTCCCTCTCTCTCTCTCTCTCTCTCTGTTTCTTTTCTATTCCGCTTTCCTGTTTTCTGTCCCTTCACCGTTTCTTACATATCTGGAGATCCATAACTCTGATTGGGCTGAAATTTTAACACGGTTTTTTCCATAAATTATCTTTGTTGCTGCGAAAGAAGGGGGGTCAACCGAGCTACGAGGCTCTCACCAACCACCACGGTGCGCCAGACCCCCTGGCGCGCCCTGGTGGTTAGTAGGCCCCTCGAGTGCCGTCTTGCAATGATTCTTCTTTCATAAATTCACATATATTCCAAAAAAATCTGTAAAGTATTACCGTGTTTGGACTTCGTTTGATATGCATATTCTGCGAAACAAAAAACATGCAACAAACAGGAATTGGAACTGGGCACCGGATCAATATATTAGTCCCAAAAAACATATAAATTGTTGCCAAAAGTATGTTAAAGTTGTATAATATTGGCATGGAACAATAAAAAAATATAGATACGACGGCGGCGTATCATGCACCTCCTCGAAGCCCTTGTTATTCCTCACGCCACTGGCTATGATCTCACACATCTTGTCAAGCACGAAGATGGACATGAATGATTGCCATTTCATCAAGTTCCCCCTCCCAAACATCTTTGCCTTCCCAGCCTGCTACATGCCTTATGTGTAGTAGCAACAACATTAAGCACAACCAACTCAAATGTTGGAGGCCTAGTAGACCCCTCGAAGACATCTAAATCAGGCATTTGCTCCTCGGTTGGAGGCTAGGAGTCCTCCATATAGGATGGCTTCAAATTCGACGATTTTGACCATCTTCTCCGATGTATTCTTTGTCGCCAGCGTCTTCTGCATGTTTGCAATGATGGGGAAAATTTCTTACAGCGTCGCCATGAGAGCAAACAAAGAGTACATCAAGGGAGTGTGTCGGCCGCGGGGTGCTCACACGCCCCGTCCAGGAGGTCCCCCCAGTGACCCGGCACCTGGGTGCTTCCCCCCTGCTGTCCTGAGCTGAGCTGGAACAACAACGTTTTGGTGTGGGGCACACACCATTCATCATCTTCACGCGGGTGTATCAGGTGTAGGCGCTGCGACCCGAACGTCCTGGGAAGGAACTGCGGATCTGCCATGCTGGGAGCCTAGGAAGCGCCACCACTGTCATCCAACCCTACCTCATCACCCTCTTGCACATGGGGATACTGCCCTACCCTACTTGCACGCCTTCACAAGGATGGATGGGTGAGCTCGTGCTTGCATGATCCAGCCTATGAATAGGAGAGGAGCCGCACTTGTGGACTACGTAGTTCGTTGGAGTTGTCGGCTTGGGCACGTGGATAGGAGAGAGATCAGGTTGTGGCTATGGTGGGGAGGGGCTCGGCCTCGGGCGCAGTGGAGGTGCAACGTTGTTGTTCGTCAATCGCCACAGCCGGCGATGAGATGTGTCAGATTCGGGCTCGAGACAGGGGAACAAAAGAGCGAGAGAGGCGAGCGGAAGTAGTTGTGTTGGGGTCGGGATCGGGAGAGGGGAATGAGAGAGAAACGAGCAGGCTGCTACTGACATGGCGATGCCTAGTCACCGGTCAATCCCGTCAGAACCAAGTCTAGGTTTGATTTCTAAACTGGGTTGTTAGTTTGAGGTGTGTTTCGACTAATTCTGTAGTTTGAGGTCAATTTTTAAACTGAGTGGCAAATTTAGGGTTGTATTGTGAATTTTTCTCACAGGAAACTATTGAAACCAATGAAAGACATAGAAAAGAAAGAAAATAAAATAAACCAGGAAATACCTTTTCAAAATTGGGGGAAAACACGGCCGACCCGTGACACAACCCTTACATGCGGAGCCATAGCGCTGTCATAGCCCCTATACAGCAGGAGGCTCCAAATCTAAGGAGCTTGGTATTTTAATGGATGGATTGATTCCTCCGGATATGAGTTCCTAAATTCAATAATAAGAGAGACCCAATGTCTACATGCGACCCCTCACCAGTTGATAAATAAATCCCATCACATCGTAAGGCATGGTACTCTAGGATCATAAATTAATTTATCAATAAAATTTAAATCTGTGTTGGTCTTACTTTTTTTTGAACTAAACCATAAGTAGGAAGATTATCAATAATAGGAACCTTGAGGAGTAGTTATGACGATGACACATGTGTAAGTTCTTTTGCAAACATATGAGTATGAAGGACACCTTTTGATATTTGGCGTCTATGCTGAAAAAAGATGGTGATATGGATGAAGACGTGAACAACCGAATCAAAGCCAAATGAATGAAGTGGCGCCAAGCTTCTAGCGTTCTCTGTGACAATACAGTGCCACAAAAGCTAAACTGCAGGTTCTCTAAGACGATGATTCAACCCGTAATGTTGTATGACACTGAGTGTTGGCCGACTATAAGGCGACATGTTCAACAGTTAGGGGTAGCGGAGATGCGCATGTTGATACTGGATGTGTGGCCACACAAGGGAGGATCAGGTCCAGAATGATGATATACGGGGTAGAGTTGGGGCATCACTGATTGAAAAATAAGTTTGCCCAAGATCTTCTGAGATGTTTTGGACATATTCAGTGCAGGCCTTCAGAACCTCCATTGCATAGCAGACAGTAAAAGAGTGCTGATAATATCAAAAGAGGTTGGGTAGACCAAACTTGGCATGGGATGAGTCCATAAAGAAAGATCGGAAGGACTAAAATATCATCAGAGAACTAACCATGGACGGAGGTGTGTGGAAGCTAGCTATCCATGTTCGAGAGCCATAAATTGATTACGAGATCTTATGAGTTTCAGCTCTAGCCTACCTAACTTATTTAGGATTAAAATCCTTGTGGCGGCTGCTACTGCGGTGAACACATGAATTTAACTTTCAGCGGTGTTTGTTAAGTGGTTGTGAGCTACACTAGTAGAAAAGGGGGCAATGGCCCAGGCCGGGTCAGCCCACTAGTCCCGGTTCTGCCACGAACCGGGACCAATGGAGGTATTTGACCCGGTTCGTGAACCCAGGGGGCCGGCCGGGGCCTCTTGGGCATTGGTCCCGGTTCGTCTGGCCCTATTGGTCCCGGTTGGTGGGACGAACCGGGACCAATGGCCTCGCTCCTGGCCCACAACCATTTGTCCCGGTTGGTGGCTTGAACCGGGACCAAAGGCTCCCCTTTAGTCCTGGTTCATGCCACCAATCGGGACCAATGAGGTGCCTATATATACCCCTCAGCGTAAGAGCAGAGCACATCGCTCTGTTTTTTACAGCTGCCGAGGGGAGAGGGCTTGGTGGTGCTCTAGCTCACCTCCTATGCACACAAGGTGTTCGATGGAATGCCCGAGCCACTCTACTTAAGCTTTCTCCTCTCAAGCTCGACCTCCAAGCTCCATTTTCTTCAATATTTGTCTAGGTTTAGCGGTGCATCACGCCCGTCCCGTCTTCACCGTCGCCGATCACCAGCGCCGATCTCATCGCCGGCACCACCGTGGTGAGCCTCTTGTTCTTATCTTCTTTCTGAATGGAAAAATATTCTTACTTGTATGTTTAGATAGATACTTGTATTATTTTCTTACTTTTGTTATTGCATATTATATAGTGCGATGGTTTTGGTATCCGCCCCCGTCGGCCCTCGTCCTGTCTATGGTTCGGATGTGGTATATATTATCTTTTCATAACTATTGGTTCATTTATTGTTTATGAAAATTATGCCGACCAACGTGACATAGATTTTATTTATCTAGGAGGTTGTTGAACCGGAAATTCCAACCGACCCTATTTACTAGAGGTTAAATTTAGTTGAACAACAAAACAATTTCTTGATGGAAAAAATAAAAAACTTGAGGAGGAGAAGATGATATTGGAGTTGCATGTTGCGGATGTCGTCGATGATCACAAGATCAAGATGGACGCAATGCGCTTGAAGATTAGAAAGATTAGAAAATATGCCATTCATACCGAGGCTTGGTATCATTATGTCGCTGGATCAGTTGTTACCTTGGTTGCGATTATGATCGTATTTGTTTTCGCATTGAAATGATTTACATAGTTTCAATGTATGGTTTAATTAATTTAGATGCTCTGCAGATCTTTATGTTTTTAGATGAGAACTATGTATGTACTTTGTTTTTTATGTGATGATGAACTTCTATTAATTTGGTCACTTAATTATCTATTCATGATGTTCTGTAATGATTTTTGACACACTTAATTATATATAATGCCTTGAGATGAACCGGCAATGGATGTACGGTGACAGACACACCTCTGAGTACATTAAGGGCGTGTATGATTATCTCGAAGTGGCTGAGGCAAACAAGCAGAATGGTTTTATGTGTTGTCCATGCCCTATATGTGGGAATACGAAGTCTTACTCTGACCGGAAAATCCTTCACACCCACCTACTTTACAAGGGTTTAATGCCACACTATAATGTTTGGATGAGGCACCGAGAAATAGGGGTTATGATGGAAGACGGCGAAGAAGAAGAAATACGATGACAACTATGTGCCCCTAAATACGGTGATGCTCTTGAACATCAAGAGGAACCAGACGATGTGCACGATGATGCTGAACGGCGAAGCGGCTGAAGATCAAGAGGAACCAGACGATGTGCCCGATGATGATGATCTCCGCCGGGTCATTGTCGATGCAAGGACGCAATGTGAAAGTCAAAAGGAGAAGCTGAAGTTCGATCGCATGTTAGAGGATCACAAAAAAGGGTTGTACCCCAATTGTGAAGATGGCAACACAAAGCTCGGTACCGTACTGAATTGCTGCAGTGGAAGGCAGAGAATGTTGTGCCTGATAAAGGATTTGAGAAGCTTCCAAAGGATAACAAATTGCCCGACAGTACATACGCAGCAAAGAAGTTCGTATGCCCTCTAGGATTGGAGGTGCAGAAGATACATGCATGCCCTAATGAGTGCATCCTCTACCGCGGTGCATACAAGGATCTGAACGCATGCCCGGTATGCGGTGCATTGTGGTATAAGATCAGACGAGATGACCACGGTGATGTTGATGGCGAGCCTTGCGGGAAGAGGGTTCTGCGAAGGTGATGTGGTATGCTCCTATAATACCACGGTTGAAGCGTCTGTTCGTAAGCGGAGAGCATGCCAAGTTGATGCGATGGCACGATGAGGACCGTAAGAAAGGCGGGAAGTTGAGAGCACCGGTGACGGGTCGTGATGGAGAAAAATCGAGAGAAAGTACTCGGATGAGTTTGCAAAGGACCCAAGGAACGTATGGTTTGCTTTAAGCGCCGATGGCATTAATCCTTTCGAGAGCAAAGCAGCAATCACACCTGGCCCGTGACTCTATGTATGTATAACCTTCCTCCTTGGATGTGCATGAAGCGGAAGTTTATTATGATGGCAGTTCTCATCCAAGGCCCTAAGCAACCCGGCAACGACATTGATGTGTACCTAAGGCCATTAGTTGAAGAACTTTTACAGCCGTGGAATGGAAACGGTGTACGTATGTGGGATGAGCACAAAAAGGAGGAATTTGACCTAAAGGCGTTCTTTGTTCGTGACCATCAACGATTGGCCCGCTCTCAGTAACCTTTCAGGATAGACAAACAAGGGATACCACGCATGCACCCACGGTTTACTTGACACCGATAGTATATACCTGGGAAGCTACAGGAAGAATGTGTACCTGGGCCATTGTCGATTTCTTCCGACCAACCATCAATGTAGAAAGAAAGTCAAGCATTTCAAAGGCGAGGCAGATCACCGGAAGAAGCCCGCCATGCGTACCAGTGATCACGTACTTGCTATGGTCAATGATTTACACGTAATCTTTGGAAAGGGTCGGCGGACTAGCTGTTCGAAGGGCCGAGAATCACGCACCCATGTGGAAGAACAAATCTATATTTTGGGACCTACCCTCTTTGGAAAGACCTAGAGGTCCGCTCTCCGATCGACATGATGCACATGACGAAGAACCTTTGCATGAACCTGCTAGGCTTCTTGGGCATGTATGGGAAGACAAAAGATACACCTAAGGCATGGGAGGACCTGCAACGCTTGCACGAAAAAGAGGGCATGCCTCCGAAGCAGTATGAAGGTCCTGCCAGCTACGCTCTTACGAAAGAAGAGAAAGAAATATTGTTTGAATGCCTGCTTTCGATTATGAAGGTCGGCTGGCTTCTCGTCGAATATAAAGGGAATAATAAATATGCAAGAGAAAAGTTCGAGAACCTAAAGTCTCACGACTGCCACATGATTATGGCCCTTAGCTGCGCCGATTGCATTGAGGGCTTCTACCGAAAAGCGTCCGATTAGCCATTGTGAAGCTATGTGCGTTCCTCAATGCAATATCTCGAGAAGGTGATCGATCCAGAAATCATTACCAACGCTAAGGAGTGATGTGGGCGCAATGTCTTGTCGATTTGAGCTGGTGTCCCCACCATCCTTCTTCAATATCATGGCGACGTCCTAGTTCATCTAGTCGACGAGATTGTCATTACGGGGCCCGTATTTCACGCAATATGTTCCCCTTTGAGAGGTTCATGGGAGTCCTAAAGAAATATGTCCGTAACCGCTAGGCGGAAGGAAGCTTCTCCATGGGCCATCAAAGCGAGGATGTCATCGGGTTTTGTGTTGACTTCATTCTGGCCTTAAGAAGATAGGTCTCCCTAAATCGCGGTATGAGGGGAGGCCCATTTGGAAAAGGCACGCTTGGAAGGGACTCAATAATATGGAGGGACGGATATTCTTGGTCTCAAGCACACTACACAGTTCTATAGAACTCTACCTTGGTGACCCCGTATGTCGATGAACACAAGAACAGTCTACGCTCCAAACACCCGGAGTAGTGCGACGACTGGATTACATGTGAACACATCAGGACTTTCAGCAGTTGGTCGGAAACACATCTCAGAGGTTACATCACTGTTTGTGATGAGTTGTACTTGTTGTCCAGGGGACCATCTTCGACTGTAATGATTTGGAAAGGATACGAGATAAATGGGAATACATTTTACATGATTGACCAAGATCAAAAGACCACCAACCAAAATAGCGGTGTCCGCTTTGATGCAGCAACCGAGAGGGGAAAGGACACATATTATGGTTACATAGTGGACATATGGGAACTTGACTACGGAGTATATTTTAAGGTCCCTTTGTTTAAGTGCAAATGGGTTAATCTGTCGAGGCGGGGAAGTGCAGGTAGACCCACGATGCGGAATGACAACGATGGATCTGAAAAATCTTGGGTACACTGACGAACCTGCTCGTCCTAGCCAATGATGTGGCACGGGTTATCTATGTGAAGGACATGTCTACCAGACCGAGAAAAAGAAAAGATAAGGAAGCGAATACATCATACGGTGAGCCAAAGCGCCACATAGTTCTTTCAGGAAAAAGGGACATCGTGGGAGTGGAGGGCAAGACAGACATGTCTGAAGAGTATGAAAAGTTTCATGAAATTCCTCCCTCCAAAGTCAAGGCTGACCCAAGCATCCTCATAAACGATGAAGATTATCCATGGTTACGGTGCAATAAGCAAATGACACAAGCGAAGAAAAAGTGAAGACTTTCTCCATAACTATTATGATGATACCATGCCAACTTTATGGCCCAGTATGATACCATTGTCCGTTTTCTACATGCACATGCTATGCCAACTTTTTCATAGTTCATTTGAAAACTATGAATTTAGGTCGAATTTTCTCTATAGGTGCATCTATGTTCATTAGTCCATGGCCCATGTGGCTCGCCCCTGGCCCATGACCATTAGTCCCGGTTTGTGCCACAAACCGGGACTAAAGGGTTGGTCCTCGTTGCGCTTAGAGTTTAGTCCCACCTCGCCAACCGAAGGGCGCTCACACCGGTTTATAAGCCCGTCCCTCTCTGCCTTGTTGAGCTCCTCTCAAAGTGAAAATAGATGCCCCTATACAGGAAATTTGACCTAAATTCATAGTGAATTTCTCTGAAATTCATAGAAATTGATTATGAATTTAGGTCGAATTTTCTCTATAGGTGCATCTATGTTCATTTTTTAGTAAAGTTAATCACAAACTTGTGATTCACACAAATTTCAAAGAATTCAAATTTTAACTATTCAAATTTGAAAACTAATGGCACAAACAGAAAGTTTATAATTTTCTAAAACTAATGGCACTAACAGAAAGTTTATAATTTTGCTGACCTAAAAGCAAAAAGAATTAAAAAACAAAGCAAAAAACCAAAAGAAAATAAATAATGCAGAATACAAAACAAAAAAACTGGAAAAATAAAATAAAAATGGCAACAATAAGTATTTTGTTGTAAGTAGAAACAAAATAAAATAAATAAAGCAAAAAAGAAAACAAAAAAAGTGTTTTCAAATTTGAAAACTAATGGCACTAACAGAAAGTTTATAATTTTTCTAAAACTAAAAGCAAAAAGAATTAAAAATAAAGCAAAAACAACAACAAAAAATAAATAATGCAGAAAACAAAACAAAAAACTAGAAAAAAAATAAAAATAGCAACAATAAGTATTTTGTTGTAGGTATAAACAAAATAAAATAAATAAAGCAACAAAGAAAACAAAAAAAAAGTGTTTTCAAATTTGAAAACTAATGGCACTAACTGAAAGTTTATAATTTTTCTAAAACTAAAAGCAAAAAGAATTAAAAATAAAGCAAAAAAAACAAAAATAAATAATGCAGAAAACAAAACAAAAAACTTGGAAAAAAAAATAAAAATAGTGCGCCTCTTGGGCCCCACGGCTGAATACGACTAGAAACCCTACATGGGCCAGGGATTCAGGGCCGAGGCCAAGTAGGCCCACAGGCACATAGCTAGTGACAGATTAGGCCCGAAAGCCTGCAGTTGAGAGGAGCTCGAGAGGGTGGGCACAACAGCGCTTCTAAACCACTCCCGAGCCCTCTCAACTAGCGAGGTGGGACTAAACTTTTGGGCGCGGGGCAGCACAAGGCCTTTGGTCCTGGTTGGTGGCACCAACTAGGACTAAATGGGGGCATTGGTCCCGGTTCGTGGCATAAAGGCCGCCGCTTTAGTCCCGGTTTGTGCCACCAGGGACCAAAGGCCGCTTCCCGCCCATTGGGCTGCTGAAAAGAGGCCTTGGGTCCCGGTTCATGGAACCAACCGGGACTAATGCCCACCTTTAGTCCCGGTTTGTGCCATGAACCGGGACTAAAGGCTTTGCTATATAAGTTCACACTTAGGAAATTTTCACTCTCATCTCTCGCAGTTGCCGCCCCGACGCCGATGCCGCCAGGCTAACCCGACGCCGCCCACCGCCCCCGCCGTCGCCGTCGCCTGCGTGCCGTCATCGCTGTCGCCAGCGCGCCCTGTCGCCGTCATTGCCGGTCGCCCGAGCCCCTGCCTCGGCCTTGGCCGCGCCTCGCCCGCCCACCTTGACAGCACGCCCAGCCCACCCGTCATAAATCGCCCGCGCCCCTGCCCTGAAGCGCGCCTGCCCACCTCGCCGTCGCGCGCCTCTGCCCGACGCCATCCTCGCCGCCCGACCCAGCGTGCGCGTCACGGTCCTCTCCTCGACTTGAGTCCGGCCATGGCGCCCTCCCTTATCAATTTTTTTTCATATATATGCTTGTTATATATATATATATATATATGCTTGTTTTTTATATATATACTTGTTTTTTTATATATATGTAATGATTTTGTTATAGAGTATGATGTTTTTTTCATAGATGATCACATATATGATGTATGCACGAATGTGGATGAAATATAATGTTTTTTTGTTCATAGAACATGATGTTTTTTAATTCACAGATTTTTTTTGTTCATGAGAGAGGCGGGGACGTTGAGGGATCATAGATGTATTTTTTCAGAATTTTCTATCATGCATAGACGGATTTCTCTTCTTCTCCACTATTCCTTTCTTCTTCTCCTCTTTTTTTTCTTCTTTTTTTCTTCGATCTTCTCCTCTAGCTATTCCTTTCTTCTTCTCCTCTTTTTATTTCTTGTTTCTTTTCTTATGTTTAATCGGGTCTGTCGTCGTCGATATACCCCTCCCGATAACTTCAACACGAGGGGGGTGGATACCCCCTCCCCGATAATATTATTTTTCCATGTACGTATGTCGTGTCGATATAAACTCCCGATAACTTCAATACGTGGGGGGTGGGTCGATATACCGTCTCCCGATAACTTCAACATGTGGGAAGGGGGTCAATATACCCCCTCCCCGATAATATATATTATTTTCCCATGCATGTACGTATGTCGTGTCGATATAAACTCCCGATAACTTCAACACATGGGGGGGTCGATATACCCCCTCCCGATAACTTCAACACGAGGGGAGGGTCGATATACCCCCTCGATAACTTCAATACGAGGGGTCGATATACCTCCCGATAACTTCAACACGTGGGAGGGGGTCGATATACCCCCTCTTCGATAACTTCAACACGGGGGTCGATATACCCCCTCCTGATAACATTATTTTCCGTGTATGTATCTAAATCGTTGTCGATATTACCCCTCCTTGAAGCGTTCTTGAGGCCACCCCTAACCCTTGAAGCGTTGTCGAGGCCACCGAAACCCTAGAGAAGCAGCGTCGAGGCCACTAATTAATATGATTCCTTCTTGTGATTAGCTAGCTAGTTATACGTTTGCCACTAATATATCCATCATCATGTTTGAATAATAATTGCCATGTTGTAACTATTTGTAGAAACTATGGACACCCCGAGACGAAGCACAAGAAGCGTTGTTGAGGGACATAATCGCAGAAGGAAGTGATGTAAATGCGCTCGTTGATGTTTCTCAATGACACCGATGGTCGAGAAGGAGAGGGTGAAGAAGCAGCTGGCTATGATTATGATGGCTCCGATGACCCAATGCCGGTGCAAGAAGAAGTAGACCATGAGGACGGCTCCTGTGACCGAACCGAGTCCGGCCAGGTATATATATTAGTAAAGGCTGTGCTGACTAGATAATTGATGCATTCATTGTTTTGGTATGTACACATATTAATTAACTCTCGTCTTTGTTCTTTTTTCTAGCCCAACTTCGGTAAAGAGACAAGGCCCGAAGAAAAAGTTGAGCTCGGATGAAAAGTTTGAGATCATAGAAATCACAAGAACGGCCAACCGATTGAACCCATCCGGACTAAGAAGGCATTTGTTGCTCGGTGCGGGGGTTACGGTTAGGGACAAGATCCCATTAGCATCCAACAATGGTATAAGCCTAAGAACGAAGACCACGAGGTGTCTTATGTCAATGATATGCAGAAAAATGATCTTTGGACTGAGCTGAAGTCAAATTTCACCCTACCGCGGAGGATGATCCGGAGAAGCCAGTTGAGCAATTAATCAAGTATTTTGCTCTTAAGAAGATGGCAGACCTATTCAGGAATTGGAAGAAAGACCTGAATAAGTTTGTCGATAAAAAAGAGACCCCAGAATTCAAGGGCAAATATGAGAAGATCAGAGATGACTGGCCCGCATTTGTGGCCCACAAGACATCGGAAAAGAGTAAAAAGATGTCGGCGACAAACAAGAAAAATGCTGCGAAGAAGCTTCACCATCGCACGGGGTCAGGTGGCTACCTCATAGCCCGGCCTAAGTGGGCCAAGGCTGAGAATGATCTGCTTGATAAAGGGATCGAACCAGAGACAATGAACTGGCCAGACCGTTGCGGACTTGGTTCTTGAGGCTGGCGGAACCTTGGACTACATGTCGGGAAGTGCATTTGGGCCAGACGATCAATTGGACATACCGGTCAAGAGGCTTTAGCAATATATTGAAGCAGCGCAGAAAGGGACGTTCTTTCCAGAGAGAAAACGAGCGAGCTCACAATGGCCCTCGGGAATCTGAGCACCACCGGACGGACCACGAGGCACGCCAGGCTCCGTTTCGTGGAAGGCTGGGTTTCGGGGCAGCGGTTACAAATGCCGGAGAGGAGGAAGAAAGTGCAACAGAACCCAACTGGCAAAGTGCGTTGCATGCAAGGGTACAGCGATAGAGGAACGAGAAGGAGATCGCAGCAAACAACCTGCCAAAGCTTCCCGGCTACCCGCCATCTCGGCGGAGAAGCGGCGTGGCTTCCTTTGAGCTACTTCAGCGGAGCATGCCTTGGCGGCTCCTGCCCGACTATCCCGTGGATGCTATCACGGAGGCTGAAAATTGCCACCTTATGGCGCAATGGATGAATTTGAAAGTCAAGGCGGCTGTTGGCTCTATTTATCCTACTGAACCTGGCGCAACCTCCCGCTGCCGGCCGATTCCAGAAGGATATGCTAGGGTGATGGTGGATGAAATAACGGACGGATTTGAGGACCTCGGCTTGACCACCCTACCGGTGAAGGGGAGACTTCGGCTGGGTTCTACTCTAAAGACTCCATGCCTATGGTGGAAGGATCTCATCAACCTTCCGAGCAGGGGCGCCTCCGCCTCCTCCTCCTCCTCCCGTGAGTCAGGCACTCCGCCTCCTCCACCGCCTCCTCCTCCGTGAGTGACGATGCACTCGGCCGGCTCCTTCTCCCGGCGCGTGGCGGCACTCCGCCTCCTTCTCCGCTGCGCCCGGCGCGCCCGAGCAGCCAGCCTCCTCCTTCTCCGCCTCATCGGCAAGGCGGAAGAGACCCGCCGCCACTCCGGCTGCTCCGCGCATCGTAGTCCTTCTCCTCCGCCTCGTAAGCAAGGAAAGAAGACATCCGCTCATACGCTTTCTGCAGGCGTCTAGCAGTACAGCCAAAGGAGTGAGGACATACAGATTCGGTCCTTCTCTGAAGACTCCGGAGAAGTTACCATACGAGATGACCGGAGGAGAATGCGAAGATCGCGCGAATCAAGTGAAGGACTGGTTTCAAGGGTTGAAAGCAGAGACATCCACCTCCGAAGGAGAAGGTAGATCCGGTGAAAGCGAAGCGCACTCTGGCTGCCACGACAAAACCACCCAAGTCTCCGCGAAAGGCAACTATGAAGCGCATTATTGGAAAGCATTTGCGAAGCGGAGAGGTCGGGAAGTACTGTTAGTGATCAAAGGATGAAAGAGCGACAAGCTGGGAAACAAATTGCCCATTTCGACGAACAAGTGAAGCAATCGTGCCCCCCGCTCAAGGTGCACGCTAAGCGACATCGTCGATCCGAGGATGGTGCCCGGTTATAGCAATCCTAGAGATTACCTGCCGATGATGTACATTATGATTTCTTGGAGGTGCAGATACAAAGATACGAGTACGGGAAGCCTCTCGTCAAAGATGAAAGATCTCTATCAACGATGATGCGAAGATTGCATGATTGGTACATGAAAACCTGCAGAGAGTCTGAGCGGAGGAGTACATTGTATGTGAGAGTTAAAAAGGAGCATGACCTCGTTGGAATTGAACTGTTGCCTATTCCATTTGAGGAGTTCTATCAGTTTTTCAATCAATTGGCCCTCGATAAAGCAATGGTCACCTGCTACTGTATGTAAGTAGTACTACTTCTATCATTAAGTCTGTCTATATAACTCAGCTCTTTCATTGCATGTATTTATAATTATCCTCACTATATTATGCAGATTGAAGATCGCCGAATTGAAGAAAAGACAAGTGGGTGATATTGGGTTCATTAACACATATCTCATAGATGCAACTGAGGTTAAGTATCATGCCGAAAATACCGATGCCAACTTGCTACAATCGTTGGTAATAAATGAACACAAAGATATAATACTCTTTCCTTACAACTTCAGGTGATTGTTACTGTCTTGTGTCATATTCGGTTTCCCTTATTAGTCGAGGTTATAGTAATGTAATATTTATGAGTTATGCATGCGTGCGCAGCTACCACTATATTCTCCTAGAGATTAAGCTTGAGCAGGGAGTAGTAACTGTCTTAGACTCGAAACGAAAAAATCCGGAGCAGTATGCGGACATGACTGAAATGCTCGAGAAGTAAGTTAAATCGATCAATATCCACCATATCAGCAGCTTTGTTCATTTCTGATATCAAGTAATTGTTTTCTTTGTATGGCAGGGTTTGGAGAAAATTCACCAAAAAAGCTCCGGGACTGCCGAAGAAGCTGCAATTTAGACACCCAAAAGTAAGTACTATAGTAGCATATTCCACGCATCTCCTAGAGATTCAAGTGCTAATTTCATCAATACCATTTAGCATGCTTGCTAATTATCAGTTTGATTGACCTCTATTTCTTGTAAAGTGGTTGTGGCAGGAACAAGGGAATGATTTACGTGGATACTACATTTGCAGTCCATCCGCCAAACGACACGTGAGCAGGGCTACTCTGACAAACAATATGAAGTGCGTAAATAACAATATTCACAATTTTATTTTATTACCATCATTTGTGTTGAGTTTCATTCATTCATATATATATGTATTGACCCCCTTCTTAAAATTAGATGTTTCGGATGCGGGATGAACTCCTAGCACCAGATCGCCTGTGAGCAATTCAAGAGGAATTGGCGGAATTCTTTCTTGACCACGTGATCGTTGAAGGCGGAGAATACTATGTGGACCATGCGTCCGTATGTTAGGAGATTATATTTGTAAAAGATAATTATTGTATATATGTAGCGGTAGTGTCGGATAGATATCACGAGAACTTGTTGTTCGACCAATCTCTCGGAGAAGGAGAGGTGGTCGATATCACTTCTCTCTATATGCATATCGTTCATGGCGATTTTACATTTCCTTCGTTTGCTTACTAGCTAGCTAAGCGTGTCTAGCTAGTCCTCTCTATCACGTATGTATAGTACGTGGCGTCGACCAAGCACGGACAAAAGATAGGACACTTCTCTCTATTAATTAGCTAGCTAACACAATATATGAAACACCTAAATTAAACCCCAAAACCCCCAACCCCGCCCCTTTAAAAAAACAAAACCCAAGCCACGAAATGTTGGCGTGGATGCCTATTGGTCCCGGTTGGTGCCTGGCCGGGACCAAAACCCTCTACTGGGCTCGGCGCCTGAGCCACGTGGAGGCCCATCTGTCCCGGTTACGGACTGAACCGGGACTAAAGAACGAGGGCATTAATGCCGACCCTTTAGTCCCGGTTCAGAACCGGGACTAAAGGCCCTTACCAACCAGGACAATAGGCCCTTATTCTACCAGTGCTAGGTCAGTTGTGTGCACCTTGAAGGCTAGAATATTTCATGAGTTGTGTGTAGACGAGAGAGTGTGACACTCCAAAAATTTTATTTAGTTTTCAACAAAAAAAACTTCGTTTGATTTGAAGAAGGTCATTTAAATCCTTCCAAAAACCTCTCTCTCTCAAAAATTTTCCCCATGGCAAGGATTTTATTTTTTGTATCTTCTTCAACCCTAGTGTTTGGTTATTAAAAACCTTTCTTCTGAGTTTCCCATCTCAAATATATTTTTTGGAATTTATTTTCTTTTAAAAAGAAACCCTGTGGGTTTTGGAGCCACTCTTTTGTTTTGAAACCATCCATTGTTTTACCATGCCTCATGTAGTAAATTCTCCCAAAACCCCTCCCTCCACTTTGGGGCAACCCAAACATTCTGTTCCAGCAAGTCCAACCCATTTTTGGATCTTATTTCATTTATTTTATCCCCAAAAACAATTCTGTCAATTATTTTAAGCCTAGATGTACAAAGGAAGTACCTGATTTAATTTGAGTTTTTATATCAAACCAACTCCTCTGGATAGTCCTTAGCACCCCCAACCTAGATCCATCAAGATCCACTCTTCCTCTTTTCAAAATTTTCAAGTTTCAACCTCTGCAAGTTTGGACCAGATTCATCATTTTTGGTGAAATTCATATTTTCCTTTCTCCAAAAATTCCACCAAAATTCAGGCAGCCCCCAGGTGCTTTGAGAGGCCACCACACCAAAGATCAACCCCAGATAAATTTTTCTCATGCTTGAATCATTTCATCAAACACTTGGGCGTCCTTTGTTCTGTGCATATTCGAGAGATTCAAAGTTTTGTTAGTGTCGTTTTAAATCCGGTGCCTTGTCATCGATCACGGTGCACCACTGGCGTATTCGCCTGACCTCTCCTTCTTAACTTTGAGCACCGACGCTCCCTTCAACCAGTAGCAGGTGTCGGTGGCGGCGAGCCTCACTAACGCCGGCGGCTTCTGCGGGTGGCGAGCCACCGTGGCGACCAACGAGCTAAGCGCCAGCTCTCTCACGCCATTCTGCGCCGCCTAACGCACCCCAGCCCTCGCGTGGCCTCATGCATGCGGCGCACACCGCTGACACCGTCGTCGTGGCCCGGCAAGCACAGTAGCGCCCTCTGCCGCCAGACGGCCCTTGCGCCGCCCGTTCTGTCGAAACCACCCAGCACGCCTAATCCAGCCAAGGTTAGCTTCTAAACGGAACCCGTGGACCTCCACGTTGATGCCCAACCCCCTAATTTCTCCGACCAAGCACTGCACCGCCGTAACCATCGCCGGAGATCCCCGTTCACGGCCACCGCCTCGGATCGCCTATAAAATGGAGTCCCGAGCTCGTTCTCGAGCACACACCACCACTACTCCTCGCCAGAACCCCGCCAAGCCACTAGGAGGACCTCGAGGAGGTCTCCTCCCCCAACTCCGGCCGACCCATTCCGCCTGGGCCACCAACTCGATTCACTCCGGTGAGGCCATCCCCGCCGCCCAAACCTCGCCAGTAATCTTCTCGAGCACCCAATGATCAAACCCAGGCTTCAATTTGACCTCCGCAGCCCTCCCCGACGAGAGCCATCTTCACCCGAGCCGCCGTCCGTCGGAGCAAGGACCGCCGTCGACGTGGTGCTCGCCGGCGACCACCACCACCACCCACAGACCCGGAAGGACACGCTGGTCACGTAGGTACTCTCCGATCCTCCTAACTCGCCGTGGATCGCCGCCGGCGACCACCGTAGCTCTCGGGCGCCGACGAGCCCTGCTTCTCCCCCCGTTTGAAATTTCAAACTGTGGGTGGGTCCCCTCGTCGATCTTTTCTTTTTTTCTGAATCGTTTTAAACGCCATCCAGGCAGAATCGTCTCCTTTTGCGGTTAGCGGGTTTTAGCGAAGTGTTTTCTGTTTTTTATAATCGGCCCTGAAACTTTACATTTCATTACAGATGAGTCCCTGGTTTAAAACCTTTATAACTTTTAAAAAGAAAATGATGTTTGATTGATTCTTTTTTTGTCCTCTTTATTTTTCTGTCTTGTTTTTTGTCATATTTATTTGAAAAATATTTGGAACACTTTTCTGTGCACTCACGGTATTTACGTTAGTACGTATTTTCTTATACCGTAGAATCTGGGAGGAGGTAATGAACCGCGAACTTCACCAAGCTAGACTCCGACTACTCCGAACCGAGGCAAGCATGTTTGAACTTTTGATATGATGAGTGTTCGTTGCATGTTTGCATTAAGTAGTTTCATGGCATGTTTATGAGCATTTCGATAAATGTTATATTACATGCAAAGTTGAGGCTAGTGAGTTTCGAAAATCCATATGTTGTCGGATATGAGTTTGCAAGGCCATGTGATGGCATGAGAATGGGTAAGATGGCAGTGTTGTAGCATGCTAGTCTTATGCGGACTATTTGACTCCGATGTCAGCGTGAATCAAGTCACGCTTTCCATCCGTTTTCCTTCCTGTACTACCACATGTTTTCCGCAAGGGATATGGCTTAGTAAGTTGCAAACCTCTTTCTGGTACACACCAAATAGAGAGGCCGTGATGAAGGTTCCATGGCCCTGGCTTAAAGCCGATCATCCGGTCGAGGGCATCGGTGTTTCCGGTTGGGACCGAGAGGGGGCACACCTTAGAGCTGCCACAGATATAAATTTGATCCCATGCTATTCGAGGTTGTGATCTCCCGTCTCAAAGTTTTTCTTGAGCGTTGTCTAGGGTGATTCCTGGCATCGTGAGGTGGGATGGGTGTGTCTTGGTTAGATGTGTTTTCTGCGAAATACCGTGAAGACGGAACTAGTCCTTCGTGACTACGGAAATCCGTTGGCTGTGGATAATTAGTACAAACTCTGCAGAGTCAAAAAACCTTTGAATCATCTTATGCATGTCCAGGTACTCTGTCCAACTTATCTTGTCAGTGTCAATCTCGGTGACAAAAACTCCGGTGAACCACATGAGTGTTAGGTCCGGCTAAATGTTTATTCCTGTGGATGCACCAACCCGTTTATTATTATGTGTTGAATATTTCCTATGAGTATTATATCTTCGTGAATTTATCAAATATGAATAATGAAATTTAAGCCCTTTCTGCGATGTCGCTCAGACGTCCAACTGTGGCACGCTTGTTATTTACTTTCACTATAAGCCCTTTTCTGCGATGTCGCTCAGACGTCCGACTGTGGCACGCTTGTTATTTACTTTCACTATAAGCCCTTTCTGCGACGTCGCAGGCGTCCGGTATCGCTGCACTTTGTTATTTACTTTCAATATAAGCCCTTTCTGCGATGTCGCTCGGGCGTCCGTACATGTACGCATGTTATTTACTTTCAATACAAGCCCTTTCTGCGATGTCACTCCGACGTCCGACTGTGGCACGCATGTCATTTACTTTCAATATAAGCCCTTTATGTGACGTCGCTTAGACGCCCGACTGCGGCATGATAATTTATTTGTTTACCCTTCGAGGCGTCGCTCCAGACACCTGATCGGTTTTCAGTTGTTTTGTTGGGTTTTTGGGAGGACTACCGCCCGACTTCCTTTTTACTTATCATGTCGTGAAATATTTATTATTTGAGTGTGCATTACTATTTGCTCATAATGCATTCATGCATGCATTTGTTATATCTTATGTCCGAACTGTCTTGCGAGTACTTTCAAAGTACTCACCTGGCTTGTTGATTTGGCCAGATGTTGACGAAGGTGATCTCATGGATGAAGAGTTCGATAGCGAGTCCGACGCCTAGAGGAGTCCGAGTCAGTCTCGTGCGATCCTGGATTTGGTCACTCTATTATTTCCGCTTCCCTACCCAAATAAATTCATCGAGCCTCACCTCGACGCTCGATGAGCTGCCAGTTTAGGAGTCATGTTATCCACTCCACTGTGATATATCCACCACCACTTTTATCTCGAGTCAGTAGCATGCCACCACACCCCTGTATCATAACCGCCTTTATGTACAATATTGGCGTGTTTGTAATAAATTGTTGAGCAACCTCAGCTCAGCCCTGTAATATATTTAATGCTACTGGACTTCTGTATCAAGTATTTTGTCTACCAGTAAGGAGAATTCTTCCTATCTTTGGAACCAAAAGATCGGCTTCTCAATAAGTATTTTATTGAAAAACCGGTCGTGACAAACTTAGTACGAGCCAGGCTGACTGTAGGAAGCCACTAGGTGCGATAAACGCTTATCGGTTATTAGCATAATAGAGTAAATTCATATTTTTGCAAATGTAGTCATTTTCTGACAGTCAGCATAAATTTATGATCCGACCATTCAGAATGTTTGCCTACTTTTGTAGATGGCTGGCAACAATTGTGAGTCACAGGTGTTCGCCAACGTGCCTGAGGGGTTCGTCAAGCTCCTCTCCTTCATCGTCCAGATCGCGATGGGGCCATCAGTGCACCAGTCTTCACACTCTACCAAAGACATGATCAATGATAGCGGTCGACCATGCACCGAGCCGCGGTGCAATTCAAGGGAGGCGTGTTGATTTATGCCGCTTCGGTTCTTGGGGAGAGCCATGCCTACGGAGAAGCATGCTATGCAGATGGCTGCCCGTGAGGCGATAGCTTCGTCTCCGGGATGTTCTTCCTTCGATGAAGACTTCGTCGTTACCGCTACCTTCCATGCCACGTGCCATACACCTGTCACTACGCATTCGCTTGCCCGGAGGAAGGCGAGGCGAGGCTATTGAGATGCTTGTCGAGTACCTCCGGGCTCTGGAGGCAGCCGACAACGGTGGGCGACCTTGTGGCTGCCCGCATGGACTCGATCCATGGCTGTGCATGCCAACAGGAGGGAGCTCCTGCACACCGCACCACCACCGACTTTCGTCTCATCCTCGGCATCTTATTCACCTACCATTCTCGCCACTACTGCCGCTGCCTACCACCGAGGAGTTCAACCAAGTCATTGCGCCCACTTTAGTCCGCCTTTGCACCACCCATTGCGCCCACTCCTGTTCGTGTTGCTCCGCCTATGGCGCCCGCTCCATCGACTCAGCGCAGCACTTCACGTCTGGAGCCTATTAGCGAGGAGGAGGTTGAGTCCCTGACCTCACTGCGCTTCACCCTCGGCGAGCAAAGGGAGATCCTTACCATCTCCGGTGAAATGCGCTTAGCTGCCATGCGATGTACCCGGATTATGCGATATGTTTATATGTACATAGGTTGTGAGAAGTAGCTTGTTTGCGCATCATGTAGGAACTGGGAGAAGTGCACTAGCCTAAATAACATGTCAGGCATGTGTACGCATATCCTGAGTGATGTATTGTATAATTACTGCTTGCGTGTAAGATATGTACTAAGCAGTCCTTCTCCATGCGCAATCGATTATTCTTTTGAAAAATATTGGAGCTTTTAAAAATTTCCATCTTTATAAATTTATTGATTTCTGTGACTCAATTTCTTGTCTTATGAGTTTTACAAAATGTATCCCAGTGAAAATGTCTGCGTCCTTGGGCGCTCCATGCCAAATCCATGAGGAGAAAATTATGGCACCCAAACAAGCAACAACTTCACACGAGGGCAGTCAAGTCAACAGGGCAGTGAAACAGCATTTTCCCAAGTATGCCGCCTTTATGAGCAGAGTCAGCAACAACATCAGGAAATGATGAACCAAGTCATCAATATGGGAAATCCACATGGACAGTATCAGCAGCAATCCAAGTTGTCTGAGCTACAGAAGACGTGTCCCCCAACATTTTCTCATACTGACAAACCTCTTGAGGCCGATGACTGGCTTCGAGACATGGAAAGAAATTAATTATTGCATAGTTTTCAGACCGTGAGAAAGTACGATATGCACCGCACTATCTCACTGGAGCAGCTGTGGTGGGAAAATTTCCTACACATGCACCCCAACGAAAATGATATAACCTGGGAGGAATTCAAAGAAGGTTTTAGGTAGGTAGCACATTCCTAAAAGTGTTATGAAGATCAAGAAGAGAGAGTTTGATGACCTCAAACAAAGGACCATGACGCTGTCGAATACAGCAATCAGTTTACTCTGTTGTCTCGCTTCATGTGAAGAAGCGTATGGTGAAAGCAAGAAGATGGAAAAATTCCTGGGCCAGTCTGGCACCCGCGCTTAAATGCCAGCTGGGTGTGCACACCTTCCCAGACTTCAAAACACTGGTGGATAAGGCTATTACCTTGGAAAATGAACGACGCAGCTTGGAGGATTTCCGCAAACGCAAGAGGGACCAGACCACTCTTGCTCGCAACCAACGAAGCAAGACGGATTTTCAGAAAGGTGGGACACACAAAACCACGACAAATGTTTCACACCCAATCAAGAATTTCCATGCAATGGACAAGGAGTTCACATATCGCCCAGGCGTCACTTGCTACGCTTGTGGAGAAGAAGGGCACTATGCCAAGCAGTGCCCCAAGCCAAGGAACTCGACCCCAAAGCCGAACAACGGTGGCAATAATTTAGCGCCCAAGCGAAACAATTTCAACTCCAATAACAACCACAGGAAGGGTCATCTGAACCACGTGACCAGAGAGGAAGCACAAAACGCCCCGGATATCGTGCTCGGTACGTTCCCTGTCAACACAATACCTGCCACGGTTGTGTTTGATTTTGGAGCTTCTCACTCGTTCGTTTCGAAGAGATTTGCTTTGCAAAATAATTTTCGATGCTTCCCTTGGAAAAATCCATGATCATCAAGTCCACAGGATTAACCAAGTTACTCGGAGTTACCGCCAAGGTGTGGTTATAGACTGTGAAGGATTGAAGTTTCACGCCAACCTTATTGTATTGGAAAATAAAGGACTAGATGTCATCTTAGGGATGGATTGGTTAACCACCAACAAAGGATTTATTGACTGCTTCAACCGGACCGTAATTCTCACCCACCATCACGGGAAGACAATAAAAGTTTCAGCCAAAGAGAGACAAATATCTCGGCAATCGAGATTGCACAAGGTGGACATTTCTGAGTTAAGCAAAGTTCCAGTAGTGTGTGAATTTCCAGACGTATTTCCCGAAGAACTACCAAGCATGCCACCAGACCGAGAGATAGAATTCAGCATTGAGCTAGCACCCGGAACCGCCCCCATTTACAAGAAACCATACAGAATGGGACCATCCGAGTTGGTAGAATTGAAGAAGCAAATAAAGGATTCTTGGACAAAGGATATATCTGAGCCAGCTCCTCACCTTGGGGTTCACCAATTTTATTTGCAATGAAAAGGATGGGACACTGAGATTGTGTATAGACTATCGAGCACTTAACATGGTCACAATCAAGAACAAATACCCGATGCCACGGATAAATGATTTATTTGATCAGCTCGCTCAGGCCAAGGTCTTCTCAAAAATTGACTTAAGATCGGGATACCATCAATTAAAAGTACGAACAGAGGATATCCCCAAGACAACCTTCACCTCCAGATACGGACTATATGAGTTCACAGTAATGCCATTTGGACTAACAAACGCCCCCGCATATTTTGTTCACCTCATGAACAAAGTATTTATGAAGTTTATGGACAAGTTTGTTGTGGTATTCATCGATGATATTCTGATATACTCCAAGACACCAGAAGAGCAACCTGAACATCTCAATTGTAATAGGAGAACTTCGGAAACATCAATTATGCCAAGTTCAGCAAATGTGCATTTTGGCTAAGACAGGTGGGTTTTACGGGCCACGTCTTGACCCAAGAAGGTATTGCCATAGACCGGAAAAGGTCAAGGTCGTGCCGTTGGAAACCACCCGCCAGCGTAGCAGACGTCTGAAGTTTCTTGGGAATGGCAGGATACTACCGAAGATTTATTGAAGGATTCTCCACCATAGCAAAGCCAATGGCGCGATTACTCAAGAATGACAAGAAGTTTGAATGGACTGAAGCTTGCGAGAAAAGTTTCCAAGAACTAAAAAGGAAATTAACGACAGCACCAGTATTAATTGTGCCAGACATACACAAGAATTTTGAGGTGTATTGTGACGCATCCCGGAAGGGTCTCGGATGCCTATTAATGCAAGAAGGCAAGGTAGTCGCGTATGTTTCGAGCAACCGCAAGCATGAAGAAAATTATCCTACTCATGACTTGGAGTTGGCAGCAGTCATCCATGCACTCAAAGAGTGGAGACACTTCCTACTTGGAAATCGTTGTGAAATATACACAGACCATAAGAGCCTCAAGTATATTTTCACACAACCGGAACTCAATTTACGGCAACGACGCTGGTTGGAATTAGTGAAGGATTATGATGTTGGAATCCACTATCATCCAGGAAAAGCAAATGTAGTGGCGGATGCTCTTAGTCGGAACCCTAGCTCGGACAACGACAACCTACCAAACCTGAGACCTGAATTTCGGTAGGAGTTTGCTAAACTAAACTTAATGGTGGTCACAGAAGGCAGTGTGTCGAATTTGGAAATACAACCTACCCTTATAGAATAGATTAAGGAGGCTCAGCATGGGCACCCCAGCATTGAAGGCATAAAACGGAAAATGAGTTTGGGAAAGGCCTCAGAATTCATCATAGACGAGCAGGGAATATTGTGGTATGGAGATAGGCTTTGCATACCAAATATTGAGGACCTTAAACAGCAAATTCTAGCTGAAGGCCACACCGCTCCGTATTCAATCCATCCTGGAGGAATAAAAATGTACAAGGATCTTCAGGAAAAAATTTGGTGGCACGGTATAAAAAGGACATAGCCACGTTTATTTCATGTTGTGACTCTTGTCAACGCATCAAGGCGAGCACCGAAACCGGCGGACTATTACAACCAAATAAGATACCCGAGTGGAAATGGGGCCGAGATTGGAATGGATTTTATTGTTGGACTACCTCGGTCACGACACGGGAATGATGCCATATGGGTCATCACAGATAGGCCGACTAAGGTGGCACACTTCATCCCGTAAAGACCACCCACACCACCCAGAAGCTTGCCAGGCTTTATCTTTCCCGTATCGTCTGCTTGCATGGAGTCCCAAAGACTATAATATCAGACAGAGGCACTCAATTCGTTTCCCGATTTTGGGATCAATTACAACAAGCTCTGGGAACTCAACTGGCGTTTAGTACCGCATACCACCCCCAGACTGATGGACAAACTGAACGCGTGAACCAAATTCTAGAAGACATGCTGAGAGCATGTGTCCTCACCTATGGAACCAGTTGGGAAGAAAGCTTGCCATACGCAGAGTTCGCATACAACAACAGTTACCAAGCCAGCCTGCAAATGGCACCATTTGAAGCTCTGTACGGGCGAAGATGTCGTACCCCGCTAAATTGGTCAGAAACCGGAGGCAGCCATATCTTCGGACCAGACATGCTCAAGGAGGCTGAGGAGAAAGTTAAGATAATTAGGGATCGACTCAAGACAGCTCAAAGTTGATAGAAGAGTTATTACGATCAAAAACATCGGGGAGTCAGTTTTGAACCCGGTGAGTTTGTGTACCCTCTGAGTATCTCCTATGAGGGGCCTGCAGCGATTCAAGGTTAAGGAAAGCTAGCACCAAGATTCATCGGACCCATACGTATAGTGGCACGAAGAGGCACGGTAGCCTACCAGCTAGACTTGCAGAAGAATTATCCGATGTCCACGACGTGTTCCATGTATCGCAATTGAGGAAGTGCGTGAGCAACCCAGAAAGCAAATATCCCATGAAGACATTGACGTACAACCAGACCTCACCTATCGGGAACGTCCAATAAAAATATTAGAGGAGTCTGAAAGGAGGACCCGACAGAAAACCATCAAGTTTTTCAGAGTTCAGTGGAGCAATCACACCGAGAATTAAGCGACTTGGGAAAGAGAGGATTTTCTTCGGAAAGAGCACCCACACTTATTTGAGGATCAGCTGAAATCTCGGGGACGAGATTTTTCCTAAGGGGGTAGGAGTTGTGACACTCCAAAAATTTTATTTAGTTTTCAACACAAAAACTTTGTTTGATTTGAAGAAGGTCATTTAAATCCTTCCAAAACCTCTCTCTCTCAAAAAATTTCCCCATGGCAAGAATTTTATTTTTTGTATCTTCTTCAACCACAGTGTTTGGTTATTAAAACCTTTCTTGAGTTTCCCATCTCAAATATATTTTTGGAATTTATTTTCTTTTAAAAAGAAACCCTGTGGGTTTTGGAGCCACTCTTTTGTTTTGAAACCATCCATTGTTTTACCATGCCTCATGCAGTAAATTCTCCCAAAACCCCTCCCTCCACTTTGGGGCAACCCAAACATTCTGTTCCAGGAAGTCCAACCCATTTTTGGATTTTATTTCATTTATTTTATCCCCAAAAACAATTCTGTCAATTATTTTAAGCCTAGATGATTTACAAAGGAAGTACCTGATTTCCTTTGAGTTTTGATCTCAAACCAACTCCTTTGGATAGTCCTTAGCACCCCAACCTAGATCCATCAAGATCCACTCTTCCTCTGTTAAAAAATTTCAAGTTTCAACCTCTGCAAGTTTGGACCAGATTCATCATTTTTGGTGAAATTCATATTTTCCTTTCTCCAAAAATTCCACCAAAATTCAGGCAGCCCCCAGGTACTTTGAGAGGCCACCACACCAAAGATCAGCCCCAGATAAATTTTTCTCATGCTTGAATCATTTTATCAAACACTTGGCCGTCAGTGTTCCTGTGCATATTCAGAGATTCAGAGTTTTGTCAGTGTCGTTTTTAAATCGATTGCCTTGTCGCCGATCACCGGTGCACCTGGCGCGTTGCGCCTGGCCTCTCCTTCTTAACCTGAGCACCGCGACGCTCCCTTGACAGGCGCGGGTGTCGATGACGGCGAGCCTCGCCCGGCGCCGGCAACCTGTGATGGCGAGCCACCGTGGCGACCAGCGAACTGGCGCTAGCTCTCTACGCCATTCTGCGCCGCCCAATGCACGCCAGCCCTCCGCGTGGCCTCATGCATGCCAGCGCACACCGCAGCACCGTCACCGTGGCCCCGCAAGCACAGGTCGCGCCCTCTGCCGCTGACGGGCCCGCGCCGCCCGTTCTGTCCGAAACCACCCAAAGCCGCCTAATCCAGCCAAGGTTAGCTTCGCCGGAACCCGTGGACCTCACGTTGATGCCCAACCCCTAATTTCCCGACCAAGCACTGGACCGCCGTAACCATCGCCGGAGATCCCCGTTCACGGCCACCGCCTCGGATCGCCTATAAAATGGAGTCCCGAGCTCGTTCTCGAGCACACACCACCACTACTCCTCGCTAGAACCCCGCCAAGCCACTAGGAGGACCTCGAGGAGGTCTCCTACCCCAACTCCGGCCGCCCCGTTCCGCCTCGGCCACCAGCTCGATTCACTCCGGTTAGGCCATCCCGGCCGCCCAAACCTCGCCAGTAATCTTCTCGAGCACCCAGTGATCTAACCCAGGCTTCAATTTGATCACCGCAGCCCTCCCCGACGAGATCCATCTTCACCCGAGCCGCCGTCCGCCGGAGCAAGGACCGCCGTCGACGTGGTGCTCGCCGACGACCACCACCACCACCCACAGACGCGGAAGGACACGCTGGTCAAGTAGGTACTCTCCGATCCTCCTAACTCGCCGTGGATCGCCGCCGGCGACCACCGCAACTCTCGGGCGCCGACGAGCTCTGCTTCTCCCCCCGTTTGAAATTTCAAACTGGCCGGGTGGGACCCCTCGTCGATCTTTTCTTTTTTTTGAATCGTTTTTCAAAACGCCGGCAGAATACGTCTCCTTTTGCAGTTGACGGGTTTTTAGCCGAAGCGTTTTCTGTTTTTATAATCTAGCCCCTGGAAACTTTCTGTTTCATTACAGATGAGTCCCTGGATGAAAACCTTTATAAATTTTAAACAGAAAACGATTTTTGATTTATTCTTTTTCTGTCCTCTTTATTTTTCTGTCTAGTTTTTTGTCATATTTATTTGAAAAATATTTGGAACACTTTTCTGTGCACTCACGGTATTTACGTTAGTACGTATTTTCTTATACCGTGAGATCTGGGAGGAGGTAGCGGAACCATGAACTTCACCAAGCTAGACTCCGACTACTCCGAACCAGGCAAGCATGTTTGAACTTTTGATATGATGAGTGTTCGTTGCATGTTTGCATTAAGTAGTTTCATGGCATGTTTATGAGCATTTCGATAAATGTTATATTACATGCAAAGTTGAGGCTAGTGAGTTTCGAAAATCCATATGTTGTCGGATATGAGTTTGCAAGGCCATGTGATGGCATGAGAATGGGTAAGATGGCAGTGTTGTAGCATGCTAGTCTTATGCCAGACTATTTGACTCCAGTGTCAACGTGAATCAAGTCACGTTTCCATCCGTTTTCCCTTCCTGTACTACCACATGTTTTCCATAGGGATATGGCTTAGTAAGTTGCAAACCTCTTTCCTAGTACACACCAAATCGAGAGGCCGTGATGAGGGTTCCATGGCCCTGGATTAAAGCCAGTCATCCGGTCAGGGGGCATGGGTGTTTCCGGTTGGGATCGAGAGGGGGGCACCCCTTAGAGCGCGCGTATATAAATTTCATCCCATGCTATTCGAGGTTGTGATCTCCCCGTCTCAAAGTTTTTCTTGAACGTTGTCTAGGGTGATTCCTGGCATCGAGAGGTGGGATGGGTGTGTACTAGTTAGATGTGTTTCTACCGAAATACCGTAGACGGAACTAGTCCTTCGTGACTACGGAAATCCGTTGGCTGTGGATAATTAGTACAAACTCTGCAGAGTCAAAAATCCTTTAAATCGTCTTATCCATGTCCAGGTACTGTGTCCAACTTATCTTGTCAGTTTCAATCTCGGTGACAAAAACTCCGGTGAACCACATGAGTGTTAGGTCCGGCTAAATGTTTATTCCCGTGGATGGACTAACCCGTTTATTATTATGTGTTGAATATTTCCTATGAGTATTATATCTTCGTGAATTTATCAAATATGAATAATGAAATTTAAGCCCTTTCTGTGATGTCGCTCAGACGTCCGACTGTGGCACGCTTGTTATTTACTTTCACTATAAGCCCTTTCCGCGATGTCGCTCAGACTTCCGACTTTGGCACGCTTGTTATTTACTTTCACTATAACCCCTTTCTGCGATATCGCTCAGACGTCCGACTGTGGCACGCCTATTATTTAATTTCAATATAAGCCCTTTCTGCGATGTCGCTCAGACGTCCGACTGTGGCACGCATGTTATTTACTTTCAACACAAGCCCTTTCTGCGATGTCGCCCCGACGTCCGACTGTGGCACGCATGTCATTTACTTTATATATAAGCCCTTTATGTGACGCCGCTTAGACGCCCAACTGCGGCATGATAATTTATTTGTTTACCCTTCGAGGCGTCGCTCCAGACACCCGATCGGTTTTCAGTTGTTTTGTTGGGTTTTCGGGAGGACTACTGCCCGACTTCCTTTTTACTTATCATGTCGTGAAATATTTATTATTTGAGTGTGCATTACTATTTGCTCATAACGCATTCATGCATGCATTTGTTATATCTTATATACGAACTGTCTTGCGAGTACTTTCAAAGTACTCACGGCTTATTGATTTGGCGGATGTTGTGAAAGCGATCTCATGGATGAAGAGTTCGATAGCGAGTCCGATGCCTAGAGGAGTCCTAGTCAGTCTCGTGCGATCCTGGATTTGGTCATTGTATTATTTCCGCTTCCGCTACCCAAATAAATTCATCGAGCCTCACCTCGACGCTCGATGAGCTGCCAGTTTAGGAGTCATGTTATCCACTCCACTGTGATATATCCACCACCACTTTTATCTCGAGTGAGTAGCATGCCACCACACCCCTGTATCATAACCGCCCTTATGTACAATATTGGCGTGTTTGTAATAAATTGTTGAGCAACCTCAGCTCAACCCTGTAATATATTTAATGCTACTGGACTTCTGTATCAAGTAATTTGTCTACCTGTAAGGAGAATTCTTCCTATACTGGAACCAAAAGATCGGCTTCTCAATAAGTATTTTATTGAAAAACCGGTCGTGACAGAGAGTATCTGGCGATACAGGAGGCTAGGTGTGCTCCCATGATACGAGATGACGTGAGCCGTTTGGATCTGAAATCCAAAGATTGGAGGATAAGCTAATGAAACTTTTGGAAGCAGACCTCCGAAATCGATACTCGGGCACAAGTCAGGACTCATCCTGTGGCCCTGGATTTCAGGTTTCAACAACCCACGTCGTCTCGTATCATGGGAGCACGTAACTTTCCCATGTCGTCTCTTACCATGGGACTAGTAGAAAAAGGGTCAAATGTTCAGCTCATTAGTCCCGGTTCGTATTTGAGCCGGCACTAACGTGACCATTAGTGCCGGTTCCAACAACTAGGCGGGTCGCTCTCATTAGTACCGGTTTGTGGCGAACCTTTAGCACCAGTTCGTGCCACGAACAAGTAGTAAAGAGAGTGGTGGAAAGATGTTGTCAGTCTGGGGCCCCTGCAGCACCTTTAGTACCGGTTCGCGGCATGAACCGGTGCTACAGGTCGTTCTATATAAACCCTTGTCCACCCGAGCTCGCTCTGTTTTTCCCCTTTCCCCTCTCCTCTCTATTCTTCCCTCTACCTCGAGCTCATCGCACATTTTGCCCAAATTTTGTCAAGATTTGAAGGCCCCCATCCATTCAAGTGATCACAAAGGCAAGCAACTTTGTCCTTTCATCTCTCACTGCTAGATTAGCTCTTGCAATGCTTTATATAGTCAAGAAGAAATATGATATACTTATTATTGGGGATGCCCATATCCCCGTTGAGGTAACATAGTGTTATTCGAAATTTCTCCGGTTTCATGTTATTCGGAATGAGTTTGTTAACAAGACTTGATCAACCTTGTTAGTGGATTCGTTTTGATGAGCATGAGATGGATGAAACTAGAAGCACAACCTTCTGTACCCTCTTTATATTTTCTGTTATTTAGTAGAAATAAAGTAAAAATAGTATTTTTTCTGTCTGTTTCCTGATTTATCCGTGCAATATAAAAATATCCCGAAAATAAAAGTCCTCAGAATGCCATGCCAATTTAATATGATTTTTTCGGGAATATTTGAGGATTTTAGTGCAAAAATTACCGAGGGGGGAGCTGCCACCTGGCCACGAGGGTGGAGGGCGCAGCCTACCCCCCTGGGTGCGCCCCTGCCTCGTGGGCCCATGGTGGCCCTCCTCCACTTATCCCTACACCCATCTTCTTCCTCTGCCTCACACAAACCCGAAAAACCAACTCAAGCCCGAGTTCCAGCCACTTTTGCTGTGATTTTCGATCTCCTTGCTCAAAGCACCTCTCGCAAAACTGCTTGGGGAGATTGCTCCTTGGTATGTGACTCCTCCATTGGTCCAATTAGTTTTTGTTCTAGTGCTTTATTCTTTGCAAATTTGTGGTGCATAGGTGACCATGTTCTTGAGCTTTAATGTCAAATTTATATGGTTCCAAGTAGTTCTAATGCTTGATATATGCTCTAGGCACTTGTATGAGTAGTTGCTATCAGTTTTATTGAAGTTGGTTCACTTTTGTTTGAAGTTACTAAAATTTCAGATTATTTCAGAAATAATGAAGAGACTTTTGAGGGGCTCGTCGGGCGAAGCTTCGAAGGAAAAACAAAAGGAAGTAGAGCGAAGCCCAAATTTCATTTGCCTGCACATGGAGGTCGGCCGTGTGAATGGCCTTCCGATGACTTCTTGAGGAGAGCGAGATTTATGAGGATTTCTATCTATTAATTGAGAGCATGGCCTCACCGACTTCCTACGCGACCAACGTCATCAGTATCTCTTACTCACAAATACTTTTGTGCAAAACTTCTACATTTTCCCTAAGAAATCACCTCCAAGAGTAGAGTTTCATTTATATGACGTTGTTAAGGAAATGCCATTAGCTGAATTTTGCGAGGTTTGCAAAATACCCTTTGAGGGTACCTTAGATGAAGCACACCGTAATGAAGTGGAAACTTTTATTAGCACTATAACTGTGGGAGAAACCAGGAAGGTTTCTGATGCAAGAATTACTAGCATACATTTTCCTGTTTTGCGCTACTTTGCCTTATTTGCTAGTCGTTGCTTGATTGGTCGCGGAAACTGTGGAAACCTTAGTGTTCCTGATATTTTTATTTTGTTCCATGGTTTATACCGCAATAACTCTGTTAGTATGGGTGGAATTGTTGCTAGGCGGTTAAGTGCGAACCGTACTAAGGGCCCCATCTTTGGAGGCATTTATGCGTCACGCCTAGCTGAATATTTTGAAATACCTATTAGGCATGAGGAGAAAGAAGAAACAGCGTTGCCCCGTGCTTATTTAGATTATAAGAGTATGCTAGCGCATGATTTTCTTGTTTAGAGTCGCCAAGGGGAGCTCAAATATAAATTGTACATTGATAAACATCACCACAGACTATTACTTCGCCTGCTCCCTCTTTGTTTAACTTGTCTACAGGTCCTTACATTGTTCCGTGGCGGCCGTTCAAGCCTATCGGAATCCTGCACCAGCCCCGAACCCGGAACCACAAGATGAGCCTCCACGACAGTCTGTTTATTCTTGGGATCCGGCGGTGCCCGACCGATGGGATCGAGTCCTTTTCATCACAGTATGATCCCAACTATTCTTCTTCGCAGACGACCCCAGCTACACCTACGGGTATCAGCCGAGCTATCCTGGCGTTAGACCAACTTAGGCCAAAAGCCTAAGCTTGGGGAATCACGTATTTCCCACTTGACATTACATTCATGTTCACACACACACTCATTGCTAGATGTCGGTGCTCATACTCTTTCACTGTAATATCCATGCTAGTTTATTTTCCTTTTTCCTGCTTTCTTCTTGTGTGTTTAATTAACCTTAAGAAAAACCAAAAAAAATTAGTAGCCGTTTATTTCTTTGTTGTAGTAATTAAAAAGAAAACCCAAAAATATTTCCCATTCTTCTTTTGCTTGTTGGGAGATTTCCCGTGTAAATAGTTTTTATTTCTTTTCTTTTCTTTGTGGGTCAGTAGGAGAAGACCGTAATTAAATTGTTGAAGTGGCTCTTATATGCATTAGTGTTGATTTAACCAAGAGCCCATATTGCCTTGTCTTCTCCTGTTTATTGAATGCTTTCATGATTCGGCTTAGTCCAATGCACGTGCACTCTTATTATTATTCACACCATTCGGTCGTGCAAGTGAAAGGCAATTATGATGACATATATGATGGGTATTTGAGATGGGAAAAGTTGGTATGAACTCGACCTCTTTTGTTTTTGTAAATATGATGAGTTCATCATTCTTGATTCAGCTGATTATGAATAAACATGTTTGCAATGACAATTAGAGATCATAGTTGCTTGTGCCATGCTTGATTAGCTATGAGTTATAATGGTTTACCTTGCATGCCAACATGTTATTGAGATGATTATGATGTGATATGATGGGGTGGTATCCTCCTTTGAATGATTTAAGTGACTTGACTTGGCACATGTTCACGCATGTAGTTGAAACAAATCAACATAGCCTTCATGATATTTATGTTCATGGTGGATTATATCCTACTCATGCTTGTATTCAATGTTTATTAATTTTAATGCATGTTCATGGCTGTTGTTAAGCTCTCTAGTTGGTCGCTTCCGGTCTTTTGCTAACCTTCACTTGTACTAAGCGGGAATACTGCTTGTGCATTCAATCCCTTTCAACCCCAAAGTTATTCCATATGACTCCACCATACCTTCCTATATCACGGTATCTACACCGCCGTTCCAAGTAAATTTGTATGTGCCAAACTCTAAGCGTTCAAATAAACATTACATTTTGCATGCTCGAATAGCTCATATATCAACTAGGGCTGCCCTTATCTTACGTGTTAGGCGGGTTATTCTCAAGAGGAGTGGACTCCGCTCCTCACTCACGAGAAAAATGGCTGGTCACCGGGATGCCCGGTCCCATGCTTTATGCAAACTAAATCAAAATAATTGCAAACAAAACTCCCCACAGGACCCGTTGAATGTTGGAGGCACTTTCGTTGTTTCGAGCAAGCCATGGATTGATGCTTGTGGAGGAAGGGAGTATAAACTTTACCATTACGTTTGGGAACCGCCTATAATTTGTTTAGCATGGAAGATATCATCATCTCTTAGTTGTTCTGTTGACAATGAAAGTATGCCGCTCAAAATATAATTTATCTCTATTTCAAAATCGAGCTCTGGCACCTCTACAAATACCTGCTTCCCTCTGCGAAGGGCCTATCTATTTACTTTTATGTTGAGTCATCACCCTCTTATTAAAAAGCACTAGCTGGAGAGCACAATTTGTCATTTGGATTCATTACATGTTAATTTATATCGGGTATGACTATGATTGGATCTCTTTTACCATGAATTACAATGTCTAGTCAGTCCTTGATCTTTGAAGGTGCTCTGCATTTATATTTTGCAGTCTCAGAAAGGGCTAGCGAGATACCATCTTTTTATATCATATTAGTGTTGTCATCCGAGATTTATTATTATCACTCGCTTGTTTATTGTGCCATAGATATGAGTAAACATGAGACCTAGGAGTTATTGCAAATGTGGTTAGTTATGGTCTTTGCTGAAAACCTGAATGCTGGCTTGACATAGGTACAACAATAAGAGCAAACAGAGTTTGTAAAAGTTTTTCTTTTTCTCTTTCAGTTTGTCAACTGAATTGCTTGAGGACAAGCAAGGGTTTAAGCTTGGGGGAGTTGATACGTCTCCGTCGTATCTACTTTTCCAAACACTTTTGCCCTTGTTTTGGGCTCTAACTTGTATGATTTGAATGGAACTAACCTGGACTGACACTGTTTTCAGCAGAATTGCCATGATGTTGTTTTATGTGCAAAAACAAAAGTTCTCGGAATGACTGAAACTCCACGGAATACCTTAGAATAAATAATAAAACTCCTTGCCAAAGATGAAGACCAGGGGCCCACACTGTCCACGAGGGTGGGCGCCCCCCCTCTGGCGCGCCCCCTTCCTCGTGGGCCCGTGGAGACCCTCAGCGCCAACTCAACCTCCATATATTGGCTTCGGGAGAAAAAATCAGAGAAGAAATCATCGCGTTTTCACGATCACAGACGCCGCCAAGCCCTAATCTCTACGGGGAATGCTGATGCAGGAGTCCGTTCGGGGCTCAGGAGAGGGGATCGTCGTCGTCGTCATCATCAACCATCCTCCATCACCAATTTCATGATGCTCACCGCCGTATGCGTGAGTAATTCCATCGTAGGCTTGCTGGACGGTGATGGGTTGGATGAGATTTATCATGTAATTGAGTTAGTTTTGTTAGGGTTTGATCCCTAGTATCCACTATGTTATGAGATTGATGTTGCTATGACTTTGCTATGCTTAATGCTTGTCACTAGGGCTCGAGTGCCATGATTTCAGATCTGAACCTATTATGTTTTCATGAATATATGTGAGTTCTTGATCCTGTCTTGCAAGTCTATAGTCACCTACAATGTGTTATGATCCGGCAACCCCGAAGTGACAATAATCGGGACCACTACCGGTGATGACCATAGTTTGAGGAGTTCATGTATTCACTATGTGCTAATGCTTTGTTCCTGTTCTCTATTAAAAGGAGGCCTTAATATCGCTTAGTTTCCAATAGGACCCCGCTGCCACGGGAGGGTAGGACAAAAGATGTCATGCAAGTTCTTTTCCATAAGCACGTATGACTATATTCGGAATACATACCTACATTACATTGATGAATTGGAGCTAGTTCTGTGTCACCCTATGTTATGACTGTTACATGACGAACCACATCCAGCATAATTAGCCATCATTGATCTGGTGCCTATGAGCTTTCCATATACTGGTTCTCGCTTATTTACTTTACCGTTGCTACTGTTACAATCACTACAAAATACCAAAAAAATTACTTTTGCTGTCTTTACTTTTGTTACCATTACCACCACTGTCATATTACTTTCCTACTAAACACTTTGCTGCAGATACTAAGTTTCTAGGTGTGGTTGAATTGACAACTCAGCTGCTAATACTTGAGAATATTCTTTGGCTCCCCTTGTTCGAATCAATAAATTTGGGTTGAATACTCTACCCTCGAAAACTGTTGCGATCCCCTATACTTGTGGGTTATCAGCAATCCCTCGTATTCAGCAGTCTTGTTGGTGGACATCTCCCTGGGAAAGTGCATCTAGATTACATACTTGAGGTGCTCTCCGGTGGGTGCGGCAGGCGACACACCAGCTCCGGCGCCTTGCAGCGAAAGCTCCATCAAAGTACATAATCGATCATGAGCTGTTTCCTTGCCGGGGAGAGTGGTCTCCTGGATCTCTTCATCAGGCGTTTGGGTCCATTCTGCAATGAACTCCGCCAGGACTCTACTCTGGATGGTTGAAGTACTTTCAAACTTCAACCCAAAGCTTGACAATTCCAAGGCCCACTCGACAATCCTTCCGGTTGCGTCTGGGTTGTGCAGTATTCGTTGCAACGGGAGGCGGGTGACGGCGGTGATCTCGTGGGCTTGGAAGTAATGATGCAGCTTCCTCAAGGCCATAAGGAGGCCGAAGAGCAATTTCTGCACACTGGAGTACCTTGACCTAGCCCCCTGCAAGAGGGAACTGACAAAGTAAACCGGTGCTGCGTCATCTTCTTCTTACATACCACCTCATTTGGCCTTGGCCCAGCCTCGACGTGACAGCTTACGCCGGGGAGCCTTGCCTTGCGGCACCAGGCCACTGGGAGTCTCTGGCTTGCCGTCACTTGATCCTACCGTTGCCACTGCCTCTTTGTCAATCTTCCTCTGCGCCACTAGCGCGACACTGACCACTTGGTTCGTCGCCGCCAGATACAGCAGCAACGGTTCTTGTGGTTTTGGCACAACATCGGTATAGAGGAAAGGTACCTCTTCGGGTCTTGCAGCGCCGCTTCGGCCTCTGGGATCCACTCCATTGGGCCCGCCTTCTTCAGGATCTTGAAAAAGGAAGAAGGCGGCGCTCGGCGGAACTTGGAGATGAATCGGCTCATGGCGGCAACGCAGCCAGTGAGCCGACGCACATCCTTGATCCGCTTGGGTGCCTCAATCTGCTCGATAGCCTTGATCTTATCTGGGTTTGCCTCGATCCCACACTGCGACATGAAGAACCCAAGAAGTTTGCCGGACGAACCGCCGAAGACACACTTCTCAGGGTTCAGCTTGAGGTTAATCTTGCGCAGGTTGGCAAACGTCTCTTCTAAGTCTTGTACAAGAGTTGCTTTGCCCTTGGTTTTGACCACTATGTCATCCATATAGGCTTCCATATTTCTATGCAGCTGGGGTTCAAAACCAATTTGGACTGCCCTTGCAAACATTGAGCCAGCACTCTTCAACCCGAAAGGCATCCGTAAAAAGAAGTATGTACCACATGGGGTGATGAATGTTGTCTTCTCTTCGTCTTCTCTTGTCATGAAGATCTGGTGGTAGCCCGAGTAGGCGTCGAGGAATGATAACAGATCACACCCGGCCGTGGATTCAACAATCTGGTCGATGCACGACAACGGGAAGGGGTCCTTAGGACAAGCCTTATTCATATATGTGTAATCAATACACAGCCTCCACTTCCCATTCGCCTTGCGCGCTACTACCGGATTGGCCAACCACGTCGGATGGAGCACTCCTCTCACCAGTCCTGCTGCCTCTAACTTTCTGATCTCCTCTATGATGAACTCTTGCCGTTCCAGAGCTTGCTTCCCGACCTTCTGCTTGACGGGTCGTGCATGAGGACAGACAGCAAGATGGTGCTCAATCACCTCCCTGGGAACGCCGGGGATGTCAGATGCTTGCCATGCAAACACATCGACATTCGCCCGCAGGAAGGCGACGAGCGCACTTTCCTATTTGCTGTCGAGGGTGGAGCTGCTACCTCTTGAGCACTGCGTTGGTTTGCAGCAAAGTAGCGTAAGTATTTCCCTCAGTTTTGAGAACCAAGGAATCAATCCAGTAGGAGACCACGCGCGAGTCCCACGCACCTACACAAACAAACAAGAACCTCGCAACCAACCCGATAAAGGGGTTGTCAATCCCTTCACGGTCACTTACGAGAGTGAGATCTGATAGAGATGATAGGATAATATTTGTGGTATTTTTATGATAAAGATGCAAAGTAAAATAAATGGAAATAGAAATAGCAAGGTGTTGGAAGATTAATATGATGGAAAATAGACCCCGGGGCCATAGGTTTCACTAGTGGCTTCTCTCAAAATAGCATAAGTATTACGATGGGTAAACAAATTACAGTCGAGCAATTGATAGAACTGAGCATAGTTATGAGAATATCTAGGCATGATCATGTATATAGGCATCACGTCCGCGACAAGTAGACTGAAACGATTCTGCATCTACTACTATTACTCCACACATCGACCGACTCCTGCCTGCATCTAGAGTATTAAGTTCATGAAGAACAGAGTAACGCTTTAAGTAAGATGACATGATGTAGAGGGATAAACTCAAGCAATATGATATAAACCCCATCTTTTTATCCTCGATGGCAACAATACAATACGTGCCTTGCTGCCCTAACATCCTTTGGGAAAGGACACATAAGATTGAACCCAAAGCTAAGCACTTCTCCCATTGCAAGAAAGATCAATCTAGTAGGCCAAACCAAACTGATAATTCGAAGAGACTTGCAAAGATAACCAATCATACATAAAAGAATTCAGAGGAGATTCAAATATTGTTCATGGATAAACTTGATCATAAACCCACAATTCATAGGATCTCGACAAACACACCGCAAAAGAAGATTACATCAAATAGATCTCCAAGAGAAACAAGGAGAACTTTGTATTGAGATCCAAAGAGAGAGAAGAAGCCATCTAGCTAATAACTATGGACCCGAAGGTCTGAGGTAAACTACTCACACATCATCGGAGAGGCTATGGTGTTGATGTAGAAGCCCTCCATGATCAATTCCCCCTCCGGCGGAGCGCCGGAAAAGGGCCCAAGATGGGATCTCACGGGTACAGAAGGTTGCGGCGGTGGAAATAGGGTTTCGGCTCCTCCTCTGATGTTTTCCGGGTATAGAGGTGTTGGGGAACGTTGCAGAAAATTAAAATTTTTCCTACGGTTTCACCAAGATCCATCTATGAGTTCATCTAGCAACGAGTCATGGGAGAGTGATTTCATCTACATACCACTTGTAGATCGCGTGCGGAAGCGTTCAATGGAGCAGGGGTTGATGGAGTCGTACTACGCCGTGATTCAGATCACCCGATGGCCTAGTGCGAGCGGACAGCACCTCCGCGTTCAACACACGTGCGGCGGATGGCGTCTCCTCCTTCTTGATCCAGCAAGGGGAAGGAGAGGTTGATGATGATCGACCTGACGGCATGGTGGTGGATGCAGCAGAACTCCAATGAGGCTTGGCTAAGCAACTACGGGAGGAGGAGGAGGTGTTTCGGGGAGGAGGGAGGCTCCAAGGCTTATGGGTGCGGCCACCCCTCCCTCCCCTCCTTTATATAGGTGCAAAAGAGGGGAGGGGAGCCTTGCCCCTTCCTCCAAGGAAGGGGTGCGGCCAGAGGGAGGAGTCCATCCTCCAGAAGGCACCTCGGAGGTGCCTTCCCCTTGAACTCTCCCCTTTTCTTATCCCTAGGCGCATGGGCCTCTTGGGGCTGGTGCCCTTGGCCCATATGTGCCAGGCGCACCCCTACAGCCCATGTGGCCCCTGCAGGTGGACCCCCGGTGGACCCCGGACCCCTTAGGCACTCCCGGTACAATACCGATAATGCCGAAACTTTTCCGGTGACCAAAATAAGACTTCCTATATATAAATCTTTACCTCCGGACCATTCCGGAACTCCTCGTGACGTCCGGGATCTCATCCGGGACTCGAACAACATTCGGTTTGCTGCATACTCATATTCATACAACCCTAAGCGTCACCGAACCTTAAGTGTGTAGACCCTACGGGTTCGGGTGACATCTTGAACATGACCGAGACGGCTCTCGGGCAATAACCAACAGCGGGATCTGGATACCCATGTTGGCTCCCACATGCTCCTCGATGATTTCATCGGATGAACCACGATGTCGAGGATTCAAACAACCCCGTATACAATTCCCTTTGTCAATCGGTATTTTACTTGCCCGAGATTCGATAGTCGGTATCCCAATACCTCGTTCAATCTCGTTACCGGCAAGTCACTTTACTCGTACCGTAATGCATGATACCGTGACCAAACACTTGGTCACTTTGAGCTCATTGTGATGATGCACTACCGAGTGGGCCCAGTGATACCTCTCCGTCATATGGAGTGACAAATCCCGGTCTCGATCCGTGTCAACCCAACAGACACTTTCGGAGATACCTGTAGTGCACCTTTATAGTCACCCAGTTACGTTGTGACGTTTGGTACACCCAAGCACTCCTACGGTATCCGGAGTTACGATCTCATGGTCTAAGGAAGAGATACTTGACATTGGAAAAGCTCTAGCAAAACGAACTACACGATCTTGTGCTATGCTTAGGATTGGGTCTTGTCCATCACATCATTCTCCTAATGATGTGATCCCGTTATCAATGACATCCAAAGTCCATAGTCAGGAAACCATGACTATCTCGTTGATCAACGAGCTAGTCAACTAGAGGCTCACTAGGGACATATTGTGGTCTATGTATTCACACGTGTATTACGATTTCCGGATAATACAATTATAGCATGAATAAAAGACAATTATCATGAACAAGGAAATATAATAATAATGCTTTTATTATTGCCTCTAGGGCATATTTCCAACAGTCTCCCCACTTGCACTAGAGTCAATAATCTAGTTACATTGTGATAAATCGAACACCCATAGAGTTACGGTGTTGATCATGTTTTGCTTTCATGAGAGAGGTTTAGTCAGCGGATCTGCGATATTCAGATCCGTATGGACTTTACAAATTTCTATGTCTCCATCTTGAACATTTTCTCGGATGGAGTTGAAACGACGCTTGATGTGCCTGGTCTTCTTGTGAAACCTGGGCTCCTTGGCAAGGGCAATAGCTCCAGTGTTGTCCTGAGAAGAGTTTGATCGGCCCCGACGCATTGGGTATGACTCCTAGGTCGGTGATGAACTCCTTCACCCAAATTGCTTCATGCTGCCTCCGAGGCTGCCATGTACTCCGCTTCACATGTAGATCCCGCCACGACGCTTCTGCTTGCACTGCACCAGCCATCGCTCCACCATTCAACATAAACACGTATCCGGTTTGTGACTTTGAGTCATCAGATCTGTGTCGAAGCTAGCATCGGCGTAACCCTTCTGACGAGCTCTTCGTCACCTCCATAAACGAAACATGTCCTTTGTCCTTTTCAGGTACTTCAGGATATTCTTGACCGCTGTCCGGTGTTCCTTGCCGGGATTACTTTGGTACCTTCCTACCAAACTTACGGCAAGGTTTACATCAGATGCAGTACACTGACATGGCATACATAATAGATCCTATGGCTGAAGCATAGGGGATGACACTCATCTCTTCTTTATCTTTTGCCGTGGTGGGGCATTGAGCTGAGCTCAATCTCACACCTTGTCTGAGGCAAGAACCCTTTCTTGGGTGATCCATTTTGAACTTCTTCAAAATCTTATCAAGGTATGTGCTTTGTGAAAGACCTATGAGGCGTCTCGATCTATCTCTATAGATCTTGATGCCTAATATATAAGCAGCTTCTCCAAGATCCTTCATTGAAAAACTTTTTATTCAAGTAGGCCTTAATGCTGTCCAAGAGTTCTATATCATTTCCCATCAAAAGTATGTCATCTACATATAATATGAGAAATGCTGAGCTCCCACTCACTTTCTTGTAAACGCAGGCTTCTCCATAAGTGCGCATAAACTAAACGCTTTGATCATCTCATCAAAGCGAATGTTCCAACTCCGAGATGCTTGCACCAGCCCATAAATTGAACGCTGGAGCTTGCATACTTTGTCGACATTCTTAGGATCGACAAAACCTTGAGGCTGCATCATATCTGACTCTTCCTTAAGATGTCCGTTAAGGAGCAGCTGTTTTGGCGTCCATCTGCCATATCTCATAATCATAGTATGCGGCAACTGCTAACATGATTCGGACGGACTTAAGCTCGCTACGGGTGAGAAAGTCTCATCGTAGTCAATCCCTTGAACTTGCCGATAACCCTTAGCGACAAGTCGAGCTTTATAGATGGTGACATTACCATCGCGTCCGTCTTCCTCTTAAAGATCCATTTATTTTCTATCGCTCGCCGATCATCGGGCAAGTCTGTCAAAGTCCATAATTTGTTTTCATACATGGATCCTATCTTGGATTTCATGGCTTGAGCCATTTATTGGAATCCGGGCCGCCATCGCTTCTTCATAGTTCGAAGGTTCACCGTTGTCTAACAACATGATTTCCGGGACAGGGTTGCCGTACCACTGCAGTGCGGAGCGTGTCCTAGTGGACCTCTGAAGTTCAGTAGCAACTTGATCCGAAGTACCTTGATCATCATCATTAATTTCCTCTTGGTTGGTGTGGGCATTACGGGAACATTTTCTGAAGCTGCACCACTATCCCGTTCAAGAGGTAGTACTTCATCGAGTTCTACGTTCCTCCCACTTACTCCTTTTAGAGAAACTCTTTTTCGAAAGGTTCCGTTCTTGGCAACAAAGATCTTGCCTTCGGATCTAAGGTAGAAGGTATACCCAAGGGTTTCCTTAGGGTATCCTATGAAGACGCATTTTTCCGACTTGGGTTCGAGCTTTTCAGGTTGAAGTTTCTTGACATAAGCATCGCATCCCCAAACTTTTAGAAACGACAGCTTAGGTTTCTTCCCAAACCATAATTCATACGGTGTCGTCTCAGCGGATTTAGGCGGTGCCCTATTTAAAGTGAATGTAGCTGTCTCTAGAGCGTATCCCCAAAAGATAGCGGTAAATCGGTAAGAGACATCATAGATCGCACCATATCCAATAGAGTGCGATTCTGACGTTCGGACACACCGTTACGCTGAGGTGTTCGCGGCGTGAGTTGTGAAATGATTCCACATTTTCTTAAGTGTGTACCAAATTCGTGACTTAAATATTCTCCTCCACGATCTGATCGTAAGAACTTTATTTTTCGGTCACGTTGATTCTCTACCTCACTCTGAAATTCCTTGAACTTTTCAAAGGTCTCGGACTTGTGTTTCATCAAGTAGACATACCCATATCTACTCAAATTAAATGCGTGAGGGTGAGAACATAACGATATCCTCCATGAGCCTCAACACTCATTGGACCGCACACATCGGTATGTATGATTTCCAATAAGTTGGTTGCTTTCGCTCCATTGTTCCGGAGAAGCGAGTCTTGGTCATCTTGCCCATGAGGCATGGTTCGCATGTGTCAAATGATTCATAATCCGGAGACTCGAAGTCCATCGACATGGAGCTTCTTCATCGCGCTTGACACCAATGTGACCAAGGCGGCGGTGCCATAAGTATGTGGGACTATCGTTATCAACTTTACATCTTTTGGTATTGACACTATGAACATGTGTAATATTACGTTCGAGATTCATCAAGAATAAACCATTGACTATCGGAGCATGACCATAAAACATTTCTCTCATATAAATAGAACAACCATTATTCTCGGATTTAAATGAGTAGCCATCTCGTATTAATCGAGATCCAGATACAATGTTCATGCTCAAACTTGGCACCAAATAGCAATTATTAAGGTTTATAACTAATCGCGTAGGTAAATGTAGAGGTAGCGTGCGGCGACGGCGATCACATCGACTCTGGAACCATTCCCGACGCGCCGTCACCTCGTCCTTTGCCGATCTCCGCTTATTCCGCAGCTCCTGTTGTGAGTTACAAATATGAGCAGCGGCACGGTATCAAATACCGGGGAGTTACTACGAGTCTTGGTAAGGTACACATCAATTACATGTATATCAAATATACCTTTAGTGTTGCGGCCTTCTTGTCCGCTAAGTATTTGGGGCAGTTCCGCTTCGGTGGCCCTTCCCCTTGCAATAAAAGCACTTTCGATCTTGGCTTGGGTCCATTCTTTGACTCCTTCTTCCGGCAACTTGCTTGCGGTAGCGCGGCAACCTCTTTGCCGTCCTTCTTGAAGTTCTTCTTGCCCTTGCCCTTCTTGAACTTAGTGGTCTTATTGACCATCAACACTTGATGTTCTTTCTTGATTTCAACTTTGTCTGACTTCAGCATCGAGAATACTTCGGAATGGTCTTCTCCATTCCACGCATATTGTAGTTCATCACAAAGCTCTTGTAGCTTGGTGGGAAGCGATGAAGGATTCTGTCAATGACCGCCTCGTCGGGGAGGTTTATGTCCAAATAGGACAGGCGGTGATGCAACCAGACATTTTGAGTATGTGCTCACTGACAGAACTGTTTTCCTCCATCTTACAACTATAGAACTTGTCGGAGACTTCATATCTCTCGACCCGGGCATGAGCTTGAAAAACCATTTTCAGCTCCTCGAACATCTCATATGCTCCGTGTTGCTCAAAACACTTTGGAGCCCGGTTCTAGGCTGTAAAGCATGCCGCCTTTGAGCGAGGGAGTAATCATCGGCCGAGACTGCCATAGCGTTCATAACGTCTTGGTTCTGCAGGATGGGTGCTTCACCTAAGCGGTGCTTCTAGGACATATTGTTTCTTGGCAGCTATGAGGATGATCCTCGGGTTAGGACCCAGTCCGTATAGTTGCTGCCATCATCTTTCAGCTTGGTTTTCTCTAGGAGCGTTGAAGTTCATGGTGAGATGAGCGTTGGCCATTTGATCTACAAGACATATTATAAAGATTTTAGACTATTGTTCATGATAATAAAGTTCATCTAATCAAATTATTAATGAACTCCCACTTAGATTAGACATCCCTCTAGTCATCTAAGTGTTACACGATCCGAGTCGACTAGGCCGTGTCCGATCATCACGTGAGACGGACTAGTTATCGTCGGTGAACATTCTCATGTTGATCGTATCTTCCATACGACTCATGTTCGACCTTTCGGTCTCCGTGTTCCGAGGCCATGTCCGCATACATGCTAGGCTCGTCAAGTTTAACCCTAAGTGTTTATGCGTGTTTAAATCTGTCTTACACCCGTTGTATGTGAACGTAAGAATCCATCACACCCGATCATCACGTGGTCTTTGAGAAGCGACGAACTGTAACAGCGATTGCACGCAGTTAGGGAGAACACTTCTTGAAATTGTTGTAAGGGATCATCTTATTTACTACCGTCGTTCTAAGTAAACAAGATGCATAAAACATAATAAACATCACATGCAATTATAAAGTAGTGACATGATATGGCCAATATCATATAGCTCCTTTGATCTTCATCTTGGGGCTCCATGATCATCCTGTCACGGCCGCGACACCATGATCTCCATCATCATGATCTCCATCATCGTGTCTTCATGAAGTTGTCACGCCAATGACTACTTCTACTACTACTGACTAACGCAGCGTTTAGCGATAAAGTAAGTTACATGGCGTTCTTCAATGACACGCAGGTCATACAAAATAAAGACAACTCCTATGGCTCCTGCGGTTGTCATACTCATCGACATGCAAGTCGTGATTCCTATTACAAGAACATGATCTCATACATCACAATATATCATCATTCATCACAACTTGGCCATATCACATCACATAACAATTGCTGCAAAATCAAGTTAGACGTCCTCTAATTGTTGTTGCATCTTTTACGTGGCTGCAATTGGGTTCTAGCAAGAACGTTTTCTTACCTCACGAATAACCTGGCGTGATCTTGTCAACTTCTATTTACCCTTCATAAGGACCCTGTTCATCGAATCCGCTCCAACTAAAGTGGGAGAGGCAGGACACCCGCCAGACCACCTTATGCAACTAGTGCATGTTAGTCGGTGGAACCGGTCTCACGTAAGCGTGCGTGTAAGGTTGGTCCGGGCCGCTTCATCCCACAATACCGCGGAAGCAAAGATACGACTAGTAACGGCAAGTAAGTTGACAAGATCCACGCCCACAACAAAATTGTGTTCTACTCGTGCAAAGAGAACTACGCATAGACCTAGCTCATGATGCCACTTTGTTGGGGAGCGTTGCAGAAAATTAAAATTTTTCCTCACGGTTTCACCAAGATCCATCTATGAGTTCATCTAGCAACGAGTCATGGGAGAGTGATTTCATCTACATACCACTTGTAGATCGCGTGCGAAGCGTTCAATGGAGCAGGGTTGATGGAGTCGTACTACGCCGTGATTGAGATCACCGATGGCCTAGTGCCGAACGGACAGCACCTCCGCGTTCAACACACGTGCGGAGGCGGATGGCGTCTCCTCCTTCTTGATCCAGCAAGGGGAAGGAGAGGTTGATGATGATCCAGCACGACCAGGCGTGGTGGTGGATGCAGTGAGAACTCGGCGAGGCTTGGCTAAGCAACTACGGGAGGAGGAGGAGGTGTTTGAGGAGGAGGGAGGCTCCAAGGCTTATGGGTGCGTTACCACCTCCCTCCCTCCCTTTATATAGGTGCAAAGAGGGGAGGGCGCAGCCTTGCCCCTTCCTCCAAGGAAGGGAGTGCGGCCAGAGGGGAGGAGTCCATCCTCGCGAAGGCACCTCGGAGGTGCCTTCCCCTTGAACTCTCCCTTTTTCTTATCCCTAGGCGCATGGGCCTCTTGGGGCTGGTGCCCTTGGCCCATATGGGCCAAGGCGCACCTCCTACAGCCCATGTGGCCCCCGGGCAGGTGGACCCCCGGTGGACCCCGGACTTCCGGCACTCCCGGTACAATACCGATAATGCCCGAAACTTTTTCGGTGACCAAAATAAGACTTCCTATATATAAATCTTTACCTCCGGACCATTCCGGAACTCCTCGTGACGTCCGGGATCTCATCCGGGACTCCGAACAACATTCGGTTTGCTGCATACTCATATTCATACAACCCTAAGCGTCACCGAACCTTAAGTGTGTAGACCCTACGGGTTCGGGAGACATCGAGACATGACCGAGGCGGCTCTCGGGCAATAACCAACAGCGGGATCTGGATACCCATGTTGGCTCCCACATGCTCCTCGATGATTTCATCGGATGAACCACGATGTCGAGGATTCAAACAACCCCGTATACAATTCCCTTTGTCAATCGGTATTTTACTTGCCCGAGATTCGATCGTCGGTATCCCAATACCTCGTTCAATCTCGTTACCGGCAAGTCACTTTACTCGTGCCGTAATGCATGATCCCGTGACCAAACACTTGGTCACTTTGAGCTCATTGTGATGATGCACTACCGAGTGGGCCAGTGATACCTCTCCGTCATATGGAGTGACAAATCGATCTCGATCCGTGTCAACCCGAGACACTTTTCGGAGATACCTGTAGTGCACCTTTATAGTCACCCGATTACGTTGTGACGTTTGGTACACCCAAAGCACTCCTCACGGTATCCGGGAGTTACACGATCTCATGGTCTAAGGAAGAGATACTTGACATTGGAAAAGCTCTAGCAAAGCGAACTACACGATCTTGTGCTATGCTTAGGATTGGGTCTTGTCCATCACATCATTCTCCTAATGATGTGATCCCGTTATCAATGACATCCAAAGTCCATAGTCAGGAAACCATGACTATCTGTTGATCAACGAGCTAGTCAACTAGAGGCTCACTAGGGACATATTGTGGTCTATGTATTCACACGTGTATTACGATTTCCGGATAATACAATTATAGCATGAATAAAAGACAATTATCATGAACAAGGAAATATAATAATAATGCTTTTATTATTGCCTCTAGGGCATATTTCCAACAATAGGTTTATATAGGAGGAAGAAGTACGTCGGTGGAGCAACATGGGCCCCACGAGGGTGGAGGGCGCGCCCCCCTACCATGTGCCTTCCTCGTTGATTGCTTTACGTAGACTCCAAGTCCTCTGGATCACGTTTGTTCCGAAAATCACGTTCCCGAAGGTTTCATTCCGTTTGGACTCCGTTTGATAGTCTTTTTACGTGAAGCCTTTGAAGCGGGCAAAAACGACAATTTGGGCTGGGCCTCACGGTTAATAGGTTAGTCCCAAAAATAATATAAAGGTGTATAATAAAGCCCAATAAACATCCAAAATAGAATACAATATAGCACGGAACAATCAAAAATTATAGATACGTTGGAGATGTATCAAGCATCCCCAAGCTTAATTCATGCTTGTCCTCGAGTAGGTAAATGATAAAAACAGAATTTTTGATGTGGAATGCTACTTGGCATCACTTTTAATGTAACCCTCTTAATTGTGGTATGAATATTCATATCTGAGAGATTCAAGATAATGGTTTAATATTGACATAAATGTAATAATACTTCAAGCATACTAACTAAGCAATTATGTCTTCTCAAAATAACATGGCCAAAGAAAGTTCATCCCTACAAAATCATATAGTTTGGTTATGCTCCATCTTCGTCACACAAAATACTCAAATCATGCACAACCCGGTTTCAAATGCCAAGCAATTGTTTCATACTTTAGGATTTTCAAACTCTTTCAACTTTCACGCAATACATGAGCGTGAGCCATGGACATAGCACTATGGGTGGAATAGAATAATGATGGGGGTTATGTGGAGAAGACAAAAAAGGAGAAGATAGTCTCACATCAACTAGACGTATCAACGGGCTATGGAGATGCCCATTAATAGATATCAATGTGAGGAGTAGGGATTGCCATGCCACGGATGCACTAGAGCTATAAATGTATGAAAGCTCAACAAAATGCAACTAAGTGGGTGTGCATCCAACTTGCTTGCTCATAAAGACCTAGGGCATTTGAGGAAGCCCATTGTAGGAATATACAAGCCAAGTTCTATAACAAAAAATTCCCACTAGTATATGAAAGTGACAAACAAGAGACTCTCTATCATGAAGAACATGGTGCTACTTTGAAGCACAAGTATGAAAAAGGATAGTAGCATTGCCCCTTTTTATTTTTATTTTTTCTTTTTTTTTTCGGGCCTCTTTTTTTTCTTTTGGCCTTTCTTTTTTTGGGGACAATGCTCTATGAATGATAATCATCACACTTCTATCCATTTACAACTCAATAATTATAACTCGATACTAGAACAAAGTATGACTTCTATATGCATGCCTCTGGCTGTGTACCGGGATGGGCAATGATTCAAGAGTGACATGTATGAAATAATATGCATGGTGGCTTTGCCACAAATACGATGTCGACTACATGATCATGCAAGGCAATATGACAATGATGAAACGTGTCATGATAAACGGAACGGTGGAAAGTTGCATGGCAATATATCTCGGAATGGCTATGGAAATGCCTAATAGGTAGGTATGGTGGCTGTTTTGAGGAAGATATAAGGAGGTTTATGTGTGATAGAGCGTATCGTATCATGGGGTTTGGATGCACCGGCGAAGTTTGCGCTAACTCTCATGGTGAGAAAAGGCAATGCACGGTACCGAAGAGGCTAGCAATGATGGAAGGGTGAGAGTGCGTATAATCCATGGACTCAACATTAGTCATAAAGAACTCACATACTTATTGCAAAAATCTACAAGTCATCAAAACCAAGAACTACACGCATGCTCCTAGGGGGGAGGTTGGTAGGAGTTAACCATCGCGCGCCCCCGACCTCCACACAAGGGATGACACTCAAAGACCATCTCATGTTTCAAATATTTTACACAACGTTTACCATACGTGCATGCTACGGGATTTGCAAACTTCAACACAAGTATTTCTCAATTTCGTAACTACTCAACTAGCACAACTTTAATATTACTACCTCCATATCTCAAAAAAATCATCAAGCATCAAACTTTTCTTAGTATTCAACGCACTCATAAGAGAATTTTTTACTAATGTTGAATACCTTGCATATTATGATTAATTTCATGATTAAAGCAAATTACCATGCTGTTTTGTAGGACTCTCAAAATAATATAAGTGAAGCATGAGAGAACAATAGTTTCTATAAAACAAATCCACCACCGTGCTCTAAAAGATATAAGTGAAGCACTAGAGCAAAAACTATATAGCTCCAAAGATATAAGTGAAGCACATAGAGTATTCTAATAAATTCTGAATCATGTGTGTCACTCTCAAAAGGTGTGCATAGCAAGGATGATTGTGGTAAACTAAAAAGAAAAGACTCAAATCATACAAGACGCTCCAAGCAAAACACATATCATGTGGTGAATAAAAATAAAGCTCCAAGTAAAGTTACCGATGGACGAAGACAAAACAAGGGATGCCTTCCGGGGAATCCCCAAGCTTTGGCCTTTTTGTGTCCTTAGATTATCTTGAGGTGCCATGGGCATCCCCAAGCTTAGGCTCTTTCCACTCCTTGTTCCATATTCCATCAAATCTTTTACCCAAAACTTGAAAACTTCACAACACAAAACTTAACAAAAAATCTTGTGAGCTCCGTTAGTGAAAGAAAACAAAACACCACTTCAAGGTACTGTAATGAACTCATTCTTTATTTATATTGGTGATAAACTTACTGTATTCCAACTTCCTTATGGTTTATAAACTATTTTACTAGCCCTAGATTCATCAAATTAAGCAAACAACACACGAAAAACAGAATCTGTCAAAAACAGAACAGTCTGTAGTAATCTGTAACTAATGCAAACTAATGGAATGCAAACAATTCCACCAAATTAGGAAGTTATAGATAATTTGTTTATTGATCTACTGCAAAAATAATCAACTGAAAAGCACGTTCCTGTGATTCATGAAAACTAATCTCATGCGCACAAAGTTTCTGTTTTTTACAACAGGATCAAATAACTATCAGCGTATGTTATCCTAACGGTTTTACTTAGCACAAACTCTAATTAAAACACAAAAATAAATCTAACCAGAGGCTAGACAGATTATTTATTCCTAAACAGAAGCAAAAAGCAAAAAAAACTAAAATAAAATTGGGTTGCCTCCCAACAAGCGCTATCGTTTAACGCCCCTAACTAGGCATAAAAGCAAGGATAGATCTAAGTATTGCCATCTTTGGTAGGCAATTCTTCAATAAGACACCTATAACCCCTAGTAGTTTCTTTCTTTTGTTTGATTATCAAACGCCTATGCACCAAATCAAGAAAATCATTTATAGCAAACGGTTCCTTATTGATAGCGAAAAGATTAGGATGAACACTTATTGATTTTAAATCCGCAGTTTCCTTACTAGAGGATGCACCCTTATTTTTAGGAACATAAACAAGCTTAGTGGTAGAGGGATTTGGAATATTTTTAATGCAAGAAAAAGGGGACCCTAAGTTGGTAATAATTCCCTCAAGTTTATCGATTCTAGTAGAATCTTGATCTATTCTTTCATTAACTATGGGTTCTTTTTCCTTAAAACTTTTCAGAGTAACTCCCACCTTAGATCCATGTTGGATTATTTGATTGTGGATCTTTTTATTCAAATTCTCAATCAATTCCATAGTAGCAACTTTATTTTCAATAATTTCAAGCTTTTGCATAACATGCTCCAAAGTTAACACAGTTCCATTAACCAAAAGAGGTGGGGAGCCAAATAAATCTATCACAGCATTATAAGAATCAAATGTATGGCAACCCAAGAAATTTCCTCCGGTAATGGTATCAAGAATGTATCTATACCAAGGAGTAGCATACTACATAAAAGTTACGAAGAAGAAGCGGAAGTAGATTGCTTCCTAGTAGATCTATTTTGAGCATTGCAAATTCTATACCAAGCATCTTTTAGATTTTCTCCCTCCCTTCGTTTAAAATTAAGAACTTCATTCTCGGGGGACAAAGGAGTAGATAAAGGACTAGCCATAATGACAAGGCAAGCAAGAAAGCGACGAACGGAAAAGAGAGAGCGAATAAAACGGCAAGGGTGAAGTGGGGGAGAGGAAAACGAGAGGCAAATGGAAAATAATGTAATGCGAGGGAGATGAGTTTGTGATGGGTACTTGGTATGTCTTGACTTGTGCGTAGACTCCCGACAGCGGCGCGAAATCCTACTTGATACTTCTTGAGCACTGCATTGGTATTACCTTGAATAGGAAAGGGAGATGCAGCAAAGTAGCGTAAGTATTTCCCTTAGTTTTGAGAACCAAGGTATCAATCCAAGAGGGAGACCACGCGCGAGTCCCACGCACCTACACAAACAAACAAGAACCTCGCAACCAACACGATAAAGGGGTTGTCAATCTCTTCACGGTCACTTACGAGAGTGAGATCTGATAGAGATGATAGGATAATATTTTTGGTATTTTTATCATAAAGATGCAAAGTAAAATAAATGGAAATAGAAATAGCAAAGTGTTGGAAGATTAATATGATGGAAAATAGACCCGGGGGCCATAGGTTTCACTAGTGGCTTCTCTCAAAATAGCATAAGTATTACGATGGGTAAACAAATTACTGTCGAGCAATTGATAGAATTGATCATAGTTATGAGAATATCTAGGCATGATCATGTATATAGGCATCACGTTCGTGACAAGTAGACCGAAACGATTCTGCATCTACTACTATTACTCCACACATCGACCGACACCTGCCTGCATCTAGAGTATTAAGTTCATGAAGAACAGAGTAACGCTTTAAGTAAGATGACATGATGTAGAGGGATAAACTCATGCAATATGATATAAACCCCATCTTTTTTATCCTCGATGGCAACAATACAATACGTGCCTTGCTGCCCCTCGCACATCCTTTGGGAAAAGGACACCGCAAGATTGAACCCAAAGCTAAGCACTTCTCCCATTGAAAGAAAGATCAATCTAGTAGGCCAAACCAAACTGATAATTCGAAGAGACTTGCAAAGATAACCAATCATACATAAAAGAATTCAGAGGAGATTCAAATATTGTTCATAGATAAACTTGATCATAAACCCACAATTCATCGAATCTCGACAAACACACCGCAAAAGAAGATTACATCGACTAGATCTCCAAGACAAACAAGGAGAACTTTGTATTGAGATCCAAAGAGAGAGAAGAAGCCATCTAGCTAATAACTATGGACCCGAAGGTCTGAGGTAAACTACTCACACATCATCGGAGAGGCTATGGTGTTGATGTAAAAGCCCTCCGTGATCAATGCCCCCTCCGGTGGAGGCCGGAAAAGGCCCCAAGATGGGATCTCACGGGTACAGAAGGTTGCGGCAGTGGAAATAGGGTTTCGGCTCCTCCTCTGATGTTTTCCGGGTATATGGGTATATATAGGAGGAAGAAGTATGTCGGTGGAGCAACGTGGGCCCCACGAGGGTGGAGGGCGCGCCGGGGGGGTAGGCGTGCCCCCCTACCTCGTGCCTTCCTCGTTGATTGCTTTACGTAGACTCCAAGTCCTCTGGATCACGTTTGTTCCGAAAATCACGTTCCCGAAGGTTTCATTCCGTTTGGACTCCATTTGATATTCTTTTTCTGCGAAACACTGAAACGGGCAAAAAACAGCAATTTGGGCTGGGCCTCCGGTTAATAGGTTAGTCCCAAAAATAATATAGAAGTGTATAATAAAGCCCAATAAACAACCAAACAGAATATAATGTAGCATGGAACAATCAAAAATTATAGATACGTTGGAGACGTATCAGGAGCTTATGGTGAAAACCCCACCCTTGCCGTCCTCCTTGACGGAAACCTTCTTGGTCTATGGCGGTGCAGCTCTAGACTTCTTGCTCTTGCTGGTGGAGCTCTCTGGCATGTCCTCGACAGTAGCACAACACTCCAAAGAGGTGCGCTTGTCGGAGTGGGTGCGAGAGGTCTCGCCGGTCTTCTTCTTCGCTCCCAGGGCTCCAGCGGCATGAGCAAGTGCCCTGGCGGCAGCTGCTGCAACTGCTTCCCGGTAGAGTAGGTCGGCGCAGATCAGCGTGTCCTTCTTGTTGGAGGGGACGGTGATGATGTTCATCGGCCCAAGCATCTTCAGCATGTTGTAGGCGTAGTGCGACGCCGCCATGAACTTGGCCAGTGCCGGGCGGCCGATGATCCTGTTGTAGGGCAAGGGGATCTCGGCTACGTCGAAGACAATCCTCTCCGATCTGTAGTTCAGCTCGCCTCCAAACGTCACGGGCAACGTGACCTTCCCCTTTGGCTGGCTCCTCCCTGGGTTGACCCCTTGAAACGTGCCCGTTTCCTCGAGGTCTCCATCAAGGATTTGCAGCCTTTTGATCACAACGGGTGAGATCAAGTTCAGACCGGCCCCGCCGTCAACCAACATCTTGTTCACCTTGAGGTTGCGTATCGTTGGTGAAACCAACAACGGCAAACACCCGAACGCAGGTGTGCGGTCAGGGTGATCCTCGGCGTCAAAGATGAGGGGCGTGCTGGACCACTTCAGCGGCTTCTGAGCGTCGAACGAGGGCTCCGCCGCTGTAATCTCACGCGCCCACTATTTGAGCTGGCGGTGAGAAGTATGCAGCGAGGCACCACCGTCGACGCACATGGCCTCTGTAGCCTTCTGGAACTCTTGCTCGCCGGACTCGTCGTCGTCGTCATGATCATCATCTTCTTGCTTCTTGTCGCGGCCCAGGCGCCTTTCTTGTTGGTTATCCTTGCCGCGGCCCTCCTTGGCCGCCACGCTTCTTCTGCGGATCCCTCGGCACCATCACAGCCCTTTTCCTTGTCCCGCCTTTCATACTCAGCTTTTTGCTTCTCGGCCAAGCAGCTCGACTTGTCGGCTGATTACGGAGGTCGTGGCCCCTTGCCACGCGGTGGATCTTGCGATCTTGCTTGTCATAGCCTCACGGCTTGTCGGCAGCCACCAAGGCCCGGCGAAGCGGCGCGCCCGGCAATCTCCCTCCGGTCGTCTACCTTGGCCTTCTTGGCAGCGCCCGGTCTTTGTCGAGATCCCTCGGCAAGCAAAGCGGTCTTGCCCTTGCGTTTCCTGTTGCAACGCCGGCCCTTCTTCGTCGGGGCGGCGGTGTCTTCATCAGTGGAGTCGGTTTCTGCGCCGGCGTCCTCGCCAGGGTACTTCCCTCCCTCTTCAGCCTGGGCGCACCAATCGGCGAGAACATAAAGTTCGGCCACATCCTTAACCTTGTCATCGCCAGCTCTTCACGCATCTTGCGGTTGCGCACGTTCTGATGGAACGCGCTGATCATCATGAGGGGTGAACATCGAGGATGTTATCGCACCAGCTGAACCTCTGGATGTACTTGCGCAGGGTTTCCCCTTCCTTTTGGGGAATGATATGCAGATCACTGGCCTGGCCATGAGCTTGGTGGCCCCCGGTGAAGGCACCAACGAACTCGTGGCACAGATCCGACCAAGAAGAGATGGAACCCGCCGGCAAGTGCATCAACCAAGACATGATGTTGGGGTTCAGCGCCAACGGGAAGTAATTGGCAAGCACCTTGCCGTCGCGAACTCCAGCGGCTTGCATCACGATGGTGTAGATGCTGAGGAATTCTGACGGATGGGTCTTGCCGTTGTACTTCTCGCCAACGTCGGGCTTCAACGTGCGATGGGACGGCCACTGGAACTGTTGCAGCTCACGGGTAAAAGATGGGCAACCCACCTCGTAAGGTAAGCCGACGGAGCTCCCCAGCGCTTGATAGTGGTGCGAGCATCTTCGTGGGTTCGTTCTCAAAGAACTTGGTGTTGGTCGCGGTGGGTCCGCGGCTCGGACGATGCTATGGAAATATTATCACAAGCGTCATCACGACGGACCGACGCCCATGCTGGCTGGCGTGGAGGAGGAGAGTGCACCATGGCCGGAGCGCCCCAGACCCCTCCACCGCTGGCATGCGGTGGTTCGACGGAGCACCGGCCCCGCCAGTCGCGGATCATGTTTATTGGCGACGGCGACGAGGCTCCGGATGGTGGCTCTCCACTCGTCGAGCTTCTCCGCAGCAGGAGGAAAGTCGACGAGCAGCGCGCGCCAAAGCTTCCACTGGCATGGGTGGTGGTGACAGCTGCGTGGACCGTGGTGCGCTTCGACCTCTAACTACGTTAGAAAGAGCTCTACCACGGCCCAACGGCTGCGTGCCATTTTCGCCCGACACTTGGCGAGCATCTTTGAACTCGCGCCGTCCGCAGACGATGCACAGGGCTCTTTCCACGGCGGTGTCCGGGGTCTCCAGCGTGGTGGCACTACTCGTCGCGCGCACCCTGGGAAGAGTGCGCAGTGCGTGCTGATGTGGGCGTCTTGGAGGTTGTTGTGTCGCCCGTGGGTGGCTGGCGACACTCTGGAGGGCCCAGCGCCGCTGCGGGGCCCAGCTCCGCCCTTGATTTGGCGGCGTCGCGGCCCGTCGTTGGCGCCTGAACGACGCAGCCGCTGCTCGCCCGGCTCGACTGCGGGCGATCTTTGGTGCTCACGGGCTGCGACCGGGTCTGTCGCGACCAGCCGCTGGTCGCCCGCCTTTAACTGCAGGCCGTTCGGCATCCCCGACGAGCCCGATCGCCGTGATCGTCTTCTTCATGGGAGCCATGGCAATGAAGAACTATAACTACTAGACCAGATTCCCACAATTGCGCCCCCTACCTGGCACGCCAAAGATGTCGGGGAAACGACACCTATGGGATCACAGGAATCCCTACTACGGTTGGCGGGGCGCGGGTTGAGCGAAGAGCAGGTCTAACAAAAAGCAAGCGGATCGTTTACCCAGGTTCGGGCTGTGAGGATGCGTAATACCCTAGTCCTGCTTTGGTGGATGTATTAAGTGTTCTCGTGTTCTTGAGCTAGCTACGGGGTGCAACTTGCCCAAAAGAGTCGAATCCCTCTCCTGGTCGCCTTGGGCCTCCTTTTATAGGCAAAAGGGGCTGCCACAATGGCACACAGGAGGTGGAAAGGTAAACAGTGTTGCGAGCTTATCGCCTATATTACAGGACAAGACGCATTTAATGCGTCGCTTAGAATATCCTTGCTTTATCGGGGGCGAAGCGGAGCCCGTTCCGTCCGTTGCCGCTTCGCCTCGCTTCGACACGCGCCTGGGCTAGCGATGCATATGGTGCCATGTAGGCAGGCAGGCAGCTGAGGTGGCGCGGTGGTAGGGTCTTCACGAAGATCCGCATGCCAGCATGCAGGTGCTTGCTGAGTTGGTTCCGAAGTGGCCCATCGCCACGCAGGTGCCTGCCCAGCTGGTCGGGCGGGCAGCTGCATGCAAATGGTGGAGAATTCTTGGTTGACGTGGGCCTGGCTGTGGCCCCGCTGATGTCCTCGGGAAGGGCCTTGCTTGGGGCCCGACAAGGGTCTTGCAGTGGCATTGCAGTCGTCCCCGGCAAGGCGCTTGCCGGGGGCCTTGTGGATCTCCTTGGCTAGGATCCCGCCAAGGGTCGCCGTCTTCTGGTCCTCATCTGATCTCACATGTTTATGATCTTGACGAAGATCTGCATGCCACCAAGGAGGTGCCTCCCGAGCCTTTGTTCCAACGTGGTTGACTATGTTGGAAGCCGTAGGCTCAAGGGTGGCGCACTCCCCTTGTGTGGGGAGAGCTGCCCCGGCAAGGCTTTTGCCGGGGCCGCTGAGGTTGCCCCGGCAAGAGTCTTGCTGAGGGAACCCGCCTTGTCCCTTTGCTCTTTGGTGTTTCTTGTCTTGGTGTTGCCTTATTTGTCTTGGGCTTCGGTTTCTCTCCGGCTTCCCTCCTCTGCTTTGTTAAGTGTGGCCATGGCGCGCGGCTCTGACTGCCCGTGCACAAGTAAAGGGGTCAAAAAGGAGAGCCCCTACTTTTGTACACCAACATGTACCTAAGGCCATTAGTTGAAGAACTCTTACAACTGTGGAATGGAAAAGGTGTACGTGTGTGGGATGAGCACACACAGGAAGAATTTGACCTAAAGGCGTTGCTGTTCGTGACCATCAATGATTGGCCTGCTCTCAGTAACCTTTCAGGACAGACAAACAAGGGATACCGTGCATGCACGCACTGTTTGGATGATACCGACAGTATATATTTGGATAATTGTAGGAAGAATGTGTACCTGGGACATCGTCGATTTCTTCCGAGCAGGCATCCCGTAAGAAAGAAAGGCAAGCATTTCAAAGGTGAGGTGGATCACTGGACGAAACCTCACCAACTTAGTGGTGCCAATGTACATGATATGGTCAAGGATTTGAAGGTAATCTTTGGAAAGGGTCCTGGCGGACAACCTGTTCTGAATGACGCTGACGAACACGCACCCATGTGGAAGAAGAAATCTATATTTTGGGACCTGCCATATTGGAAAGACCTAGAGGTCCGTTCCGCAATCGACATGATGCACGTGACGAAGATTCTTTGCGTGACCCTGCTTGGCTTCTTGGGCGTGTATGGGAAGACAAAAGATACACCAGAGGCACGGGAGGACTAGCAACGTATGCACGGAAAAGACGACATACATCAGGGTCATGCCAGCTACGCTCTTACCAAAGAAGAGACGGAAATCTTATTTGAATGCCTGCTCAGTATGAAGGTACCGTCTGGCTTCTCCTCGAATATAAAGGGAATAATAAATATGGAAGAGAAAAAGTTCCAGAACCAAAAGTCTCATGACTGCCACGTGATTATGACGCAAGCTGCTTCCGGTTGCATTGAGGGCTTCTATCGAAAAGCGTTCGATTAGCCATTGTGAAGCTATGTGCATTACTCAATGCAACCTCCACAGAAGGTAATCGATCCGAAAATCATACCAAGGTTACAGAATGATTTGGTGCAATGTCTTGTCGGTTTCAAGTTGGTGTTCCCACCATCCTTCTTCAACATCATGGCCTTGCGTCCCTAGTTCACCTATCTTGAAGAGATTAACGTTTTGGGTCCTGTATTTCTACACAATATGTTCCCCTTTGAGAGGTTCATGGGATTCTTAAAGAAATATGTTCATAACCGTGCTAGTCCAGAAGGAAGCATCTCCAAGGGCCATGAAAATGAGGAGATCGTTGAGTTTTGTATTGACTTTATTCCTGACCTTAAGCCGATTGGTGTTCCCGAATCGCGGCATAAGGGCATATTGGATGGAAAAGGCACGCTAGGAGGGGATCAAATAATATGTATGGACGGACATTCTCTCCCTCAAGCACACTACACAGTTCTACAGAATTCTGCCTTGGTGGCTCCGTATTTGGAGGAACATAAGAATTTTCTACGCTCCAAACAAGCGGAGCAGTCTGACGACTGGATTACACATGAACAATCGGGGACTTTCGCCGGTTGGTTGCAGACACGTGCCATGCATGACGCCGCTATTGAAGATGACCTATACTTGCTGCCCCAGTTACCATCTTCCAATATAATGACTTTCAAAGGGTACGAGATAAAGGAATACATTTTACACGATCGTCCAAGATAAGAAGAGCACCAACCAAAATAGTGGTGTCCGCTTTGATGCAGCAACCAAGACGGGAAAGGAAACATATTATGGTTACGTAGAGGACATATGGGAACTTGACTATGGACGTGGTTTGAAGGTCCCTTTGTTTCGGTGCAAATGGGTCAATATGACATGAGGCGGGGAGTAACGGAAGACCCTTGATGCGGAATGACAACAGTGGATCTCAACAATCTTGCATGTCTGGGGCAGAACCATTCGTCCTAGCCAATGATGTGGTGCAGGTTTTCTATCTGAAGGACATGTCTACCAAGCCGAGAAAAAGAAAAGATAAGGAAGAAAGTGCATCATGCGATGAGCCAAAGCGCCACATAGTTCTTTCAGGGAAAAGAAACATCATGGGAGTGGATGACAAGATAGACATGTCAGAAGATTATGAAAAGTTTGATGAAATTGCTCCATTCACAGTGAATATTGACCCGAGCATCCAGTTAAATGATAAAGATTGTCCATGGTTACGGCGCAAAGGGACACACGTGAAGAAAAAGTTTCACACCCAAAGATCCCACTCTGGGATGTGATCGGCTTCACTGTCATCACTCTGGAAAAAGTTTCCGGAACTTATATATCTGAAAGTTCCGCTTCGAACTAACCAGAGGGAATCTTTGTAATCACTACTAGGGAAAAGGCTAGCAGCAGCGCGGGTTTTAGGTGTATCAGTAGCGCGGGGAGTGGCGCTACTAATAAGGCGCTACAGCTAACACCTAGCGATGGCCAGCGTGCTCTGACGCTACTACTACACAAGAAAGTGTAGCGGCAGCGCTTAGTGGAAACTTCGCTCTTTGCTAGTAGCTCTAGCGGCGCTTTGCTGGACGCTCACTCGCTATCTCGGCGCTCTTGCTGCTAACTTTTGTACACTCGCTTTGCTGCTAATTTAAGTAGTTTTTGTTTCTTTTCGGCATATTTGTTTTGTATTTGAACAGGCTTTATTGAAGAATCTTTAGCACATAGAAATGTCATCATGATACACATACAATTGCCAGCGAGACCACAAATGTAATCATAGCATATACATACAAATAGTCTCATCATAATCATCATCGAACACAAAGTGGTATCTTGTCATCATCTCGAAAATAGCAATACATGCAAGTCTCGAATACTTGCAACTACAACAACGTAATCCATCTAAACAATGGTATACTTATTAAGAGCTATCACTATGGTGAGAGCGGAACTATGAAGTACATGAGGTGGCTGATTCTGAGTCCTCTCTCGGCGCTAAGCGTGAACCTCAAGTTACTAACTTCTCCTTCTTATGCGCTTTTGAAGCCTTTATGGCTGGCGCCCATGAACCCATTCACTTGCGCCTGACACTCATGCCACTCGTTGTACACCCCCGGAACCTTCCCTTTGTACACGACATATCAATTCCATCTCGCCATCAAGAAACTAGGTACCTGTTTAAGCCATATAGGATGTACAATCATATATATGCAACAAAATATACTAGAGCAACACAGAAAAAGAAAGGGTTAGCAACTAGATGCAACATACAGTATGCAAATTAATTAACTAGAATGCGCGAGGTCATCGTGACGCCAAACTAACAAAGTAGCGTTACGCAACTTCGGCAGGGACCATGGACATCACAAAGTTTCGTCGCTACAAAAAGTATACAAGTTCAACCGACATATATCATCATCATCGGCATCATAAATCACTAGAAGTTCCATCCTTCCAAATCATCGAGGATGAACCGTAGCTTCTTAAACGGCGTGAGGTCTAGACGTTGCATGCCTATGCGAGTTCGGATGTAAGCTCGCGATATAGGGCCGTGGTGGAACATCCCCTTCTCATCGACGACTTCTTTCATGATGATCATCGCAATGTCGCTTTGGATGCGAAATAAGTCATCTCTAAGTTTATAATCCGCTTCTCCATGAGATTCTAGACAGTTGTGGATATGATCATCATTTCTGCTTCTCATGCGAAGCTTTTGGTGATCCGTGTTGAACTGAATCATGAGATGGACGATGTAGAATCCATCCTTCTTGCTTGGTTTTGGGACATGGATGCAGGAGAAGTTAGTTTTATCTTGCGAAACCCATCTTCTTGTTCCTTTGTTTCACGATCTGCGGCGTGGCCACCTCTAAAGCTGAAGCCTTGGAGAGCATCATCTAGAATATTCATTATGTGGGTGTAGTCTTTTTCTCGTAGTCTCGGAAGGGTCAAAATACGGCGTGGGAGACTTGCGGGTAAAGAACGATAAGGATGGCGGCGTTGCTTTCTTGAGGAAAAAGACACCTCAAATTATTCCCCATGTGAGAGAGAAGGAATGATTGAAATGTATGCGAAAGGGTTGTAGGAAATGACTTACTTTGGATGATAAGGCACGAGGACAATTTCGATCCTTATTCTGTACCATGAAGTTTTGGAGGTACTCCCTAGCAGTTTCACGCTCAAAGTCACTGAGACTCAAGAAAGACTCGTGCATGTAGTACGCATCCGCCACACAGATTTGCGAGACTTCTTCACTCTTCTTGACGGAGCTCATATGTAGCGCAAAAAGGAGGACGATTGTAAAATCGAGCCGCCTTGTTAGAAACATCTCAAAGATATGGTCAAACCGCAGGAAGAACACCTCCACGGGCCGTGTCTCGATGTAGCACTTACCCTCAGGCACACGAGCCGCGTATGTCGGATATCCTGGATCCGTTGAGGCTAGTAGGCTTTTCTCAGTCGACAACACATGGTCATGCAGTCTCCTGAGAGCCCACAGCAGTGCCTCCAGCCGGTTTCGGCGGTAACATCAGGCTTGCCGTGAGATGGAACATGACCGCACCTTTCACGGGGTACACGCTCTTGAGAATGCATCGTCTGCTGCTATGTGCTCTGGCTTGTTTGGAGGCAGTTATCTTCCCCGATCTCTTCCTCTCCTTTTTCTTGGGCACACCTTCCAGACCCTTCCTTAACCCCTGCCCTAGTGTTCCCGGGCTAAGTACTGTACGACCATCACACCCGGCTAGTTGAGCATGTGTTGAGGAAGCATCTTCAGGCGTGTCCTGTGAGGATTTCATGAAGAGAGAGTTTTTGCAATCCCTGCTATGACCCTGCCCGGGCATATCATCCATATCCTCATTAGCAAGCTGATAGCCCGATTCGTCATATGGTTGACTCATCATATCTATGTCACAGTCATACGCGTTTGTATTGAGGAAATCCATAGGGTCGACCTCCGTCTCATCATCCATTTGTGACACTCCAAAAAAATTTGCTTGGTTTTTGACAAAACCCTTTTATTTGATTTGAAGGAGGCCATTTAAAATCCTTCCAAAAGCCCCTCCTTCTCAAAAAAATTTCTCCTTTGACAAGTATTTTATTTTTGTATCTTCCTCAACCTTGGTGTTTGGTTTTAAAAACCTTCCTTCTGATTATAACTCATCTCAATAAATTGTTGGAAATTAAATTTTCTATTAAAAAGGGGCCATATGGGTTTTGGGGCTATTCTTTTTGTTTACAACCCCATAGTTTTACCATGCCCCATGCCAAAATTTCTCCCAAAACCCCTCCCTCCACATTGGGCCAAGCCAAATATTCTATTCCAACAAGTTCAACCCATTTTTGAATTTTAATTCATTTATTCTATCCCCAAAAGTAATTCTGCCTTTTATTTTGGGCCTAGATGATTTACAAAGGAAGTGTCTGATTTCCTTTGAGTTTTGACCTCAAACCAACTCATCTGGCTAGTCCCTAGCACCCCCAACCTAGATCCATCAAGATCCACTCTTCCTTAGTTCAAAATTTTCAAGTTTCCACACTAATCGCAAGTTTGGACCAGATTTGGCAAATTTGGTGAAATTCATATTTTTCCTTCTCCAAAAATTCTACCAAAATTCAAGGAAGCCCCGGGTGCATTGAGAGGCCATACCACCAAAAGATCAGCTCCAGATAAAATCCCACATGCCAAAATCATTTCGCCGAACACTGACGATGTGCCTTTGTATGTACATTTCAGAAAGTTTAGTGTTCGGTCGGCCAGCAGTGTCGCTTTTCTTGGTCGAGGCGTCGATCTCACCAATGCCCACTCACGGAGCCTTGCGCACTGCACCTCCCTCTTATCCAGGCGCGCCACGATCCCTTGGACGGACGCCACCATCGGTGGTGACATGTCCCGCCGACGCCGGCAGCTTCTGCGGTGGCAGAGCCAACCGAGGCGGCCACCAGGGATCAGCCCAGCTTTTGGCGCCGTCCAGCACCGCCCAAACCACCCGAGGCCTCCGCGTGGCGGTCTGCTTGCCTGCGCGCGCTGCGGCGCTGTCGCCGTGGCCTGAGCAGCGCAGAGCGCGCTCCCTGCCGCCGACGTGCTTCGTGCGCCGTTCCGTTCGAAACATGGAGTAGCAGCCAAGGCAGGCCAGGTTTAGTGCCTAAACCAAACCAGTAAACCTCCACGGTGATGCCTAGCCCCCTAAACCGCCTGACCAACTGTTGTACCGCCGTAATCGTCGCCGGAGATTTCCCGTTCATGGCCACCGCCTTGGATCATCTATATAAGGAGGTCCCGAGCGCGTTCTCGACGCCGCACCACCACTCCACCTCACCAGAGCCACGCCAAGCCACCAGGAGGACCCCGAGGAGGTCTCCTTCCCCGACTTCGGCCGCCCCGATCCGACTCGGGCTCCGGCTTGATCCACTCAGGTGAGGCCACCTCCGACCCCCAAACCTCGTCAGCAGCCCTCTGGTGCACCCAGTGTTCTAACCCGAGCCTCAATTCGTTCTGTGTAGCCCTTTCCGACGAGATCCACCCACGCCCGAACCACCACCCGCCGGAGTTGAGGCCGCCATCGACGTGGTGCTCGCCGTCGACCAACGCCACCACCCACAGGTGCGGAAGGACCCCAGGAACCCATAGGTACCACTCACTCCTCCTGGCTCGCCGTGGATCGCCGCCGGCGAGCACCGCAGCTCTCGGGCGCCGGTGACTCTGTTTTAGAGTTTAAACCCGACAAGTGGGACCCCCCGTCAGCTTTTTATTCTTTTCGAACCATTTTCTAAAAATGCTTTCCGGGCAGGATACGTCTTCCTTTGGAGTTGGCGGGTTTTAATCGAACCATTTTCTGTTTTTATAAGCTAGCCCACAGGAACTTTACGTTTCATTACTGAGACAAGTCCACTGGACTAAAACCTTTATAAATTTTAAACAGAAAATGATTTTTGATTGATTCTTTTTCTGTCACCTTTATTTTTCTGTCTAGAGTTTTATCATATTTATTTGAAAAATATTTGGAACACTTTTTGTGCACACACGGTATTTACGTTAGTACTATCTTTTTCTTATACCGTAGATACCGGAAGAGGTGACGAGACCGCGAACTTCATCGAGCTAGACTCCGACTACTCCGAAACTGGCAAGCATGTTTGAACCTTTGGTATGATGAGTGTTTTGCATGTTTGCATTGAGTAGTCAGTTCATGGCATGATTATATGCATACGGTAAGAGTTATATTACATGCAAAGCCGTTGCAAGTGAGCTTGAGCTTCGATGTGTGATTCGATGTGAGTTTACATGATCATGTGGTGACATGATGGGTGGTAAGATGGTATTGTAGTAGCATGCCGGTCTTTACGCCAAACAACTTAACTCGAGGTCAGCGTGAATCAAGTCACGTGAACACCGTTCTTTTCCTTGTACTACTACAAGTTTTCCTTATGGAATATGGTTTAGTAAGTTGCAAACCTCTTTCTGGTACACACCAAACAGAGGGGCGGGATGAGGGTTCCATGGCCTGGATTAAAGCCCGTCATCCGGTCGGGGAGCATGAGTGTTTCGGTTGGGACCGAGAGGGGGGCACCCTTAGAGCGCCTTGAGATAAATTTGATCCCATGCTATTCGAGGTTGTGACCTCCCGTCTTAGAGTTTTTCTTGAGCGTTGCCTAGGGTGATTCCTGGCAGCGGAATGTGGAATTAGGTGTGTCTTTGGATTGATGTGTTTCTTCTAAAATACCGTAAGCGGAACTAGTCCCTTGCGACTCTGAAATCCGTTGGCTGTGGTTTAATAGTACAAACTCTGCGAGTCAAACTCATCCAAGTAACCGTATCTATGATCAAAATCGGTGTTCAACTTATCCTTGTCAATCTCGATGTCGGTATCCTTGGCGATCTCGGTGAACAACCATGTGTGGAAAACTTGGCTATCACGATTACTCCTGTGGATGGACTAACTTCGTTGTTATTATTATGTGCGGAGTCTTTTACTTGGAATGGTCTATACTGCTTGAATCTGACGATGAAATATGAGCCCTTTATGTGATGTCGCTCGGGCGTCCATTTGTGGCATTTATGTTGTTTATTTTCAATATAAGCCCTTTATGTGATGTCGCTCGAGCGTCCATTGTGGCATCTATGTTGTTTACTTTCGATATATGCCCTTTATGTGATGTCGCTTCAGACGTCCGACTTTAGCATTTATGTTGCTTACTTTTCGATATAAGCCCTTTATGTGATGTCGCTCACCACGTCCATTATGGCATTTATGTTGTTTACTTCGATATAAGCCCTTTATGTGATGTCGCTCAGACGTCCGGCGTAGTATTCATGTTGTTTATTTTCGATATAAGCCCTTTATGTGATGTCGCTTTGACGTCCATTTGTGTACGCATTGTCATTTACTTTTCAATATAAGCCCTTTATGTGGTGTCGCTTAGACACCCGACTGCGGCATGTTAAGTTATTCGTTCACCATTCAAGGCGTCGTTTCAGACACTCGATCGGTTTTCAGTTATTTCTATTGGGATTTCGGGAGGACTACCGCCCGACTTCCTTTTATTATTCATGTCGTGCAAGTTTATCATTTGAGTGTGCATTGCAAATTACTCATGTTGCATCATGCTTACATTTGTTATATCTTATGTCCGAACTGTCTTACAGGTACATTCAAAGTACTCACACAGCTTGTTGATTGGCCGGATGTTGGCGAAAGCGATCTTATGGATGAAGAGTTCGATAAGCGAGTCCAACGCCTAGAGGAGTCCTACCAGCCCCTGCGGCATCCTGGAATTTATCACTTGTACCATATCCGCTTCCGCTACCGAATAAATCATCGAGCCTCACTTGACGCTCGATGAGCTGCAAGAGTAGGAGTCAATGTCACCCACTTCACCATGACATATCCACCACCACGCTTTAAATCTGAGTCAGTAGTATGCCACCACACCCTGTGCCATATCCGCCTTTATGTATATTATTGGCGTGCTTGTAATAAAATTGTTGAGCAACCTCAGCTCAACCACGTAATATAGTTAGCACTTACGGATTTACGTATCAAGAATTTGTCTACCAAGAAGGAGGACTCTCTGTACTAGGAATAACAAGATCGGGTTTCTCAATAAGTATTTTATTGAAAAACCCGGTCATGACAAACTTGGTACCAGAGCCGGGCTTTGTAAGGAAGCCACTAGGTGCGATCGCTAATCGGTTATTAAGCGTTTTAGTGCGATTTTAGCATTTTGCAAAACGTAGTAATTTTTCATTAGTCATCATAAAATTTATGATCTGACTATTCGGAATTTTTGTCTACTTTTGTAGATGGCTAGCAGCGACTGTGAGTCACAGGTGTTCACCAATGTTCCTGAGGGATTTATCAAGCTCCTCACCTACATCGTCAAGATCGCGATTGGGCCATCGGTTCGCTCAGTGTTCACTCTCTACCAGCACAAGATCAGCGATGCTGTCTATGCACCGAGTCATTGTACAATTCAAGGGAGGACGTTCAGAGTCACGCCAATTCCGATTTGTTGGCAGGGCCATGCCTACGGAGAGGCATGCCATGCAGATGGCTGCCCGTGAGGCGATAGCTCATCTCTGGGATGTGCTTCCTTCGATGAAGACTCGCTGCTACCGCTACCTTCCATGCCACGTGCCATACCGTGTCACTATGCATTCGCTTGCCCGAGGGAGAGCGAGGCAAGCTATTGAGATGCTTGTTGAATACCTCCGGGCTACGGAGGCAGCCTTCGACAACCTTGTGGGCGACCTTGTGGCTGCCCGCATGGACTCGGTCCATGGCTGTGCCGCCAACAGGAGGGAGCTCCTACACACTGCACCACCACTGACCTTCGTCTCGTCCTCATCATCTTATTCACCTGCCATCCTCGCCACAGCTCATCGCCTGCCTACCACTTAGGAGTTCGACCAGGTCACCGCGCCCACTCCAGTCCGTGTTGCACCACCTATTGCGCCCACTCCAGTCCGTGTGGCACCGCCTATCACTAGTAGAAAAAGGGCCTATAGTCCCGGTTGGTGAGGGCCTTTAGTCCCGGTTCATGAACCGGGACTAAAGGGCCGGTACTAATGCCCTGACCCTTTAGTCTCCGTTCAATCCAGAACCGGGACAGATGGGCCTCCACGTGGCCTGTCCACGAGCCCAGGCGGGGAGGGCCTTTGGTCCCGGTTGGTGGCACCAACTGGGACCAATAGGCAACCACTGCGTCAACATTTCTATGGCTGTGGTTTTTGTGTTTTTTTGAATGGGGGGGTGGGGGTTTTGGGGGGTTAATTTAGGTGTTTCATATATTGTGCTATAGCTAGCTAATTAATAGAGAAAAGTGTCCTCTCTTTTGTCCATGCTTGGTCGACGCTACGTACTATCCATACGTATAGAGAGGACTAGCTAGACACGCTAGCTAGCTAGTAATTAAGCAAACAGAAGATCGTCATGAACATATATGCATACTGGAGAGAAGTGATATCGACCACCTCTCCTTCTCCGAGAGATTGGTCGAACAACAAGTTCTCGTATATCTATCCGAACTACCAGGCTACATATATACAATAATTATCTTTTACAAATATATAATCTCCTAACTTATACGGAGACGCTGCGTGGTCCACATAGTATTCTCCGTCTTCAGCGATCACGTGGTCAAGAAAGAATGCCGCCAATTCCTCTTGAATTGCTTTCATGCGATATGGTGCTAGGAGTTCATCCTGCATCCGAAACATCTAATTTTAAGAAAGGGTCAATACAAATATATATATATATATATATATATATATATATATATATATATATGAATGAATGAAACTCAACACAAATGATGGTAATAAAATAAAATTGTGAATATTGTTATTTACGCACTTCATATTGTTTGTCAGAGTAGCTGCCCCGCTCACAGGTCGTGTGGCGGATGGACTCGCAAACGTAGTATCCACAGAAATCATTCCCTTGTTCCTGCCACAACCACTTTACAAGAAATAGAGGTCAATCAAACTGATAATTAGCAAGCATGCTAAATGGTATTGATGAAACTAGCGCTTGAATCACTAGGAGATGCGTGGAATATGCTACTATATAATAATTACTTTCGGGTGTCTAAATTGCAGCTTCTTCGGTAGTCCCGGAGCTTTTTTGGTGAATTTTCTCCAAGCCCTGCCATACAAAGAAAACAATTACTTGATATCAGAAATGAACAAAGTTGTTGATATGGTGGATAATGATCGATTTAACTTACTTCTCGAGCATTTCAGTCATGTCCGCATACTCCTTGGGATCTTTTAAGCTTGGAGTCTAAGACAGTTACTACTCCCTTCTCAAGCTTAATCTCTAGGAGAATATAGTGGTAGCTGCGCACACATGCATAACTCATCAATATTACATTACTATAACCTGGTCTAATAAGGAAACCGAATATGCCACAAGACAGTAACACTCACTCGAAGTTGTAAGGAAAGAGTATTATATCTTTGTGTTCATTTATTACCAACGATTGTAGCAAGTTGGCCTCGGTATTTTCTTTCTGAAAATTCAACCTCAGTTTTATCTATGAGATATGTGTTAATGAACCCAATATCACCCACTTGTCTTTTCTTCAATTCGCGATCTTCAATCTGCCTAATATAGTGAGGATAATTATAAATACATGCAATGAAAGGGCTGAGTTATATAGAGAGACTTAATGATGAAGTAGTACTACTTACAGACGGTAGCGGTGACCGTTGCTTTATCGAGGGCCAATTGTTTGAAAAAGCGATAGAACTCCTCAAATGGAATAGGCAACAGTTCAATTCCAAGGAGGTCATGCTCCTTTAACTCTCACATACAAAGTACTCCTCCCTAAGACTCTTTGCAGGTTTTCATGTACCAATCATGCAATCTTCGTGATCATCGTTGATAGAGAACTTTCATCTTTGACGAGAGGCTTCCGTACTCGTATCTTTGTATCTGCACCTCCAAGAAATCATAATGTACATCGTCGGGCAGGTAATCTACAGGATTGCCATAACCGGGCACCATCCTCGGATCGACGATGTCGCTTCGCGAGCACCTTGAGCGGGGGGCGATTGCTTCGCTTGTTCGCCGAGCTGGCCAATTTGTTTCCCAGCTCGTCGTTCTTTCATCCTTTGATCACCGACAGTACTTCCCGACCTCTCCGCTTCGGCAAATGCCTTTCCAATAATGCGCTCATAGTTGCCTTTCGGCGGAGACTTGGGTGGTTTTGTCGGGGCAGCCAGAGTGCGCTTCCGCTTTCACCGGATCTACCTTCTCCTCCGGAGATGGATGTCTCTTTGCTTTCAACCCTTGAAACCAGTCATCCACTTTGGTCTGCGCGATCTTCGCGGTTTCCTCCTCGCTCCTCTCGTACGGTAACTTCTCTAGAGTCTTCAGAGAAGGACCGAATCATATCTCCTCCGCCTTTGGCTGTACTGCTAGACGCCGGCAGAGCAGACAGAGCGGATGTCTTCTTTCCTTGCTTACGAGGTGGAGGAGAAGGACTACGACGCGCCGGAGCAGCTGGAGCGGCGGCTGGTCTCTTCCGCCCTTGCTGACGAGGCGGAGAAGGAGGAGGCTGGCTGCTCGGGCGCGCCGGCGTAGGCGGAGAAGGAGGCGGAGTGCCGCCACGCGCCGGAGAAGGAGCCGGCCGAGTGCCCTGATCGTCACTCGCCGGAGGAGGAGGCGGTGGAGGAGGCGGAGTGCCCTGACTCGCCGGAGGAGGAGGAGGAGGCGGAGGCGTCCAGTTAGGAAGGTTGATGAGATCCTTCCGCCATAGGCATGGAGTCTTCAGAGCAGAACCCAGCCGATACTCCCCTTCACCGGCATGTCCTCAAATCCCTCCGTTATTTCATTGACCATCACCTTAGCATATCCTTTTGGAATCGGCCGGCAGTGAAAAGTTGAGTCATGTTTAGTAGGATAAACAGAGCCAACAGCCGCCTTGACCTTCAAATTGCTCCATTGCGCCATAAGGTGGCAATTTTCAGCATCCGTGATAGCATCCACGGGATAGTTGGCAGGAGCCGTCAAGGCATGCTGCTCTGGCTGAAGCAGCTCGGTGGAAGCCACACTGCTTCTCCGCTGAGATGGCGGGGTAGCCGGGGGAAGCTTGGCGGAGTCGCTTGCTGCGATCTGCTGCTTCTCGTTCCTCTTCTCGTCCCTCTAGCCCCATTACCCTTTCGGTGCAGCGCCTTGCATTTGGCTCTGCTCCAGCTTTCTTCCTCCTCTCATGGGTTTTGTAACCCCTCAGTCCGGAAATCCAGCCTTCCACGAACGGAGCTTTGGCGTGCCTCGTGTCCGTCCGAGGTGCTCAGGATTCCCGAGGGCCATTGTGAGCTCGTCCTTCTCCCCGTCTCGAACGAACTTCCCTTAACTGCGCCGCTTCTATATATTGCTTTGAAGCCCCTTGGTGGTATGTCCAATTGTTCATCCATCCAAATGCACTTCCTGTTATAGGGTCCAAGGATCCGCCGCCCCGAAGAACCAAGTCCGCAACGGTATTCGCCAGATTCATTGTCTACGGTTCGATCCCTTTATCAAGCAGATCATTCTCAGCCTTGGCCCACTTAGGCCGGGCTACGAGGTAGCCACCTGACCCGTGCGATGGTGAAGCTTCTTCTTGCAGCATTTCTCTTGTTTGTCGCCGACATCTTTTTACTCTTTTCCGATGTCTTGTAGGCCACAAATGCGGACCAGTCATCTCTGATCTTCTCATATTTGCCCTTGAATTCTGGTGTCTCATTTTTTTGACATACGTATTGAGTTATTTCTTCCAATTTCTGAATAGGTCTGCCATCTTCTTAAGAGCAAAAGACTTTATTAATGGCTCTATTACTGGCTTCTCCGGATCATCCTCTAGCGGTAGGGTAAAATTTGACTTCAGCTCAGTCCAAAGATCATTTTTTTTGCATATCATTGACATAAGACACCTCAGGGTCTTCGTTCTTAGGCTTATACCATTGGTGGATGCTGATCGGGATCTTGTCCCTAACCGTAACCCCCGACCGAGCAACAAATGCCTTATTTGTCGGTAGGGTTCAATCGGTTGTACGTCATACTTGATTTGTATGATCTCAAACTTTTCATCCGAGCTCAACTTTTTCTTCGGGCCTCGTCTCTTTACGAAGTTGTGCTCGATCCGGAGGGCTAGAAAAAGAACAAAGACGAGAGTTAATTAATATGTGTACATACCAAAACAATGAATGCATCAACTAGCTAGTCAAAGACAGGCTTAACTAATATATATACCTGGCGGACTCGGTTTGGTGATCACCGGAGCCGTCCTCACGGTCTACTTCTTCACCCTCTCCTTCTTTCACCGGCATTGGGTCATCGGAGCCATGTAAATCATAGCCAGCTGCTTCTTCATACTCTCCTTCCAGACCATCGTAGTCGTTGAGAAACATCAACGAGCGTGACGGCATCACTTCCTTGTGCGATTATGTCCCTCAACAACGCTTCTTGTGCTTCGTCTCGGGGTGTCCATAGTTTCTACAAATATTTACAACATGGCAATTATTATTCAAACATGACAGATATGGATATATTAGTGGCAAACGAGAACTAGCTAGCTAATCACAATAAGGAATCATATTAGTGGCCTCGACGCTGCTTCTCTAGGGTTTGGGGTGGCCTCGACAATGCTTCAAGGGTTAGGGGTGGCCTCGAGAACGCTTCAAGGAGGGGTAATATCGACACCCCACGTGTTGAAGCTATCGGGAGGGGTCGGCGTTGAACACTACATCTATGTCCCACAAGTGGCGTGGGCATCGGCGCTCATGTGATGCAGTAGAGGGTCGTGGATCGCCCGGCCGGTCGAGGTCAAGGTCGAGGATCGCCGAGGGTCGGGAGGTTGCCTAGTGTCAAAGGATTCAACAAAACCATGTCTTCATCATTAAAGCGAAAGTAACAGGTGCATGATGAGTGAAGCTCTCCAAAGTTATTTTGGAACGGAGTCTGAGATAGGATAATTCGCTTTTTGGTACAAAGTTCAGCAAGAACCTTCCGAATATCGTTATTTGAAAGGCCTTTGCTGAAATTCGTACAAAAAGGCAAATTATCCTATCCGGGACTCCATTCCAGAATAACTTTGGAGGACTTTGTACCATCATGCCATGGTTACTTCCGGCTAATGATGAAGCCATGGATTTCTTCAATACTTTGACACTATAGGAACCCTCGACCACGAAACCTTCGACCCTTGACCCTTAACGACCCTCGAGCCCTCTACCCTAGTTCCCGACCCTCGACCCTCGTGATCCTCGACACCCTCGTTATATCGACAACCACGCGACATACATATACATGGGAAAATAATGTTATCGGGGAGGGGTATTTTACCCCTCGTGTTGAAGTTTCTTCTTTCTCCTCTATTCCTTTCTTTCTTCTTCTCCTATTCTTTTCTTCTTATCCTCGATAAAAGGAAAATAAGGAAAAGGAAGAAAAAGAGGAAGAAGGAAGAAGGAAGAAGAAGAAAAAAGAAGAAAAAAAGAGGAGAAGTAGAAAAGAATAGAGGAGAAGAAGAAAAATAGAAATTTTTTTCTATTTTTCTTCTTCTCCTCTATTCCTTTCTTCTTCTCCTCTTCTTTTCTTCTTTTTCCTCTCATTCTTTTTCTTCTTCATCTTCCTTCTTCCTTCTTCCTCTTTTCTTCCTTTTCCTTATTTTACTTTTCCTCTACACTAACCTAATTAAAATGCACTAACCTTTTCCTGCACTAACCTAATTAAAATTGTAACTTTCTATATATGAACAAAAAATAAACTAATAAAAATAAAAAACATATACATTATAGCCACATACACATATACATCACATATGAACAAAAAAATAAACTAATAAAAATAAAAATAAAACATATTGCAACATATGAGCAGAGGCTCGACGGGCGGCGGCTTTTATGAGGCGGCGTGGCGAGGCAGCAGTGGCCAGTGAGGGCGCGGCCCGACGACGGCTCGATGGCGTGGGCAGGGCGACGATGGGCTCGGGCGGCCAAGCGGAGGCAGGGGCGACGAGCGACGGCGGGCTCAAGGGGCGGCGTGGGCAAGGCAGGCCGACGAGGACGGCGGTTTTGGGCGGCGATGGACGGCGGGCTCGCGGCTGACGGCGACGGGCTCGATGGGTCGGGCGAGAAGCGAATATAGCGGGGCGGCGACGCGCCGTATGAGCGGCAAGGCGGCGACGACGTGATCTTGTGCGGCGATGAAGCGGCGGCTGACGTCTTGTGGCGGCATTTACGACGAGGAGCGTGGCATCGAAGCAGAGGCGGCGTCTGCGGCGGGATGAGGAACTGAATAGAAATTTTCGCAAAGTCCTGTATATATAGAAAGTGCATTGGTCCCGGTTCGTGGCACAAACCGGGACTAATGCTCACCTTTTAGTCGGTGGTGCCACCAACCGGTACCAAAGGCCTGTTTGACAGCCCAAAGAGGCGGGGAAGCGGTGCCTTTGGTCGGTTGAGTGGCACCAGCGACTAAAGAACATTAGTCGGTTTGTTCCATGAACCGACTAATGCCTTTAGTCCCGGGTTGGTGCCACCAACCGGGACCAAAGGCCTGTGCTGCCCGAACCCAAATATTTAGTCCCACTCGCTAGTTGAGAGGGAGGCGCTTTGTTTATAAGGTGTGGTGCGCCTTCCCTCTCGAACTCCTCTCTAAAGCAGGCTCGGGCCTAAACCTGCAACTGTGCCAGGGCCCTCATGGGCCTCCCTGGCTGAATCCACGGCCTTGGTAGGGTTTCTAGTCGTATTCAGGCCGTGGGGGCGATGGGTGGCACTTTTTTGTTTTTTGTTTTCTTTGTTGCTTTATTTATTTTTATTTTATTTCTACTTACAACAAAATACTTATTGTTGCTATTTTTATTTTTTCCAGCTTTTTTTGTTTTGCTTTACTGCATTATTTATTTTATGTTGTTTTTTGCTTTATTTTTTAATTCTTTTTGCTTTTAGTTTTAGAAAAATTATAAACTTTCTGTTAGTGCCATTAGTTTTCAAATTTGGAAACAGTTTTTTTGTTTCTTTGTTGCTTTATTTATTTTATTTTGTTTCTACTTACAACAAAATACTTATTGTTGCTATTTTATTTTTTTCAAGTTTTTTGTTTTGTTTTCTGCATTATTTATATTCTTTTGGATTTTTGCTTTATTATTTAATTCTTTTTGCTAATAGGTCAGCAAAAAAAAAAACTATCTGTTTGATCCATTAGTTTTCAAATAAGAATTCTTTGAAAATTGTGTGAATCACAAGTTTGTGAGCTCAACAAAGGCGTGTAGAGGGACGGGCTTATAAACCGGTGTGAGCGCCCTTCGTTGGCGAGGTTTTCAAATGCATAGTTTTCAAATGAACTCTGAAAAAGTTGGCATAGCATGTGCATGTACAAAACGGACAATGGTATCATACTGCGTCTGTTACAAAGTTGGCATGGTATCATCATAATAGTTGCGGAGAAAGTCTTCACTTTTTCTTCGCTTGTGTCGCTTTGCTTATTGCACCGTAACCATGGATAATCTTCATCGTTTATCGGGATGCTTGGGTCAGCCTTGACTTTGAAGGGGAATTTCATGAAACTTTTGATACTCTTGAGACATGTCTGTCTTGCCCTCCACCCAGGATGTCCCTTTTCACAGAAAGAACTATGTGGCGCTTTGGCTCATTGTATGATGTATTCGCTTCCTTATCTTTTTCTTTTCCTCGGTCCGGTAGACATGTCTTCACATAGATAACCTGTGCCACATCATTGGCTAGAATGAACGGTTCGTCGGTGTACCCAAGATTTTCAGATCCACTTTGTTGTCATTCCGTCTTGTGGGTCTACACAGCACTTCGCCTCTGACAGATTGACCCACTTGCACTTAAACAAAGGGACCTTAAAATCTACTCCGTAGTCAAGTTCCCATATGTCTACTATGTAACCATAATATGTGTCATTTCCCTTGTCGGTTCTTGCATCAAAGCGGACACCGCTGTTTTGGTTGGTGCTCTTTTCATCTTGGTCAATACGTGTAAAATGTATTCCCATTTATCTCGTATCCTTTCCAAATCATTACAGTCGAAGATGGTCCCTGGACAACAAGTACAGACTCATCACAAATAGTGCTTTGTCACCTCCGAGACGTGTTTCCAACCAACTGCTGAAAGTCCTGATGTGTTCACATGTAATCCGATCGTCGCCTTTCCCGGTGTTTGGAGCGCAGACTGTTCTTGTGTTCATCGACATACGGGGTCACCAAGGTAGAGTTCTGTAGAACTGTGTAGTGTGCTTGAGACCAAGAATATCCGTCCCTGCATATTATTGAGTCCCTTCCAAGTGTGCCTTTTCCAGTCAGTCTCCCCTCATACCGCGATTTAGGGAGACCTATCTTCTTAAGGCCAGGAATGAAGTCAACAGAAAAACCCGATGACATCCTCTGTTTGATGGCCCATGGAGATGCTTCCTTCTGGCCTAGCGCGGTTCCGAACATATTTCTTTAGGACTCCATGAACCTCTCAAAGGGGTACATATTGTGTAGAAATACGGGCCCCGGAATGACAATCTCGTCGACTAGATGAACTAGGGCGCAAGGCCATGATATTGAAGAAGGATGGTGGGAACACCATTTAAAGCCCGACAAGACATTGCGCCACATCACTCCTTAGCGTTGGTAATGCGATTTCTGGATCGATCACCTTACGAGATATTGCATTGAGGAATGCACATAGCTTCACAATGGCTAATCGGACGTTTTCCGGTAGAGAAGCCCCCTCAATGCAACCGGAAGCGATTGCGTCATAATCACGTGGCAGTCATGAGACTTTAGGTTCTCGGAACTTTTTCTACAGCATATTTATATTCCCTTTATATTCGACGAGAAGCTAGCCGGGACCTTCATCATCGAAAGGCATTGAAAGAATATTTCTTTCTCTTCTTTAAATAAGAGCGTGGCTGGCGGGACCTTCATCTTGCTTGGCCGGAGGCATGCCCTCTTTTTTCGTGCAAGCGTTGCAGGTCCTCTCGTGCCTCGTGTGTATCTTTTGTCTTCCCATACACGCCCAAGAAGCCTAGCAGGTTCACGCAAAGGTTCTTCGTCACGTGCATCACGTCGATCAAGAGCGGACCTCTAGGTCTTTCGATGAGGGTAGGTCCCAAAATATAGATTTCTTCTTCCACATGGGTGCGTGATTCTCAGCGTCATTCGGAATAGCTAGTCCGCCGGGACCCTTTCCAAAAGATTACGTGTAAATCATTGACCATAGCAAATGCGTGATCACCCGATGCGCATGGCGGGCTTCTTCCGGTGATCTGCCTCGCCTTTGAAATGCTTGCCTTTATTTCGACATTGATGGTTGGTCGGAAGAAATCGGCGATGGCCCGGTACACATTCTTCCTGCAGCTTCCTAGGTATATACTATCGGTGTCAAGTAAACAGTGCGTGCATGCGTGGTATCCCTAGTTTGTCTGTCATGAAAGTTTAATGAGAGCGGGCCAATCGTTGATGGTCACGAATAGCAAAGCCTTTATGTCAAATTCCTACTTTTTGTGCTCATCCCACGTACGTACACCGTTTCAATTCCACAGCTGTAAATGTTCTTCTACTAATGGCCTTAGGTACACATCAATGTCGTTCTTAAGTTGCTTAGGGCCTTGGATGAGAAGCGGCATCATAATGAACTTCCGCTTCATGCACATCCAAGGAGGAAGGTTATACATACATAGAGTCACGGGCGGTGCTGTGATTGCTGCTCTGCTCCCGAAAAGGATTAATGCCATCCGCGCTTAAAGCAAACCATACGTTCCTTGGGTCCTTTGCAAACTCATCCCGATTTTCTCTCGATTTTTCTCACTGCGACCCGTCGGTGGGTGCTCTCAACTTCCCGTCTTTCTTACGGTCCTCAACGTGCCATCGCATCAACTTGGCATGCTCTCCGCTTTACGAGCAGACGTTTCAACCATGGTATTATAGGAGCATGCCACATCACCTTCGCAGGAACCCTCTTCTGGGAGGCTTGCCGTCGACATCACCGAGGTCATCTCGTCGATCTTATACGCAATGCACCGCATACCGGGCATGCGTTCAGATCCTTGTAGGCACCACGGTAGAGGATGCGATCATTAGGGCATGCATGTATCTTCTCCACCTCAATCCTAGAGGGCATCGACCTTCTTTGTTAACGTGTATGGCTTTGTCCGGGCAATTCGTTATCCTTTGGAAGCTTCTTCTTCATTATTTTCGGTAGCTTCTCAAATCCTTTATCGAGCCTGACATTCTCTGCCTTCCACTGCAGCAATTCCAGTACGGTACCGAGCTTTGTGTTGCCATCTTCGCAATTGGGCTACAACCCTTTTTTGTGATCCTCTAACATGCGATCGAACTTCAGCTTCTCCTTTTGACTTCCGCATTGCGTCCTTGCATCGACAATGACCCGGCAGAGATCCTCATCATCGGGCACATCGTCCGGTTCCTCTTGATCTTCAGCAATTTCGCCCGTTACGGCACCATCGTGCACATCGTGCAGTGCATCTTGATGTTCATTAGCATCACCGTATTCAGGGGGCACATAGTTGTCATCGTACTCTTCTTCCTCGCTGTCTTCCATCATAACCCCTATTTCTCCGTGCCTCGTCCAAACATTATAGTGTCGCATGAAACCCTTGTAAAGGCAGGTGGGTGTGAAGGATTTTCGGTCGAGTAAGACTTCGTATTCCCACATATAGGGCATGGACAACACATAAAACCATTCCTTGGTTTGCCTCAGCCACTTCGAGAAAATCATGCACGCCCTTAATGTACTTTCGGAGGTGTATGCGTCACCGTACATCCATTGCGGTTCACTGCGTGCATTATATATAATTAAGTGTGTCAAAAATCATTATAGAACATCATGAATAGATAATTAAGTGACCAAATTAATAGAAGTTCATCATCACATAAAGACCAAAGTACATACATAGTTCTCATCTAACAACATAAAGCTCTGCGCAGAAAGCATCTAAATTAATTAAACCATACATTGAAACTATGTAAAACATTTCAATGCGAAAACAAATGCGATCATAATCGAAACCAAAGGTAACAACCGATCCAACTGCATAATGATACCAAGCCTCGGTATGAATGGCATATTTTCTAATCTTTTCTCATCTTCAAGCGCATTGCATCCATCTTGATCTTGTGATCATCGGATTTACATCCGCAAACATGCAACTCCAATATCATCTTCTGCTCCTCAAGTTTTTATTTTTTCCTTCAAGAAATTGTTTTCTTCTTCAACTAAATTTAACCTCTCGACAATAGGGTCGGTTGGAATTTCGGTTCAACAACCTCCTAGATAAATAAAATCTATGTCACGTTGGTCGGCATAATTTTCATAAACAATAAATGAACCAATAGTTATGAAAAGATAATATATACCACATCCGAATCATAGGCAGGGCCGAGGGGCCGGCGGATACCAAAACCATCGCACTATATAAGATGCAATAATAAAAGTAAGAAAATAATACAAGTAAGAATATTTTTCCTTCAGAAAGAAGATAAGAAAAAGAGGCTCACCACGGTGGTGCAGGCGATGAGATCGTGTGGTGATCGTGGCCGGTGAAGGCAGGGGCCAGGCGTGGCGGACCGCTAAACCTAGACAAATATTGAGGAAAATGGAGGTTGGAGGTCGAGCTTGGAGAGGAGAAAGCTTAAGTAGTGTGGCTCGGGCATTTCATCGAACACCTCATGTGCATAGGAGGTGAGCTAGAGCACCACAAAGCCCCCCCTCGCCGGCAAGAGAAAAACAGAGCACTTGAGTGCTCTGCTTTCGCAGCGAGGGTATATATAAACAGCACTATTGGTCCCGGTTCGTGGCATGAACCGGGACTAAAAAAGCCTTTGGTCTGATTCATGCCACCAACCGGGACCAATAGTGGTGGGCCAGAGCCAGGCCCATTGGTCCCAGTTCGTCCACCAGCTTGGGACCAATGGCCCACGTGGCCCGGCCAAGCCCCACAGGCTTTCACGAACCCGGGCAAATAGCTCCATTGGTCAGTTACGGATTGAACAGGACTAATGGGCTGAACTGGCCTGGGCCATTGCCCCTTTTCTACTAGTGTATTGCGCCTTGCCCAGTCCGTGTTGCACCGCCTCTCGCGCCGCTCCAGCTTCTCGGTGCGCAGCACTTCACGCTGGAGCCTATTAGTGAGGAGGAGGTTGAGTCCCAGGCGTCACTTTGGGCCTCACCCTCGATGAGCCAAGGGAAGTCCTTACCATCTCCGACTGAGTACGCCTCGCAACCCCGCGTGGCGCCAGCTTGTATGATATGTTTATATGTATATAGGGTGTGAGAAGTAGTCTGTATGCACATCTTGTAGGAACTGGGAGAAGTGCACTAGCCTAAATAACATGTCAGGATTGTGTACGCACATCCTGAGTGATGTATTGTATAATTACTGCTTGCGTGTAAATTATGTACTAAGCGGTCCTTCTCCGTGCGCCATCGATTATTTCTTGAAAAATCTTGGAGTGGTTAAAAATTTCCGCCTTTGAGTATTTATTTATTTTCGCGGCTCAATTTCTTTTCCTTATGATTTTTTTGAAAAAAATATCCCCAGAGTGGAAAATGTCTCGTCCTTGGACTCGTTCCATGCCAAATCTGCCAGAAGAGAATTATGGCACCCAAACCAGCAACAACTTCACACAGGGACAGTCTAGTCAACAGGGTAGTGAGACAGCTTTTCCTCAAGTGTGCCGCCTTTATGAGCAAAGCCAGCAACAGCACCAAGAAATGATGAACCAGGTCATCAATATGGGAAGTCACCGTGGACCGTATCAGCAGCAATCAAATTGTCGGAATCGCAAAAGACGCGTCCCCAACTTTCGCGCACACTGACAAACCTCTTGAGGCCGATGACTGGCTTCGGGACATTGAAAGAAAATTGATTATTGCACAATGTTCAGACCTTGAGAAGGTATTATATGCACCTCACTACCTCACAGGAGCAGCTGCATCATGGTGGGAGAATTTCCTACACATGCACCCCGATGAGAATAACATCACCTGGGAGGAATTTAAAGAAGGTTTTCGTGGGGCGCATATTCCCAAAAGCGTTATGAAAGTCAAGAAGAGGGATTTTGACGACCTCAAGCAAAGAGGCATGTCGGTGACTGAGTACAACAGCCAGTTTACTCAGTTATCTCGCTACACCAACGAAGAACGCATGACGGAAAGTAAGAAGATGGAAAGGTTTCTGGACGGTCTTGCACCAGCACTTAAATGCCAGCTGGTTGTACACACCTTTCCAGACTTCAAAACACTTGTGGACAAGGCCATTACCCTGGAAAATGAGCGCCGCTGTTTGGAAGATTTTCGCAAGCGCAAGAGGGACCAAACTACGCAAGCTCGCAACAACCGAAGCAAGACTGGCTTCCAGAAGAGTGGAGCAAACAAGGCCACAACCAATATCCCGCGCTCGGTCAAAAAATTTCATGCAAGGGACAAGGATTTCACATACCGCCCAGGTGTTACTTGCTACGCTTGTGGAGAAGAAGGGCACTATGCCAAGCAGTGCCCAAAGCCAAGGAACTCGGCTCCCACGCAGAACCACGGTGGGAATAATTCAGCACCCAACCGTAACAATTTCAACCCCAATAATAATCACAAGAAGGGTCACTTGAACCATGTGACCAAGGAGGAAGCACAAAATGCCTCGGATATCGTACTCGGTACGTTCCCTGTCAACACAATAACTGCCACGGTTTTGTTTGATTCTGGAGCTTCTCACTCGTTCATTTCAAAGAAATTTCCTTTGCAAAATGATTTTTCGATGCTTCCCCTGGAAAAATCCATGATCATCAAGTCCCGGGATTAAGCAAGTTACTCGGAGATTCTTGCCAAGGTGTGGTTATTGAGTTTGAGGGATTGAAGTTTCACGCCAACCTTATTGTATTGGAAAATAAAGGACTAGATGTCATCCAAGGAATGGATTGGTTAACCACCAACAAAGGATTTATTAACTGCTTCAATCGGACAGTAATTCTTACCCACCATCACGGGAAGACAATAAAAGTTTCAGCTCAAGAGAGACAAATATCCCGGCAACCGAGGTTGAACAAGGTGGGCGTTTACGAGTTAAGCAAAGTTCGATGGTGTGTGAGTTTCAGACGTATTTCCCGAAGAACTACCGGGCATGCCACGGACCGAGAGATAGAATTCAGCATTGAGCTAGCACCGAACCACCCCCATTTACAAGAAACCATACGAATGGCACCCTCCGAGTTGGTGGAATTAAAGAAGCAAATAAAATAATTACTTGGACAAAGGATTCATTCGAGCCAGCTCCTCACCTTGGGGCTCTCCGGTTTTATTTGCCAAGAAAAGGATGGGACATCGAGATTGTGTATAGACTATCGAGCACTCAACATGGTCACAATCAAGAACAAATATCCGATGCCACGGATAAATGATTTATTCGACCAGCTCGCTCAAGCCAAGGTTTTCTCAAAGATTGACTTAAGGTCGGGATACCATCAATTGAAAATGCAGACGGAAGATATCCCCAAGACAGCCTTCACCTCCGAGACACGGGCTGTATGAGTTCTGATGATGCCATTTGGTCTGACCAACGCCCCCGCATATTTCGTCCACCTCATGAACAAAGTGTTTATGAGATTTATGGACAAGTTTGTGGTGGTGTTTATCGATGATATTCTGGTATACTCCAAGACACCAGAAGAACATGCTGAACACCTCAGAATTGTACTAGGGGAATTAAGGAAAAATCAATTATACGCCAAGTTCAGCAAATGTGAATTTTGGTTGAAACAAGTTGGTTTCCTAGGCCATGTGTTAACACAGGAGGGTATTGCCGTAGACCCGGAGAAGGTCAAGGCCGTGCCGATTTGGTTGGAAACCACCGGCCGGTAATAACGGATGTAAGAAGTTTCTTGGGAATGGCAGAGTATTACCGAAGGTTCATTGAAGTATTCTCCACCATAGCAAAGCCAATGGCCTTGATTGCTCAAGGAGGACAAGAAATTTGTTTGGGCCGGAAGCTTGCGAGAAAAGTTTCCAAGACCTCAAAAGGAAATTAACAACATCACCGGTATTGGTTGTGCGGACATACCACGAAGTTTTGAGGTATATAGTGACGCCTCCGGAAGGGCCTCGGATGCGTATTAATGCAAGAAAGGCAAGGTAGTCGCGTATGCCTCCGAGGCAACTACGAAAGCATGAAGAAAATTATCCTCGCATGATTTGGAACTGGCGTGATCATTCATGCACTCAAGGAGTGGAGGCACTTTTTACTCGGAAACCGTTGTGAAATATACACGGACCATAAAAGCGTCAAGTACATTTTCGCACAACCGGAACTCAATTTACGGCAATGGCGCTGGTTGGAATTAGTGAAAGATTATGATGTCGGTATTCACTACCACCCAGGAAAGGCGAATGTTGTGGCTGATGCTCTTAGCCGAAACCCCAGCTCGGACAACGACTGTCTACCAGACTTGAGACCTGAATTTCAGCAAGAGTTCGCCAAACTCAACATGATGATGGTCGCCGAAGGCGACGTGTCAAACTTGGATATACAGCCTACCTTAATGGAGCAAATTAAGGAGGCTCAGCATGGACACCCCAGCATCGAAGGCATTAAAAGGAAAGTGAGCTTGGGCAAGGCCTCTGGATTTATCATAGACAATGAGGGAATACTATGAATGCGGAGGCAGGACTTTGCGTGCGAATATAGAAGACCTCAAACAGCAAATCCTAGCTAAAAGGCCACACTGCTGTATTCGATCCACCGGGAGGAACCAAAATGTACAAAGACATCCGGGAAAAGTTTTGCTGGCATGGTATGAAGAGGGATATAGCCACCTTCATTGCATGTTGTGATTCGTGTCAACGCATTAAGGCGAGCATCAAAACCGGCAGGGTTATTGCAGCCAAGCAGGATACTGAGTGGAAATGGGATGAGATCGGGATGGACTTTATTGTTCGGCTACCTCGGTCACTACGGAAATGATGCCATATGGGTCATCACAGACAGATTAACCAAGGTGGCACATTTCATTCCCGTGAAGACAACCTACACCACTCAGAAGCTTGCTAGGCTTTGTCTCTCTCGCATAGTTTGCCTGCATGGAGTCCCAAAGACCATAATATCTGACCGAGGCACTCAATTCTTCTCTAGATTTTGGGATCAATTACAACAAGCACTGGTACTCAATCGGCATTGAGTCTGATACCACCCCAGACCGATGGACAAACTGAACGCGTAAACCAAATACTAGAGGACATGCTGAGAGCGTGTGTCCTCACCTATGGGACCAGTTGGGAAGAAAGCTTACCATATGCCGAGTTTGCATACAACAACAGTTACCAAGCTAGCCTACAAATGGCACCCTTCGAAGCCTTGTATGGACGGAGATGTCATACACCATTGAATTGGTCAGAGACCGGAGACAGCCGTATCTTCGGCCCTGATATGCTCAAGGAAGCCGAGGAGAAAGTTAGGCTAATCAGGGTGACGGAAGTCAAGACAGCTCAAAGCAGCAGAGAAGAGTTATTACGATCCGGAAACATCGAAGTCAGTTTTGAACCTGGTGAGTATGTATACCTCCGAGTATCTCCTATGAGGGGCCTACAACGATTCAAAGTTAAGGGAAAGTTAGCACCAAGATTTATCGGACCCTTCTGTGTAGTAGCATGAAGAGGCACAGTAGCCTACCAGCTAGACCTACCCGAAGAGCTGTCTGACGTCCATGACGTGTTCCACGTCTCACAGTTGAGGAAATGTGTGAGCAACCCAAAAAAGCAGGTATCCCATGAGAACATTGATGTACAGGCAGACCTCACCTACAGGGAACGCCCAGTAAGGATATTAGAAGAGTCTGAAAGGAGAACCCGTCAGAAGGTAATCAAGTTTTTCAAAGTACAGTGGAGCAATCACACCGAAGACGAGGCAACATGGGAAAGAGAAGGTTTTATTCAAGCAGAACACCCACACCTATTTGAGGATCAGCTGAAATCTCGGGGACGAGATTTTTCTTAAGGGGGTAGGTGTTGTGACACTCCAAAATTTTTTGCTTGGTTTTTGACAAAACCCTTTTATTTGATTTGAAGGAGGCCATTTGAAATCCTTCCAAAAGCCCCTCCTTCTCAAAAAAAATTCTCCTTTGACAAGTATTTTATTTTTGTATCTTCCTAAACCATGGTGTTTGGTTTTAAAAACCTTCCTTCTGATTATAACTCATCTCAATAAATTGTTGGAAATTAAATTTTCTATTAAAAGGGGGCCATATGGGTTTTGGGGCTATTCTTTTGTTTTACAACCCCCATAGTTTTACCATGCCCCATGCCAAAATTTCTCCCAAAACCCCTCCCTCCACTTTGGGCCAAGCCAAATATTCTATTCCAACAAGTTCAACCCATTTTTGAATTTTAATTCATTTATTCTATCCCCAAAAGTAATTCTGCCTTTTATTTTGGGCCTAGGTGATTTACAAAGGAAGTGTCTGATTTCCTTTGAGTTTTGACCTCAAACCAACTCCTCTGGCTAGTCCCTAGCACCCCCAACCTAGATCCATCAAGATCCACTCTTCCTTAGTTCAAAATTTTCAAGTTTCAAGACACCTTTGCAAGTTTGGACCAGATTTGGCAAATTTGGTGTAATTCATATTTTCCTTCTCCAAAAATTATACCAAAATTCAGGCAGCCCCAGTGTGCATTGAGAGGCCACCCCACCAAAGATCAGCTCAGATAAAATCCCCACATGCCAAAATCATTTCATCGAACACACGATGTGCAACTTGTTGCTTTGTACATTTTCGAGAAAGTTATGTGTTGGGCCGACCGACAGTGTTGTTTTCTTGAGTCGGGCGCCGATCTCACGTGCTCACTCTGGAGCCTTGCGCACTGCACATCCCTCTTATCCAGGCGCCTCACGATCCCATGGGCGGGACGCCACCATCGGTGGTGGCGTGTCCCGCCGACGCCCGGCTTCCTGCGGTGGCAGAGCCAACCGAGGCGGCCACCGAGGATCAGCCCGGCTTTTCAGCGGCGCCGGCCCAAAGACCGCCCAAACCACCCGAGGCCTCCGCATGGTCAGCCTGGCTTGGCTCTTGGCTGCGCTGCTTGTCGCTGTGGCTCGAGCATGAGCGCTCCTCGTCAGCCGGGACGTGCTCCATGCGCCGTTCCGTTTGGGACTTGGAGTAGCAGCCAAGCCAGGCCAGGTTTAGCGCCTAAACCAAACCAGTAAACCTCCACGGTGATGCCTAGCCCCATAAACCGCCTGACTAACCGTTGCACCGCCGTAATCGTCGGCGGAGATTTCCCGTTCACGGCCACCGCCTCGGATCATCTATATAAGGAGGTCCCGAGCGCGTTCTCGACCCCGCACCACCACTCCACCTCACCAGCCAAGCCAAGCCACCAGGAGGACCCCGAGGAGGTCTCCTTCCCGACTCGGCCGCCCGATCCGCCTCGGGCTCGGCTTGATCCACTCAGTGAGGCCACCTCAACCCCAAACCTCGCCAAGAACCCTCTAGTGCACCCGGTGTTCTAACCCGAGCCTCAATTAGATTACGTCTAGCCCTCTCCGACGAGATCCACCGCCTCAACCACCACCCGCCGGAGTTGAGGCCGCCGTCGACGTGGTGCTCGCCGTCGACCAACGCCACCACCCATAGGTGCGGAAGGACCCCAGGAACCCGTCGGTACCACTCACTCCTCCTGGCTCGCCGTGGATCGCCGCCGGCGACCACCATGACTCTCGAGGCGCCGGTGAGTCTGCTTTGAGTTTAAACCCAACAAGTGGGACCCTCGTCAACTTTTTATTCTTTTGAAGCGTTTTCTGAAAACGCCGGCAGGATACGTCTTCCTTTGAGTTGGCGGATTTTTAATCGAACCATTTTCTGTTTTTATAAGCTAGCCCACAGGAACTTTACATTTCATTACAGACAAGTCCCTGGACTAAAACCTTTATAACTTTTAAACAGAAAATGATTTTTGATTAATTCATTTTCTGTCACCTTTATCTTTCTGTCTAGTGTTTTATCATATTTATTTGAGAAATATTTGGAACACTTTTTTTGCACACACGGTATTTACGTTAGTACGTATCTTTTTCTTATACCGTGAATCTGGGAAGAGGTGACGGGACCCTTGAACTTCACCGAGCTAGACTCCGACTACTCGAACCAGGCAAGCATGTTTGAACCTTTGATATGATGAGTGTTTTGCATGTTTGCATTGAGTAGTCAGTTCATGGCATGATTATATGCATACCGGTAAGAGTTATATTACATGCAAAGCCGTTGCAAGTGAGCTTCGAAACTCGATGTGTGATTCGATGTGAGTTTACATGATCATGTGGTGACATGATGGGTGGTAAGATGGTATTGTAGTAGCATGCCAGTCTTACGCCAAACAACTTAACTCCAGGGTCAACGTGAATCAAGTCACGTGAACACCCGTTCTTTTCCATGTACTACCACATTATTTCCTTATGGAATATGGTTTAGTAAGTTGCAAACCTCTTTCCTGGTACACACCAAACAGAGGGGCCGGGATGAGGGTTCCATGGCCCTGGATCATCCGGTCAGGGAGCACGGGTGTTTCCGGTTGTGACCGAGAGGGGGGCACCCCTTAGAGCGCGCGAGATAAATTTGATCCCATGCTATTCGAGGTTGTGACCTCCCCGTCTTAGGGTTTTTCTTGAACGTTGCCTAGGGTGATTCCTGGCAGCGGAATGTGGAATTGGGTGTGTACTGGTTAGATGTGTTTCTTCTAAAATACCGTAGACGGAACTAGTCCCTTGCGACTACTGAAATCCGTTGGCTGTGGTTTAATAGTACAAACTCTACAGAGTCAAACTCATCCAAGTAACCGTATCTATGATCAGAGTCGGTGTCCAACTTGTCCTTGTCAATCTCAGTGACAGTATCCTTGACGATCTCCGGTGAACAACCACGTGTGGAAAACTTAGCTATACAATTTCTCCTGTGGATGGACTAACTCGTTGTTATTATTATTATGTGCGAGTCTTTTTGCTTGGAATGATCTATCTTTTGCTTGAATCTGACGATGAAATATGAGCCCTTTAGGTGATGTCGCTCAGGCTTCCGACTGTGGCATTTATATTGTTTATGTTCAATATAAGCCCTTTATGTGATGTCGCTCAGACGTCCGACTGTGGCATCTATGTTGTTTACTTTCAATATAAGCCCTTTATGTGATGTCGCTCTGACGTCCGACTGTGGCATTTATGTTGTTTACTTTCGATATAAGCCCTTTATGTGATGTCGCTCAGACGTCCGACTGTGGCATTTATGTTGTTTACTTTCGATTTAAGCCCTTTATGTGATGTCGCTCAGACGTCCGACTGTGGCATTCATGTTGTTTATTTTCGATATAAGCCCTTTATGTGATGTCGCTTTGACGTCCGATTGTGGCACGCATTGTCATTTACATTTCAATATAAGCCCTTTATGTGGTGTCGCTTAGACGCCCGACTGCGGCATGTTAATTTATTCGTTCACCATTTGTCACGACCGGTTTTTCAATAAAAATATTTATTGAACAACCGACCTATGAAATCCAGTATGAGGAAAATCCTCCATACCGGTAGACAAAACTTTGATACAATAAGCCAGTAGCATTAAAATATTACAGGGTCGAGCTGAAGATGCCCAACCAATTATTACAAACACGCCAATAATTATACATAATGGCGGATATGACACAATGGTGTGGGGTGGAAATACTACTGACTCGAGATATGAGTGATTGGTGGAATAACACAGTGGGGGTGGATAATAAGACTACTACCTTTGGCGGCTCAACGCAGCCGAGGTGAGGCTCGATGAATTTATTTGGGTAGCGGAAGCGGATGTATCACAATGACTAATCCGAGAATTCGCATACGAGACTGACCGGGATTCCTCTAGGCGTCGGACTCGCTATCGAACTCTTCATCCATGAGATCGCCTTTCACAAGACATCTAGCCAAATCAACTAGCCGGTGAGTACTTTGAAAGTACTGGCAAGACGGTTCGGACAAAAGATATAACAAATGTATGCATGAATGCGACATGATTGATTTATAACAATGTGCTATCAAATCAGTAACATAAGTAAGTAAAAAAGGGGATCGGCGGTAGTCCGCTCGAAAACCCAAAGAAGATAAACTCAAAACCGATCGTGTGCAGGCGGCGCCTCGAAGGGTGAACAAATAAGTAAAACATGCCACGATTGAGGCGTCTAAGCGACACCTCATAAAGGGCTTATATAGAAAGAAAAGACATGCGTGCCCCAGTCGGACGTCGGAGCGACATCACAGAAAGGGCTTATAACAAAAGTAAATAATAACAATGCCGCAGTCGGACGTCTGAGCGACACATCGCGAAAAGGGCTTATAATAAAGGTAAATAATAACAATGCCGCGATCGGACGTCGGCGACATCGCGAAAGGGCTTATAACAAAAGTAAATAATAACAATGCCGCAGTCGGACGTCTGAGCGACATCGCAGAAAGGGCTTATAACAAAAGTAAATAATAATAATGGCCGCAGTCGGACGTCTGAGCGACATCGCAGGAAGGGCTTATAATAAAGGTAAAATAATAACAATGCCGTAGTCGGACGTCTGAGCGACATCACAGAAAGGGCTTATAACAAAAGTAAATAATAACAATGCATGATCGGACGTCTGAAAGCGACATCGTGAAAGGGCTTATAATTCGTTTTACATAACTGACAAGAAATGGTGCTCACGAAAAATATTCCTCACATGGCAATAAGCGGGTTAGTCCATTCACAGGGAAATAAATATTTAACACTCATATGGTTCTCAGGAGTTTCTGTCACCGAGACTGACACTTGACAAGATAAGGTGAATACGGTACTCGGATAAGCTGAAATTCAAGAATTTTGACTCTGCAGAGTTTGTACCAAAAATTTGTCCACAGCCAACGGATTTCCGTAGTCACGAAGGAGTAGTTCCGTTTACGGTATTTCGGAGGAAACACAGACTAACCAAGACACACCCATCATACCTCACGTTGCGGGAATCACCCTAGATAGCGTTCAAGAAAAACTTTGAGACGGGAGATCACAATCTCGAGTAGCATGGGATCACATTTATTCTGTGGCGCTCTAAAGGGGTGCCCCCTCTCGGTCCCAACCGAAACACCCATGCCCCTGACACGATGAAAGGCTTTAATCCAGGGCCATGGAACCCTCATCCCGCCTCTCGATTTGGTGTGTACCAGGAAGTGGTTTGCAACTTACTAAGCCATATCCCTTAAGGGAAACAGGTGGCGATCTGAAAAGGGGAGGCAGGCGGGGATTTGGTGATTTATGTTGACCTTTGGGTCAACGATCTGGCATAAGCTTGGCATGCTACAACACTGCCATCTTACCCATACTCGTGCCAATTCATGGCCATGCAACATGTTTCCAACAACTCATGGATTTTTCCGAAACTCACTTGCCTCAACTCTTACGAGATAAACTTTCATCGAAATGCTCATGAATGTGCCATGATACAAAAATAATGCAAACATGCCACAAACACTCATCATATCAAAAGTTCAAACATTGCTTGCCTGGTTCGGAGTAGTCGGGGTCTAGCTGGGTGAAGTTCGCGGTTCCGTCACCTCCTTCGGTATCTACGGTACACAAAACACACGCGGTCACGTAAATACCGTGGGGTACAGAAAAAGTAATCCAAATATTTTTTCAAATAACTATGATAAAAAACTAGACAAAATTTTGAAGAGGACAGAAAAAGAATCACTCAAAAATTCCTTTACATTAAAAAGTTATAAGAGTTTTGGTCCAAGGACCCATCTGTAATGAAACGAGAAAACCCTCAGGGGCCTAAGGTAAAAGTGCAGAAAAGCGGTTCAGAGTAGAAAGCGTATTTGCCGAATGCACGCTTTCAGAAAACGGTTCAAAAAACAACAGAGAGGCTGACGGGCAGGTCCCACCCGTCGAGGTTTGAATATTTGAAAGAGGCGGCAGAGCACGACGGTGCTGAGAGTCAGCGGTGGTCGCCGCGGGCGATCCACGGCAAGGTAGGGAGATCGAGAAGGTACCTCCGTGCTCGTGGCGCCATTCGCGTTGGTGGGTGGTGGTGGTGGTCGCTGGCGAGCACCACGTCCGACGGCGGGCGCTTGCTCCGGCGGACGGTGGTTCGGGTGGTCGTGGGCCTCATTGGAAGTCTTTGCGGAGGTTAAATTGAGGTGGGGTTAGCCTCCTAGTGGTGCCACAACGCTACGGGGCAGGAGTAGGCGGTGGAGGAGTTCTCACCAAGAGAACGTTGCCGGAGCCCGAGGCGGACGGAGTTGGCGGAGTCGAGGAAGAAGGGCCCTTGAGGCTCTTCCGGTGGCTAAGCGGTCGGGTGAGGTGGTGGAGTTGTGCGAGGGCGAGAGCAAGCTCGGAGGTGCTATTTATAGATGGCCCGAGGCGGTTGCCGTGGAACGGATAAGTCCTGCTTGAGTGTTACTGGCCTGAGGGCATTGGTCGGGGTGGTTTTAGGGTTGAGGGCCATCGTGGAGGTCAATTGGTTCAGTTTGGATGCTAAACGAGCCGTGATTGGGTGCTTTGGGCATGCTCGACGGAACGGAGCGGCGCGGACCCGTCGGCGGCAGGGAGCATGTTCTGTGCTTGCCGGGCCACGGCGACGGTGCCTTGTCGCAAGGTCTGGCATGCATGAGCCACGCCGCAGCTTAGGGAGAGCTGGGCGGCGCAGAACGGCGCTGGCTGGGGTGGTGCCTTCGTCGACCGCCACGGAGGTCCCGACGCCGCAGAAGACGCCCGGCGAGAGTTGGGCGAAGCGCCCGACGCATGAGAATGAGCCAAGCGCCGTGTGGTGCTCCGGACAGAGTAGGGACTGTGAGCAATGTGCCAAGTGCTGCATCGACGCCAGGACTGAATTACGGCGAGGAGAAAGCGACCTTTGAACTCTGAAACTTCGAATATTTCAAAGCGCAAGAAAAGCGGTGTGGCCGGTGTTCGGCCGAGAATGATTTTGGCATGTGGGAGTTTCTCCTTGAGCTGATTTTTGGTGGAGGGGCCTCTCATTGCATCTAGAGGCTGCCTGAATTTTTGTGGAATTTTGGGAGCAGAGAAGATATGAATTTCACCAAATTTGACAAATCTGGTCCAAACTTGCGTAGACTGAAATTTGAAATTTTTGAAAAGAAGAGGAGTGGATCTTGATTGTTCTAGGTTGTGGGTACCAAGGACTATCCAGGGAGTTGGTTTGAGGTCAAAGCTCAATTGCATTTAGGTACTTGCTTTGCAAATCACCTAGGCTCAAAATAATGAATGAGAAAAAGATTTGGGAGGAGAAATAAATGAAATAAAATTCAGAAAAGGATTGAACTTGTTGAGACAGAATGTTTGGATTGCCCCAAAGTGGAAGGAGATATTTTAGGGAAGATTTTACCATGTGGTGCATGGTAATAATTCATGAGTGGTTTCAATATTGGAGAAGATGTAAAACTCCTAGGGTTTTCTTTTTAAAAAGAAAATTAGAATCCAAAAATTTTGATATTTTGAGAAGAGGGCAATCAGAAGAAAAGTTTAAAAACAAAACACCAGAGTTGAAGGAGATGCCAAAATAAAATCCTTGCTAGAGGGAAGGAGTTTTTGAGAGAGATTTTTGGAAGGGTTTAGAAGACCTTCTTCAAATCCAACAAGATTTTTGAAGAAAACCAAAAGAATATTTTTGGAGTGTCACAACACCTACCCCCTTAGGAAAAATCTCGTCCCCGAGATTCCAGCTGATCCTCAAATAAATGTGGGTGCTCTATCCGAAGTAAATCCTCTCTTTCCCAAGTGGCTTCACTTTCGATTGTGGTTGCTCCTTTGAACTTTGAAGATCTTGATGGTTTTCCGTCGGGTTCTCCTTTCAGACTCTTCCAAAAAATTATTGGATGCTCCCGATATGTAAGGTCCGGCTGCACGTCAATGTTTTTATGGGGTACTTGTTTCTCCGGGTTGCTTACGCACTTCCTCAATTGGGAGACGTGGAATACGCCGTGGATGTCGGATAATTCTTGGAGTAAAAGTATAAGCTGGTAGGCTACCGTGCCTCTTCGTGCCACTATCACGAGAATGGTCCGATGAATCTTGGTTCTAGCTTCCCTTTAATATTGAATCGATGCAGGCCTCTCATAGGGGATACTCGTAGGTACACAAATTCACCGGGTTCAAAATTGACTCCACGATGTTTCTGATCGTAATAACTCTTCTGTCGACTTTGGGCTGTCTTGAGTCGGTCCTTAATCACCTTGACCTTATCTTCAGCCTCTTTGAGTAGGTCTGGGCCGAAGATATGGCTGTCTCCGGTTTCCGACCAATTTAGCAGGGTACGACATCTTCGCCGTCTGAGCTTCAAATGGTGCCATTTGCGGGCTGGCACGATAACTATTGTTATATGCGAATTCTGCGTATGGTAAGCTCTCTTCCCAACTGGTCCCATAGGTGAGGACACATGCTCTCGGCATATCTTCTAGAATCTGGTTTACTCGCTCGGTCGCCCATCAGTCTAGGGATGGTATGCGGTACTGAATGCCAGCTGAGTTCCCAGAGCTTGTTGTAAGTGATCCCAAAATCGGGAGACGAATTGAGTGCCTCTGTCCGAGATTATTTTCTTTGGGACTCCATGTAAGCAGATGATATGGGAAAGGTAGAGCCTAGCGAGCTTCTGAGTGGTGTGGGTTGTCTTCACGGGGATGAAGTGTGCTACTTTAGTCGATCTATCGGTGATGACCCATATGGCATCATGTCCGGTGTCGTGACCGAGGTAGTCCAACAATAAAATCCATTCCAATCTCGTCCCATTTCCACTTTCGGGTATCTTATTTGGTTGCAATAGCCCGGCGGTTTACGGTGCTCGGCCTTGATGCGTTTACATGAGTCACAACATGCAATAAACGTGGCTATGTCTCTTTTTATACCATGCCACCAAAATGTTTCCTGAAGGTCTTTGTACATTTTTGTTCCTCTAGGATGGATTGAATACGGAGCGGTGTGGCCTTCAGCCAGGATTTGCTGTTTAAGGTCATGGATATTTGATACGCAAAGCCTATTCGCATACCACAATATTCCTTGCTCATCGATAACGAATTACGAGGCCTTGCCCAAATTCATCTTCCGTTTATGCCTTGATCTTTGGGGTGTCCACGTTGAGCCTCTTTAACCTTCTCTATCAGGGTAGGTTGTAACTCTAAGTTCGACACATTGCCTTCGGTGACCACCATCAGATTGAGCTTAGCGAATTCCTGCTGGAATTCAGGTCTCATGTTTGGCATGATGTCGTTGTTCGGACTGGGGTTCCGACTCGGAGCATCCGCTACAACATTTGCTTTGCCTGGGTGGTAGTGGATTCCAACATCATAATCCTTTACTAATTCCAACCAGCGTCGTTGCCGTAAATTGAGTTCTGGTTGTGTGAAAATATACTTGAGGCTTTTGTGGTCCGTGTATATTTCACAATGATTTCCAAGTAAGAAGTGTCTCCATTCCTTGAGTGCATGAATAACTGCTGCTAATTCCAGGTCATGAGTAGGATAATTTTCCTCATGCTTGCGGTTGTTCGAAACATGTCGACAACCTTGCCTTCTTGCATCAATACTTAATTCGAGGCCCTTTTCGAGATCGTCACAAAATACCTCAAAACTTTTGTGTATATCTCGCACAATTAATCACGGTCTTGTAAATCGGGTTTCCTCTTGATTCTTGGAAACATTTCTGCATAGCTTCCGTCCATTCAAACTTCCTGTCTTTCTTGAGTAGTTGCGTCATTGGCTTTGCTATGGTGGAGAATCCTTCAATAAATCTTCGATAGTATCCTGCCATTCCCAAGAAACTTCAGATATCAAATCTTACGCGGCTGGTGGCTTCCAGCCTGGCCTTGACCTTTTCCCGGGTCTCACGGTGATACCTTCTTGGGTCAAGACGTGGCCCGAAAACCTACTTGCTTTAGCCAAAATTCACACTTGCTGAATTTAGTGTACAATTGATGTTTCTGAGTTCTCCAAGTACAATTCGGAGATGTTAGTGCTCTTACGGTGTTTTGGAGTATACCAGAATATCATCGATAAATACCACAACAAACTTGTCCATAAACTTCATGAATACTTTGTTCATGAGGTGAACAAAATATGCGTATGCGTTTGTTAGTCCGAATGGCATTACGGTGAACTCATACAATCCAGATCTGGATGTGAAAGCTGTCTTGGGAATATCTTGATTCGCACTTTCGCTTGATGGTATCCCGACCTCAAGTCAATCTTTGAGAACACCTTGGCCTGAGCGAGTTGGTCGAATAAATCATTTATTCGCGGCATCGGATATTTGTTCTTGATTGTGACCATGTTTAGCGCTCGATAGTCTATGCACAATCTCGATGTTCCATCCTTCTTTGGCAAACAAAATTGGTGAACCCCAAGGTGAGGAACGGCTCAGATATACCCTTTTTCCAATAATTCCTTTATTTGCTTCTTGAGTTCTACCAATTCGGATGGTGCCATTACTGTATGGTTTCTTGTATATGGGAGCGGTTCCGGTGCTAGCTCAATGCTGAATTCTATCTCTCGGTCTGGTGGCATGCCTGGTAGCTCTTCAGGAAATACATTCGGAAACTCACACACTACTGGAACCTTGCTCAATTCAGAAATATCCACCTTGTTCAATCTCGGTTATCGGGATATTTTTCTTTCCTTGGCTGAAACCTTTATGGTCTTCCCATGGTGGTGGGTGAGTATTATGGTCCTGTTGAAGCAGTCAATAAAACCTTTGTTGGTGGTTAACCAATCCATCCCTAAGATGACATCCAGTCCTTTATTTTCCAACACGATAAGATTTGCGTGAAACTTCAACCCTTCAAACTCGATAACCACACCACGGCAATAATTTCGGGTAACTTGCTTAACTCCAGTGGACTTGACGATCATAGATTTTTCCAAGGGAAGCATCGAAAAATTATTTTGCAAAGCAAAACTTTTCGAAACGAATGAGTGAGAAGCTCGTAATCAAACAAAACCATGGCAGGTATTGTGTTGACAGAAACGCATCGAGTCACGATATCTCGGGGCATTTTGTGCTTCCTCTTTGGTCACGTGGTTTTAGATGACCCTTCCCGTGGTTGTTATTTGGGTTGAAATTGTTGCGCTTTTGGTGCCAATTATTGCCTTCGTTGTTCGGCTTTGGGGTTGAGTTCCTTGGCTTGGGGCAATCGCTTGGCATAGTGCCCTTCTTCTCCACAAGCGTAATGGTAACGCCTGGGCGGTATGTGAACTCCTTGTCCCTTGCATGAAAATTCTTGATTGGGCGTGAGGCGCTTGTCGTGGGTTTGGGTGTCCAGTTTTTCCAACATCTGCCTTGCTGCGGTGGTTGCGGGCGTGATTAGTCTCGGTCCCTCTTCCGCTTGCGGAAATCTTCTAAGCTGCGTCTCTCATTTTCCAAGGTAATGGCCTTATCCACCAGCGTCTTAAAATCTGGAAAGGTGTGTACGACCAATTGGCATTTAAGCGCCGGTGTCAGACCGTCTAGGAATCTCTCCATTTTTTTGTTTTCCGACATACGCTCCTCGTTGGCGTTTAGCGAAGACAATGGCGAGTAAATCGATCGTTGTATTCTCGACACCGTCATTGTCCTTTACTGAGGTCATCAAATTCTCTCTTTTGATCCTCATAAGACTCTTAGGAATATGTGCCCCACTTAAAACCTTCTTTAAATTCCTCCCGTGTTATATTATTTTCGTTGGGGTGCATGTGTAGGAAATTTTCCCACCACGATGCGGCTGCTCCAGTCAGATAGTGCGGAGCATAAAGCACTTTCTCAAGATCTGAACACCGGGCAATAATTAACTTTCTTTCCATGTCTCGAAGCCAGTCTTCACTTCAAGAGGTTTGTCGGCGTGAGAAAAGTTTGGGGGCGTGTCTTTTGTAGCTCGAGATAACTTTGATTGTCTGCCGATACTGTCCACGGTGATTCCCCATATTGATGATTTGGTTCATTATTTCCTGATGTTGCTGCTGACTTTGTTCATAAAGGCGGCACATTTGGGAAAGTGTCGTTTCAACGTCTCATTGACTTGTTCCGCCTGTGTGAAATTGTTGCTGGGGTGTGCCATAATTTTCCTCTGTCGGAGTTGGCATGGAGCGCCCAAGGACGAGACATGGTTCACTGGGGATATATTTTGAAACACTCATAAGAAAAGAAATTGAGCCGAAAAAAATCAATAAATTCAAGAAGACGGGAAAAAGTCGCAAATGCTCCAAGATTTTTCAAGAGAATAAACGTTTGCGCACGGAGAAGGACTGTTCATTACATATCTTACACGCAAGCAGTAATTATACAATACATCACCTGTGATATGAGTACATAATCCGACATGTTATTTAGGCTAGTGCACTCCTCCAGTTCCTACATGATGCGCAAACAAGCTACTTCTCACAGCCTATGTACATATAAACATATCGCATAAGTCGGTACATCGCATGGCTGCTAAGCGCATTTAGTCGGAGATGGTAAGGATTTCCCTTGGCCTGCCAAGGGTGAGGCGCAATGATGAGGCCGGGGACTCAACCTCCTCTTCGGTGATAGGCTCCAGACGTGAGGTGCTGCGCTGAGTTGGTGGAGCACACGTGCCTGTCTTGGGACAACTTCGAACATGAGCGGACACGAGGGTGGTGCAGAACAAACCGGAGTAGGCGCAATGACATGGTTGAACTCCTCCGTGGTAGGCAGTGACGAGTAGTGGTGAGAGCGGTAGGAGCAAACGATGCGGATGTGAGGCCGAAAGTCGGTGGCGGTGCGGCGCGCAGGAGCTCCCCTCTGTTGGCACAGCCATGGACCAGAATCCATGCGAGGCAGCTACAAAGTCGCCCACCAGGTTGTCGAGGCTGCCTCCAAAGCCCGGAGATACTCGATGAGCATCTCAAAAGCCGTCCCGTTCTCCTCTCGGGGCAAGAGAGGCAGCGTGAGTGGCAAGTATATGGCACGTGACATGGCAGGTAGCGGTAGCGATTTAGTCTTCATTGAAGGAAGGATGTCCACGAGATGAGCTATCGCCTCACGGGCTGCCATCTGTAGTGCATGCTTCTCCGTGGGCATGGCTCTCCCCAAGAACCGGAGGCGGCGTAACTCAATACGCCCGCCTTGAATTGCACCGGCTTGGTGCATGGTTAGACGGTCATTGACCTTGTCTTTGAGAGAGTGAGAAGATCAAGGCGACAGCTGGCCCCATCGCGACTTGGACGATGAAGGAGAGAAGCTTGACGAATCCATCGGGCATGTTGGCGAACATCTGCGACTCGCGATCGTTGCCGACCATCTACAAAAGTAGGCAAAAATCCTGAGTAGTCAAATCATAAATTTATGCTGACTGTCAGAAATTGACTACATTTTGTAAAAATAATAAACAGCTCTAATTTGCTAATAACCGATTAGCGATCGCACCTAGTGGCTTCCTACAGTCAGCCTGGCTCTGGTACCAAGCTTGTCACGACCGGTTTTTCAATAAAAATATTTATTGAACAACCGACCTATGAAATCCAGTATGAGGAAAATCCTCCATACCGGTAGACAAAACTTTGATACAATAAGCGAGTAGCGTTAAAATATTACAGGGGTCGAGCTGAAGATGCCCAACCAATTATTACAAACACGCCAATAATTATACATAATGGCGGATATGACACAATGGTGTGGGGTGGAAATACTACTGACTCGAGATATGAGTGATTGGTGGAATAACACAGTGGGGTGGATAATAAGACTACTACACTGGCGGCTCATCGAAAGCGCCGAGGTGAGGCTCGATGAATTTATTTGGGTAGCGGAAGCGGATATATCACAATGACTAATCCAGGATCGCATACGAGAAGACTGGGATTCCTCTAGGCGTCGGACTCGCTATCGAACTCTTCATCCATGAGATCGCCTTCGTCAGCATCTGGCCAAATCAACAAGCCAGGTGAGTACTTTGAAAGTACTCGCAAGACAGTTCGGACAAAAGATATAACAAATGTATGCATGAATGCGACATGATTGATTTATAACAATGTGCTATCAAATCAGTAACATAAGTAAGTAAAGAGGGGATCGGCGGTAGTCCGCTCGAAAACCCATAGAAGATAAACTCAAAACCGATCGGGTGTCTGAAGCGACGCCTCGAAGGGTGAACAATTAAGTAAAACATGCCACAGTCGGGCGTCTAAGTGACACCTCATAAAGGGCTTATATTGAAAGAGAAGACTTGCGTGCCACGATGGACGTCGGGCGACATCACGTAAAGGGCTTATAACAAAAGTAAATAATAACAATGCATGCAGTTGGACGCCCGGCGACATTGCGTAAAGGGCTTATAATAAAAGGTAAATAATAACAATGCCGCATGATCGGACTTCCGAGCGACATCGCAGAAAGGGCTTATAACAAAAGTAAATAATAACAATGTCGCAATGATCGAGGCGTCTGGCGACATCGCGAAAAGGGCTTACAACAAAAGTAAATAATAACAATGCATGATCGGACGTCTGAGCGACTTCGCAGAAAGGGCTTATAATAAAGGTAAAATAATAACAATGCCGCAGTCGGACGTCTGAGCGACATCGCAGAAAGGGCTTATAACAAAAGTAAATAATAACAATGCCGCAGTCGGACGTTTGAGCGACATCGCAGAAAGGGCTTATAATTCATTTTACATAACTGACAAGAAATGGTGCTCATGAAAAATATTCCTCACATGGCAATAAGCGGGTTAGTCCATTCACAGGGTAATAAATATTTAACACTCATATGGTTCTCAGGAGTTTCTGTCACCGAGACTGACACTTGACAAGATAAGGTGAATACGGTACTCGGATAAGATGAAATTCAAGAATTTTGACTCTGCAGAGTTTGTACCAAAAATTTGTCCACAGCCAATGGATTTCCGTAGTCACGAAGGACTAGTTCCGTTTACGGTATTTCGGAGGAAACACAGCTAACCAGTACACACCCATCATACCTCACATTACCAGGAATCACCCTAGACAGCGTTTAAGAAAAACTTTGACACGGGGAGATCACAATCTCGAGTAGCATGGGATCAAATTTATTCACTGCGGCGCTCTAAGGGGTGCCCCCTCTCTCGGTCCCAACAACCGGAAACACCCATGCCCCCCGACCGGATGAAAGGCTTTAATCCAGGGCCATGGAACCCTCATCCCGCCTCTCGATTTGGTGTGTACCAGAAGTGGTTTGCAACTTACTAAGCGTATCCCTTGCGGGAAACAGGTGGCGTCTGAAAGGAGACGGACGGGGATTTGACTGATTTATGTTGACACTGGTTCAACGATCTGGCATAAGCCTGGCATGCTACAACACTGCCATCTTACCCATACTCGTGCCAATTCATGGCCATGCAACATATTTCCAACAACTCATGGATTTTTCTGAAACTCACTTGCCTCAACTCTTACGAGATAAACTTTCATCGAAATGCTCATGAACGTGCCATGATACAAAAATAATGCAAACATGCCCCAAACACTCATCATATCAAAAGTTCAAACATTTCTTGCCTGGTTCGGAGTAGTCGGGGTCTAGCTCGGTGAAGTTCGCGGTTCCGTCACCTCCTTCGGTATCTACGGTACACAAAACACACACGCTCACGTAAATACCGTGGGGTACAGAAAACGTAATCCAAATATTTTCCGAATAAATATCATAAAAAACTAGACAAAATTTTGAAGAGGACAGAAAAAGAATCACTCAAAAATTTCTTTCTGTTAAAAAGTTATAAGAGTTTTGGTCCAAGGACCCATCTGTAATGAAACAGAAAACCCTCAGGGGCCTAAAAGAAAAGTGCGTAAAAACAGTTCAAAGTAGAAAGCGTATTTGCGAGTGCGGCTTTGAAAACGGTTCAAAAAACAACAGAGAGGCTGACGGGCGGGTCCCACCCGTCAGGTTTGAATATTGAAAGAGGCGGCAGAGCACGACGTTGCCCGAGAGTCATGGTGGTCGCCGTGGCGATCCACGGCGAGGTAGGGAGATCGGAAGGTACCTCCGTGCTCGGGCGCCATTCCGCATTGGTGGGTGGTGGTGGTGGTCGCCGCGAGCACCACGTCGGCAGCGCTTGCTCCCGTGCGGACGGTGGTTCGGTGGTCGTGGGCCTCGTCGGAGAAGTCATGCGGAGGTTAAATTGAGGTGGGGTTAGCCTCCTAGTGGTGCCACGCAGGCTACTTGGCGGGAGTAGGGCGGTGGAGGAGTTCTCACCGAAGAGAACGTTGCCGGAGCCCGAGGCGGACGGAGTTGGCCGGAGTCGAGGAAGAAGGGCCCTTCGGGGCTCTTCCAGTGGCTAGGCGGGGTCAGGTGAGGTGGTGGAGTTGTGCGAGGGCGAGAGCAAGCTCGGGGGGTGCTATTTATAGATGGCCCGAGGCGGTTGCCGTGAACGGATAAGTCCGGCGAGTGTTCTGCGGCCTTGAGGGCATTGGTCGGGTGGTTTTAGGGTTGAGGGCCATCGTGGAGGTCAAGCGATTCAGTTTGGATGCTAAACGAGCCGTGATTGGGTGCTTTGGGCATGCTCGACGGAACGGAGCGGTGCGGACCGTCGGCTGCGTGGGAGCACGTTCTGTGCTTGCAGACCACAGCGACGGTGTGCAGCGGTCGGGCGCTGGCATGCATGAGCCATGGAAGCGATAGGGAGAAACTGGGCCTTGAGAACGGCGTGGGCTGGGGTGGTGCCTTACGACCGGCCACGGAGGTCCCGACGCCGCAGAAGACGCCGACGAGGTTGGGCCAGGGCGCCACCGACGCCAGGAATGAGCCAAGCACTCGTGTGGTGCTCCGGACAGAGAGTAGGGACTATGAGCAACGTGCCAAGTGCACTGTCGACGCGTGACTGAATTACGAAGAGGAGAAACGACAGCGAACTACGAAACTTCTGAATATTTACGAAACTGCAAGAAAACCGTCTTGCCAGTGTGTTCGACGAAATGATTTTGGCATGTGGGAGTTTCTCCTTGAGCTGATTTTTGGTGGAGGGGCCTCTCATTGCATCTAGAGGCTGCCTGAATTTTTGTGGAATTTTTTGAGCAAAGAAGATATGAATTTCACCAAATTTGACAAATCTGGTCCAAATTTGCAGAGACTGAAATTTGAAATTTTTAAAAGAAGAGGAGTGGATCTTGATTGTTCTAGGTTGTGGGTACCAAGGACTATCCAGGGGAGTTGGTTTGAGGTCAAAGCTCAATTGCATTTAGGTACTTGCTTTGCAAATCACCTAGGCTCAAAATAATGGACAGAAAAGATTTGGGAGGAGAAATAAATGAAATAAAATTCAGCAAGGATTGAGCTTGTTGAGACAGAATGTTTGGATTGCCCCAAAGTGGAAGGAGAGATTTTAGGGAAGATTTTACCATGTGGTGCATGGTAAAAATTCATGAGTGGTTTCAATATTGGAGAAGATGTAAAACTCCTAGGGTTTTCTTTTTAAAAGAAAAATTAGAATCCAAAAATTTTGATATTTTGAGAAGAGGGCAATCAGAAGAAAAGTTTAAAAACCAAACACCAGAGTTGAAGGAGATGCCAAAATAAAATCCTTCCTAGAGGGAAGGAGTTTTTGAGAGAGATTTTTGGAAGGGTTTAGAAGACCTTCTTCAAATCCAACAAGATTTTTGAAGAAAACCAAAAGAATATTTTTGGAGTGTCACACCATTCGAGGCGTTGTTTCAGACACTCGATCGGTTTTCAGTTATTTATATTGGGATTTCGGGAGGACTACCGCCCGACTTCCTTTTATTATTCATGTCGTGCAAGTTTATCATTTGAGTGTGCATTGCAAATTACTCATGTTGCATCATGCTTACATTTTTTATATCTTATGTCCGAAGCATCTTGCGAGTACATTCAAAGTACTCACCTGGCTTGTTGATTTGGCCAGATGTTGATGAAGGCGATCTCATGGATGAAGAGTTCGATAGCGAGTCCGACGCCTAGAGGAGTCCCAGTCAGTCCCGTGCGATCCTGGAATTTATCACTTGTACCATATCCGCTTCCGCTACCCGAATAAATCATCGAGCCTCACTTCAACGCTTGATGAGCTGCAAGAGTAGGAGTCAATGTCACCCACTTCACTGTGACATATCCACCACCACGCTTAAATACGAGTCAGTAGTATGCCACCACACCCCTGTGCCATATCCGCCTTTATATAAATTATTGGCGTGCTTGTAATAAAATTGTTGAGCAACCTCAGCTCAACCCTGTAATATAGTTAGCACTTCTGGATTTCTGTATCAAGAATTTGTCTACCAGTAAGGAGGACTCTCCTGTACTAGGAATAACAAGATCGGTTTCTCAATAAGTATTTTATTGAAAAACCGGTCGTGACACCATTCTCTGTTCTACAGGAGAAATTACATCAGCCAGTACTATTGCACCCCCTTCATCATGTGTCCGCCGCTCTCAGCCGGCACTACAGGAGCTGGTAATTGCGTAGGCGGGGTGGTGGTCTCCGCACATGCTTGTTGATGTGTGGTTATTGGTGTGCTCTCGGCCGGCTCCAGACGAATAAGATTCTTCGGCCATAGCAGCACCCAACCCTTGCAGCTTCCAATCCGCGGCGGGGTCTCGTCGTCCGCTCCCACATCTTTGTCTTTGGAGGAGGCAAATTCTCGTGCCCCGATTTCACACCGGGTCAAGCTAACCTGAAGTGCCCAAATGGAGATCGGCTGGTTGTGGAACGTGGGTTTGAGGGGTCCATTATCATCCCCTTTCCCACGTACACCTTTCCGCCTTTGATCAAGTAGAGTATGGTGCACGGGGTTTCTTTCGCCTGCAAACACATATGTACGTGGCGTAAAACAACCAAAAGGCAACAAAATGGAATATTATATATATATGTTGGTGCGACATGTAATTACCGTGGACGGCGTCGAGCTCAGCCAAAGACGAAGGCCCACCTAGCGCCAGAGACCGAGGACGGGCTGCTATGAGCGGAGGCGGCTGCGAGGAGGCCCGTTGCGTGAGCAAGTGATGAATGCGATGGTGTAGTTGTTCATGGAGTTGCTCCGGCGAAACCGGGCAACGGGAAATCATGTACCGTCTTGTCTGGATTTTCCTTCGCCCAGCTTGATGATAACTGGAAACAAGTTAGTAGCAAAATCATTTCAGTGACGATTACAGCTGCATTATTTTCGCTTGTAGCAACTCATATTTGTCCTCGGCTGCTTTTTCGCCCTCGCCTACTTTTTTCTCGACCGCAAGCTTCACCTTCGCGTCGATGTCCGCCTGACTAAACTTCTTTTTCTGCTTCTTCGCCTCCGGACCCTCGTTGTAAAACACCTTCCACGTGGCGCCATCTCCAGCGCCGTGCACACGACCATATTGCGGCCGCTGGCCCAAAGGGAATCCCTTAAGCTCGTTCAAGGCCCGGGTGTCCCACTTGGGCCTCATCGGAGAAGTAGGGCTTTCGGCTGCAAGCTGGTGTTGCTTCTCCAGTAGTCTAATCAATTTCCTCGTGATCTTGTCCGTGTAAAAAACCTTTTTCTCCTTGTCCCACTTGTAGCGGGCCCTGATGAAGTCACACTCCAAGGGTTTGGTGAACTCCGCGAAGGGGTCTGGGAGACCCGCGGCTTCACGTTCCGCGTCCTCCTTGTCCCATATGGGCCTTTTACCGAGGTAGCCACGGCTTCCTAGGCGATGCTTCCCCGTGTTCCTTTGTCAAGGCTCTTGAATTTCGCAGCCTTAGCCTTGGCTGCCTCGGTAGCGCAAGTGTCCTTGAACTTTTTGAACTCCTCTTCCGTAAGTGTCGGATTTTCCTCCAGAATCTTGGACAGGGGTTCATCAGCCTCAATAGCTCATTTCACCCTCCCTTTCTAGGAGGCCAAATCATTGCCGAACATGCCCATGACGTGATTGTTAATCTCTTTCATCTTCGGATCATCCCACGGTTGTTCTATGTTATCATCCCTGTCGGGGAACTTGAATCTCTTGTGCAACTTCGTTAGGAGCAACTGCGTCAAATGTTCTTTACTCCTTGAGTCATCGTCGTTGATGCTCGCGCATTCCCGTAGGATGCATCCTACTTGGTTCCCATAGCACTTGCGAGGTTCTTCCGGCTCTAACGGCTCAAACTTGCCAGGTGCCATCTTTGTGATCACAAGTCGTCCAATCCCTAGTTTGTTAGGTTTTCGTATCCTCTGCTTCTTATACTTCCTCTTTTCGGTACGGCATCGGGGCGGTACCTTCCTCCTCGATAACTTCCCGCCGGTACCTTCCCACCGGTCTCGGCGCCGCCATCGGTGCAGCGCCCGTGGCCGGGTGTCGATGTCGGTGTTCTGTACCATCATCGAGGCCGACCTGCAAACCTTGCTTAGCAGTCAAATAGTCGAGGTACTCTTGTTCACCCTCATAATCCATCTAAATGCGCATCTTGGTGAGAAAGACCCAGGTTTCTTCGTTGTTCGACATGTTTCCTATGATTAAGTGTACTCATTTATTTCTAAAAGTATGAATAAATGAGAAATGACATAAAAACAAATCTATGTGCCAGCACTCGATATGCCAACTATGTAGCACAAATCATGCCTTTATTCACGGGAAATTTCGGCATGACCTTTGCTAAAATATGGACATGTCGAGCGCCTGAAATTCACCGGAACGGAAATGAATCAACATTTCGGCATAACATAGGCCACTCGGATCATTTTCCAAACATGACATGTCCAAAACATGACATATCCACATATCACATGTCCAGTCCAAATTTGCATATAGATTCAGCTAATTTTGAAACCTAGCTAAATTCATAACTAAATAGATAACCTAATTAACATATTGCCCTAACTAAAACCTAAGTATATTAACCATAGAACCCTAAGCAGAGAGAGGGGGGGCTTACAGAGGGTGCAGTGGGCGAGGAGGCAGGCCCGACGACGGCCGAGGTTGGGAGGAGGAAGCAGGAGGGTGGCGAGGGCCGACGGGTCGGGGCGAAGCGCACCGGTCGGGGTCGAAGCAGCGCCTAGATCGGGGTGAGCGCTTGGCGTGGGTCGGGGCGAGGGTCGGGTCGGGGCGCAGCGCCGGGTCGGGTCGAAGCGCCGCGCCGTGGTCGGGAAATGACGGGAAGAGAGAGTGGGATTTGGGGGAAAAGGCGGGATGAAGCAGGGATAGTGAGAATTTTGGGTTAAGTGGACGTAGCAGCAGCGCGTTTGGAAAAAAGGCGCTGCTACTACCTTCAGTAGCTGTAGCGGTTTATACGAAATGCACTACTACGACCTTCAAGAGTTGTAGCGGTTTAGACAAAACGTGTTGCTACTACCTTCAAGAACTGCCAAATTTACTTTTTACTTTTCTTTTCCTTTATTTTCTCCCACTTTTATTTCTATAGCAGTGAATCTAAGGGAGGCGATATATATTGCATCATTTGACGGTTAAATATGTATGCAAAATAGGAACATATACATTACATCATTGGACCCATGCATAATAATGGCTAAGTGTGTATACAAAATAGGAATATATATATATATATATATATATATATATATATATATATATATATATATATATATATATATATATATATATATTACATCATTTGACCGATAACATACGGTTCCTCAGTTTGACGCGTTACGCTTTTGAGTCACCTTCTTTCCTTCTTGTTCGTCAAGAATAATCGAGCCCTCATTGTGACTTTGCCTTTTCCATGGAGTACGATTTTTCTTAGGTAATGTAGTATTGATTCTTCTTTTGACGATACTTCATCATCATCGCCATCTTCCCTCATTGGGTTGTCAGATCGACCATAGTCTTCCTCGTTGGCGACTCCATCCATTCCAATGATGTTCCTTTTGCCTCTCCTCACGACAACACGACTGGGATTGCATGGGTCGGTTATGAAGAAGTATTGTGTCACGTGCTTAGCGTGTACCCATGTCTCGTTTTTTGCGATAGCGTTCACGGTAGCGCTCTTGGCGTCGGGTATACTCATGGTAGTGAAAATCCGATATTCTCTTTCGACATTCTTTGCCCATCTGACACGGAACATCGTCGTGTTGTGCAGTCCAGAGTAGTCAAGCTCCCAGATCTACTTGACCCTTCCATAAAATCGCTCGGTTGTTGCACCGTTGTCGCTACCGGTCATGCATTCCATCGTCACCCCTGAGTTCTGATCATCATTGTCCATATCTTTGGCCTCCGTGTAGAACGTGTATCCGTTGATATCATATGCCTGATAGGTTACGAGGTTGGGCAAGGGGCCATGTGCTAAGGCGTATATAAGCAATCCGTCCTTAGAGCCGTCATCCGGGATTAGCAATAATATGCTCTTTGAACCAATGCAGGAAAGTGGAGTTGTGCTCTCTAGTAACTTCGGCGTCGTCGTGCATACCCCCGTCACGATACTTCTTTACGATAATTTCTTTTGTGCAGTGCCACGAAAGGATCTACCTCGTCTAGGTGTTGTAGCACTACCAAGTTTGCTTTCTGTCAAAGTCGTTGCGTCGATCTGAGTATGGCACGTGCAGTTCCATGCGACACGTTGCAGTGACCATCTCCTTCGAGCCTCCCATCGCAGCTTGTTAACGGGCAAACCAACACTAACACTGTGGCTGGTCTGCGCCATATAGAAAATTCTCACGTAAAGAGATGCACTCTTGTGTCAAATAGCCCTAGACGATGCTTCCATCCGGACGGGACATGTTCTTAACGAATCCTTTGATGATCCCATTCATCCTCTCAAACGGCATCATGTTGTGCAGGAATGACGGCCCTGTGTCTATTATGTCATCCACAATATGGACACACGAGCACCATCACGCCAAAGAACGCAGGCGGGAAGTACATCTCAAGCTCATTCAAGGTCACAACGATCTCCTCCATGTAGCCTTCCGGAGCTGCTTCACAATCGATCGACTTTTGAGAGATGACATCGAAAAAGTTGCAGAGACCAATAAGCGTGTCACGGACGTGTTTGTCCATTATCCCTCTAAGGTCAACAGGTAGTATCTGCGTCATCATCACATGACAGTCATGAGACTTCATCTGCTGAACCTTTTCTTGTTCGTGGTTCAGATATTTGCTTATCTTGCCACAAAGAACCGGAACTAACTTTGGCTCGATGAAGGCACTTAAAGAATTGATTGATCTTAGCGACTCCGGTGAAGCAAGAAGGGGCAATAATCCTCTTTCTTTATTTTCTTGCCCTTCTTCTCCCGTGCCTCTGCCTCCCGTCTCTGCCTCGTCGACATTTTCACGGGCGGCAAGTGCAGATCTTCCCTGATTTTCAAACCTTGCAAGTCTTTTCTTGCCTTCGCCCATCCTTGGTCTTATTCGGCATGTTCATCGGTGTTGCGAGCAAGCTCTCAAGGACATTCTTACAGATATGCATTTGATCAAGGTAATGAGGTGTATCGAGTTTGTGCCAAGTACTCAAGTCCCGAACATGAGACCTCGTCTTCCATACCTTCAGCGGTAGCTCGGCGCCTTTCTCATCATCTTTCCCGACGCTGGGCACTCCTTCCAGCTTTTTCAACAGCTCATTGATTTCGCACCACTCTGCTTACATGGAGGTCCTCGATGCTCAACGTGACCATTGAATAGATCTCCACGGTTTCTCCACGGGTCGTCTGCTCAAGCCATCTTCGATGCCCCATGTACACGATTTTCCCGCACTCGCCATCTTTCCTTGGCGTTAGCTGCTGAAACGTCGTATCATCCATGCACCGCGTGCATCCGCAATATCCATGGCACACCTGGCCTACCACATATCCAGAATCGAGATAGTCGCAGGTACCTTTGTCACGATCGCCGTGGCTCTCATGTTGAAATACTCGCCTTTTGTCAAGGCCCCCATGTCTTGGCCGGTGTTTTCCATAACGTGTCTAACTCCTCTTGAAGTAGCCCCGCATACAAATTAATATTATTTCTGGTTGTTTCGCCCTTGAATACGCATGCTCATGTGAATGTACTTCGATTTCATGCACAACTGTGGGGGAGGTTGTACATCCATACAAACATGGGCCATGTGCTATGGTTGGTGTTACGGTTGCCAAACGGATTCATGCCATCGGTACATCGCCGAGCACGATGTTCCTTGCATCACATTCAAAATACCGATAGAAGTTGTTCAACGCTTCCACCGGCTTCCATCCTTCACGTGTCTCGACTCGGATCATATCCATCGTCGGGCTTCTTCCTCTCAGCGTTCCAGCGCATTAGATTTGCTTCCTTGGGATCTACAAAATAACTATGGAGACGTGGAGTGATTGGTAAGTACCATACAACTTTCTGGGGACATTTCTTGCCGCCTTCTTGTATCGAGAAGCATTGCACACGGACAGCTTGTTTTTTCCGCGTGCTCCTTCCGATAAATTATGCAATCATTGATGCATGCATGGTATCTAACGTGTGGCGAGATCAAGAGGGCACACGATCTTCTAAACCTCATCAAAACTAGTAGGACATAGATTACCCATGGGAAGAACATCCTTTAGGTACTTGAGATGCTCATCGAGGCTAGTGTCGGTCCATTTGTTTTTAGCCTGTCTTGAGGAGTTGGGCGTGAAACTCAAGCGGGCCACCTCGAGATTGCAACCATCATACAATGGAGTGTTCGAGTCTACCACCAGTTGCTGCAGCTTAGCCTCCTCTCTAGAAGCAGCTCTCTCGGTACTTGTCTCCTTCCGAAGCAGTGCTTGAACATGAGGGTCCCGCACGATTGAACTTAGTACCGACGAACTCTGCGGCGTGGAGTCCATGTCGTTCTCTTCCGCCGCCATGTCCGCCCCTTCTCCTCCGCCATATCCGCCCCTTCTCCGCCCGGCATGTCCGCCTCTTCCCCTCCGCCATTATCGATATGCTCTTTGTCTTGACCCATGTCATCATTGCCTGCTGCGTCGTGATCCTCAACATCATCATCCTCATCTTGATTATCCACCGAGTATAGCCATCCATGAAACCAGTCATGAGCGAGTGCGCTTCGACACGACCATCGTCATAGGGGTCGAGCCAAACTATTCCTTTGCATTTTAAACCACGGACATAAAACCTCACATCAGTTATTTTCATTCATGTCCTGCGCACCGACCGCAACCACACCATCCACCATCGTTCCAATCGACCATCATGAGCGTATGCACGGTAATAATAAAACAAATTGATTATAAAAATCCGTGCATGCATCAAAGTCATACAAAAATTCGCATGACCTTCCCTAAAATAGGACATATATGGATCTAGAGTTTGTTCGAATTAGCGAAGCGGAAATAAATCGACATTTCGCAAAACATAGGCAACTCAAAAAAGCACAATTGGCGTCCAACTCATGCCACACACACAATTTCCATAAACATATCACACACATAAACATATTTCCATTTTGCAAAAGCATGAAATTTTAATCACCTCTATCTCAAGATCGAGCACACGGTGGAGATGATGTTGTAGGAGATCAAAAGTGCACAAAGCTCTTCTTGACAAAGATAGATCTAGTTAGGGGCAAATAGGTCACTTAACTAAATCCTACATCTACCTAGCTACCTAATTTCGGAGGAGACAACTTCAACTAGTGGAGGGGAAGGAAAAGAGAAAGGAGATTCATTAATGGAGGTGGTGTAGTTAATTAGGTAGGAGTAATGAAGAGAGAAAGGTAGATAGAAGAGGGAGAGTAATGGGGAGAAGTATTGAGGAAGAAGAAGAGTGGCGTGGGAGCATGTGGGAGGTAGGGGAAAGGGGAGAGAGGAGGGAGGGGAGGGATGGGTGGGGAAAAGGTGGTGAGTTGGTGCGGATTAGCAGAGCGCTGGAGTTAAAATGCGCTGCTGCTAAGGAAGTAGCAGCAGCGCTTTGGGCTACGACGCCATCGCTAACCGGGACCAAAAAGTGTGCCAATTTGAAATTTAGCAAGAGCGACCTCGAAAAAGCGGCGCTACTACTACATCCATAGCGATGGCAGCATTTCATGGCACCACGCTGCTGCTAAATGGAGTTTGTTGGACACCGCCGGTCGATATTTGTAGCAGCTGCGGTTTACACCGAAGCGCCATCTGCTAAAACTTGTCGATGCGAGTTTCCCGCACAAGCGCTACTACTAATTAGCAGCAGCGCTCCTTTTTGAGCCGCGCTGCTGCTAAGATTCTGTGTGTTTTGGCATTTGAAACGCGAAGAAATTTTATGTGCAAACAAATTCATTCAAGCATTCACTGATTTTTTCAGCTAAATGACCCTCAAATTGAAAAACACTACAAATGAACTCTGAAAAGGTTGAAAGTTGGCATGGTATCATAATTTCACCCACATAGCATGTGCAAAAAAGTAGAGAGGGTTACGACAAAAACTGAATGAACTTCGTGTACAAAATGGACAATCTCTTTCGAAGTATCAGGGTTTCGGACAAAAACTCATCTGTTACAAAGGCATTTCATTTTTTAAATAACCTAAGTATTACCAAATTGAATATAATGATAAAACACACTAATATTAAACATAAGAAAAAAGAATCACTAAAAAATCTATTTTTAAAGTTAAGTTATTCACAAACTAATGATTCACACAAATTTCAAATAATTTAAATTTAAACTATTCAAATTTGAAAACTACCGGCACTAATAGAAAGTTTGTACTTTTTTGTACCTAAAGCAAAAATGTTCACAAAGAAACTCTAAATACAGCAAAAAAAACTCAAAAATAAGTAAGAGAAAATAAATAAAGCAGAAAAGAAAAAATAAGAAAAAACTAAATGAAAAAAAAGCCCGCCTATTGGGCCACAGCGGCCTGCATATGACTAGAAACCCAACCTCTAGTTGGGCTAGGATGTGAGCCATTAGCCCAAAAGAGGCCCAACAGTATCAAGACACAGGTAGGCCAAGAAGGCCTGCTTTAGAGAGGAGCTCGAGACAGCAGCGGCGGCGGGGCTTATAAGCAGGTGTGAGCGCCCCTCGGCTAGCGAGGTGGGACTAAACTTCTGTGCCCCTCGCCTGGCAGCGCACCACCTTTAGTACCGGGACGTGGCTTCAACCGGTACTAAAGGGGGGGGGTCTTTAGTACCGGTTGGGAGCCACGACACGGTACTAAAGGGGTGCCGTTCCCGCCACTTGGCCTGGTCAAATTTGACCTTTAGTACTGGTTGGTGGCTTCAACCGGTACTAAAGATCATCCCTATGTATACAACACTTACCAAAATTTCAGTTTCTTCTCCTCGCTTCTTGACCCGATAAATGCGCCCGCCCGTCGTGCCTCCCCGTCGACTCCGCCTTTGCCCCGTCCCGTCGCGTCATCCCGTCGACTCCAGCCGCCCGTGGCGACCCGCCCGATGCCGCACCGACCGTAAATGTCGTCCCCTCGCCTCGCCGTCGCCGTCGCCTTGGACCTCGCCTCGCCGTCGCCATCGCTTTGGACCTCGCCTCACCATCGTCGTCGCCATCACCGTCGCCTCGACCTCGCCCGCGCTGTGAGCCCCTCGCCCCCCTCGCCTCCCTCCAATCGAAGCCACCGCGCCTTGGCCATCAAGTGCATACCGCGCACATACACACACACACATACACACACACAATTTTTCTGTTTTAGCTACAGATGATTTCCTTTTTTAGTTTTTAGTTTTTTCTATTTTTTATACAAAGGTTTTAGATGAATTAATTAATTAGATTAGATTAATGTTAAAGGTTTTAGATGAATTAATTAATTAGATACTTTTAGTTCTAGATATATTAATGTTATAGAAATGTTAGTTATATAGAAATGTTAGAAATGTTATAGAAATGTTAGTTATATATATGTTAGAAATTTTAGAAATGTTAGTTTTAGCTAGATGAATTAGATTAATTTCAAATTGTTAGACGATGATCGATGTTTTTTTAGTTTCTTATAGTTTTAGTTAAAGAAATTTAGAATTTGCATATAAGAAATCACAATCCAATCATTTAAAAAATATTACTTTTGTGGCATATAGTATTTGTTCTCGACGATGCCCGACCCGCATCCTCGCCTTCGACCCGTTCGCAATGATGTCCAGCTTCAGAGGACCCATGTCTGGGACTCGGCTCTGCCGGGCTGGTACTAGGAGGTGCTACCTTCAGGGGCTCGCCGCTTGGTGAGGAACCCGGCTCCGGGTCCCGTCGTCGACCCTGAGCTCCTTTGGTGGCGTTCGCGTGGGCCACTTTCGGTGCGGAGGGAGCGGCCCCGCCGGAGGTGGTGCATCGCCGTGTCAAGGAGGAGGACGAGCACGTTCATCGCTACATGGCTGCTATGGACGTCAGGTTCTCCAATACCTGGCAGGTTCTTTGGGGAGATGACCGGAGCTATGATCCTGTGATGGTTCCTTCTCTTTGGGTGTCCACTGCCCGCACCTCAGGAACCGCGAGTGGCCTAGATTATTCTGTAGTATTCGATCTTTATTAGCTAGCTAGCTAGTAATGTATTCGATATATAATATTCGAGACAATGTAATCGAGATTATATATATTAGTCGAGATGGTGTATTCGAGATTATATATACTGTTCGAGACGATGTATTCGAGATTTTATATTATTTGAGACGATGTATTCGAGATTATATATTATTCGAGACGATGCATATTATGTACTATGATTCAGTTTTTCCTTATAGGTTGCATGCATTCATTGTAATTTGAATACTAAAATTTTTTATATTTCTTTTGGATTAGTTAAATAAAAGCTATGGCGGACAATACCGGCAGAGAGGGAGAAGAGACCCTATTCTAGATCATATGCTCCCCTCGCGGGCCAGATGATCAGAATGAAGAAGATGACGGCTCCCAATATCTGAACAATACCGGGAAGGGTGATGATATGATATTCAATCGCGACGACCGAATTGATGAAGTCATGAACTATGATTATGATGACGCCGAAAATGTTGATCTTGAAATAACAGAGACCGACGAGGTATATTTATATAAGCAGGCATATGGTGATCATCATCACATGTTTTTAATGATTTGAAGATATATTAACGAATCGATCTTTCTTCTTTCTGCCTTCCGGATCGAGCAAATCTTCTACAGGCAGCGGGAAAGTGCGAGGCCCGGGCAAAAAGTTGAAGGAGGGTGTAAAGTACAACATCGATGCCATCAGAACTGATGGAGAACCACTAGCACCTAAGAACATTGCGAACAAGTTCGTTCGTCAGTGCTGAGTTCTTCTGAAGGACCAACTCCTGATCTCCCTTCAAGAATGGAAAGAGCCAGCAAAGAAACGTCCAGATCTTACTTTTTGTCAATGACGAGCAAAATCTACGCTTTGGGAAAAACTCATGGAACATTTCACCCTACGGATCATTTCACAGATGCAGATGTGCAGAAAGTCAAGGACGCTGCTCTTAGGAAGATGGCAATTGCATTCAACAACCACAAGAAAACTATTTGGGCCAACTACGTCAAAGGAGGAAAGAAGACTCCAGAATTCAAGGGAACACTGGAGAAACAAAGAGAACACTGGCCCGCTTTCGTGAAATTCAAGAAATCAGAATTATGTAAGGAACGGTCGAGAAAAAATAAGGCCAATGCCGCAAAAAAGGAGCAGTTCCATAGGCTGGGGCCAGGTGGCTACGCGGTGGCAATGCCTAAGTGGGATAAGTCTGAGCAAGAGATGTTGGATGCAGAGGTCACTCCAGTTACTAGAGCGGGCCCCCAGTGCGTAACTTGGTTCTATGCGCATGGGGGCGTTGACCGTAAGAAAAGCAGGCCAGGTTTTGAAGAAGGCATGTCTTAAAGGAGCCAAAGATAAGTTACTTGATGCAATAGAAGATGCTCGAAAGGGGTGTTCACGCCAACAGAGAGAGAACGACGAGCTTACGCACGCCCTGGGAAATCCTGAACATCCAGGAAGAACACAAGGCAAGGGCGTTGTTCCGTGGTATGAGGGCTTTTCGGACTGGAACACCGACTACAGAAGTCGTGCAAGAAGGAAGATGGAGGAGGAGAAGAAGAGGAAGTTGGAGGAGGAGCAGAGGAAGCAGGAAGAAGAACACCGTCAAGGCCTAGAATCAGCGCACGCGGACTTGGCACTCAAATTCCAGCGGCAGCAGCAGCAGATCGACTCACTTAGCTAGGAAAGGGGGTCTCAAAGGCGTCCAAGACTAGCGGATGATCCAGCATTGGATAGCACCGTCCCATCCATGCCGAGATGCAGCATGGGTTCCGCCCCGGGCGACGCACTGCTGGATAGATACCCTGTGGATGACATCATGGAGAACACTAACTGTGAGCTACACTTCAAAATGAATAACATATCCATGAAGGTGGCGGACGCCGTTGCTTATACAAATCACCACGAAGCAACCTTCCATTGTAACCCGATTCCAGCCGGCTATGCTTGTGTCGTGGTTGATGAGGTGGTGGACCAATATTCGGGGCTAGAGCTTGACATTCCTGGAGGTGACGAGGAGCACACACTGGGATAGGCCATATATCATATCATCCTTTGGAGAAAGGATTGCGTCATCTTCAAGGCCACCAACACCGCACACCGACTCCTCCTCGAAGTCCACCACCGTCGAGCCACTCCTCCTGCTTCAACTCAGCCAACGCGTCAGGCCACTCCTCCTCTAAGTCCACCAACACGTCAGGCCACTCCTCCTCCTCCAAGTCCGGCACAGCGTCAGGCCACTCCTCCTGCTTCAAGTCCGGCACAGCGTCAAGCCACTCCTCCCGCCTCAAGTCCGCCAACGTGTCCGGCCATTCCTCCTCCAAGTACGACACCGCGTCAGGCCACTCCTCCTGCTCCAACTCAGCCACGTCAGCCATCTCCGCTGCACAAGAATCATGGAAGAGAGCCGCCGCAGCTATGGTGCGAAGCGCAGTACAAGTCGAGGTAATCTGGAGGTACAAAGGAGGCAAGCGATTTCAATATGGTCCAAGCCTCGCGCCTCTTCCGAAGAGGCCTTACAACATGACCGAGGCGGAAAACAAAGCCGAAGTGAGGGCCCAATTGGACACCCATTTTGGACCGAAACCGCCACCGGCGCCAAAGGAGAAAGTGCCCGATAAAGTCGTTGACCACTTTATTAGTATGGCTAAACCTGTTGGGGAACGTAGTAATTTCAAAAAAAATCCTACGTACACGCAAGATCATGGTGATGCATAGCAACGAGAGGGGAGAGTGTCGTCTATGTACCCCCGTAGACCGTAAGCGGAAGCGTTATGACAACGTTGGTTGATGATGTAGTCGCACGTCTTCACGATCGACCGATCCCAAAGCACCGGTTACGGCACCTCCGCTGGATCGCACACGTTCGCTCAGCTGGCGATGTCCCACGAACTCACGATCCATGGAGAGCCGAGGAGAGCTTGCCATCACGATGGCGTGATGACGGTGATGATGAAGTTTACCGACGCAGGGCTTCGCCTAAGCACCGCTACGATATGACCGAGGTGGATTATGGTGGAGGGGGGCACCGAACACGGCTAAGAGAGAACAATGATCAACGTGTGTGTCAATGGGTCCCCCCTCCCCCGTATATAAAGGAGTGGAAGAGGGGGACGGCCGGCCCTCCTAGGCGCGCCCCAAGGGGAGTCCTACTTCCACCGGGAGTAGGATTCCCCCCTTCCAAGATGGAGTAGGAGAGGGAAGGAAAGGGAAGCTAGGAGGGAGAAAGGAAAGGGGGGGCTGGCCCCCCTCCCAATTCGGATTGGGCTTGGGGGGGGGCACCCTCCTGGGAGCTCCTACACGTGTCTTTGCAGGGCGCCGTTAAATGCTCCCTGGCGCTGCATATCCGCTTTGGGCAGCCCATGAAAGCGTGAAGCTTGGCGAATGCAAAAGCTCGCAAAAGAAAACGCGAAAAATATTGCTATATACAGGTTTCGAACTCACCATGTCGAGTTCACGTATAGGTACCACCAGCCACATGAGCTACTTGCTTTCTATGAATAGTAACATAGGCAAATGCTTAATAACAATGCTGCAGCGCTGTTTCATTGCAAAAATCTATTGCACCACTTTTTTTTTTGAATAAAGAATACATCAATTTGAAAAGGCATTCGTGAAATGAAAGGATAAGTTCACAAAAATGGGAAAAGTTAGTGAATTCGAAAAAGTTCATCGGATTTGAAAAAAGTTCATCAAATTTGAAAAAAGTTCGTGAATTTGAAAAAAAGTTCATCGAATTTGAAAAAAGTTCATAGAATTTGAAAAAAAGTTCATGTACTTTGAAAAAGTTCATAGAACTTTAGAAAATGTTTGTTGAATTTCAGAAAAATTTCATCGAATTTAAAAAATTTCATCAAAATTAAAAAAAGTTCATTGAATTTGAAGAAAAGTTCAACAGATTATAAAAAAGTTCATCAATTTTGAAAAAAAAATTCATCAAATTTGATAAAAGTTCATCGAATTTGGAAAAAAGTTCGCTGAGTTAAAAAAAGTTCACCGAATTTGAAAAAAGTTCATCAATATTTAAAAAAATTCAACTAATATGAAAAAAGTTCATCGAATTTGAAAAAAAATTCATAGAATTTGAACATAGTTCATCAAATTAGAAAAATAGTTAATCAATTTGAAGAAAAAGTTCATTGAATTTACAAAGTGTGTGCATATTTGAAAATAAAAAAGAAAAAGAAAAGAAACAGGAAAATAAAGAAAAAAATTAGAAAATACAAACAAGAAAGAGAAAAAAAGAAACGAAAAGAAAGAACAAAAAGGGCAAATGAGAGAAACTCAACACAGTCCGTGTGTTGTCCCAGGTGGTTTGCGCAGCTCGTGGTAAACCAAGAGATTGCGGGTTTGAGTTCCTACCGCCGCCACCCTTTTTCAGTTTTTGCAGAAACAGTGAAGGAAACCAATTGGGCCAGCCCAATCGCGGCGGGAGGGGGGGGTTCCGGTAACCTCCCGGTGCTCCGACATATTCCCAATCTCACCCGGAACCATTCCGATGTCCAAATATAGTCGTCCAATATATCAATCTTTATGTCTCGACCATTTGGAGACTCCTCGTCATGTCCGTGATCATATCTGGGACTCTGAACTACCTTCGGTACATCAAAACACATAAACTCATAATAACGATCGTCACCGAACTTTAAGCGTGCGGACCATACGGGTTCGAGAACTATGTAGACATGACCGAGACACGTCTCCGGTCAATAACCAATAGCGGAACCTGGATGCTCATATTGGTTCCTACATACCATCGAAGTTCTTTATCGGTCAAACCGCATAACAACATACGTTGTTCCCTTTGTCATCGGCATGTTACTTGCCCGAGATTCGATCGTCGGTATCTCAATACCTAGCTCAATCTCATTACCGGCAAGTCTCTTTACTCGTTATGTAGTGCATCATCATGTAACTAACTCATTACTCACATTGCTTGCAAGGCTTAAAGTGATGTGCATTACCGAGAGGGCCCAGAGATACCTCTTTGACAATCGGAGTGACAAATCCTATTCTTGATCTATGTCAACTCAACGAACACCATCGGAGACACCTGTAGAGCACCTTTATAATCACCCAGTTACGTTGTGACGTTTGATAGCACACAAAGTGTTCCTCCGGTATTCGGGAGTTGCATAATCTCATAGTCATAGGAACATGTATAAGTCATGGAGAAAGCAATAGCAGTAAACTAAACGATCAAGTGCTAAGCTAACGAAATGGGTCAAGTCAATCACATCATTCTCCTAATGATGTGATCCCGTTAATCAAATGACAACTCATGTCTATGGCTACGAAACTCAACCATCTTTGATCAACGAGCTACTCAAGTAGAGGCGTACTAGTGAAACTATGTTTGTCTATGTATTCACACATGTATTATGTTTCCGAATAATACAATTCTAGCATTAATAATAAAATTTTATCATGATATGAGGAAATAAATAATAACTTTATTATTGCCTCTAGGGCATATTTCCTTCAGAACCACCAGCTCCCAAGCCTGTTGACTCAGACTATGAGCGCCAAATCAGGAAGGCATATCGAGCACGACAAAAGAAGGAGTCGAGCTCGAGCTTGAGAGCCAAGCAATTGGCAAAAATGCGGAAAACTGTTCCCAGTTGGGAGAACAGTAGTGTAATCGATCCCCCGCTTGTTGTACCAACACATGAGAGTACCGGCGCCGTTAGCTGGTAACAAACCGACCCAGCATAGAAGGCATGCTAAAGAGCTCGGTATCACTGTTGGACAACTCCTCGAGATTGAGCCCATGTCTCCGCTTAGAGAGGAGGACATAAAATGGAAGTATGTCCGCGGCGAACCTTTGGTCGAGCCTAAGGAGGTCAAGAACCTCCCAACCAGAATGTATGAATTGCATGATTGGTACATGAAAATTACCAAGAGTTCCAATCGAGAGTCCCTCATGGTGAACGTCAAGGAAGACCATTACTTCCATAAGCTAGCTCTGTCCGTTAAGTATTCAGAACTATCTCAGTTATTCAATCAAGAAGCACTCGACAAATCTCTCGTCAGTTGCTATTGTCCGTAAGTGATTTCTTTCTGTGATTTAAGTCTCAAGCTAGCTGTAGTGCTCATTGATCGATCATTACATGTAATTATCCTCACTATATTTTTTCTGTGGTATTATGCAGGATGAAGATGCATGAAATGAAAAAAGCTGGACGCTATGGCATTGGGTTCATTGACCCAAGTACCATTAATGAAGAGACATGGATATTGGAATGGTATAAAGCATATGTAGAGAAAAACATGCTAGAGTTCTTGAAGCGCCTCAATACCAATGAAGATATACTACTTCCTTACAACTTCCTTTGAGTCACACTGTCTTGTACTACAAATTCTGTTTTTGCTTACTAGCTAGCTAGATGTTAATAATTAAGTGTATAGGGTTTAGGGTAGTTGATGAGTGGTATGCACATGCCCGCTTAATTAAGACATGCAAACGTGTGCGCATGCAGTTACCACTGGATCTTGTTAATCATTAAAGTTAAAGAAGGAACAATTGAAGTACTGGACTCACTACTTAAAAAACAAAGTAACTACTCAATCTTGAAGGGGATAGTCTGCAGGGCTTGGGAAAAGTTCATCAACGTGACTCCAGGCCAATGGAAAAAAAAGCTGTATTGGTTTCGACCCAAGGTAAGTAATTAAGTAGTACTAGCTAGCTACCATCTCTTTAATTCTTGTCTCAATACCATTAATTATCATGCTTGATTAGTTTTTATCTGATTAAATTCTATTCTCGTAAAGGCCCTAAAGCATGCGCCGGAGACTGAAGTGTGTGCATACTACGTTTGCAAGAACAATCGCATGATGGCGTCCGAAAGGAGCAAATGTGATAACAGCTATGGGTACGTTTGCCAGAAAACTATTCAGAATTTTTACATCATTATCGATATCTAATCACACAACTAATACATGCATATTAGTCTGCTTCTGAAAAGTTTAATGAGATGCAGGATAAGCTCCTACCAACAGCGCACATACGAGCACTTCAAGAGGAAATAGCGGGATTTTTGCTCGACCGGATCATAGATCTCAAAGGAGAATACCATTACCTGCCACCGCCCCATGAACGACTCCCAATTGTCATCGTGCTCCGAAGGCACCAAGGCAAATGCCACTGGCTCCGAAGGCAACATGTAGCAGAAATTGTATATATATACATGTGTATGTGTGAATGGTGGTTGTGAGACATTCGATGATATATATATATATATATATATATATATATATATATATATATATATATATATATATATATATATATATATATATATATATATATATATATGATCGGCTCTACGAGAAATTCTATTTATATATATGCATAACGTGTACAATATATAATATCATAAAATACCAGCAACCGAAAAAAATTAAATGGAAAACATAAAATTAAAGGAAAAAGAAATCATGAACCCAAAACCCCCCAAATCTTTTAGTACCGGTTGGTGTTACCAACCAGTACTAAAGGGCTCCCCGTCCCCGGCGCTGGCTCGTGCCACGTGGTAGCCCTTTAGTGCAGAACCTGTACTGAAGGGGGGACCTTTAGTCCTCACCCTTTAGTGCCGGTTACAGAACCAGCACTAAAGGGCCTTACGAACCGGTGTTATAGTCCGGTTCTGCACTATTGGTTCTGTACTGGTATTCCTTGAGTTTTCGGTAATTAACCGAACACCATTTTCCATCTTCGTTGAGACGTGGCAACTGACCTCCGTCTACAGAAGACTATTGTTCTTTTTTTTTGCAGTTGTACAACAGACTATTGTTGTTCAGTGGTATTAAGTCGAAGGCCACGCCAGGTATCATGGAAATAGATAAAAATAAATGTATTTAGAATTAAAATATATCTAAATACATCCATTCCTTCGGCATGTATTTTCTGAGAAGGGACCACGGAAATGCCACCGACTTACAAAGGGCAGGAAAAACAAAAAAATACAGAGCCCTGTAGGCTGACGTACGTAGCGTGCCATAGAGAGAGAGATCGAGGGGCCTGTGGAGAGGTGCAGCGCAGACACGTTTGAAGTTACCTACGCGCGCGCGACAAGGCTCTACGCCGCCGGCCGTACCAGCCGACTTGGATCGATCGCCCAGTTTCGAGCAGGAGCAAGGTAAAAAAAGGAACGGCAGAGTTTACGTACCTGTTTTTGCGGCTGCGGCTGGCCTGGAAAACGACGAGTACTCATTTTATTACGTCAGCGAGCTTGGTCTACGCCTATCTCACCTGGTGTGCGCGCGTTCGAGAAGCTCGGTTGGTGGCGCGGTCGCGCCCGAGGGATATGGACAGGGAAGCCGCAGATCGAGGAGACCGGTTAATCTGCGGTGCGGCGGAGGCCGGCCGGCGTCCTAGAGCGCGCCGTGAAGCCCGGTGAAGGCGTCCCCGGCCACCGCGGAGGGCAGAGTCTGACGCGCGCTTGCAAGCTGCACCGCTGGCCCGGCAGTCGTGTCTCATCCGCACCGCCATCGGATCGAACATCATCAGATCCATATCCAGGTATCATCTCTGTCTCTCTCTCTCGGCCGGCGGCTGATTTGGACAAGTGCGTGGCCACCGAGTATCCCAGCCCTGATCTCTTCGTCACTTCCGACCGATTTGTCTTCTAATTAATTCTCCCCTTCATGATTCGATTTGTATGATGTACCAATTTGTTACTATCTCACCCACACGCAAGTAACTAGATTTGATTTCAGAGCCACTAGGCCTCATAGCATCTCTAGCAACCCCGTATAAGTGGTCAAACACTTAAATTTTTTGTGTTTTACAGTTTTGGTCGAAAAAAATGTTCAGAACAGAAACCGTAAAAGTGATCCAACCCGTAAAAAATTTAAGCCACCGAAAATGCACACCTGAAACCCTTATGTTTGAAGCTTGGAAGGCCGAACCGAAGGGGCCCCGTAGACCGGTCAAACCTCGTCGGAGCAAACACGCCGCCGCGGAATTTGCCGGAATCCGCCCTAAACTCACCGGAATTCATCACCGCACACCGAAAAAAGCTGCTAGACGCCGCAATCGATAGCCGCCGGTTCGAATTGGACGAGCTTGACATCGGCGTGGCCTCCCATGACCTCAGCCTGGCCACCGGAATCCTCCCGGCGCGGCAAGCAAAGAGGCACGGCTCGGCCGGCGTGGCTGGCAATAGAGCAAGGCGACGGGGCGCGGCCGGCATGGTGATGGGGCGCAGCCGGCAGGCAACGGGGCGCGGCTGATGGGGTTGGGCGCGGCTGGCCGCCTGGGGGAAGGGGCGGCAGCGGCCGGACTGGAGGAAGGAGTTTTTTATCCCAGTTTTACAGTTTATTTTACAGTATTTGTTCAGCCGTAACTAAAATAAACCCTTAAAATATTTTTTTATCCGTATCCTAGTATTCTAGTTTTACAGGTTACGATTTTAAGGCGTCTGCTAGAGATGCTCTTATATTTGGTCTGTCCTCCCTTTCTATCTTTGCTTACGTGTACGTATGGATTTGGGGTATGCAGGGAGGACTGACTCGCATACACTCTGCTCTTCATTGTTTTCTATGGAGTACTAGCAAAGTAACAGGTATGAATATTATTACTATTAAGCCTATGTTTGTTAGTATATCCCTAACACCATACGGATACGGCTCTACTAACAAACTTACTGATACGGTCCTGATTGCCGGTCTGCTAACACCATACGGATACGGTCCTGATTGCCGGTCTGCTAACACCATACGGATACGGTCCTGATTGCCGGTTTGAAGCTGGTTTGTTAGCTGCTGCCCTGATGTGCCTTGGCAAGGCTTAGTTGGCTATGGCTGGAGCTGTTCCATTCAATTTAAGTTACTTTGTTTTCTCAATGAATAGTTTAAACCTCAGTGTGCTTAATTGAAACGTGTATGGACTAAATTGCCCAAACAGAAGAGCCACGGTCAATGCTATTATTGCTACGTCTGCGTGTCATTTGGCCTGATTACAAGAATCAAAGCTCCAGGCTGTTGATGCTGCCGTTGCTTCCTTCCTTGGCGGATACAGATTAAAGGGTTTTGCTCAGCGGCCTGCTGTAGGCATGCGCGGTGGGATATTGCTATTGTGGGATGAAGATCATGTCCGCGTCGAGAATGTTCACCATGGCAACTACACTCTCTCGGCACAAGTTACTATCATCAGCTCCAATACTTCCTTCAAGTTTACCACTGTTTACGGTCGAAATAGAAACAACCTCAAAGACATGTTCTTCCAAGAGCTGAAGGATGAAGCCACCTTTGCTTTGGGAGAACGATGGCTCGTCGCAGGTGACTTTAACCAAATTTACCGGGCAAGAGAGAATAACTGTTCTAATGCAAACCGTAGTCGCATCACCCGTTTTCGGAATTCCCTCAATTTTTGCGAGCTAAAGAAAATCCACCTACAAAACAGAAGGTTTACATGGAGCAATGAGCAAAATAACCCGACCATGTCCAAACTAGATGGTTTCTTCTGCAATGAGGATTGGGATATCACCTTTGACAAGCACATCCTGCATGCCTTATCTTCATCTCTCTCTGACCATTGCCTCCTTCTCCTGGCCAATGATGATGGCCCTCGGCGACCGCGGAGTTTCCGTTTTGAGAACTTCTGGACCAAAATGCCGGGCTTCCAGCAAGTCATCCTAGAGGCGTGGAACGAGCCCTCCCAGCACCACGATCCTTTCCTAAGGTTATTCCACAAGCTGAAGAAGACCAACCACAAACTGCGAGTTTGGAGCAGAACCCTTTTCTCCAATGCCAAGGTCCAACTACATATGGCCTTGGAGATCATCCTTTGCCTTCGTGAGGCCCAGGACGTGCGGATTCTCAGTCCCGAGGAGGCGGGTCCTTCGGAAAAGACTTAAGAGGAGAGTGGTGGGGCTGCCAATTCTAGAGAGTGCTAGGAAGAGGCAAAGCTCTTGATCACCAACATCAAAGAGGGTGATGCGAATACCCGTATTTCCACCTTAGAGTTAATGGTCGGAGACGGAAAAATCTAATTCACCGACTCAAACAGACAACGGTTGGGTGACGAATCATGACCACAAGAAGAATATTGTCCACTCGCATTTCTCTGAGATCATGAAGAGGGGTGCCCCGCGCCCAAAGATCATCAACTAGGCAGCCATTCCGCGTGCTGACCATGATCTCTCCACGCATAGAGATATTACAGAAGAGGAAGTGAAGGCTGCAATCTTTGCTCTCCCTATTGACAAAGCACCGGGCCCGGATGGTTTTACAGGAAAGTTCTTCAAAAGTTGTTAAGAGATTATTAAAGATGACATCTTGCTCGTGATCAATAGCCTCTCCAATCTTCAAACTAGAATTTTTCACTAGCTCAACTCGGCGAATATTGCTCTGCTCCCAAGAAGGATGGAGCGGAGGAGATTCCTGACTTTCAACCAATCAACCTAATCCATGCGGTGGCCAAGCTCATTGCAAAGATTCTTGCCACTAGGCTTGCTCCCCACATGAACGATGTCGTCTCCATCGCCCAGAGTGCTTTCATAAAAAAGAGAAGTATACATGACAACTTTTACGTGATAAAAGCGGAATTCGCGAGAAGATTTCACCAAGAAAAAAACACATGCTCCTTTTCAAGCTAGCCATTAGGAAGGCATTCACTCTGATAGGTGGGACTACTTGTTGGAGATGTTAAGACATCATGGCTTCCCTACTCGCTCCGAGACTAGGTTTCGGCCCTCCTCTCCTCGGCATCCTCTAGAGTCTTGCTAAACGGAATTGCTGGCGACCCCGTCAAGCATGGTTGTGGCCTCGGGCAAGGTGACCCGCTTTCCCCTTTGCTCTTCCTCCTCACGGTCGACTCGCTTCACCATATCCTCAACAAAGCCACCGCACATGGGAAGCTTCACCCCCTGCCCGGGAGGCACACGGGGATTCGTGCCTCCCTGTATGCCGATGATGTTGTTGTTTTCTGTGCCCCTTATAAGGAGGATGTCCAATTCCTGTCCACCATGCTAGCTTCCTTTGGTGAGTCCACGGGCTTGTCCACTAACTGCGCCAAGAGTATTGTTGCACCCATCAGATGTGCCAATGTGGACCTCGATGATATTCTTCAGTCCTTCCCGGCCTGTCGTTCCTCCTTCCATATCCGCTACCTTGGTCTCCCTCTCGCGATCAAGAGACTTAAGAGAATTCACTTACAACTGCTAAAGGACAAGGCGGCTGGTAAATTGGTGCCTTGGAAAGGCAAGCATGTTGCTATCTCGGGTCGCATGACTTTGGTCAAGGCGGTCCTCGCAGCGGTGGCCATCTATCACATCACTCCGCTAGACCTTCCGATGGAGGTCCTAAAGGCAATTGACTAGCTGCGACGTGCCTATCTTTTGGCCGGAACGGACAAGGAACTGGTGGCAAATGCAAGGTTAACTGGGAGCAAGTTTGTAAACCAAAGGAATATGGAGGTCTTGGCATTCTAAATCTCGGTAAGTTTGACACTGCCCTCCGGCTTCGGTGGCTTTGGCTAGACTGGGATGAACCCCCGAGGGTGTGGTGCGGAAAGGGGACGCCGTGCACGGCTGCGGCCCGTGATCTCTTTGCGGCTGCGGCCAATGTGGCGATTGCTGATGGGAATAAAGCGACTTTCTGGGAGTCGTCTTGGCTAGAGGGTATAAGACCCAAGGACATATTGCACCAAAGATCTTTGAGATCTCTTGCAAGAACGGCGGAACGGTTGCCCAGGCCTTGAGGGATCATCATTGGATAGCTCAAATTGACATCCAACCGGGTGTCAAACATAGCATTTTGTGGAAGCTCGCCAATGATGGCAACTACTCCGCTAAGTCTGCATATTTGGCGCAGTTCGCTAGACTCACCCACTCTAACTTTTAGGTCTCGATTTGGAAGGCTTGGGCTCCTCCCAAATGCAAATTCTTCGCCTGGTTAGTCAATCAAAACAGAATTTGGACCACGGATAGGCTGCAACGCTGAGGATGGCCAAACTGTGAGCGGTGCCAGCTTTGCAATCAGGTGCAAGAATTAGCAGCCCAGCTCCATTTCAAGTGCAGGTTCTCTCTCCGGGTTTGGTATGAGGTGTTCTCCTGGCTCGAGCTTGCTATTCCCACGGCTACTTGGCACCAATTCGGCACGTTTAAATCTTGGTGGGATGAGCTACTCTCGATCAACACCCAACCGGTTAAGGCCTTATCTTCTCTGCTACTTCTTGTGGGGTGGGAAATTTGGAAGGAACGGAATGCGCGCATCTTCAGAAGCAAGGCGGCGCCGGTGGCGATCATCACACGGATCATCAAAGAAGAAATGTATATTTGGGCTATTGCAGGCGCCAAGAAATTGAGCAATATAATGCCGCGAGAGAAATCCGTTTATGCTTTGGTCGTTTCACGGCATTTCTGTAACAATACTCTTTTCTTAATTAATGAAAATGGCAAATCTTTTGTCTAGTTTAAAAAAAACTAACAAACTTACTAACGCAGGATGTGATGCTGGAAGACATGAAGCAGCTATCTGCCGAAATTATCATGGATTCCTGTCAGGTTTGTGTTCCATCTGGAAACAGATCGCTGTATATAACCAGATTCTCTTCTACAGTTTTTAGGCTCCAGATCAGCTCCTTCTTTTTCATCTAGGCATCAAGGAGCTTCGCAACTCTTTGCTTCCTTATGATAACTGTTTAGCTGACAATATGAAACAAAGATTAGTTGTCCCTGCAAAATCCAGTGGAATCTATGAAGGCGGACGTTTGGTCTATGGGGACATATACACCTTATATAAAAAAAATAGTAATTCAACAAAAAATTAAAAAATCTGAAAATATTTTTGAAATAAATTTGACCTTCCATTGTACTCATGAGGAAATTTCACAAAATGAAAATCTCCCTTTGACTTCTTTTCAAAAAAGACAAATCTTGGCCAAAATAGTGTGAATAGTGACATGTAATAACAAATAATTTTTGTCCTTTCGCTGTGCAGTCAATGTTGGTTTTTTTCCGTGAAATTTATATACTAGTGCAAAAATAAGTCAAGTTTATTAGAAAAGTAGTTCTTACCTATTTTGAATTTTTGTTGAATTATAAAAAAAATCCCCATATAGGTTGTATCTACAACCAGAAACTAAAGTGTATTTTCCTGGAATCTATATGATAATTCGAGTTTTTCTACTCCCCAACTTAGGCAACTAAAAATTAGGTACCTTCACAGGATCCACGATTAATCAGTATTGCTTCGATCCCTCAGTCTCGTTGCACCCACGTTCCACATTTGGTTCACATCTGGAGATCACACACGTTCGTGTAGAAAAAATTCACACATGTTTCATCTAAGATTATTTAGTGTGGAGGCAAGGGGATCCACTCTCCTCATGCTTTTTATCATGGTCATGGAGCCACTTCAACGCATGTTCGAGATGGCGACGACAAGGGGTCTGTTGGCACCGCTCACGAGCACGGGACTGAAGCACCGACTGTCGATGTATGCCAACGATGTCATGGTCTTTGTGAAGCCAAACGAAAGGGTCCTTCAAGCATGTGTCTCTCTTCTCCAACTATTTGGAGAGGCATCCGGTATGCACGTAAACCTGAAAAAGAGTGCAACATTCCCGATCCGCTGCATGACAGAAATCATGGAGAGGGTGGAGCAGATAACTGGATGCAATACCGACACATTCCCATGCAAATATTTGGGGCTGCCGCTCACCATATGCAAGCAGTCAGCGGCCACTATTGCAGAACAGGGCTAAAGCGCCGGTTCATAAGGGCCTTTAGTGCCGGTTCTACAACCGGCACTAACGAGTGGAGACTAAAGCCCCCTCCCCTTACTATCGGTTTGGCACGAACGGTGCTAAAGTGCTACCACGTGGCACGCAGCCGTGCCCGGTGTCGATAGATTGATTAGTACCGGTTGGTAACACCAACCGGTACTAAAATTTTTTTGGGGGAGGGGAGTTGGTTTTATTTTTTCATTAATTTTAGGTTTTTCATTTAATTCTTTTTTGTTTGCTGGTATTTTACGATACTACATATTATACACGTTATGCATATATATAAATAGATTTTCTCGTAGAACCGCATATATATATATATATATATATATATATATATATATATATATATATATATATATATATCATCGAATGTCTCACAACCAATACCATTAATTGTTCACACATACACATGTATATATATATATATATATATATATATATATATATATATACATGTATATATATATATATATACACAAATGTTTCCTATAAGTAGTGGTAGTTACCACCACTTGCGTTTTGTATGTTGTATGTAGTATCTGTAGGAACCGAGAGTATGTACATGTAATATGTAGTATATAACAATGATTAGGTAGTATATATACTATTTTTGAGGTAGTATGTACCATTTTTTGAGTATGCTCATTTTACGTGCATAAATATGTAATGATTTTTACAAATATAACAAAAACTATGGGCTCATATGCAATTTTTTCATGTAACTTGCTTTGAAATATCTTAGATATAGTATATGAACATATTTAAAATAATAAAATAGTATATATAGTACCACACGGTAGTATATGAGACATGTGGGGTAACTACCACCGGTGGTAGGATGGATTTTCCTATATATATATATATATATATATATATATATATATATATATATAGTGATGATATTCATCATCCAGGGTGTAGAATAAGTTATTCTTCACCCAAGGTAATCTGACGATCACTACATAATTAAATTACATTTGGAATTCAAATAGTTACGTTCCTATTGAGTCATTACGTAAAATTTGGTATAAGAAAATAAAATTATAGGTTATAAGACAAGAAAATTTGGAGTTTATGTATATTTTACATTATGTTTTTACGTTTGTAATTTTACATAACATAAAATATTTTTTACGGCGATGATATATTTTCTTACGGTCTCTTTTTACGTCAGAAATAAGATAAAACTTACGGAACATAAAATTACAGTGCACTGGTGGTAAAATATAGGGTGGTAAAGAATAACTGTTCCTCACCCAGGGTGACGAATAGTCAATCCCTATATATATATATATATATATATATATATATATATATATATATATATATATATATATATATATATATATATATATATATATATATATATATATATATACAATTTCTCCTACATGTTGCCTTGGTGCCTTCGGAGCACGATGACAAGTGGTTCATGGGGACGGTAGCGGGTAATAGTATTCTCCTTTGGGATCTATAACCTGGTCGAGCAAAAATCCCGCTATTTTCTCTTGAAGTGCTAGTATGCGCTCCGTTGGTAGGACCTGCTCCCGCACCTCTCTGAACTGTTAAGAAGGAGATCAATATGCATATGTATTAGTTGTGTGACTAGATATCAATAATGGTGTAAAAATTTGTGAATAGTGTTCTGACAAACGTACTTAGTCCTGTCTTTGAGATCTGCTCCTTTCGGACGCCATCATGCGAATGTTCTCGCAAACGTAGTATGCACACAGATTAGTCCCCGACGCCTGCTTCAGGGCCTTTACGAGAATGGAATTGAATCAGATAGTGATTAATCAAGCATGATAATTAATTAATGGTATTGAGATAAGAATTAAATAGATGGTAGCTAGCTAGCTAGCTAGTACTACTTAATTACTTACCTTTGGTCGATACCAAAACAGCCAGCTTTTTTGCCCATTTTCCTGGAGTCACCTTGATGAACTTTGCCCAAGCCCTGCCCCCCGGCAAAGAAAATTAATAAAGGGGTTATTAAATAGTTCATATCAGGAAATGACCAACTAAATAGGCCGAGATATAGTTAATAATGATTGAAATTACCTGTTGACTATCCCAAACAATATGGTGTAGTCACTTTCTTTTGTAATTAGTGAGTCCAGTACTTCAACTTTTCCTTCGTCAACTTTAATGTCTAACAAGATCAAGTGGAAACTGCATGCGCACACGTTTGCATGTCTTAATTAAGCGGGCATGTGCATAACACACTAATCAACTACCGTAAACCCTATACACTTAATTATTAACATCTAGCTAGCTAGTAAGCAAAAACAGAATTTGTAATACAAGACAGCGTGACTCACAGGAAGTTGTAAGGAAGTAGTATATCTTCATTGGTATTGAGGCGCTTGAAGAACTCTAGCATGCTTTCCTCTAAACTTGCTCGACAACTTGGAATATTCGTCCATGTGTACTCATTAATGGTATTTGGGTCAATAAACCCAATGCCATAGCGTCCAGATTTTTTCATTTCATACATCTCCATCCTGCATATAATACCACAGAAAATAATTTAGTGAGGATAATTACAGGTAATGATTGATCAACATGTTCTCTACAGCTAGCTTGAGACTTAAATTACGTAAAGAAATCACTTACGCATAATAGCAACCCATTTATAGATTTGTCGATTGTGTCTTGATTGTATAATTGAAATAGTTCTGAATACTCAACGGACACAGCTTTCTCATGGAAGTAATGCTCCTCCTTGACATTTACCATGAGGGACTCTCGATTGGAAATCTTGGTAATGTTCATGTACCATTGATGCAATTCATACATTCTTGTTGGGAGCTTCTTGACCTCCTCTGGCTTGACCAAAGGTTCGCCCCGGACATATTTCCTTTTTATTTCCTCCTCTCTAAGCGGAGACATGGGCTCGATCTCGAGGAGTTGTCCAACAGTGGTCGTGAGCATTTCAGCCTGCATTATATGCTCCTCGATTATTACCACATCGCCCAGCTGGGAAACGTTAACAGTTTGCCCACAATAATATTGGATCGATTGCGCCGCCTGTTCTCCCAGCTGGGGAACGGGTTTCCCACATTTTTTGACAACTGCGTGTTGGCTCGAGCTCGAGCTCACTTCTTTCTGTAGTCGTGCTCGATGCGCCTTCCTGATTTGGCGCTCATAGTCTGAGTCAACAGGCTTGGGAGCTAGTGGTCTAGCCATACGAATGAAGTGGTCAATCTTTTTCTCAGGCACTTTCTCCCTCAGCGGCGGTGCCGGTTTCGGTCCAAAATGGGCGTCCAGTTAGGCCTTCACTATGGCATCATTTTGCTCCTCGGTCATGTCGTAAGGCCTCTGAGGAAGAGGAGCGAGGCTTGGACCATATTTATATCGCTTGTCTCCGCCCGTGCTTCATGTACTACCTCCACTCGTACTGCTACGCACCATAGCTGCGGCGTGTCTCTTCTGCGATTTCTGAGGCGGCGGAGACGGCTGACGTGGCTGAGTTGGAGCAGGAGGAGTGGCCTGACGCTGTGCCGGACTTGAAGCAGGAGTCTGCTCACGCGTTCATGTACTTGGAGGAGCGGGAGTCTACTGACACGGTGGCGGACTTCAAGGAGGAGTCGGCTCACGCGTTCGTGGACTTGGAGGAGTGGGAGCCTGCTGACTCGGTGGCGGACTTCGAGGAGGAGTCGGCAGACACGGTGTCGGTGGACTTCGAAAGATGATGCAATCCTTTCTCCATAGGATGATATGATGTATGGCCTCTCCCAGTGTGTGCTCGTCGTCACCTCCAGGAATGGCAAGCTGTAGCCCCGAATATGGGTCCACCACCTCATCAACCAAGACACGAGCATAGCCTGCTGGAATCGGGGTGCAATGGAAGGTTGCTTCGCGGGTAATTGTAAAAGAAACGGCGTCCGCCACCTTCATGGATATGTTCTTCATTTTGAAGTGTAGCTCACAGTTAGTGTTCTCTATGATGTCATCCACAGGGTATGTATCCAGTAGTGCGTCGCCCGGGGCGGAACTAATGCTGCTTCTCGGCATGGATGGGATGGTGCTATCCAATGCTGGACGATCATCCGCTTACTGCTGCCGCTGCTGAGACCGCCTTTCCTGGCTAAGTGAGTCGATCTACTGCTGCTGGAATTTGAGTGCCAAGTCCGCGTGCCTTGCTTCTAGGCCTTGAAGGCGTTCTGCGTCCTGCTTCCTCTTCTCCTCCTCCAGCTTCCTCTTCTTCTCCTCCTCCATCTTCTTTCTTGCACCGGGTCCTGTAGTCGCTGCTCCATTCCAAAAGCCCTCATACCGGGGAATAACGCCCTTGCCTCGTGTTCTTCCGGGTGTTCAGGATTTCCCAGTATGCGTGAAGCTCGTCATTCTCTCTGTTGAGTGTGAACACCCCTTTCGAGCATCTTCTATTGCGTCAAGTAACTTTTTTCGGCTCCTTTAGACTTGCCTTCTTCAAACTAGGCCTCTTGGTCCATTACGCCCCTATGCGCATAGAACCAAGTTCTGCACCTGGGGGGGCCAGCTTCTAGTAACCGGAGTGACCCCTACATCCTTCATCTCTTTCTCAGACTTATCTCACTTAGGCATTGCCACCGCGTAGCCACCTGGCCCCAGCCTATGGAACTGCGTCTTTTTTGCGGCATTGGCCTTGTTTTTTATCGACCGTTCCTTAGATAATTCTGATTCCTTGAATTTCACCGAAATCGTCCGTGTTCTCTTTGCTTCTCAAGTGTTCCGTGAATTCTGGAGTCTTTCTTTCTGCAGCGAGGTAGTTGGCCCATACAGTTTTCTTGTGGGTGTTGAATGCAATTGCCATCTTCTTAAGAGCAGCGCCCTTGACTTTGTCCACATCTGCTTTAGTGAAATAATCTGGTAGGGTGAAATGTTGCATCAGAGAATCCCAAAGGTTTTTTTTGCTCTGTTGTCGACCCAAGTAACACCTGGACGTTTAGTTTTTGGCTCTTTCCATTCTTGAATGGAGATCGGGAGTGGGTCCTTCACAAGAACTCCGCACTGACGAGTCCACTTGTTCGCAATGTTCTTAGGCGTGAGGGGTTCGCCACTAGCTTTGATGGAATCTGTAACATCCCAAATTTCCCATTTGGAATGTTTTACAATTATAGCTAAGCATCTATGCATATTGTTTGAATTGAGTGACATTTGAATTATTTCAGAGGCTTCTGAGTTTGTTGGAATTTGAATTCAAATTGGCAGTTGAATTTATTTGAAAACAATGCCTGACAAATACTTGAGAAAAAGTATGAGAGGAGTAAACATGACACTCCAAAAATGTCAGAAGAAAAGTTTTGCCAAAAAGTTGAATTCAAATTTGATTTTATTTGGGATTTCTAGAAAGTGTTTTTTTAGTTTGAGTTTTGCCCCTGGAAAAATGTCCACGTTGTATGATAAATTCTCCTAAGAATTTTGATATATATATGTACTATATAAAAATAATATATATTTTTCTATATTCTCTCTTCTCTCTAATTCAAAAAAAAAGAAAAGCCCCAAAGGCGCGGCCAAAGCCAACTGCCCCGGCCGAGGCGCCACTCACCGGGCGAAAGGCAGCCCACCAGTACGAAATGCTAGCCCCGGCGCCCGGCCGACTCCTCTCCGCCTCGGTCGCCTGACGAACCTCTCCTCTCTCTCCTTGCCGACGCCTCCGCCCCACCCCTTCTCTTTCCCCTCGCCCACGCTATGCCGCGCCAGAGCGCGTTCGACGCCGCCGCCGCGTCCGAATTCCACGGGATCACGATCCCGAGTCGCCCCCTGCCCCAAGTTGATGCCCTATAAATACCTACGCCCTTCCTCCCTCGAACCCCCTAAAACCCTACGCTCCAAACCCACCAGAGCCGCCTCCCTCGCCAAACGCATCTCGCCGCCGCCTCGGTTCGCCGCCGTTTCTGCCACCGGTGAGCCACCCCTCGACCTCCAAGCCACTCCTCCCGAACCGCCACTTCATCCCGCACCTCCTTGACATCCTTTCTTTGCCCAGAGCCCCGACCGTCCGCTTCGAAGCTCGTCCGCCGCCCGCCGGAGCAGGAGCTCCCCCGAGCTCGCCCCGATCGTCTCCGTCATCCCCGAGCTTCAACGACTCCACCCCCGACCTCCCCAAGTTCCGCCGCATCACCCCGACGTCTCCGCCGCCTTCCCCGACCACCGGAGCCACCGCGCCGTCCACGCCCGAGCCGCCGTCGTCCATCGCCGTCGTCGCCACCGCGGTATGTCGCCGATCCGCCCACCACCGTCCGATCTGAAACCTAGGGCACAGATTAGATCTAGCGAAAGGTTAGGTTTATCTTAGATTAGTCCGGTTTTACTCCGGTTCAGTTGTGGTTTATTTACATTAGATCGAACCGGTCGGTTTATTTTCTGTTAGCCTCGGGCATGCATTGGTTATATATCGCCTGAGCGTTAGATAGGCCCGTTGGCGCGTTAGTTTTTGTTGAATTTTATTTTTTCGTTTCTGTTTTTAACAGAATAGTTCCAGCTTTGTAAAATCCGTATCTCTTAGGTTACTTAATATTTTTAGTTGATTCTTTTTTTGTTAGTTTGCAAATTTCCTTTAGTTTCTGTAGAAAATAGCTTCGGCCATGTTTAGGTTTTTAAAAGTTGTTTTATATTAGTTTTAATCAGATTAGTATTTCTGCTATAAATTGAGTTGGGATTATTTTATTTTAGTGATTCTTTTGTCACTGCCTTTGTTTTGACTTTGCCCAGCAGTAGGAATTTATTTGGGTATTTATAGTCTTTTTTAAAAATAGTTTTTATGCGAAAACAAGCTTTTCTAGTTTATTTAGCTTGCTGCTGTTTTCTGCCGTTCTAGGTATTTTTAAAATTTTATTTTACCTCTGTTATAATTTATTTTAGATTAGTTTCCGTAGTTTTAGAACGTGAACTTTTATTTACAGAAAAGAAAAGGTTTATTTTATTTTCTTGTTAGTTGTTGGCTTGGATTTCTTCGAGTTTTCTTTGGTTTTTGGTTCGATTGTTTTGTGTGTTTTATGATAGCATGCTGTTATGTTAAGTGATTGTATGTTTGTATGCTTATATGATTATTGTTTGCTTCGATAGAATTTCCGGAGTGCGAAGCCTACTATTACGAGTCGCTAACTTTCGAAGACCGTCAGCCAGGCAAGTCATTTGGTCATATTTTACAATACCTATGATTTTGTTGCATTAGAATTTTGCCTCCCCACCATGCATGCAGTAGGAGAATTTTAAGTTATGTTCTTGAGTAGTATCATGAGGTAGGATGAACCCAATTCCCCTTGTTACCATTGCCCGGGACGATGTAGTTTATTTTGCTATGCTCGTAGACGGGGTTGGTTGAGTGGTTCATAAGGGAGATGTGAGAGTCAAGATGATGACAACCCCATGACTTCAAGCTCAAGATGGACTTCAAATTCACTACTGGGTGGAGGACGGTTGACGGGCACCCTGGAGAAACCAGCGGATGGCCGAGATGCATGGAGAAGCGCCATGACATCTTGCGGAAAGCTTCACCCAGCCACGAAGAGACGGATGGATACCCCATTGACCGGAAGCTTACCTGTGCAGCCGCAAGCCATTATGGGCTCTGGCTTGGTCGACCCTAGGCGTGACTCTGGCCGGGACGGTGCTACGAGATGTAGAAGAACAAGAGGATTGGATGGGCACCGGCAAAGGGGCCTGCAGGAACTCTTCTAAGACCCTGTTTCGTTCGTCCCGTCTTCAAACACCAGGCAGTGCGAAGACTTAAAAGGAGGGAACGATTCTTGCGGGTAAAGCGCGCAAACGTCTGCAGAGTGAAGATCTAATCGATTAGCCGTGTCCCCGGTTACGGACAATTTGAGCCTCTGGAACTTGGAGTATTTCGGATATCTCAACACCGAACTTAATAAATTAATTGAGGGGGGTTATTTAATAATTGGGAATGAGACATTGGTTGGCGGAACCATCTCAATAACTACCAACATTTTGTAGTATTTGCAAACAAGTCCTTGTTGTAGGGAAAAACTGGCTTTTTCGCAAAACAATGAAACTTAGAGCCCACAGCCAAATTGCATATAGTGTTAGTAATTTTTTTATTTTTGTTCTCTCTTCATGACTTGCCGGCATATTCAAAATGCTGACCTACACGGCTGCAACGTCTTATGCTGCTACGATCCACGCTTCGCGATTGCCCTATGGAGTCGGATGGACTCGCTATTCGTCTACGCTTCCGCAGCTTTATTTAGTTTATTTCTCATGAGTTGGCCTTCGGCCGAATTTATTCTATTGTAATAAAGACTGGATATGAGAATCGTGTAATAAACTCAGGTGTGATTGAACTTTGAATCTTTTCATCAATGTACTGTGTGTGCCAGCATTCTTGGGATGGTACAGCTACACAGAGACTTGACCGATTTTGGGTCGGGTCACAGTAGAGATGGTATCGAGCACTACGCTGACCGTGAGGACGTAACCCCTAGGATCGGAAAGCCATAGGAAGAGACTATTTATTTTATGTCCTTATCATTCCGTAATTCTCCTGTTCATTTCTCGACTTCTCTCCGATTTTCAACATTCTAGATGGCCGCCGAGTTCACCCCAGTTCTGCTACCGGAGTTTTGCCAGCCAGATGAGACGATGCCTCTCGGCAAGAAGCTGGGTCAGATCGTGAAGAAGCTGAAGATTGCTCTGCCCTCAATCATCGGAAGCCTACCAATGCACTTCCGACGAATACCCGCCATGAGGATTAAGGTGCACATTCCGTGGAGGACCTTCGGAGGACATTCAGAGCCCATTGACTTTGAGTTTACCGATTTCACTTGGATCCTCGGAAGAAACATGGCGATTTATCGTGCACTTGGACATCTCCGAGAAGAGTACAGGCCGAGCTCGACCCATCGAGACCTCGCCATGATTTCTTGCAGAGCTAGGAATGGAGATATCATCCGCATGCCGTAGAGGACGACTCCATTCTCTCATATGTCCAAGACTTGGAGAGTCTCCTCGTGAAACGGAAATCCGCATCACCAAACTTCGAAGGTACACAGGAGGCTGTTGTTCCGTGATCTGGAACTGGTGGATAAAGCACGCGCTGACTTCCTTGACCATGAAGAAGAAATCAAGGTTTTGATGTAGAGAGTCGACAAGATGAAGATTTATGTTGCCGCATTAGAGGAGAAGATGGACCTGTGAGAAGACCTTTTTCCGAGTGGAGATGACGGACCCCTCGTGAGCAATGACCAGGATTATGAAGAGAGCTCCACTGAAGGAATCCGCAAGAGGAGGCGCCGCACCAGAGGATGCCGCACCGGAGGACGCGGCACCAGAGGACGCAAGGATAATTGATGAAGACATTTAGTCGACCGCCATGTTATTTTATTTTTCCGCCGATCGCTTAGGGCCGTTATTTTCGATTAGTCGTGAGAATTTGTAATCCGAGATTGAACCATGTTTGAGATGATTGAATAAATGATTGGTGTGATTATGATTGTGCATTCATATGGGTAGTGATATTTTCTCATTAGACCCTTGTTCTATTCTAATTTTCTCATCCACTCCAAAACACCAAATGCCTCCGAGACGTGACCCCGGTTTCAACTTTCCGCCGGAGCTCACCCAGCTGATCCAGCAGCAGAATGCCCTCATGCAGATGCTCATCCGCAACTGTAACAACAACAACAACAACAACAACAATCCACCGCCACCACCCCTATTGACAACTTGACCCGCTTCCTAAGGCTGAATCCGCCAAAGGTTCTCTAGCAAGACCGAGCCGATTGTGGCCGGCGATTGGCTCCGCAAGGTCGGAAGGAGTTAGCCAACGCTGGATGCACAGATGCAGAGAAGGTGCGCTTTGCCGCACATCGCCTTGATGGACCTGCAGCCTCTTGGTGGGAGAACTACACCGCCACTTATCCCATCGCCACCATCACGTGGGATCAGTTCCAGCAGTTTTCGCACCGCTCATGTCTCACCGGAGCCATGAGTCCAAGAAGCGTGAGTTCCGCAACTTACGCCAGGGAACCGTATCAGGGGCAAAGACGTGGATGAGTTCAACAAGTTAGCTCGCTATGCCCCGGATGATGTGGCCACAGATGCCGCAAAGCAAGAAAAGTTTCTCGAGGACTCAATGACGAGCTGGGAATGCAGCTAATGGTGGCTACCTTTCAACAACTACCAGGAGCTGGTAGACAAGGCCACCATACTTGAAGGCAAGCAGCAGCAGATTGATAGCCGCAAGCGGAAGTATGGCCAGGGGAAGTATAATTCTGGAGCTCAGCAGAAGCCCCGTTATGCCCCATACTCGTGAGGGCATACCCATCACACCCATGGAGGACATAATCATGGAGGACATAACCATGGAGGGAATGGGAACAATCGCAAGCACGACAACAAGTCAGGCAATGGAAATGGCAATGGCAACCAGCATCGTCCTGCCCCGACTCAGAAGGATCTGAGTCACATCACCTGTTTCAAGTGCCAGAAAACAGGGCACTATGCCACCGACTGCCCGGAGGCCAAGCAGAGGAATGGAAACGGCAATGGAAGCTCAGCAAAGAAGCCCAACCCTTTTCCTCGTGCTCGTGTGAACCACATTGACGTGGAGGACGCCTATGATCAGCCGCATAATCGTGGTTGGTAAGTTTTTATTAAATTCACGCCCAAGATTGGTACTCTTTGATTACGGTGCAACGCATTCATTTATATCAAGGGTAGTTGTGGAAAAGTATGGGTTGCCCACTAGAACCCTTAGAAGCCCTCTTCACGCCGGTTCAGCAGGAGGAGAAATGATGATAGGCTTAGGGCGTCATGCAACCCTCAACATCGGAAACCATAAATTTCCCGCAGACCTCATAGTATTGGAAACCCAGACCTTGGATGTAATCCTAGGCATGGATTGGTTGACAAGTTTGAAGGAAACATAGATCGTGCCCAAGAAGACGATTCTGCTCACCACTCCGGAGCAGAGGAGGATCAAGTATGTATCCAGACGTATCCCGATGAAGAATCAGGTGAATTCCCTCACAGGAGTTGTTCAGGAGGAAGTGCCAGTAGTGCAAGATTTTCCCGATGTGTTTCCGCAGGAATTGCCAGGAATGCCATCGGACAGAGACATTGAATTTCTGATTGAGTTATTGCCCGGCACAGCCCCAATATCCAAGAGACCTTATCGGATGCCCCCAAACGATTGGAAAGAGATCAAAAAGCAAATTAATGAGCTATTGGAGAAGGGATATATTCGGCCAAGCGCGTCACCTCGGGGAGCCCCAGTTCTTTTGGTAGAGAAGAAGGATGGAACCCTGAGAATGGTTGTGGATTATCGTTCGTTGAACGACGTGACCATCAAGAACAAGTACCCTCTGCCGATGATTAATGATCTATTTGATCAGCTAGTTGGAGCCAAGGCATTCTCCAAGATCGATCTTCGATCAGGTATCATCGCTTGAAGATCCGTGAAAAGGATATACCCAAAACAGCATTCACCACTGTGTATGGTTTATATGAGTATACCGTCATGTCATTCGGATTGACTAATGCCCCTGCATACTTCATGAATTTGATGAACAAGGTATTTATGGAATATCTGGACAAGTTTGTCGTGGTGTTCATCGATGACATACTGATTTTCTCCAAGAGCGAGGAAGAGCATAAGGAACATTTGTGTCTAGTTCTGGAGAAACTCCGAGAACATCAGTTGTATGCCAAGTTCAGCAAATGTGAATTTTGGCTGAAGGAAGTCGGATTCCTCGGACATGTTATTTCAGGAGAAGGAATAGCAGTTGACCCCACCAAGGTTGTATCAGTCACCGATTGGCAATCACCCACCTCAGTCAAGGAGATCCGTAGTTTTCTCGGACTCGCAGGATATTATCGGAGGTTTATTGAGAACTTCTCGAAGATTGCCAAGCCCATGATTCAGCTGTTGAAGAAGGACGCCAAGTACATTTGGACCGAGGATTGTGAAGCCAGTTTCCAGGAATTGAAGAAACGATTGGTTACAGCCCCAAAGTGCTGATTTTGCGGACATACACAAGGATTACGGTATATTGTGACGCTTCTCGCCAGTGGACTCGAGGAGTACTCATGCAGGAAGGAAAAGTTGTAGCTTATACCTACAGACAGCTACGACCTCACGAGATGAATTATGCCACACATGATTTGGAGTTAGCAGCTGTAGTGCATGCACTCAAGACCTGGAGGCATTTCCTTATCGGAAACAGTTGTGATGTTTACACGGATCACAAGAGCTTGAAGTATATTTTCACGCAGAAAGAGTTGAACCTCAGGCAGAGGAGATGGCTAGAGTTAATCAAGGACTATGACATGAGATTGCATTACCACCAGTGAAAGGCTAATGTTGTAGCAGATGCTTTGAGCCGTAAGAGTTATGTGAATACTCTTATAGCGGAGGATTACCCCAGGAGTTAGTCGATGACCTCAAAGATCTCCGAATCGAGATAGTTCCAAGAGGATATGTTGCAGCTCTGGAAGTTCAGTCCACTTTGACCGAAAAGAATTCGTGAAGCCCGTAAGTCGGACAAGGAAATTGATGAGATAAAGAAAAGGATGAATGAAGGAAAAGCTAAAGGGTTCCGTAAGGATGAATACGGAGCTATATGGTTCGAGGATCTTATTTATGTACCCAATGATCTGAACTCAGGAAGCTAATTCTTCAGGAGGCTCATGATTCACCGTACTCGATCCACCCCGGTAACACCAAGATGTATCTGGATTTGAAGGAAAGTTTCTGGTGGACGGGTATGAAGAAGGATATTGCCGAGTACGTAGCAGTATGCGATGTTTGCCAACGAGTAAAGGCGGAACATCAGAAGCCAGCGGGTTACTTTCAACCTTGCCGATTCCCGAGTGGAAATGGGAGAAACTTGGAATGGATTTTATCACAGGATTACCTAGGACCCGTTCAGGTTATGATTCCATCTGGGTAGTGGTTGATCGCTTGACCAAGGTAGCTCATTTCATTCCCGTGAAGACTACCTATACCAGCGCTAAGTTAGCCAAGATATACATCACCAGGATCGTATGTCTGTATGGAGTTCCGAGGAGTATCGTGTCAGATAGAGGAACACAATTTACCTCAAAGTTTTGGAATCAGTTGCATGAAACTTTGGGTACGAGGCTGGAGTTCAGTACAGCTTTTCATCCGCAGACAGATGGACAGACCGAGAGAGTCAACCAGATTCCGGAGGACATGTTGAGAGCCTGTGCGCTAGACTATGGGTCTAGCTGGGATGACAATCTGCCATACGCAGAGTTCTCGTACAACAACAGCTTATCGAGACCGATTCTCAAGATGGCCCTTTCGAAGCTCTATACGGAAGGAGGTGCAGAACACCATTGTTGTGGGATGGTGTTGGAGATCGAAAACTTCTCGGTCCCGATCTTATCAAAGATTCCGAAGAGAAAGTCAAGCTGATTCGAGATAGACTCAAGGTAGCTCGATCGAGGCGTAAGAGTTATGCCGAAAGAACGCAAGGAAGTAACATACGAAGTGGGAGACCGGGCATATCTTCGTGTGTCCCCACTTTGTGGAATCAAGAGGTTCGGTGTTAAAGGAAAGTTAGCACCCCGGTTTTGTTGGAAATATGCCCTAGAGGCAATAATAAAAGCATTATTATTATATTTCCTTGTTCATGATAATTGTCTTTTATTCATGCTATAAGCGTATTATCCGGAAATCGTAATACACGTGTGAATACATAGACTACAATACGTCCCTAGTGAGCCTCTAGTTGACTAGCTCGTTGGTCAACAGATAGTCATGGTTTCCTGACTATGGATATCAGATGTCATTGACAAGGGATCACGTCATTAGGAGAATGACGTGATGGACAAGACCCAATCCTAAGCATAGCACAAGATCGTGTAGTTCGTTTTGCTAGAGCTTTTCCAATGTCAAGTATCTCTTCCTTAGACCATGAGATCGTGTAACTCCCAGATACCGTAGGAGTGCTTTGGTGTACCAAACGTCACAACGAATCGGGTGACTATAAAGGTGCATTACAGGTACCTCCGAAAGTATTCATGGGTTGACACGGATCGAGACTGGATTTGTCACCCGTGTTACGGAGAGGTATCACTGGCCCACTCGGTGAGTGCATCATCATAATGAGCTCAAAGTGACCAAGTGTTCGGTCATGGGATCATGCATTACTGACGAGTAAAGTGACTTGCCGGTATGAGACCGAACGAGGTATTGGGATACCGACGATCGAAGTCTCGGGCAAGTAGCATACCGCCCGACAAAGGGAATAGAATACGGGGTTGCTTGAACCCTTTGACATCGTGGGTTCATCCGATGACAACATCGAGGAGCATGTGGGAGCCAACATGGGTATCCATATCCCGCTGTTGGTTATTGACCCGAGGTCGCCTCGTCATGTTCCGCATGTCTCCCGAACCCGTAGGGTCTACACACTTAAGGTTCCGTGACGCTAGGGTTATTAGGAAGACAAGTATGTGATTACCGAATGTTGTTCGGAGTCCCGGATGAGATCCCGGACGTCACGAGGAGTTCCGGAATGGTCCGGAGGTAAAGATTTATATATGGAAAGTGGTTAAACGGACTCCGGAAAGTTTCGGGGGCATGCCTAAGAAGCACCGGGCCACCGGGAGGTTTCCTGAGGTCCACAGGAGGGGCCACCTCCTGGGGCCACATGGGCTAAGTGGGAGAGGGAGCCAGCCCTCAGTGGGCTGGGCGCGCCTCCACCCAGGGCCCATGCGGCTAGGGCTTGGGGAGGGAAACCCTAAAGGGCAAAGGGTGCACCCCCAGCTTGGGGGCAAGCCACCTTTTCCTCCTCCCTGGCCGCCCCTAGGGTTTTCCCTAGAGGGTCGGCCCCCTGCCCTCTCTCTCCTATATATAGAGGGGTGAGGGAGGCTGCAATACACATTGAAGGCGCAGCCCCTCCCTCCCCAACTCCTCTCTTTCTCCGTGTGAGCTTGGCGAAGCCTGCTGGAGAACCTTCAGACCAATTGCACCACGCCGTCAGGTTGCCATTGGAGTTGTCTTCCTCAACCTCTCCTTCATCCTTGCTGGATCAAGACGGAGGAGACGCCATCGTCCCCGCACGTGTGTTGAACGTGGAGGTGCTGTCCTTTCAGCTTTTGGTCATCGGTGATCGGAATCACGCTGGGGAACGACTCCATCATCACCACTCCCTCGAACGGCTTCCATTACTTTCGATCTACAAGTGGTATGTAGATGCAAACTCTTTCTCTTGACTCGTTGCTTAGATGAACTCATAGATAGATCTAGGTGAAACCGTAGGAAAATTTTAATTTTCTGCAACGCTCCTCAGCAGTGGTATCGTGAGCTGTGTTTATGCGTAGTTCTCTTTGCACGAGTAGAACATACAATTTTGTTGTGGGCGTGGATCTTGTCAACTTACTTGCCGTTACTAGTCGTATCTTGCTTCCGCGGTATTGTGGGATGAAGCGGCCCGGACCAACCTTACACGCACGCTTACGTGAGACCGGGTTCCACCGACTAACATGCACTAGTTGCATAAGGTGGCTGGCGGTGTCTGTCTCTCCCACTTTAGTTGGAGCGGATTCGATGAACAGGGTCCTTATGAAGGGTAAATAGAAGTTGACAAGATCACGTTGTGGTTATTCGTGAGGTAAGAAAACGCTCTTGCTAGAACCCAATTGCAGCCACGTAAAAGATGCAACAACAATTAGAGGACGTCTAACTTGTTTTTGCAGCAATTGTCATGTGATGTGATATGGCCAAGTTGTGATGAATGATGAGACATTGTGATGTATGAGATCATGTTCATGTAATAGGAATCACGACTTGCATGTCAACCGGCAGGAGCCATAGGAGTTGTCTTTATTTTTGTATGACCTGCGTGTCATTGAAGAACGCCATGTAACTTACTTTACTTTATTGCTAAACGCGTTAGCCATAGAAGTAGAAGTAGTCGTTGGCGAATAACTTCATGAAGACACGATGATGGAGATCATGGTGTCATGCCGGTGACAGGATGATCATGGAGCCCCGAAGATGAAGATCAAAGGAGCTATATGATATTGGCCATATCATGTCACTACTTTATAATTGCATGTGATGTTTATTATGTTTATGCATCTTGTTTACTTAGAACGACGGTAGTAAATAAGATGATCCCTTAGAACAATTTCAAGAAGTGTTCTCCCTAATCGTGCACCGTTGCTACAGTTCGTCGCTTCTAAGCACCACGTGATGATCGGGTGTGATGGATTCTTACGTTCACATACAACGGGTGTAAGACAGATTTACACACGCAGTAAACACTTAGGGTTAACTTGACGAGCCTAGCATGTACAGACATGGCCTCGGAACATGGAGACCGAAAGGTCAAACACGAAGTCATATGGAAGATACGATCAACATGAGAATGTTCACCGACGATGACTAGTCCGTCTCACGTGATGATCGGACACGGCCTAGTCGACTCGGATCGTGTAACACTTAGATGACTAGAGGGATGTCTAATCTGAGTGGGAGTTCATTTTAATTTGATTAGATGAACTTTATTATCATGAACTTAGTCTAAAACTTTTGCATAATATGTCTTGTAGATCAAATGGCCAACGCTCATGTCACCATGAACTTCAACGCTGCTCCTAGAGAAAACCAAGTTGAAAGATGATGGCAGCAACTATGCGGATCGGGTCCGAACTTGAGGATTATCCTCATAGCTGCCAAGAAACAATATGTCCTAGAAGCACCGCTAGGTGAAACACCCATCCGGAAACCAAGACGTTATGAACGCTTGGCAGTCTCTGTGATGATTACTCCCTCGCTCAAAGGCGGCATGCTTTACAGCTTAGAACCGGGGCTCCAAAAGCGCTTTTGAGCAACACGGAGCATATGAGATGTTCGAGGAGCTGAAACTAGTTTTCCAAGCTCATGCCCGTCGAGAGATATGAAGTCTCCGACAAGTTCTATAGTTGTAAGATGGAGGAAAAACAGTTCACAAGGAGCACATACTCAAAATGTAAGGTTGCATCACCGCCTGTCCCGTGGACATAAACCTCCTGGACGAGGCGGTCATTGACTGAATCCTTCATCGCTTCCCACCAAGCTACAAGAGCTTTGTGATGAACTACAATATGCAGGGGATGGTGAAGACCATTCCCGAAGTATTCTCAATGCTGAAATCAGCAGAGGTTGAAATCAAGAAAGAACATCAAGTGTTGATGGTCAATAAGACCACTAAGTTCAAGAAGAGCAAGGGCAAGAAGAACTTCAAGAAGGACGGCAAAGAGGTTGCCGCGCCCGGTAAGCAAGTTGCCGGGAAGAAGAAGAAGTCAAAGAATGGACCCAAGCACGAGACTGAGTGCTTTTATTGCAAGGGAAGGGCCACCGAAGCGGAACTGCCCCAAATACTTAGCGGACAAGAAGGCCGGCAACACTAAAGGTGTATTTGATATACATGTAATTGATGTGTACCTTACCAAGCATCGTAGTAACTCCCCGGGTATTTGATACCGTGCCGTTGCTCATATTTGTAACTCACAACAGAGCTGCGGAATAAGCGGAGACCGGCGAAGGACGAGGTGACGATGCGCCGGAATGGTTCTAGAGTCGATGTGATCGCCGTCGACACGCTACCTCTACATTTACTCTACGGGATTAGTTATAAACCTTAATAATTGCTATTTGGTGCCAAGTTTGAGCATGAACATTGTATCCGGATCTCGTTTAATACGAGATGGCTACTCATTTAAACCGAGAATAATGGTTGTTCTATTTATATGAGAGAAATGTTTTATGGTCATGCTCCGATAGTCAATGGTTTATTCTTAATGAATCTCGAACATAATGTTACACATGTTCATAGTGTGAATACCAAAAGATGTAAAGTTGATAACGATAGTCCCACATACTTGTGGCATCGCCGCCTTGGTCACATTGGTGTCAAGCGCATGAAGAAGCTCCATGCCGATGGACTGGAGTCTCGGATTATGAATCATTTGACACATGCGAACCATGCCTCATGGGCAAGATGACCAAGACTCCGCTCTCTGGAACAATGGAGCGAGCAACCAACTTATTGGAAATCATACATACCGATGTGTGCGGTCCAATGAGTGTTGAGGCTCATGGAGGATATCGTTATGTTCTCACTCACCAGATGACTTGAGTAGATATGGGTATGTCTACTTGATGAAACACAAGTCCGAGACCTTTGAAAAGTTCAAGGAATTTCAGAATGAGGTAGAGAATCAACGTGACCGAAAGATAAAATTCTTCACGATCAGATCGTGGAGGAGAATATTTAAGTCACGAATTTGGCACACACTTAAGAATATGTGGAATCGTTTCACAACTCACGCTACCGAACACCTCAGCGTAACGGTGTGTCCGAACGCCGTAATCGCACTCTATTGGATATGGTGCGATCTATGATGTCTCTTACTGATTTACCGCTATCATTTTGTGGATACGATCTAGAGACAGCTACATTCACATAAAATAGGGCACCGACTAAAACCCTAGAGACGACACCGGATGAATTAAGGTTTGGGAAGAAACCTAAGCTGTCGATTCTAAAAGTTTGGGGATGCGATGCTTATGTCAATAAACATCAAACATAAAAGCTCGAACCCAAGTCGGAAAAATGCGTCTTCATACGATACCTAAGTAAACCCTTGTGTATACCTTCTACCTTAGATCCGAAGGCAAGATCTTTGTTGCCAAGAACGGAACCTTCTCGAAAAAGAGTTTCTCTCGAAAGGAGTAAGTGGGAGGAAAGTAGAACTCGATGAAGTACTACCTCTTGAACGGGATAGTGGTGCAGCTCGTGAAAATGTTCTGTGATGCCCACACCAACCGGAGAGGAAATTAATGATGATGATCAAGGTACTTCGGATCAAGTTGCTACCGAACTTCAGAGGTCCACTAGGACACGTTCCGCACTGCAGTGGTACGGCAACCCTGTCCCGAAATCATGTTGTTAGACAACGGTGAACCTTGAACTATGAAGAAGCGATGGCGGGCCCGGATTCCAACAAATGGCTCAAGCCATGAAATCCGAGATAGGTTCCATGTATGAAAACAAAGTATGGACTTTGACAGACTTGCCCGATGATCGGCGCAGCGATAGAAAATAAATGGATCTTTAAGAGGAAGACGGACGCGGATGGTAATGTCACCATCTATAAAGCTCGACTTGTCGCTAAGGGTTATCGGCAAGTTCAAGGGATTGACTACGATGAGACTTTCTCACCCGTGGCGAAGCTTAAGTCCGTCCGAATCATGTTAGCAATATGAGATATGGCAGATGGACGCCAAAACAGCGTTCCTTAACGGATATCTTAAGGAAGAGCTGTATATGATGCAGCCGGAAGGTTTTGTCGATCCTAAGAATGTCGACAAAGTATGCAAGCTCCAAATTCCATTTATGGGCTGGTGCAAGCATCTCGAGTTGGAACATTCGCTTTGATGAGATGATCAAAGCGTTTGGGTTTATCTGCAGACTTATGGAGAAGCACTGCGTTTACAAGAAAGTGAGTGGGAGCTCTGTAGCATTTCTCATATTATATGTAGATGACATACTTTTGATGGGAAATGATATAGAACTCTTGGACAACATTAAGGCCTACTTGAATAAAAAGTTTTTCAATGAAGGATCTTGGAGAAGCTGCTTATATATTAGGCATCAAGATCTATAGAGATAGATCGAGGCGCCTCATAGGTCTTTCACAAAGCACATACCTTGATAAGATTTTGAAGAAGTTCAAAATGGATCAGTCCAAGAAAGGGTTCTTGCCTCATGTTGCAAGGTGTGAGATTGAGCTCAGCTCAATGCCCGACCACGACAAAAGATAAAGAAGAGATGAGTGTCATCCCTATGCTTCAGCCATAGGATCTATTATGTATGCCATCTTGTGCACCAGACCAGATGTAAACCATGCCGTAAGTTTGGTATGAACGTACAAAAGAAATCCCTGCAAGGAACACTGGACAGCGTTCAAGAAAATCATAAAGTACATGAAAAGGACAAAGGACAAGGTTCTAATTTATGGAGGTGACGAAGAGCTCGTCAGTAAAGGGTTACGCCGACGCTAGCTTCGACACAGATCTAGATGACTCAAAGTCACAAACCCGGATACGTGTTTATGTTGAATGGTGGAGCAGTAAGCTGGTGCAGCCTGCAAGCGTGAAAGCGCCGTGGCGGGATCTACATGTGAGGCGGAGTACATGGCAGCCTCGGAGGCAGCGCGATGAAGCAATTTGGGTGAAGGAGTTCATCACCGACCTAGGAGTCATACCCAATGGGGCCGATCAAACTCTTCTCGTGACAACACCGGAGCTATTGCCCTAGCCAAGGAGCCCAGGTTTCACAAGAAGACCAGTGCACATCAAGCGTCGCTTCAACTCCATCCGTGAAAATGTTCAAGATGGAGACATAGAAATTTGTAAAGTGCATACGGATCACAGAATGTCGCGAGATCCGTTGACTAAACTTCTCTCGCTGGGCAAAACATGATCAACACCGTAACTCTATGGGTGTTCAATTCATCACAATGTAACTAGATTATTGACTCTAGTGCAAGTGGGAGACTGTTGGAAATATGCCCTAGAGGCAATAATAAAAGCATTATTATTATATTTCCTTGTTCATGATAATTGTCTTTTATTCATCCTATAACTGTATTATCCGGAAATCGTGAATACACGGTGAATACATAGACTACAATACGCCCCTAGTGAGCCTCTAGTTGACTAGCTCGTTGGTCAACAGATAGTCATGGTTTCACGACTATGGATATCGGATGTCATTGACAAGCGGGATCACGTCATTAGGAGAATGACGTGATGGACAAGACCCAATCCTAAGCATAGCACAAGATCGTGTAGTTCGCTTTTGCTAGAGCTTTTCCAATGTCAAGTATCTCTTCCTTAGACCATGAGATCGTGTAACTCCCGGATACCGTAAGGAGTGCTTTGGGTGTACCAAAGCGTCACAACGTGAATCGGGTGACTATAAAGGTGCATTACAGGTACCTCCGAAAGTATCATTGGGTTGACACGGATCGAGACTGGATTTGTCACTCCGTGTTACGGAGAGGTATCACCGGGCCCACTCGGTAGTGCATCATCATAATGAGCTCAAAGTGACCAAGTGTCCGTCACGGGATCATGCATTACGGTATTTAGTAAAGTGACTTGCCTGGGTAACGAGACTAACGAGGTATTGGGATACGACGATCGAAGTCTCGGGCAAGTAACATACTCTTAATCGACAAAGGGAATAGAATACGGGGTTGCTTGAACCCTTGACATCGTGGGTTCATCCGATGACAACATCGAGGAGCATGTGGGAGCCAACATGGGTATCCAGATCCGCTGTTGGTTATTGACCTGAGGTCGTCTCGGTCATGTCTGCATGTCTCCCGAACCCGTAGGGTCTACACACTTAAGGTTCGTGACGCTTAGGGTTATTAGGAAGACAAGTATGTGATTACCGAATGTTGTTCGAGTCCCGATGAGATCCCGGACGTCACGAGGAGTTCGAATGGTCCGGAGGTAAAGATTTATATATGGAAAGTGGTTAAGCGGACTCCGGAAAGTTTAGGGGCATCTTGATGAAATCTGGGCCACCGGGAGGTTTCCTGAGGTCCACATGGAGGCCACCCCTCGGGGGCCACATGGGCTAAGTGGAGAGGGAGCCAGCCCACGGTGGCTGGGCGCGCCCCCACCTAGGCCCATCTTGGCTAGGGCTTGGGGAGGGAAACCCTAAAGGGCAAAGGGGCGCCTAGCTTGGGGGGCAAGCCACCCCTTTCCTCATCCCTTAGCCGCCCCCCTAGGGTTTTCCCTAGAGGGCCGGCCCCTGCCCCTCTCTCCTATATATAGAGGGGTGAGGGAGGCTGCACACACAATTGAAGGCGCAGTCCCTCCCTCCCCAACTCCTCTCTTTCTCCGTGTGAGCTCGTGCGGCCACAGCCGGAGAACCTCAGCACCAATTGCACCACGCCGTCGTGCTGCCATTGGAGTTGTCTTCCTCAACCTCTCCTTCATCCTTGCTGGATCAAGGCCGGAGGAGACGCCATCGTCCCGCACGTGTGTTGAACGCGGAGGTGCTGTCCTTTCAGCGCTTTGGTCATCGGTGATCGGAATCACGTTGGAACGACTCCATCATCACCACTCCCTCGAGCAGCTTCCGTACTCGATCTACAAGTGGTATGTAGATGCAAACTCTTTCTCTTGACTCGTTGCTTAGATGAACTCATAGATAGATCTTGGTGACACCGTAGGAAAATTTTAATTTTCTGCAACGTTCCCCAGCAGGTTTATAGGCCCCTACAAAATCCTCGAACGCAGAGGAGAAGTTGCTTACAAGTTGGAATTGCCGGAAGGATTGTCCAGAGTTCATGATGTCTTCCATGTTTCTCAGCTGAAGAAATGCCATCTTAAAGAGATGGCCGATATTCCCTTGAGAGACACGGTGCCCCTAGAGGCCATACAGCTCGACAGTGATCTGACTTATAAGGAGAAACCCGTTCGAATTCTCAAGACTGCGAACAGAGTCACCCGCAGCAAGATCATCAAGTTTTGCAAGGTGCTGTGGAGACATCACTCCGAGGAGGAAGCCACCTGGGAGTGAGAAGAAGACCTCCTTCGAGATCACCCGCACCTATTTGCTAGCCAACCCGAATCTCGAGGGCGAGATTCATCTTAAGGTGGGTAGGTTTGTAACATCCCAAATTTCCCATTTGGAATGTTTTACAATTATAGCTAAGCATCTATGCATATTTATTGAATTGAGTGACATTTGAATTATTTCAGAGGCTTTTGGGTTTGTTGGAATTTGAATTCAAATTGGCAGTTGAATTTATTTGAAAACAATGTCTGACAAATACTTGAGAAAAAGTATGAGAGGAGTAAACATGACACTCCAAAAATGTCAGAAGAAAAGTTTTGCCAAAAAGTTGAATTCAAATTCGATTTTATTTGGGATTTCTAGAAAGTGTTTTTTTGTTTGAGTTTTGCCCTCGAAAAATGTCCACGTTGTATGATAAATTCCCACGAGAATTTTGATATATATATGTCCTATATAAAAATAATATATATTTTTTCTATATTCTCTTCTCTCTAATTCAAAAAAAAGAAAAAGCCTCAGCGCCCGGCCAGAATAGCCAACTGCCCGGCCAGCTGGCGCCACTCACCAGCGGGCCAGCGCAGCCACCGGCGCCGACCCGGCCTGCCCCAGCCCAGCGCCCGACACCTCTCACCTCGGTCGCCCGACCGAACCTCTCCTCTCTCCCTCGGCCGACGCTACCACCCCCACCCCTTCTCTTTCCCCGCCCGCTATGTCAAGGCCAGGCCGTTTTCAGCCGCCGCCAAGGCGTCAATTCCACGGATCATGATCCCGAGTCGCCTGCCCCAAGTTGATGCCCTATAAATACCTACGCCCTTCCTCCTCGAACCCCTAAAACCCTACGCTCCAAACCCACCAGAGCCGCCTCGCCTTGAACGCATCTCGCCGCCGCCGCCTCGGTTCGCCGCCGTTTTCGCCACCGGTGAGCCACCCCTCGACCTCCAAGCTACCCCACCCGAACCGCCACTTCATCTCGCACCTCCCTGACATCTTTTCTTTGCCCAGGAGCCCCCGACGCCGTCGCCCCGAGCTCGTCCGCCCGCCGGAGCGAGGAGCTCACCCGAGCTCGCCTGATCGTCTCCGGCTATCCCCGAGCTTCAACGACTCCACCCCGACCTCCCCAAGTTCCGCCAAGATCTCCCGACGCCTCCGCCGCCTTCCCCGACCACCGAGCCACCGCGCTGCCCACGCCTCGAGCCGCTGGCCGTCTGTCAGCTGCTGCCGCCACCGCGGTATGTCACCGGAGCCGCCGACCACCGTCCGATCTGAAACCTATGGCACAGATTAGATCTAGCGAAAGGTTAGGTTTATCTTAGATTAGTTCGGTTTTACTCTGGTTCGATTGCGGTTATGTTTATTTACATTAGATCGAACCGGTCGGTTTATTTTCTGTTAGCCTCGGGCATGCATTGGTTATATATCGCTCGAGCGTTAGATAGGCCTGTTCGCTGCGTTAGTTTTGTTGAATTTTATTTTTGTTTCTGTTTTAATAGAATAGTTCCAGCTTTGTAAAATCCATTATCTCTTAGTTTACTTAATATTTTTAGTTGATTCTTTTTTCGTTAGTTTGCAAATTTCCTTTAGTTTCTATAGAAAATAGCTTCGGCCATGTTTAGGTTTTTAAAAGTTGTTTCATATTAGTTTTAATCACATTAGTATTTCTGCTATAAATTGAGTTAGGATTATTTTATTTTAGTGATTCTTTTTGTCACTGCCTTGTTTTGACTTTGCCAGCAGTAGGAATTTATTTGGGTATTTATAGTCTTTATTAAAAATAGTTTTTATGCGGAAACAAGCTTTTCTAGTTTATTTAGCTTGTTGCTGTTTTCTGCCGTTCTAGGTATTTTTATAATTTTATTTTACCTCTGTTATAATTTATTTTAGATTAGTTTCTGTAGTTTTAGAATGTGAACTTTTATTTACAGAAAAGAAAAAGTTTATTTTATTTTCTTGTTAGTTGTTCGCTTGGATTTCTTCGAGTTTTCTTTGGTTTTGGTCTGATTGTTTTGTGTGTTTTATGATAGCATGCTGTTATGTTAAGTGATTGTATGTTTGTATGCTTATATGATTATTGTTTGCTTCGATAGAATTTCCGGAGTGCGAAGCCTGCTATTACGAGTCGCTAACTTTTGAAGACCGTCAGCCAGGCAAGTCATTTGGTCATGTTTTACAATACCTATGATTTTGTTGCATTAGAATTTTGCCTCTCCACCATGCATGCAGTAGGAGAATTTTAAGGTATGTTCTTGAGTAGTATCATGAGGTAGGATGAACCCAATTCCTTGTTACCATTGCAGGACGATGTAGTTTATTTTGCTATGCTCAGAGATGTGGTTGGTTGAGTGGTTCATAAGGGAGATTTGAGAGTCAAGATGATGACAACCCCATGACTTCAAGCTCAAGATGGACTTCAAATTCACTCTTTGGGTGGAGGACAGTTGCCGACGGGCACCTCGGAGAAACCAGCAGATGGCCGGGATGCATGGAGAAGCGGCATGACATCTTATGGAAAGCTTCACCCAGCCACGAAGAGGCGGATGGATACCCCATTGACGGAAGCTTACATGCAGCCGCAAGCCATTATGGGCTCACGGCTTGAGTCGACCCTAAGGCGTGACTACGGCCGGACGGTGCTACGAGATGTAGAAGAACGGTAGGATTGGATGGGCACTGGCAATGGCCCAGAGGAACTCTTCGGAAGACCTTGTTTCGTTAAATCGTCCGTCTTCAAACACAGGGCAAAGGTCGAAGACTTAAAAGGAGGGAACGATTCTTGCGGTAAAGTGCGCAAACCTCTGCAGAGTGAAGATCTAATCGATTAGCCGTGTCCCGATTCACGGACAATTTGAGCCTCTGGAACTTGGAGTATTTCGGATATCTCAACACGAACTTAATAAATTAATTGAGGGGGTTATTTAATAATTGGGAATGAGACATTGGTTGGCGGAACCATCTCAATAACTACCAACATTTTGTAGTATTTGCAAACAAGTCCTTGTTGTAGGAAAAAGCGGCTTTTTCGCAAAAACAATGAAACTTAGAGCCCCCTGACCAAATTGCATATAGTGTTAGTAATTTTTTTATTGTTGTTCTCTCTTCATGACTTGTCAAGATATTCAAAATCTTGACCTACACGGCTGCAACGTCTTATGTTGCAGAGGAGTTTTCAGATCGAGGAGTGAGGCTACGATCCACGCTTAGCGATTGCCCTATATGGAGTCGGATGGACTCGCTATTCGCCCACGCTTCAAGCAGCTTTATTTAGTTTATTTCTCATGAGTTGGCCTTGGCCGAATTTATTCTATTGTAATAAAGACTCGATATGAGAATCGTGTAATAAACTCAGGTGTGATTGAACTTTGAATCTTTTCATCAATGTCTTGTGTGTGCCACATTCTTGGGATGGTACGGCTACGAAGACTTGACCGATTTTGGGTCGAATCGCTCTGAGAATCGATGTTGTACTTTACACCCTCCTTCAACCTTTTGCGGGCCTCGCTTTGTCCTGTGCGTAGAAGCAGATTTGCTCAATCCGGAGGGCTGAAAGAAGAAAGATCGATTCGTTAATATATCTTCAAATCAAAAAAACATGTGATGATCACCAGATGCCTGCTTGTATAAATACAGCTCGCCGGTAGTCTTTGTTATTTCACGATCTACATTGTCTGCGTCATCATAATCATTGTCTACATCATCATAATCATAATCATAGTTCATGACTTCATCAGCTCGGTTGTCGAGATCGAATATCTTATCATCACCCTCCCCGGTATTGTTCAGATATTGGGAGCCGTCATCTGCTTCATTCAGATCATCTGTCCTGTTAGGGCTGTGTATGATCTCGAACATGGCCTCTTCTCTCTCTCTCTCTGCCGGTATTGTCCGCCATAGCTTTTAACTAATACAGAAGAAATATAAAACAATTTAGTATTCAAATTACAATGCATGGATGCAATCAATAAGGAAAAACTGAATCATATAGTACATAATATGCATCGTCTCGAATAATATATAATCTCGAATACATCGTCTCGAATAATATATATAATCTCGAATACATCGTCTCGAATATTATATATCGAATACATCACCGCTAGGGTACCTAATAAAGATCGAATACTACAGAAGAATCTAGGCCACTCGCGGTTCTGGGCGGCGTCACGGTGGACACCCAAAGAGAAGGAACCATCACATGATCATATCTCCGGTCATCTGCACAAAGAACCTGCCAGGTAGGAGAGAACCTGACGTCCATAGCAGCCATGTAGCGACGGACGTGCTCGTCCTCCTCACGACACGGCAACGCACCACCTCCGTGAGGGCCGGCTCCTCTGCACGAATGTGGCCCACGCGAACGCCACCAAAGGAGATCGGGGTCGACGACGGGACCCGAGGCCGGGTTCTTCACCAAACGGCGCCCCTCGGTAGCACCTCCAGGTGCAACCAGCGGAGCCTGGTCCGGACATGGGTCAGCCGGACGTTGTCGCGAACGGGTCGACGGCGAGGATGTGGGTCGGGCATCGTCGAGAACAAATACTATATGCCAACAAAAAGTAACATTTTTTAAATGATTGGATTGTGATAACTAAAATTCTATATGCAAATTCTAACAATTTGACATTAATCTAATTCATCTAACTAAAACTAATTCCAAAATTTCTAACATTTCTATATATATATAACTAACATTTCTATAACATTTCTAATATTTCTATAACTAAAAACAGAAAAATTGCTAACATTTCTATAACTAAAAAACAGAAAAAATTTATAACATTTCTATATAACTAACATTTCTAATATTTCTATAACTAAAAAACAGAAAAATTTCTAAAATTTCTATAGATATTTCTATAACTAAAAAACGAAAAATTTCTATAACTAAAATTTATAACTAAAAAACTAATGCGTGTGTGTGTGGACATGGCGGCCGGGGCAGGAGCTCACCGGTGAGGTGCTGTGCCTTGATGGCGGCGATAGGACGAGACGAGCGAAGCGGTGAAGACGGCGATGGGGACAGGCGGCGACCACGGGACGGGACGGGCTGGCGGGGGACGACGAACGACGGCGAAGCGGGCGCGACGGGACGATGGGGACGGGGGCGGCTGGGGAGCGATGACGGAGACGGCAGCGGCGGCGGCAATGATCATGACGGGACGACGGGCGGGCGACGACAGGGGCGGCGGCGACGGGGCAGAGGAGAAAGAAGCAGAGGGAGAGATGAGAAACTGAATTTTTTGAAGTGCTTTCTTATATAGGACACTAAAGGTCTGTTTTGGCCAGGCCAAGCGGCGGGAAGCGCCCACCCTTTAATTCCGGGTGGTGGCACTAACCGGTACTAAAGACCCTGCTTTAGTACGGTTGGTGCCGCCACCCAGTACTAAAGGGTGGGTGCTGCCAAGCAAGGGGCGCAGAAATTTAGTCCCACCTCGCTAGTTGAGGAGCGCCAAGACCAGTTTATAAGCCCCGGCGCGGGCACTACATTGAGCTCCTCTCAAAAGCAGGACTTCTGGGCCTACCTCTCCCTACTACGTGTGGGCCCTCTTTGGGCTTCTTGAACTGCATCTGGACCAACTATGAGGTTGGGTTTCTAGTCGTATGCAGGCCGCTTTGGCCTCTAGAGGTGGGGTTTTTATTTTCTTTTTTTTTGCTTTATTTATTTTTGGTTTATTTATTTTTGAGTTGTTTTTTGTTGTATTTAGAGTTTCTTTGTGAATATTTTTGCTTTAGGTACAAAAAAATTACAAACTTTCTGTTAGCGCCAGTAGTTTTCAAATTTGAATAGTTCAAATTTTGAATTATTTGAAATTTGTGTGAATCACTAGTTTGTGAATAACTTAACTTTGAAAATAGATTTTTCAATGATTTTTTTTCTTATGTTTAATATTAGTGTGTTTTATCATTATATTCAATTTCAGGGTCATTTAGCTGAAAAAAATCAGTAAATGCATGAAAGAATTTGTTTGCACGTAAAATTTCTTCGCGTTTCAAATGCCAAAACACATAACTACCCTAACTATTACAGAGATTCCCTCACGAGTGTGAAACACGAGAAGAAAGTGATGATAGTGAAGCCGATCACATCCTGGATCTTTGGGTGTGAAACTTTTTCTTCAAGGCGTGTCCCTTTCTTGCGCCGTAGCCATGGAAAATCTTCATCATTTAACTGGATGCTTGGGTCAATATTCACCGTGAATGGAGCAATTTCATCAAACTTTTCATAATCTTGACATGTCTGTCTTTGTCATCCACTCCCACGATGTTTCTCTTCCCGTAAAAGAACTATGTGGCGCTTTGGCTCATCGTATGATGCATTCGCTTCCTTATCTTTTCTTTTCTTGATTTGGTAGACATGTCCTTCACATAAAGAACCTGTGCCACACATCATTGGCTAGGACTTAATGGTTCGTGCACACGCATAAGATTGTTGAGATCCTTGTTGTCATTCCGCATTGTGGGTCTTGGTTACCCTGCCTCGTGTCATATTGACCCATTTGCACCAAAACAAAGGGTCCTTCAAACCACCTCCATAGTTAAGTTCCCATATGTCCTCTATGTAACCATAATATATTTCATTTCCCGTCTTGGTTGTTGCATCGAAGCGGACACTGCTGTTTTGGTTGGTGCTCTTCTATCTTGGGCGATCGTGTAAAATGTATTACCATTTATCTCGTACCCTTTGAAAGTCATTATATTCGAAGATGGTAATCGGGACAGCAAGTACGGGTCATCTTCAATAGAGGCGTCATGCATGGTACGGTTCACGCAACTGCACGGCGTAAACTCCCGGTTTCTTCACGTGTAATCCAGTCATCGACCGCTCCCGGTGTTTGGAGCATAGAAAATTCTTGTGTTCGTCCATATACACGGAGCCACCAAGGCGGAATTTGTAGAACGGTGTAGTGTGCTTCAAAGTGAGAGAATGTCCGTCCATACATATTATTTGATCCTCCTAGCGTGCCTTTTTTCATCGATGCGCCCTTATGCCGCGATTCAGAACACCAATCGGCTTAAGGTCGGAATAAAGTCAATACAAAACTCAATGACCTCTTCATTTTCATGGCCCTTGGAGATGCTTCCTACGGCCTAGCACGGTTATGAACATATTTCTTTAAGACTCCCATGAAGCTCTCAAAGGGGAAACATATTGTGTAGAAATACAGGACCCAAAACGTTAATCTCTTCAAGATAGGTGAACTAGGACGTGCGTCATGATGTTGAAGAAGGATGGTGGGAACACCAACTCGAAACTGACAAGACATTGCACCAAATCATTCTCTAACCTTGGTATGATTTCTGGATCGATTACCTTCTGAGAGATTGCTTTGAGGAATGCATATAGCTTCACAATGGCTAATCGAACGTTATCCGGTACAAGCCCCCTCAATGCAACCGGAAGCAGTTGCGTCATAATCACGTGGCATTCATGAGACTTTAGGTTCTGGAACTTTTTCTCTGCCATGTTTATTATTCCCTTTATATTCGAGGAGAAGCCAGAAGGTCCCTTAATATCGAAAGGTGCATTCAAAGAAGATTTCCTTCTCTTCTTTGGTAAGAGCGTAGCTGGCGTGACCCTGATGTATGCCATCTTTTCCGTGCATACGTTGCTGGTCCTCCCGTGCCTTAGGTGTATCTTTTGTCTTCCCATACACGCCCAAGAAGCCAAGCAGGGTCACACAAAGATTCTTCGTCACGTGCATCACGTCGACACGGAGCGGACCTCTAGGTCTTTCCAATAGGGCATGTCCCAAAATATAGATTTCTTCTTCCACATGGGTGCGCGTCCGTCGGCCGTCATTATTCGGAACAGGTTGTCCGCCAGGACCCTTTTCGAAGACTACCTTCAAATCCTTGACCATATCATGTACATCAGCACCAGTACGGTGGCGAGGCTTCGTCCAGTGATCCGCCTCACCTTTGAAATGCTTGCCTTTCTTTCACGGCATGCACCTGCTCGGAAGAAACCGACGATGTCCCAGGTACACATTCTTCCTACAATTGTTCAAATATATACTGTCGGTATCGTTCAAATAGTGTGTGCATGCGCGGTATCCCTTGTTTGTCTGTCCTGGAAGGTTACTGAGAGCAGGCCAATCATTGATGGTCACGAACAGCAACGCCTTTAGGTCAAATTCTTCCCCCATGTGCTCATCCCACGACGTACACTGCTCCATTCCACGCCTGTAAGAGTTCTTCAACTAATGGCCTTAGGTACACATCAATGTCGTTCTTGCGGGTTGCTTAGAGCCTTGGATGAGCACCGGCATCATAATGAACTTCCGCTTCATGCACAACCAAGGAGGAAGGTTATACAAACATAGAGTCACAGGCCAGGTGCTATGGTTGCTGCTCTGCTCCCCGAAAGGATTAGTGCCATTTGCACTTAGACCAAACCATACGTTCCTTGCGTCATCTTCAAACTCCTTCCCGTACTTTCTCTCGATTTTTCTCCACTGCGACCCGTCAGCGGGTACTCTCAACTTTCCGTCTTTCTTACGGTCTTCTCTGCGCCATCGCATCGCCTTGGCATGCTCTTTGTTTTGGAACAAACGTTTCAACCGTGGTATTATAGGAGCATACCACATCACCTTGGCAGTAATCTTCTTCCTGGGGCACTCGCCCTCGACATCACCAGGGTCATCGTGGTTGATCTTATAGCGCAATGCACCGCGTATCGGGCAAGTGTTCAAATCCTCGTACTCACCGCGGTAGAGGATGCAGCCATTAGGGCATGCATGTATCTTCTGCACCTCTAACCCTAGAGGGCAGACAGCCTTCTTTCCTTCGTACGTATTCTCGGCAATTCGTTTGTCCTTTGGAAGCATATTCTTTATCATTACCAGCAACTTTCCAAATGCCTTGTCGATACACCATTCTCTCGCCTTCCGGTGGTGCCCAACTTTTTCTTGTCAGCTTCGAATTGGGTACAACAATTTCTTGTGATCCTCTAACATGCGCTGCAACTTCTTCTTCTCCAAATCACTTGCGAGTTTCTCTTTGCATCGGCAATGGCCCGACCTAGATCATCAGCGGGCTCATCGATGCCTCTTCTTCGACTTCTTCCCGCATTGCGGCTCAGCTTCTTTCCCCATTGTTGTATCATCGTATTCAGGGAACTCATGGCCAGGATAGCTGTCATCGTCCTCTTCTTCTTCATTGCCTTCCATCATAACCCCTCTTTCTCCATTCTTGGTCCAAACATTATAGTGGGGCATGAAACCGGACTTAAACAGGTGGACATGAATGGTTCTTGACGTAGAGTAATTGTGATCATTCTTACAGACAACACATGGACAAGGCATAAAACCATCCGCCCGCTTGTTTGCCTCAGCCGCAAGCAGAAAAGTATTCATGCCATTAATGAACTCGGGAGAGCATCGGTCATAATACATCCATTGTCGGCTCATCTTCATTACACAACACCAAAAGACCAAATTAATACAAGTTCATACATAAAGTTCATACATATATATATAGTTCATACAACACTTAAATGCAACAAACAAATTAATAACTCTCTAGCTAAAGCATTTAAATGCAACAAAAAATGCGATGAACATCGCAACTAAAGTAACAATTGATCCAACAGCATAATGATACCAAGCCTCACTATCAATGGCATATTTTCTAATCTTTCTAATCTTCAAGCGCATTTTCTCCATCTTGATCTTGTGATCATCGCGACATCGGCAACATGCAACTCCAATTCCATCTTCTCCCCTCAATTCTTTTGAATTTTTTTCAAATACTCGTTTTCTCTTTCAACTAAATTTAACCTCTCGACAATAGGGTCGGTTGGAATTTCCGGTTCGCATACCTCCTAGATAAAAATATCTATGTCAACTTTATGGGCATAATTTGTCATAAACACGAAATGCAACAACTAGTTTTAAAAGAGAATATACCACATCCGTGTCATAACAAGGACGAGGGCCGACGGGGACGGATATCAAAACCATGGCACTATGTATAACAAACAACGTACGGGTAAGATAATTATACGAGTAACTATATATCCAAATCACACAAACATCAATTTGGTAATGTAAAACATTCATGAACAAGAGGCTCACCACAAGCTAGGTGGTGCCAGCGACGGATTTAAAAGGGCGATCGACGGTCGGCCAGTGCTTCTGACGGAGATTTAGAAGGCACTAAGTAAACCACACCTACATATGCAAACTAAGTGTTATTTTTTACCTCAGATTGCATATAAATCAAATACTAGCACATATAATTCCTCCCAAATTACTAAACTCACAAATTAATCACTATACAAAGCATTGCAAGAGCTAATCTAGCAATGAGAGATGAAAGGACAAAGTCGCTAACCTTTGTGATCATTTGAATGGATGGGGGCCTTCAAATCTTGACAAATTTTTGGCAAAATGTGTGATGAGCTCGAGAGGAAGAGGGGAAGAACAAGAGAGGAGAGGGGAAAGGGGAAGAATAGAGCGAGCTCGGGTGGACGAAGGGTTTATGTAGGCGACCTTTATTTAGCAGTTCGTGCCACGAACCGGTACTAAAGGTCTGGAGGGGCCCGGATGACAACATCCTGCCACCACTCTATTTAGTACCGGTTTGTGGCACGAACCGGTGCTAAAGGTTCGCCACGAACCGGTACTAATGAGATCGGCCGGCTAGCCGTTGGAACCGGCACTAATGGACACATTAGTGCCGGCTCAAAATCAAACCGGCACTAGTGTGTTTCACATTTGACCCTTTTTCTACTAGTGGGTCCAGCTATCCGGACTGATAGATCAACTTGCTGAGGCACTCCCCAGGTGGAAGACAGCAAAGATGCCGAGGAGTGGAAGATTGCTATAGATTAAGTTAGTACTGTGTGCGATTCTGCTGCATGCAATGCTTGCAATCGACTTGCCGTAGAAGACAATCACGGCAATGAACAAAATATGTCAAGGATTCTTGCGGTGCACTGAGGCACAAGCTAATGGAGACCATTGTGCCGTGGCATGGGAACAAGTCTGCACACCTATGTGGGCTGCTGGGCTGGGGATACCGAACCTAAAGTGGATGAACATCGCAATGCAGGCTTCTTTGGACACAGGCTGCAGAAGTCGGATGGCTCCAGGCCTTGGGCTGAATTCCAGATCAGAGTCCCGGAAGCTACATCACAGATCTGTCGCGTGGCTATTCGTTTGAAGATAGGTAATGGCAAATACACACTATTTTGGGAGGATAAATGGCTAGATGGGGAGAGGATTCAGGACATTGCCCCACATATATATGCCCGAGTGAAAAACCGGATCCGATCGGGTCAAGACAAAGAGTACGTGCCATACACAAACATATGTGGGCCAGAGATGTTGGACCGGAGGTAACAGAAAGCGTGCTAAATAAGTATCTACAGCTATGGATGAGGATTATGGGAGTGGAGCTTGTACAAGATGAGCAGGACTCGGTTAGCTGGTCCTGGGAAAGAAATGGCGAGTTCTCGACGAAGTCAGCTTATGATGCCAGCTACTGGGGACGTGAGGTGGTGCCGACGGCGGAATTCACCTGTAGGTCCAAGGGAGCAATGCAATGCCGCTTCTTTATATGGCTCGCTGCCCACAACAGGTGTTGGACGTCCGACCGGCTAGCAAGACGCGAACTGGACCATCAAGATAGGTGCCCTTTGTGTGATCAAGAGGAGAAGACCATGGACCATATTATGTTGCATTGCGTGTTTGCGAGAGAGGTGTGGATGGCGATCCTGCACTCCTTTGGGCAAGCGAGAATGGATTCCAACGGCGGACAAAGCCTCACGGATTGGTGCACAGACGAGGGAGGTACAATGCTGCAAAGTAGGACCCTCGCGGCAATTTTCATTCTTGTCATGTGGGGCTGAAGAAGCATCATAGCGCCATAGTCTTCGACGAGCATCACCGTCCCAAGAACTATGTCATCATGCGGATAGGCAAGGAAGGATGGGCATTAAAACAAGCGGGACAACTAAAAGGAGACACAGACACATTCTTTAGCGCGGCAGAAATGTGGGCTAGAACAACAAGTTAGGTCCTACCTCAGGTGGAAGTAGAAGTGGTGTCATGTACATGTGAATTGTAAACACTAACGTGGAGGGGCTCTTTACCCCACTCCTTTTTTTATAAAATAGTACACACACTCGTGTGTGTTCAAGAAAAAGAATTATTATGTGTGTTAGCTTCAGCGGCACCTGGCGGTTCGCGCATGAGAGGTGATGTCTAGCAGACCGAAGCAACAGCCAAGAAGGCTTGGTCACAAATGCGCTAATGGCAGCTAGAGCCAGGCATTCCAAACCCGGCTCAAACACCCGGCCGACGGCCCGTCACTGAATGCTAAAAAGAATTCTATTCAGACGAGCGTCTCAAACGGGCCTTAAACGTTCGGACTGACGAGCATCTCTCATATCTAGTCCAAATATGGGAAGGATGTGCTGATGCCCGGGCGCGCTCGGGCTCGTCCGCCAGTCGGATCCGATAGGCCTACCCCATCACAAATTGCATCAAATCCACCACCTCGACCTACCAGATGCATTTGCTCTCTTCTCTCTTCTTCTTGGCGTCAGACTTCTCGCAGCTTCGCCGCCACCCTTGCTCATGATCATTCCGAGCATCGCGCGCCAGATTGACACAACAATCCGGCAACTCTCAGGATGCACCTTCTGCTCTATCTGTTCGACACATTGTTTGATCCGGTTTTTTGTGATTTATTTGTAGGGAAAACGATGAATTCTGATACTTGATTGGACGAGGAGTATGGACCGACGGGGCTTGATAAAATGATTCAAGATGAATCCTTCGATTCGTCGAATTTGGACGAAGAAATGGACATGATCATGCTCATGAGCATGCAACAGAAAATGGACCGACAGGTGGAGCACATTGTCAACTTCAAGGGCTCAATCAAAGTAAGAAGAGTGATCAATCGGGATAGGGTCTTCGGAGCACTGCTACTGCACAAGGACTACTTTGCTCCGGACCCAACTTTTTCGGATGATTCATGGTTCCGTCGCCGTTGCGGAAACCATTGTTTTTGCGCATTGTGAAGGGAGTGGAGGCACACCATGACTACTTCAAGCTCACAAGGGATTGATGCGGCCAACTTTCTTTCTACGCTAAGCAGAAATGCACGGCGCTGCTCTAAGGATGCTTATACTTGGTACTACCGCAAATGCCACTAGTTAGATGGTGCGAATGGAGGGCACATGCTTGAAGACTACTGTCAAGTTTGCTCGCGTCGTCTTTGTAGGTGTTTGGAGCAGAGTATCTGAGAGAACCTAATGTGAAGGACACAAAAGTTGTTGGCTATTGGAGAGGCGGTGGGTTTTTCGTGGACTGCTCGATCAATTGATTGTATGCATTGGCAATGGAAGAGCTGCCCGCATCCGTCCGTGGACAAGGGAAGCAGTCCGCGGATCTGAATGCGGAGCCGGGCCAACACTGCCTGCATACATTTCAACCAATGTTTGAACTAAGCGGACGAAATTCATGCAAACACCGCGATTTCATTAAAATCGAACGAAATTCATTACATTACGGACAATTTTAACTAAAAACTATATCGGACTAAGGTACTAGTCTATGGCCGGCGTCGGCAGATATCCATTCCCACGACATGGATACCCTTGACTAGTCTAAGGCCGGCCGTGACGGATCTCCATTGTCTTCGCCATGTCCAGCACCTGCTTATCAAACTGCCGTGAGCCCCAGAGGTATATGTTTTAGCACAAAGGACGGATCGCTTATCAATGTTCGGCAGCACCGCTCATCAGAATGGAACCACTGGCATGTGCTTCAGGGGAAGGGGACGACGGTGGCCTGCAACCGGGCAAGACACCGGTTGTGCATGCCGGCGTCGCCTCGGTGGTGGCCTTCATGGGACCCAAGCGACGACGGCCTCTCATGTTCTACTTCTTCTCGATGATAGCGACGGGTCTGGATGTGCTAGCCACCATTTCATTGATCTCCATGAAGCTGACTTCTTTCTCTGCCAGAGGGTGCGGTTACGCGAACTTTGTGGCGGATACCGCGGTCGCAGGCATGGGAGGAGCGGTATATGACACGGCGTCGTTCACGGCATCCACGATGCTCGTGCCGGCTTGGAGCAACTCGCCACACCTCGGCGAGCTGACTTGGAGCGGCGAGTTGCTGAACGACACGCCGGCTTGTGCTTCTGCCTCCGCAAGCTGGCCTGGAGCGTTGAGGCTGCTGGAGCAGAGAGTTGACCGGCTCGTATCCAGCGGGCTCGACGGGTCACCCAGCCGGCTTTTATGCCCGAGAACTCCTCTTCCTGCTCGTCGGATACCATGAAGATTGTGGAGAAAATGCTGCAAGGAGGATATGGGACCCGAGTGTGGTGCATTTTTTTCCCCGGCGGACGGCACCGTTTAAATAGCGGGCGGACGGCCGGAGCCAACCGGCATTGTGTTTAATGACGGGCGGCTCACAAACGGACATATGGTCAGAGTAGGTTTCTTGTCACACACGCGGGTTTAATGAAGGAAGGCGGACAATCCGTGGCCGTCTAAATGCGGCAAGGTGGCCCGTTCAGCCGGGTGTGCGGAGGGCGATACTCTCTCGGCTGACGTATCGCTTCAATGCCAGCAGTGAGAGGTTGCATCCGTTTTGCACCAGCGCCAATGCGGGCAGTTAGCGCCGGGTTGGAACGCGTTTGGGTGCGGGTTTTTTTTTTTTGTGGGCCAAAGCTGTTAGACACAGGCGTGATGCGATCTGGACGCCCGCAAAGCCTCCTCACTTTGTCTCCGATTTGCAAAAAAAAAATGCATTTGGACTGTCCAGCGGACTGATACAAACCCGTATTAGATGACACAACACGTCCAGACCACGCCATCTGAACGAGGGCCAGCGCTGGAGCCTGGAGATGCCCCAAGTCCGTGAGTGTTTGCGTTTCTCTAATACTATAACTTGTCGAAGAACACGTAACACGTTGCTGCACATAAGCTCGAAGGACACCTAACACCTACCCCGAGGATCAGCCGTCACCTCCGGTAATGCTCCTCGCCGTCCGATCGAGTGTGTTCCTCCTGCAGAAGCGAGGATACAATAAGGAAGGCCAAAGAGGGTTCTGTCGGCATCAAGTTAGAGGCCTTGGGGATCACGTGAGAGCAAACCAGGAGGCAACCTTACTCGAAATTACTGTACATACGACACTTGGGCGTACGATTTTGGTACGATTCCTATCTATGTGCGGTTCAGTCTTGCGTACGAACGCCTTGATCTGAACTGTCGTACATAGCACCGGTGGTGATAATTGATGTCTGTCTGGTGTTCTTTTGAGGGTTTTTTTTTCTGTTGGAGACATTCGAACTTGATTTTGAATCACACGATGAGTGGTTGTATGGTTTCATTTACTATATGGAAATGGAGCCCGAGAGCTCCCCTTTGATCGAAAAAATAAATAAATAACTGATGTATGGTGCTACCAACGGTGGTGATATGTTGCAGTGGGTCGTTCACCTCTCCTTGACCTCTTTGGGTCATGTTTTTTTCTCTTTTTGGTTGTCTGCAATCTCATTGTCTCGACTGGCTGTTGATATCGTGTTGTTGTAGGGTCACTCAGTAAAGAAATATAAAAGTATTTAGATTACTAAAATAGTAATCTAAACGCTATTATATTTCTGTACATAGGGAGTACTTGATATCAGCTTGTAGTAATATATTATTAATCTCTATAAAAAAAGGACGTAGGCACGAGATGACGAGTCATTTTAGTAGTTAGTACTAGAGTGGCTTATATGCCCCATCGGCTAACCTAGATGCTCCTGAAATATTGATGCCCGCCCCGCACCGCTACTCGGACAGCAGGGCTACTTGAGTGGCGACCAGATCTTCCCCATTGTTGGTCCTTCCCCTTTTCGCTGTTCTCGGGTGAAGCTCGTGCGGCGGTGGAGAAGGCAGTGCCTCGGCTTTCCCTCTACCGTTGTGGCAGCGTCGGTCGGCCTGCCATGAGGCATAGGCTTTTTGCAACTCATCTCCCTCAGATTCGGCAGCTTGCGGTTGTCTCCCTTGCGTTGAAGTTGCGGGCTGTTGTTGGTGGCATTGAAGTCGGTGGCAGCGGCGGTTGATCGACGACGGTAGAGACTCCAGTCTGATCCGGCTTGCGGTGGCGGCGGCTATGGACCTAGTCTGTGCAGGCCCGCCATGTTTGGTGGCGGACACAAGGTGTGTGGTAGTGGTGGATCGGTGCGGGTGTGGCACATGGTTGCTCGTCTACGTGCATGATGGCGGCGAACACAAGCTATGACGCAACGGTTGGATGACGACATGATGTGAGCATCTCACATGGCGGGATGGCACGGGATCGGGCCCAGCGAGGCCTCCCTGCCAATTTTGCCTACATGTGTGCTAAGCGTCTTGTTTTGAACCGCTATCAGATGACTAGTGAAGACGATCAGGGCTGCTAAGTGACCTCATGGGGCTCTTGGCGGTATCAATAGTCTTTGTCCATGGTCTGTCTTCGATCATTGTCAAACAATTGGGGTTGTCGTGTGGCCTCTTCTATGGGCTCTTGGTGATGTCGGTGACCTTGTTGATCTTTGGCGAGCATTGCCCAAGTCTTCTCGTCGTATGCGTGGTAGGTTGGGCTGCGTGGTGATGTCCACCTCAGGAATATGACCATGTACCACTATTGGATCATGACAATCTGGCTTGCAGTGGTGACTTCTTCACTTTGGAAGTAGGGCGACAATTCATGGTGATTTAAGTTTGGTCGTGCTTTTGAGCATAAGATCTCGAGCTTCGGAGTGAAAACACAAGATCTGACATGCATTCGTTTCACCTGGCAATGGTGGTGTTCCACCTCATACCCTTGTTGAAGGCATTCTATGGAGTTTGCTTGGACTTATTCTTCATGGTGAAAACCCAAGCTCTAGCCAGCAGGTGGATGGTGATAGAGGCGTTTGCGCTTCGTTCACTTCTTGGAGACGTCGTTATTGAAGCACTTCCCCATAGACGAAGTGATGTCATCGGTGGTGGTTGATGTTGATGGTTTTTGTCGCATGCTTGAGATCGCTTTGACGAGACTTTCAGAGGTCGCTTTTTTGTTTCTTTGTGTGTTATGTGTGTGCACATTGTTGTTGACTATGTTCATCCTAACCATGCAGAGGCCAGGTGGTGCTTGTATTCTCTTGAACAAGAGTGGCCTGGAAGCAATATTAGACAGTCATGCCTTTGCTTTATTCTTGCAAGGAGAACAATTCTGATATGATTGCCTTTTCAACCTAATTTGAAGTTAGGCATTGGTTCAGTTGATGAATAGTGGTTATTGATACGGTTATTATTCTGGATGAGCGAGTTTGCCAGTAGTTTCCAGCTTTATTTCAATGTACAGGAACATTTAAAGGAACAAAACGTGGTAGTGACGTCACCTTCTTCAGAAGAAAGTCATTTCCCTGGCCCGCCCGAAGTACTAAAGAGTACTCCCTCTGTCCTATAATATAAGATGTTATTAAACCAATATGTGTAATAACATCTTATATTATTAGACGGTGGTAGTAGTATATATGTACTACATACCAGGAGGGGGACTTTTGGTAAATATTTTGTAAATAAACATGACCTTACATTGTACTTGTCAGGAAAATTTCACAAAAAGAAGATCCTCCTTTGACTTCTTTTCAAAAAAAGACAAAAATTTGGCCAAAATAGTGTGAATAGTGACCTGTAATAGCAAATACATTTTGTCTTTTTCGCTGTGAAGTCAACGTTGGGTGGTTTTTTTTCGTGGAAATTTATATACTGGTGCAAAAGTAAGTCGCGTTTATTCTAAAAAAACATCTCGACTATTTTGAGTTTTTGTTTAATTATTAAAAAAAATCCCCATATAGGGTGTATATACAACCAGAAACCAAATTGTATTTCCCCTACATACCATAGCTATATATTCTCTAACATTATAGATACACTTTCGATAGTACGGAAAAGTCTTCCTATATGTTACCTCTTCTCCACTCTTAAGGCCAGATCATGGGCATGAATCGTCTCTTCTCCACTATTAATCCGCAATGTCCTGGGTCGTTTTATTCCCCAGTATGAACAAATCCTGGTTTATTTACTCGCTGTGTTTGATTAAATCTAGAGATTTTCGTTGGCAGTCTAGTCATGTCTGCTAACATGTTCTGTTTGATGCTTGCAGCTGCAGGTCATGCTTTGGTAGTGTTCATGAGATGATTGCAGGTGCAAAAGTAAAAAAGGTAGAGCTGATGAATGTGACTATTAGTTCTTGTATGTGGTCAGTGATATGATACTCTCGTATCCTTGCAGCCTCCGGCATATGGCATCAATCAGTACCCGTGTCAACGTCTTCCGCATGAGGTTTATGAGGTTCGAGAACTACTCGGTACTCCTGAAAGTAGCTCCATTCCTTATGTTATACTGGTATACCGTACCGATCTGGACTACATTGTCACGTTAGCATTTTACCCATTTCTCACTGTTGCGTTGCTTCAGTACCACATCTACTAGCTGCCAGGCTGACATGCGTAACTAGATGTTCATCAGAACACATAGATGTTCATACAAAGTACGAAAACGGAAAAGGCACCCTCATTCATAGCAGTAGGGGTGCAAGCGCATATCCCGCAAAATCAGCAAACCAATTCATTTCTGGCTGGAAAACACTAAACTAGAGGTGTATTTGCACTAGGCTGTAGCCCGCAAACCCGTCCGCTCTGCATCCCTACATAACAAGGTCGAGACACATGTCTGTGTTTGCAATAGCTAGTAACAAAACACTATTTGAATGTCCCATCAGGGGAAGACCAGAAACCATGTATCACACCAACAAAATTTCACTTCAGCTATCCATCCAACGAACATGCTTGTAGAGATCCCTCCCTGCTGACCTGCGGATCACTCCTCAACTTGATCTCCACCAACTTGCTCATCATACCTGACCTTTTTGAACGGTGCTTCCACCTTTTTCTGCAATTCAGAGCAAAAATATAATAAGGCAATGGCTAATTTGTGGCAGGACCACCACAGCTGGGTCTAATAGGTGCATACATGTTAAAACCAGTGCTTATTTCATGTCATCCAAGTAGATAAAAAATTTGCTGCAAGACCCATCTACATTGGAAAAGAACCTAGTCCAAATATTATCCAGCACATTCTTAAAACTGAAGACACACACCAAATTATGACATTAGAGCTGCATAGTTCCATGGCGGTGTTTACCTCTACTGTTCTATATGTAAATAGACATAGATACCCATTGTGCGCCATGGATAAATGGTTAAACAAGCCAATATCCTATCCTATTGTTCCAGAATATTAGACAGTTATTCTAGATCAGGAAAGTAACAACCTTGGCTAAAAGTCGGTGTGCTCCGTGTAGTTCTTCCATGCATACTGAAGCCTGCATAAAAATGTAACCGTTTATGATCAGATAACAGTTTAAAAGAAATGAACAAAATTCACAGTTTAGATACTCACGATTTTGACATGTCTGTGTGTACAATAAGCTGACATATGAGATTACATATGAAGGTAGAATGCACGTATGCAGAAACATATTCAAGATCTTCCAGGTCATGCATGCATTGGTCTCCGTTTGCCTACACCACAGCAGCATAGATCATGATTTCAGATGAAAATTAACAGTAAAATGTAGAATACTCACATTATGGGTTAAACTTACCTTCCTTTCCCCTCCATGCGCGTGGAAATTTCTTAGAAACCGGAAAAGCTCTGATGCGCTCTGCTCATCATAGACTGGTGCAGTGTTATTTTGGTTCCGCTTCTGGTAGGTCAGGACCTTTACGAGCACTGCTGTATTGTCATTCAACGTCTGTTGAACCCAAGGCCCAACAGTTATACCTGCTAATGCTATGTCAACAAGTTTTTTCTTTCTTATCATCCATGCTTTCACACGCTTGATAAAGCTCAAAGATGAAGATTATCCGTTGTCTTGCGGAGCAGAGTGCAGGGTGATTTTCAAGAAACTTCAAGAACTGTTCCTTGGTTGGCGCCGGTGAAGAAAAACCATCAGGATTCTTCATCGCTCTGTACAGTTCCTTGATGTAGTCAATGGGGCCACCGTTGTCTTTGAAGTGGCGTACCAATAGGTCTGCCAGAGTGGACAAATCCAACAGTAGTTTTGCGTATGTTCAATCGCATGTGGCTTACCGGGTGATGCGGCACCTGTGCCCACTTAACCTCAGATCCTGCATAGAAAACTTGCCTCCCCAGCTCCTGTTGCACCTGTGGGCCTTGACTACAACCTCAATGAACCCACGCCACAGGTGAATTCCATACTTGGTGCAAACAATAAGTTTTCGTCCACTGCGTGGTTTATGCTCCTTGACAACCCCATAAAGATGCACATATTGCTTCACAGATCTCTCTTCAGGAAACTATTGTTTACATACACAAAAGAAAAGGAACAGGGTAAGAATAACGAAAAGATGCTGATGATATCGTATTGTGATGCTTTGAACATGTTACAACATCCTAACATCTACTCTTGCTTCCAGTATGCCTTTGAGATTCTTGTTGCCTCTAGTAAGAATCACATTCTTAATCTATGATCAGCTCTATATTGTTTTGGATTCATAACAGACATTGGTGCAGGAGATGCAATAAAGACGCTGGTGCATGAGATCTTTTTGAATATATATCAAAGCTTAATTTATGAGTGCTAAACACATAGTGGCTGCAAAAACTACAAACTAATCGACTCTCCAGGCCAAGAGAAAACAAAATAACAGCATCACCTATCATAACTGTCACTTTATCTATGACAAACCCTGTGGATATTTGAATGTTTCACCCTGTCCTTACAGCTTCTTTTGGTTTGGTACAGAGGTAGTACTTAGCATTCATCTTGTCCAGTGGGAAATGAGTGTAAATGCTTGCTAAATGCAAAAACACTACATGGTTTTTATTCGTTTGATCTCTTGGTAAGTTGCATAATGCACACATGAACATGTTGTGAGTTATAAGTTATGACATATTTCGGCAAAAAGGGGCACTTACCAGAATGCCTAGAAACCATTGGGGCCACACCATAACCATTAACGTCCATGCTAGGCGAAGAAGAAGACCAGATGCGACTTGAAGAAGTCCTGCCATGATATAGATTGAAATAATTGCCAGTGGTGTTTGCAGCATCCTTTCCAGAATCAGCTGACAGAGAACGTCCTCATTGCACTTTTCCGGGATCAAATCAAGATTAATGCAAAGCCAGATACCCCAGAATGCCAGCATAACTCTGATCCTCCATAGTGCTTCAAGTTTCCCCAAAAAGGAGGACTTGACTTTATGCAGAACGTCATAGTGAGCCTGCTCCTGGGCCTGGGCTTTTTGTTTCTTCTTTTTCTGCTTTGGCTTTGCCATCTGTTAAACATGATTTCATAAAGTATCAAGTAAACAGCACATTTCCAAAAGCATCTTAGTTATCTATACTATTGTGGTCACAAATTCAGATAGCTCAATTTGACATGTATTATGCACTACATATACATGGGTGTATCCTAATACTATCAACACATTAATCTTAAACAGAACAGAGGCATCATGCATACCATAAGCATGTACACGGAGATTCTGGATTCAACAAGTACACAAAAATAGCAAATTAAGCAACTCCAAGTTGGCCCATCACTAAAAAATGTTTACTTTGACCAGTGAAGATGCATATTATTTATGGATCAACTATTATACGGAGATCAATCTAGCGGTTTGAAGAAGCTAATTGAGATGGAACTAAGCAGGGTGGATCTAGATGCACCAGCACACGCAGAAATAGGGAGGAGCCAAATTACCATGGCTCAAAGGATAGGATCACAGCAAAGGATGAAAAAAAAGGGACTATAAAAAATATCTCAGGAAACTCCATATAAGGTAGAAAACTGGGACCTGAACTATGCACCGCAGATACATTGGTTTATGCCTAACATTGTCAACACATTGATAGTATAACAGAACAGAGGCATCATCATACCCTAAGCATATACACATCAATGCTGGACAAAAAAAAAATACACGAAGATAGCAAATTAAGCAACTCCACATCGGCATATCTACACATCACGTATTGCCATTCAGAATGCTGAACCATTTAGTTTAAGAAAAAATTATGATCATTGGTCAACTCAATTTTAAACAACCAGACATTTTACTTCTCTTCGGGGTGTATTTGATTCTTAGTATCATTTGAACAGAACTTTCACTACTGCCAAATTAGATTTCTACTACCGAGCAAAGGAAATAAGGAATACACTAAACACTCCTAAAAGGTGAAATCTAGTATGACAGCATACAGAAGTTCAGTGCTACCAAATAAAATACAGAAGTTCTGGGGATTTCTACTACCATTGTTTTCTTGATTCTAAGCATTTGACAAACATGAATTCATCATATCAGTGTTTTAGCCGTTAACAAGTGTGATGCATGGACCATTACAAGTATAATCTGAATTCAAGCAGTTTAGATAGATGTTCACAGCATGATATCCACTGTTCATGGCCAAAATATGCTAGTAACTGACACTGTTAAACAATAGAAACTTTACACTCTTGACAACAACACTAGAGATACCTTGAGCAATCAAACTAGTGACCAAACCAGAGTTAAACGAAATAGCATTGCTCATGAAGACAACAACCTTGATCATCTAAGGAACACACAGATTGCACTGCACGTGCACATGCCTTGGTAAAAAAGAGACTAGAAATCAAATATCATCTACTAGACTGTAGCATCTAGATGCAACTAAGACCCAAACAACTAGGCATACCAGAGTTGTCAACATGGATACAAAACATATCTTCATCGCAATCAAATTACACAAGCAAGCAGTAGTGAAAAGCGAACAGCTAAAGGACTGAAGCTACCTTAGGCTCTCGAGCCTGGACGTCTTGGTTCCTGGGCTAGGGTTTATATGCTTGCCCTTCGGCCCGTCTGTCGAGCCCGAGACGTCGGCGGGTACGGAGGCGGGCCGCAGGTGCGAGGCGGACCAGGCGCGGTCGTTCTTGTGCAACGGCCACCGCTCAGCGCGGCGTCGAGGCGGGGAGGAGCGGAGGAGGCGCAGAGGGAGGGACCGGAGGCGGAGGCCGTACGGCCGTACGGGTGTGGTGGTGGCTCCTACAGCCGCGGCGTCGTCGCGGGGAGAGCCGCCGCAGGCCCAGGGAGGGACCCGGAGTCGGAGGCGGGGCCGTCGGAGGAGATTGCGGTGGCGCTACTCGCGACGGCCGCGGTGGTTGCCGCAGGGAGGCGCCGCCGCGGGCTTCAGGAGGAGAGCGGGGGGGAGGAACCCGGAGGCGGAGGCGGGGCCCGCGTAGAAGGATGCGGAGGCGGAGGCGGAGGCGGGGAGGCGAGGCCGGCCGTGGTGGTACTTGCGACGGCCGCGGTGTCGCCGCAGGAAGGCGCCGCCGCGGGCTTCAGGAGGAGAGCGGGGGAGGAACCGGAAGCGGAGGCGGAGGCAGGGCCCGCGCAGAAGGACGCGGAGGCGGCGGCGGTGGTACTCGCGACGGCTGCGGTGGTCGTCGCACGGAAGACGCGCCGCGCACTTCCGCGGGGGAGAGCGGAGCAGGGCGAGGCGGAGGCGGAGGCGGAGCGATTTTCTTTTTTCCTTCGCTGGGGTGGGAATGGGAAGCGGACGGAAATGGCAGAGCAGATTTAAAATAAAATGTAGTATAAGAGTAATTTTCATTTCTTCTCCACCATTTCGGATTTTTCCTTGGGTAACTTTGGAGAAGAGTTTTTCTTTTTCTTTCAAAACATAGTACATAGGCATATGCTTATGAACGCACGCATGCACATCCTACCCCCTATGAGCACCTTCAAAAGACTGAGCCGGCACATCATCTTGAGATTGACGAAGTCGTTGCAGACGCTTTCATAGTCGATGGGAATGTCTCATTCCACTGAATACACATCGCCGGAAGGCATGAATGTTACTTTACGAGCGGGTATGGACGGAGACCTGCAAGACGGGCGGAGATGCAAGGGGCAAAGACGGAAGACTAGTGGCTTACAACGAATTATGAGGAATTAGAAGAAATGCACTTTACATTGTGAAAGGAGGCCCAGAGGTGGAGAGAAGCCGTTCACACATCGATGGTGATCCGTTCAGCCATTTGGAAGCTACTCCCAAATTATGTGTATCTCTTCCTTTCATGGCCCAAATGATTTATTTGCCGCTAACCAACAAATTAGCCAAGGATAATTTTGTCCTAATTTCTCTATAATTATGTGATTTGGTCATTGTGCCAAAAATAATACCCCTTACATAAAGGAATGGAGAGATTACATAGCAGAGCTTGCTAAGAAAAAAGAAACCAATCAAATCCCGTCCTGGGCACCTACCCCTCATGGTCTCTTGTCGTCAAGTCGTTTACCCTGCATATGGCCGACCCTGGTCTTGAGTTGTGGGGAGTTGGTATCAACAAAAGGCATCTCTCAAATGGATTTGATCGTCTATGATGACTAAGTAGAAGCATCGGTTCCACGAGAGCCTAGTCTTGCATAGGCGCAAGCAAATTTGTAGGCACTCATCCCTATAGGTGATTACCGCTACATTTTAAATCCAACCTCTAAGGAAAACATTGTAAAAAAAAGAGAGAGTGAGATTGATTTGCACCTCATGACCAACTTTCAACTTGATGGACATCAAGTTTGTATTGTAGAATACTGAACCGCTTCAACTTTTATTTTTACAACACCAACTTTCGTCTAGTTTACACGTGGGTTCCCACTACAACAAGCAGAACTTTCAACCGGTCTAAAATCCAACTTTCAATCCAATAACTTGGGGAATTTTACTAGGAAATCGATAGCTTTTAGATGCGACTCTATAATCTCCCATGTTCATCTACATTCCAACCAAGACCACAAATGATGTGGCACATGTACCATATCTACTAATTTCCATTAAAAAAACTCAAACTAGAGTTGTCCAACTCCAATGCAAAAGGCATCAACAAAATTTTCACATAGAATAGCGAAGTCCCTTTCGAACAAGCGAAACAAGGGGAAAAAGAAAAAGAAAATGACCAACCAATGCAAACTTTTTTTTGCGAGGGAACCAATGCAAACTACTGACACATTGCAATAGCATAAATGTTCGGTTTTAAAATTCCAATGGTGGTCTTCAATGAAAGTGATTATATTATATGATTATTGGCTAATTTATGCCAGCATTAAACATATTCACATTTTATGCATATTTGTGAAAACAAACCAAAAAACACCATGGAAATCAGGGAGAATGTTAAAGGTTGAAGATTCTAGAGGAACTAGTGTTGGAAGTGTAATGTATTTTTTTTGCGGGAATCATTGAGCTTTATTCATTCAATCTCAGCTCCAGCGTGATCAGCCATGAGGCTGGTCACGAGGAAACCAGGGGGTGAGTTCATCCAACAGTCAGACACACCTAGAGTGCTTGCATGTTTCGCACACAGGTGAGCTGACATGTTAGATTGTCTCATTACATGAAGAATATCAAAGTAATCAAATGTAGAGGCTAGCACTCCAATTTCGAGAAGTATAGGCGCTATAAGGGAGCGCGAGTTCCAGAGCTGAACCAGCTCCAAGCAGTCGACCTCGAAGATCACCCGCGAAAAACCCCGAAGCTTGCCGAAGATGACACCGTCTCGCAGGGCCTGTGCTTCTGCGGTTAGTGGATCCGTGATGTTCTCATGAGGCTTGCTCCAGGCAGCAATGAAGTCGGAGGAGGTTCGTGCAACACCTCCCGCCCCGCTTCTGTTTTCAGCTAGAGAGACGCTACCATCCGTATTGATCTTGATGTAGTCTGAATCCGGTGATCTCCACCATAGCCAGGTAGGGTCCTAGTACATTCCATCGGTAGCTCTAATAACATGATGGTTTCTCTAATGCGTTTTAAAGATTGGACCGGATCCAGACTAATCCTGTCATGTGTTATGTTGTTGCGGGATGTCCATATAGCCCACATAATGATGATTATCTTAGCCTCGATCCTCCTCCACAAATCGAGAGTCACACAGAATGTCCCTGCACCACGTGAGGGGTTGGAGTTCTGGTAACTTGATATCCAGCAACGGTCGAGCTTCTGTCCAGAAGCTGCGGGCATGAGAGCACTTGATGAGTGCGTGAAACGTGTCCTCATCTGCGCCTTTGCATACTTTGCATCGAGCCTCAGTCGCAATGTGTCGGTATTTCAGTGTGGATTCCACTGGTAGAATACCTCGGAGTACGCGCCACCAAAAAACCCTAACTTTGGGCAGGACTTTGAGCTTCCATAGCCGTGTCCACATCTGTTTGTCAGTCTCTGAAGATTCAGTGATCGTCCCTTCCTCTAGAACTTGTTGTTCGTTACGAGTCATTAGAGCACGATACGCGGATTTGACAGAATATGTCCCGGATCTCTCGTAAGCCCACGCCCAAAAATCATCACCTCCACCATGTCTGAGTGGTATGTTCAATATTGCACCTGCATCTGGTGGTATGAAGTTCGATCTTACTAACTCCGTCCTCCAACTCCAATTTTCGTGGTCGATTAGGTCGGAGACGGTGTGGATGGTAGCATCACCAATCTGAACTGACGGACGCAAGGAAAGTTTCCCGGGCAACCAACGGTCTGTCCAAGCATTAACAGAGGTGCCATCGCAAATCCTCTTTATTAATCCAGCTTCCAGTGCCTTCCTCCCTGCTATGATGCCTCGCCAGGTCGCTGAGGAGTTGTTCGGCACAGTAGCATGCATGAAATCAATAGTTGGGAAATAGCGGCCTTTGAGAACCCTAGAGCATAAAGAATTCGGGTCCGTGATAAGCCGCCAACCATGCTTTCCCAGTAGTGCGATATTGAACGTTTCCAGATCACGAAAACCCATCCCTCCCTTGCACTTTGGGGCTGAAAGAGATTTCCAGTCTATCCAGTGCATGGAACGTCTGTCGACGGAGCTGCTCCACCAGTACTTGGCCATCGGCGAGGATATGCTTTTGTAGTTCTTCTTGGCCAGCTTGAAGCAGCTCATTGTAAACGTCGGTATAGATTGGGCCACCGACTTTACCAACACCTCCCTTGCTGCGCAGGAAACCAGCCGTTCGGTCCCCCCATTCATCTTTGACCTGACTCGTTCACCAATATAGTTGAAAGTGCCCGAGGTGATGCGCCCTGCTGCAGTAGGCAAGCCCAGGTACCTCTCGTTGAAAGCCTCGACCGAGATACCTAGAGTTCCTTTCAAAGCCTCTCTGACAGGTTCTGGTGTGTTCGGACTGAAAAGAATGGAGCTCTTTTCCTTGTTTACGCACTGTCCCGAGCACTCGCCATAAACCTGCAGAATGTTGTTGAGTCTGATGGCACTCTCCACCCTTGATTGCATGAAGATGAGGCTATCATCCGCGAAAAGCAGGTGATTGATCCATGGAGAATGAACACTAACACGAATCCCTCTGTCCACATAGGCGCCTCCAAACCTGTTAAGTAGGGTTGTGAAGCCTTCTGCGCAGAGCAGGAATAGATAAGGTGAGGCGGGGCAGCCCTGCCGCAGGCCCCTGGAAGGGGTGAAGTATGGCAGAAGCTCTCCGTTCACACGAACAGAAAACCGGACTGATGTAACACACTTCATGATCAGCCGGATGAAAGAGGCACTAAAGCCCAACTTAGACATGATCCCTTCTAGATAGTGCCATTCTACACGGTCATAAGCCTTCATCATGTCAAGTTTTACTGCGCACACCGAATTCTTTCCCCTTTTCCTCTTCTTCATTGTGTGTATGCTCTCATATGCTATGAGTACATTATCAGTGATGAGTCGCCCCGGCACGAAAGCGCTCTGCTCCTCGCTCACGATATCATTCAGAAAGCCCCTTGTTCTGTTAACAATGCACTTGGCTGCAATTTTGTACAGGACAGAGCAAAGGGAAATAGGTCTGTACTGGTTGATGCGTTGTGGGTGTCGTACCTTTGGGATGAGAGTAATTGACGTGTCGTTCATGCCCTCCGGTAGCTCGCCCCCATGCAAGAAACCCAACACCGCCGGGATAATATCATCCTTGAGTAGAGACCAGTGTCTATGGAAGAAACCCGCGGTAAAACCATCCACTCCCGGCGCTTTTGACGGCGCCATTTGGAACAAAGCGATTTTCACCTCTTGAGCTGTGTACAGCCTGTCAATGTGTTCATTCATTTGCTCGGTCACATGGGCTGGTACTAGACTGATCAGCTCATCCGTGGAGTTGAAACCTTGAGATGTATATAAGTTTTGAAAAAACTATTGGACTTCGTTTCTGTCCTCGTCCAAAGTTTGGCATATAGAGCCATCCGCGCGCATAAGCTTCTCTATCTTATTGATACGTTTTTGCATTGCAGCCTGTGCGTGGAAAGATTTGGTGTTGCGATCACCGTGGCGCAACCATGGCACCCGAGACCGCTGGCGCATCCAAATTTCCTCCTGGCGAAGCACCTCTTTCAGTTTCTTGGCGGTGGCCTTCTCTTCGTCAGTTGGACCCCTACGGCCGAGCCTGCTCCTTAATTTGTCCAACTTGGCCCGGAGCTTCCTTATAGTGGTTGTTAGATTGCCAAACTCCTTTGCACCCCATGCTGAGAGCGAGTTTTGCATGGTGTTGAGTGCTTGAAGAACTCCCGCCAAACCATGTTGCCCCGACCCTCTTTGCCAATTATTCATAACCATTTGGTCATAATCTACATGGGTTTGCCAAACATCTTCGTACCGGAACTGTTTGACCCCTCGTGCATAATGCTCAGTGTCATGTGTCCTCAATTCTGTCAGAACGAAGCAGTGGTCAGATTCGGTGGTGCTGATGTGCTTCACTCGTGAATATCCGAATTGATGCATTAGGTCTGGACTTCCAAAAGCTCTGTCCAACCTAGCCCTCACGTTATCGCCGCCCAATTGGCCATTATCCCATGTTTACTCAGTACCGTCCCATCCTGTGTCTGAAACAAGCATTCATCCGTGACATCTCGGAAAGCTCGCATCTGCCATTCAGGCCTAGCAACGCGTGAGAAGTGTTCCGAGGCATACAATGTCTCGTTGAAGTCTCCAACACACAGCCAAGCCGAATGTGGAATTGCGTTAAGGGTGCGAAGAAACCTCCAACTATGGTGACGGTCGGATACTCTAGGAGCACCATAAAAACCCGTGAACCGAAAGGGATCTTCGCTCATGTCACTTTTCTGCACCATAACATGGATATGGCCAGAACTATAGCTCTTAAGATCAATAGTAAGATCAGTTGACCAGAACAAACCAATACCTCCACTTAGGCCAGCACTGCTCAATGCAAAACATCCTGCAAAGCCTAAAGTAGCTTGTAGACTCTCTAGTCTTTTTGCTGGGATTTTCATCTCCATTAAGAAGAGGAGACCGGGCCCTTCTTGCTTCACAACACTGCGAAGCTCTCGAACTGCCGCTGGGTTCCCAAGCCCACGACAGTTCCAGCTTAGGCATCTCATTGCGACTGGCAGGGCTGTCCGGCCAGCCTCTAGCCGATTGCCCCGAACTAACCCGGGGTGGGTTTCTTCTTTTTTGGAATTCTTTCTCTATCCTCATCAGCTGACTGATCGGAAACATCTCCTTCCTTGCAAGGTGCGATCTGGGACTGATCTATAGCATTGAAGGCCTCATTAGACAGCAAGGGTAGTTCCACCCTTCTGTAGACCTGCTTGTTTATATGCGCCCCCCTTTCTTTTGTTTTGATGCTTGTTCTGTACAGGCGAGGTCACCTCGGTACCTTTTTCCGCAGCAGTACTGGAGTTTCTTGTCTCAGCCTTGTTGCTTGGATTGGATTTATGCTCCCTAGACATGTTCTCACCAGAGCTGGCCTTTTTGCACTCATCCGACGCGCGGAGTCCTCTTCCGAAAGGTAGATCGCCATTAGCATCGCGCGCTCCTGGTGTCGGACAGTGCAGATCTGAGTGGCCCAGACGACCACAAGAGAAGCAAAAGTGCGGTATGTTCTCATACTGGATTTCATAGGGATCCGTACTCTTCCTCCTCGATGATTCAATAAGAATCCAGCGTCTCAATGGCTTGCTCACATCCAGTGTGACTCTGGCTCTCAGAAATCCATTAGCATGATCGAAGCACACGTCAGTTGCGTGCTCATCAATTTGTTTTGCTATCGCAGCACACCACTTGTCATTACACAGGTTGAAGGGTAGGTTAACAACCCTCGCCCACAACTGGATCTTCTCGAACCGAAGCTCTGAAGGGCGCATGCACTCGTCGAACTCAGAAAGAACGACGGCGTTCTTGCTCACATGCCACGGCGCCCCTTGCCAGAAGCGATCCCGGTCCCTCTGGTTTGCAAATTCGGCCACAAACGTGTTTTCCCCCACAGATTTGAAGTTGAGACCTTTAGGGTTTCCCCACGCTGGCCGGAGTGCATTGGTGATGGTTTGGATGTGAAGAAGGTTCCTGTGGAGAACTTTTCCGGCTAGCATCCACTTCGCCGGCGCTTCATCATCCGGGTGATCGTCAAGCACTAATGGTGTGGCCTCTTCATCGGTGATGTCAAGTTTCCCCAAAGCCTCCGCCAGTCTTGCCCTAGCCGCGGTCGGCGACAAGGGATCTTTCCCTCTGCCCTGCCCCGAGGACGCCGCCATCCCCGAGCTACGCTCCTGTGCGCCCCGCTGAAGATCAGAGCGCGCCGCCGCTGTCCACCCTCAAAACCCTAATCGCCAGAAGAGGCGCTCCGGGAGTTGCGGGGGGAAAAACTTTCTGTTGCGAGGAAATTAGGGTGGATGGAAGTGTAATGTATGTGCACTAAGTCTATTTGTTTAGTCAGTACAAGAGCATGTATACATCTATATTCTTCTTCTTTTTTTGCGAAAATGTATACATCTAGATTCAATCACTGAGAAAGCACACAATAAATCCACGAAATAACCAGTTAAATCTAATATGCTCCCTCCATCAGGAATTACCGCGACAAATAATTTGGAACGAAGGGAGTAGATACTAAGACGGACACATCCATGCTACATAGGTAAGTATATGGTCGGCAGCATCAGGGGCGTAGCTGGGCCCCAGGCACCCAGGGGCCGGGTCCGGGTGTGGGAATTTTTCCCAGCTAATATGTATTATATATATTTTTTGGCCCGGGTTACAACCCAGTGAAAGGAAGCCCGAGGACAAAACAAACCACAAAAACGGGTATGTACTCCCTCCGTTTGAAAATATTTGTCGCATAAATAGATAAAATTGGATGTATCTAGAACTAAAATACGCCTAGTTACATTCATTTCCCCAACAAGTATTTCCGGACGGAGGGAGTATATTTGATCGATTGGAGTGGTCTCGGCATGGTTTTAATGAAACTTACACTGGACCATTGACCTCCGCCCGTCAGCCTCGACGTTGACATGTCTAATCCCTCTGCTGAGTTTTGTTGGCGACAGGCAGAGCATCGCCTTCCCGCAGCTGTCACACGAGCTCGGGCCTCGCCGCAAGAAGACGGTGGCGCGGAGGGACTCGTGGGGGCCCGAACCTGCCATGACTGGGTTCGGTGCCAGACGGAGCACGCTCCCAGCGAACGACTGCGAGGTCAGCAGTCGCGGCCGTGCCTGGCACGCCGCCGCCTCCCCGCATCGATCGTCGTCAGGTAGAACCGCAGCATGCCGTTGTCGGCGAGTGCCGCGCGCCGCGGTTCTGCTCCAGCACGTTACGCACAGCTCCTCCCACCTCCGCATCACGTTCCCGTCGACTAGCACCTCGCCACGAAGCGCCGGCCTGTGGGCGCCGTGCTCCGCAACTCCCGCCCGCCGGCCGGGAGCTTGCGCCTCGTCTGCCATCCATCGACGGCAGAGCGCGCTCGCGCACGGTGCGGCTGATGCGCGCCAGCTCGTGCGCATCCAGCGTCTTAGTGCCCGCCAATCCCGTCGATCTGCGCGGCCGCGTCCGGAGATGCTCTATTCGCCAGCGTCCACGGAGCTGCTAAGTTCTGGGCGCGGATACCGGCGGTCCTGGGCCACACCATGGTTCACCCGGAGCTGGCTCGCCCATTGTCGTCGGGAGCTCGCCGTTTCGAGCCACAAGATACACGGCGGGCTGGCTCACATGGACGCTGTTCTGGCGAGGTCGACGGTCAAACCTGTGCGCGTGACCGTAGGAGTACGTAGGGTGGAGCATAAGCTACCAAAGCAATCGTGCAGACTCACGCTACGCACCAGCACGGGTGCACGCATTGCAGCTTTCTACGCGCCCAAGTCCGTCCACTGCCTCGCCATGCAGCCCGTGGAGTCAAGCCTCCCCAACGCGTCTGCCGGCCGAGCCCTCTCGCCATGTCTTCCACGTGGTCACCTCGACCATATGTCTCCCGGCCTTCAGCGTCTGGTTTGCACGCAGCCTGCCGCCGCTTGGCGCGACCTTTCAGCTTCTCAGTTCTCATCATTCTCGCCATTCACAACATGCATGCAGACGCACAAGCAAGCACAACACACAACTCAATACGCACGCACGGCAAGCAGCCGCAGCTAGGGGAGCGGACGGTGTCAGGGGTGCACGTTGAGCTGCCGGTCATCCGGGACAGGGTCTCATGAGCGACCGCCGCGTCGCAATACCGATCCATGCTGGCCGGCGGATGCACAGGAGCTGCGAGACGAGGCGGCGCAACACAGACCAACTGTCTGTTTGCATGAGATGGTCGCTCTCCACAACGTGCGCGCGCACCATGGTGGCGCGGCTGCCGGAGCATGACCCGGCGGCCTCCGATATGTCATGTGTGCACGCGTGTTGTGTGCGAGTGTGCGCATGCCTGTCGTGTCTTCTCATAACAATGTCGCACTTTAGTTATTTGTCGCAATGGGCTACTAGGTCAGTTGGCTGCCTCGTCTGGGCGTCAGCGACAGGTCCCTCGTTTGGATCCCCGCTACTGTCTCATAGTTTTTATTGTTCAACGGTCCGGTCACTAACCGGTCACGAAATTTCGACATGGCCGGGGGACTCAAACGGGGCTCAAACGTCCAGGCTGACCAGCACCCCTTATATCCAACCCAAATATGGGATGGATATATGGGCGCCCGGGCGCGCCCGTCACGTAGGAGTGACGATGGACATGATGGACGGAAAAATAGTCCGGAAACCCAGCGGTTCGACGGACGCCTCCTCCGTCGCCACGACGTGAACGCCACATGGCGCCGCTCCGGCTCGCCGCCTGAGGCCAAATCCGGCTATTTAAGCCGGCTGGCGTCCCCCAACCCTAGCCCATCCACCTTCTCCCTCTCTGCGCCGGCACCCGAGCCCGTCCGCCTTCTCTGCCCCGCTTTCCCACGCTCTTGTGACGCCCTCGATTCAATCGTACACTAATCATACACGCAAATGTGTACGATCAAGATCAAGGACTCACGGGAAGATATCACAACACAACTCTAGACACAAATTAAAATAATACAAGCTTTATATTACAAGCCAGGGGCCTCGAGGGCTCGAATACACAAGAGTCAGCGGAAGATACAATATCTGAGTACAGACATAAGTTAAACAAGTTTGCCTTAAGAAGGCTAGCACAAAAGCAACATGATCGAAAAGGCAAGGCCTCCTGCCTGGGAGCCTCCTAACTACTCCTGGTCGTTGGCGTCCGTCGCGTGATAGTAGGCACCGACGGTGGCATCTGGCTCCTGGGCTCCGACATCTGGTTGCATCAACCAGAAAGAAAAAGAAAGGGGAAAAAGGGGGAGCAAAGCAATCGTGAGTACTCATCCAAAATACTCGCAAGCAAGGATCTACACTACATATGCAACATTATCAAAGGAAGGTTGTATATGTGGACTGGGCTGCAGAAATGCCAGAATAGAGAGAAGGCCTAGTCCTATCGAAGACTAGCATCTTCTGGAAACCACCATCTTGCAGCAAACAGGAGGGAGTAGAGTAGCATAAAGTAAAGTAGTAGTAGTGTTATCAACCTCGGCCAGAGATCCTTTCTCGACTCCCTGCGAGAAAGCAATCCCAGAGCCATACTATCCAGTTATCACCTCAAGTATCCAGTTCTAGTTGTATCGATCGGGATACAACTCCGAGTGTCCGTTACCGTAGGACAGGCTATCGATAGATGTTTTCTTCCCTGCATGGGTGCACCAACTTACCCACCACGCTCGATTAACTCCGGCCGGACACACTTTCCTGGGTCATGCCCGGCCTCGGCCAAACAATACGCCGCAACCCGACCTAGGCTTAATAGAGAGGTCAGCACGCCGGACTAAACCTATGCCCCCAGGGGTCATGGGCCATCTCCCCGGAAACTCCTGCACGTTGCGTACGCGGCTGGTGAGCAGACCTAGCCTCCCTTATACAAGTGAAGGCGTAACTAGTCCAACCCAGCGCGCGCCGCTCAGTTGCTGACGTCTATTAAGCTTCGGCTGATGCATACGACACAGAACGCCCATACTATGCCCACATGATGGTTAGTTCTATCAGGCCAGAGGCCCCTCGGATCAAATATCCAAACCGTTAGTGTGTTGCTAGTGCGGTCATGAGCAGAGACTCACGAAATATGTGACCCCGTCGCCCCGTCTCGAGGACTTGCGGCAAGGGCTAAGAATGCCTGGCCACGCCTCGTATTCAGTTCTCGGGTACCCTCCAGGTCAACCCGTCTCCACATCACTCGCGGGTACCCTCAGAGTTGACCCGCCTTTCCAAGTAACAGTTATAAAGTCCAAGTATCCGTGTGTCCAAACATCAAGGGGAAAACCCGAGGAATCACCCCCGGTGAATTCCACTCAATGTAATCATCAAGGTGAACGTAAGAGGAATCACCCCCGAGGTTCACACTTGAGGGGTTGCACGCTGAGTCAGTCGGAAGTGGTTAAGGCGGAATCACCCTCGATGACCACGACCGAATAGCTACACTCTGAGGTTAACATTAGAAGTGTTGTAGAGGTCTCACCCTCGGCACTTTCGATAGTAACCCAAAGGTGTCAAGCAACTAAGGGAAAATGATGTGCGGTGAAGGGCCTGGTCTTCGATCCCGTTGATCGGGTCTTCGATGATGAAGCGAGGGCAACAAGGACAAGATGGGGGTCCTTGATGGATCACTAACCAACCTATACTAAGCGATTTAGGATAAGTCGGTAAGGTACAACCCGGAGATACAAAAGGTGCTATGCATCGTAATAGGAGCAATCAATAACAAAGTAGCAAAATCTAATGCAAGCATGAGAGAATGGAATGGGCGATATCGGGATGATCAAAAGTGGGGGCTTGCCTGGTTGCTCTGGCAAGGAGGGTCGTCCCGGTGGCGTAGTCGATCACCGAGGCGACATCGGTCTCGGGGTCACCGGAGAGAAGAGGGGAAGAAACAGTAAATATAAAGCAAACATAGCATAACAGGACAACAAGCGAGCTAGACGTGTTCTAACGTGGTGCTACACGATACCGGGCGAGGGGGAAGTCAACCGAATGTTTTCCCGGTTCCGACCTGTCGGACGAGATAAGCGGAGGAAAGTTCCATGTTCAGCATGCTAGGGGCATGTGACAGATGAACGGACTGCGTATCCGGATTCGTTGGATTTTTCTGAGCAACTTTCATGTAGAAAATATTTTCATCAGAGTTACGTTTAAATTCTATGATTTTTCAAAGATTAAACCATATTCTAGAATTATTCATATTAACAGAAAAGGAATATGACATCAAAGATGATGCAATGCCGACGTCGACAGAAGTCAACCGGTCGGTGACCGGTCAAACCAGACATAAGTGGCGCCCACATGTCATCCAATCGTAAGCTTAACGATGGATTAAACTAATCTAATCGAGCTAATTAGAGGGATGGGCCCCTGGTGTCATTGTATAACTAATTACTAATTAATTCACAGATTTTAATTAGCAGATTTATTTATTTTTAAAACGTTTAATCTAGCGGGGCCCGCATGTCAGTGGGTCAGAGTGCCCAGTCAGCATGTTGACTGGTCAAACCAGTCAACGGGGACCCGTGGGGCCCAGCGTTAGTGGCACAGTTGGCCCACCTGCCGAGCCATCGGCGACAGCGGCGCCGAGACAGCTCCGACGACCCAAAAGCAGCGGCGGCAGCGTGCGGGAGGGCTTTCGGGTTTACGTCGTCCGTGACCAAATCGAGCAGCGGTTGGTCGCGTTCGAACGGGAACAACGTCCAGCGTCGATATGTGGCCTTAGTGTGAGCTAAAACAGATGGAGTCGAGCGCTAGGTCGTCGACGGCGGACGCCGGAATCGGGCGTTGGTGGCTACGGTGATGTGGGGCGCGACAAGCGATGCGAAAAGCATAGTTGGGCTCCTACGAGCCCCAGGAGCTCGGGCCACGGTGGCCACGACGGTGAGGTGATTCAAGGGCGCGAGCTCACGACAACGGGCGATTTGAGCTAAGTTAGGAGAACCACGCAAAGCAGGGAGAAGAATGGAGGGAGGGAGGAGCTCACCGAGCGCTACGAAAAAATCCTCACATGTGCCTTAGGAGCTGCAGAGGGTGGTCGGGAGACGACGGGCGGGTCACCGCAACAGAGAAGATGGGGACGAGCTCGATCCCGATCGTCGGTGCGTTCCCAAGCTTCGATGGCGAGGCGTACTCGAGGTAGAGGTCGACGGCGTCTCGTGGAGCGTCTTTGGGCGAGGCGCGGGATGGGCGGTGGCATGCAGTGGTGGTAGACATGGCTGACGACGGCATGGGAGGTCCAGATCAGGGCGAGAGGAGAGGGAGAGGCGAGCGAGTGAGGCAGGAGGCGGGCAAGTGGATGGAGGTAGGTGGGGAGGAGGCCCGAGGCGTGTGCACTGGGCGGCCTTATCCTCCTCATCGACGGCGAGGTGGTCAGCTGACCATGCGCCCTCGGTCGGTTGAACAGGGGGAGGGGAGAGCGACCAGGGAGGTGGGCCGTCTAGGTTGGGCCGGCTGGGGCTTCCTTTCCTCTTTTCGTTTTCTTTTAAAACTTTTCTGTTTTCATTTAACAGTAGCCTTTTGCATTTTCTTTTACAGTAATTATCTTTGCAAAAATGTGCCACCGGTGAAAACAAATACTAGGGGCAGTGGAGCACTGCCACCATAAGCTTGGGATTTATTTGAATCCATTTGGAATTTTCATAATTGGAGTAGCATTTTAAAATGCTAGAATTGCACTGGATTAATTGCTACTGCTCATTTTAGCAACATAGTGATGTTCTTTTTCTTAACATCAATTGTTTTGGAACATTTGCTAAATAATGAACATTTTTCCAGCAAGTTTTTGCAACTTCAAATTTCACTTTGAATTTGAATAGAATTCAGAGAAGGGATTTGAGCTGAGATATTACCCCAACATGATTAAGCTTTGTAAAACAAGATGACTTGGCACTGATCATAAGGGATTACTGTAGTGTGATGCTGGGGATGTTACAGCTCTCCAGCATCTCCATGGTCCGGCGGAAGATCATCACGTACGCTATGCTCACAACGGAGCGCCCGAGGCAGATCGTGGAGGAGATCCAGGCTAGGCGTGCCGCCCTCAGCACTGCCGAGCTGACTCCGAACTCGCCGGAGCCGGAGGAGGAGGAGGAGTAACAATAGTCGGAGGAGGACGAGGAAGAGCAGCTGTCGTAGCCGATGGAGGTGGCGGATCCGGAGGAGGACGAGGCGGAGCAGCCTGCTCCGGGGTTCAACAAGGAGAAGGCGGAGGCGGAGTTCGCCGTCGCCCAAGCCACGGAGATGGCGGAGAAGCAAGCCATCATCGTGTCCATCCAGGATGGGGCCTATGTGGAGGTCAACCGGCAGTTCCTTCGACAGGAGCAGGTGGCGACCGATGCGCTCTTCGCCGAACTCGACACAGAGATAGAGGAGGAGGCTGGAGCGGAGCAGCCGGAGGCGTTGGAGTTGCAACTGCTGCCCATGTACCCGGAGCTGGGTACGGAGAGAGTTGACATCTCCCACAAGGAGTAGCTAGATCATCTACGTAGTACGTAGGTTCTTTTGTTTGCATGCTTTTGTATGGATTTGAGAATCTAGTATGAGATGTCTGGATGTAATTGTGCTAATTTAAGCAGTGCCGGTCACTGCTTGCAGACGCGGCCCGACGCGTTCGCGGGCGTTTAAGGGGTCGTATTTGTCATATGCGACTGTAGACGCTCTTAGGCTGCATTATTTGCCATGTAGGCAATTTGATCGGTCTTAGGCAAAATATGAAGCTATACAACGAGCCAGTGACTGTATAATCACCTCAATTGTTTATAGTAACCGTACTGACCTTATTCTTGAGTACACCCGCAAAAATATTACAATGATCAAAGTAAACTTTTTAACACAAATACAATGACCAACATGTGGCAACGTTTTTTGTGAAGAACCCCTTGTATATTTGTTCTCTCGCGGCCGTAATCTTCCAAATTTCCCACATTTTCGGAACGCATGTGACGTGTTTGATGAAATGTGCAGCAGTCCACGAAATCGTGTGCGCCACCCCGCACCCCGCACCGCACCTTGAACACCAAACACAATGACAAGAAAAGAAGAGGAGAAGAAATAAATCTTCCTTGGCACAGCTGCAGTCACGACGCCCGTGCGACCGAACTCGCAGTCCAACGCATTTGCCGCTTGGCCGTACCGCGCCGCAGTCGGTGCCCCCTTGCTCTGCTCGGACACGAAGTTGATATTCTCCTGCAGCAGCGCCCATCCACCGCCGCCAGCCCGAGTCCGGCGCTCCCGCGTCTTGTATCGGCGCCGCCGGTGTAATTTAGGCGCTCAGCCACCCAGCACGCGAGCACCACACGCACGCAACGTGAGTGGTTAGCATCATGGCGAAGAAGAGCGTACAGTAAAACCAATGGTGGCACAAATTATTTACCTCTCGAGTGGTGAAGATGCCGGCGTCGTAGACGGGTGTCCTGTCGGCGTGGAACAGTCGGAAGTGAGGCTCGGACACCGGACAGGGCTTCAGGCTCTTGTCGAGGAGGGTGAGCCCGCGTTCGGCATGAGCCGGGTGCCTATCCCGGCCTCCTTGTCCACCTCAGCCCATGGTCACCCGGTGTCGGTCACGACGACGTCGACAGCTCCATCACCGAGTGCACGGCGTTGAGCTGCGCGTTGGTGTACCACATCCCAGTGTCAGAGTGCACGGCGTCGAGCTGTGCGTTCAGCGCGTTGCTGTACCGCAGCTCAGTGCGAGAGTCCATGACACCTTCGGCTCTCACCCGCAACAGCGCGAAGTTGAGTTCGGTGTCGCCGGTGAGGGCGTGAGGCCATTGAAAGGATACGCGTTCGCCATGAACGGCGCGCCCGTAGCGCGCAGGAAGCCGGCGAGCGGCATGATGACGGCGGCGTCGCACCCCTCGCCGAACCGCCCCGCTGACGGCGGCGTGGGCACATCCGAGACGCCCAGGGAGTGCGCGGTGGAGAGTGGAGACCATGATCGGGCGGGGCAGCGACGTGTGCAGTTTCTGCATGGCTGGCACGATGCAGAGCAGCAGCATCCGGTTGGCCTGCGAGATCTGCGCGCGAGGATCCGCGTAGCCCGCCGCCGCCGCGTAGGGCGCGACGCTACCGCGCACCCAATGCCGCACCCGCGCTTTGGTGACGCTGTCCCCGACGCGGTAACGGTCAAGCCAGAGTAGGCGGTGACGACGAGCTCGCAGTCGCTGCCGCGACGGCCTCGCGCACGCGTCGGCGATCGCCGGTTATCCGTCCTACGGCGGCGGGTACGACGCTGTTGGTGATCTCGGTGTCTAGCTCGCCGGCGCGGATGCCTCGGCGCAGGCATGGCCATTGCTTCCCGAGGAAGTGGACGCCGCGGAGGAACCCAGACGCAAGACTGCGCCGACGCAGAGCACGTCAGCGTGCTCTGGTACGCCACAGAGTAGCTGCGCGAAGATGCTCTGGTACGCGTCGACGCACAGGATGGCCTCGTCTCGTCGGACCTGGTGGTGCACACGGGTGTCCTGCGCGTGGGCGTGGTGCTCCTCACGTTTCCGATGAACCGGAGGAGACGTCCACGCTGGGGCGGCTGTGGTGGGACGAAAATCTTCAGTCACCGAGGTTGAAACTGGTTCTTCAGAGCTTCCTTGGCAATGTCCACTCGCTGCCGCCTTCTAGTAGCCGGACTGCTGTCGAGGTGATGCAATCCATCTCGATCTCGAGTTGTCGATGGATATGGCCGACCTGTACCCGAGAAATGTTTCCTGCGTAGTTAGTTCTCGCGGCTAAATTTCGTGTTTTGATCATTTTCCCAAACCTATTCGAGATCTGACCCTAGTTTAAATTTTTTTCGAGATCTGATCCTTTTGTTACCGCCAGGGACCATGACGGTAGGGTATAACAGCCTACCGCCAAAGACCCTGACGGTAGGGTTGCATGCCCTACCGCCAAATACCCTGCAATGTCTTCAAAGTTTAACTTGTCCGATCCTGACAAACCAGGCCGGCCTTATCCACTAGTCCCAGAGGACCAACTGTCATCCTTGAACTGATGGTCAACATGACGTGCAGGAGTGGGCATGCGGCCCACCAATGCCAAAATCACTAAGGGACACGCGCGTCGATCACCGCTCGCCCTTTAACAAGACCCTCGAATCTCGCATGCATTTAACGCCTTCATGGGGATACGAGGGGATAAACTGCAGCGTGGCTAATTTCATGTTGCCGTTAAGACTCTCCATCTCATATAAAAGGGCTTGGGCATAGCCAAAGGAGGCTCCTCTCTCTCTCTCTCTCCCCTTGTGCTCAGAGTTCATCGCCCAAACACTTAGCTATTCAACCACTACATTTGCACCACGTGTCACCGCCGCAACGCTTTTCCACCGCACCTCCGTGTTACCATGGGTCGTTCCTTCAGCCGCCACTTGTTGAAGGACATCTAGACCGTCAATGTCGGCAAGGGCACCGCCACGGAGCCGGTCAAAAGTATGAATTATAGAATTAGACAACTTCGAAGAATGAGGCAGCTGAGATAATTTATTTTTCTCATCACAACTCCTAAAAATATTAACCCGCTCCCCCCTACAATAAAAGGATGCACAAGACTAGAACACAAACAACCAACTCATTAAGAAAATCAGCCTTATATTCCTCATGAGCAAGACCATACACCACCACAACACGAAGGGAACGATTGTTGTTTATATGTTCCACATCTACTTGAATAAGGTTTTCCCCCAACTTATAACATACTTAACTATCATGGTATCAAGTCTATAGACCCACACAAGATACCTCTAGACTTTCTCACTGAAGGAATCCAGTCCCACCTAAATAACTTCCCATGATCCAACTTTCTGGAAAAAACTCGACAATACTTATTTCTCACAGTCTCTTGGATACCCACAAAATCTCAATCATTTTTCCGAATAAGAGCAGACAAACAGGAGGTCATACCATTTTCCCCACCCCCTACAACTCCCAATAAAGGCTTTCATTTATATTTACTAGGAATTTTCCTTAAATTGCCAGTTCTGCGAGGGGGAAAAGCATATGATGATGATGTCATATATTGGGGGGGGGGGGTGGCTCACCATCGAGGAGCCTGGCAGCAAGCCTGCCGGTAGCGCCAAGAGGCCCACCACTTATCCAACAACAAGGGGGAGCTCGGAGAAAGGGGGCCGCACCCTTGGATCATCTTGATCTTCAAGCTGGTGGGCGACGGCCACCTTGATCACATCTCCACTTGTAAAACACCGCCAGCAGAAATGGCAGTCATGAGGGATTAAATGGGGCCTAGAAAACGACGAGGGACCAAATTTATATTGTGTGTTAACTTGAGAAACAAAAATATTTCTTTTATACTACTATGCTATCCATTGGACACTTTGGTTTCATGTTTTTGTTGGAACATAACTCTTGGTTTCATGTTTTTTGTGCGAAAAGCATTATATCCATTGTAAAAATTCACCAGAAGTACAAAGCATCTTAAACACAATAAAATATTAAATCAAGATATCGAGACCATCGAACGACCACTACTACCACAAGAACGGTTGCCGACGTGTCGCTGCCTTCGCTCCCTTACGAGAGATGGCTTGACCTTGTCAATGACAGCCGGGAAGCCTTTGTGCACGTGCCCCTAAGGACCAACGCCCTGGAGCCGCAGTCGTCGCCATTAAACCTTTGCATCGATCTGAAGCACCTGACACCAAATCTCGCCACATGACTAGAAATCCTAACATCACCACTCTAAGGAGATGGTTTTGTGTTGGTACGAATGCAGTTTCACTATCGACACTGTTTTATTTTGATTACTGATACTACTGGTTTGTTGCCATCGGAATTCTTAGCCTTTTCGTTATCTTCACACGTGTAGAAACTGGCACGAGGAAAATAATGTGCTGCCACTCTGCTAGTATGGACTTTTCTCTGTAACGATCTGATCAGCCACAGAGACACGGGTAGCTAGACATACTGCACGCTCAACATCCGCCTCATGTCACGGTAAAAGAGGGCAAGCTGACTGCTCTCGTTAACAACGTTAATAACTATGTTAACTGAGGCAATAATTAACCGAACAATTCCATTCCACTTACTGCGCAGAAAGGAATTGTTGATGCTAACTCAAATAGATTCCTAGAATCAAATGACTTCAAAAAAGAAAAGATTCCTGGAATCAAATCAAAGACAAAGTATCAAATAAGAAACGAGTTTATCCTCAAAATACTGAAACGCCGCACAAGTAGGTCTTGTGTCAAATGCCTCATCTATCGTGAAAATGCAACTACGTTGACAACAAGCCTGGATCCGATATGTATGCCTCGGTGGTTCTTGAAAGAGGCACATACACCATTTTACCATCGGGAGATGGCCTCGATCGGCTGTTGTGCTGCGCTGCTCACTGGCCTGGCACCATTGCGTCGCTCTGTTGCAATTGTTTTTGTAGCCCCAAGGCTCTATCTCGAAAAAAAGAAATGTTCATGATCTGCTCGATCGCGAGTTAAATTACGACCCTATGGTTGAGAAGTTGATTGCGTTTCTCCAACGAACCGGCTGCGAACAGGCCGCCGTTTTCGGCCCGTGCTCTGTCACCCACGCAAACTCATATCACTGGACGAAGATGGATGGGTCTCAGGATATACCGATATAGTGAGGTCGGCCTGGCAAACTCATATCACTTCGACAGATGCCTTTGTAATTCTGCATGGGCGTCTGACGATGACCGGGAAACCACGAGGGCCTGGAACTCCAGCACATGTAGCAGTATGAAATCTGCAATGGGTGTGGTGACTGCGCTGATATACATACTTGACCTGGCATGGGACTCCAGAGAGTTATCTGGTCACGAGCATCGCTTCCACAATTTCCTGAAAATTAGAAGCTTTGGTATTGCGGCACTGGGCTGCGCAATGTGGCGCCAACGAGCGCGAGTGCAATGGATTAAAGAGGGTTACTCCAGCATTAAATTCTTCCATGCCAAGGCCACTTCTCGCAGACGAATTTTTTTAATATATTCAAGCAATTGAGCTCTTCAGAGGACAAGAAAACAAATTGCAGCTGGTTTTGGTTCTACCACAAACTCCTTGGTGAAACGACCCAGCGCACGTCTGGTCTCAACTTTTATGGCCCTGGATACAACAATCTATGTGACTTCCTGACTGACCTTTAGAGGCCAATTAGTGAAGAGGAGGTTCTGGCTGCACTTAATGAGATGGATGCTGATAAGGCACCAGGCTTCACGGATTTACAGTGCTAATTTTTTGGTGCTGCTAGAACATAATCAAGCTTGAGGTGATGGTGGCCATCAAGAAGTTTGAAGCTCGAAAAAATTCTAACATCCATGCCTTTAACACAGCAACCTTGGTGCTCACCCCGGAGATGGAAGGGGCCTGCAAACTGATTTATTTTTGACCTATAAGCCTAATTCACGCCTTCGCCAAGCTGATTTAAAAGATCATGGCCAAGAGATTCCAACCGGCGATGGAGAAGCTGGTCTCGCCGTGTCGAAATGCTTTCATTAAGGAAAGATCCATCCTGGACAACTTTACTTATGCGCAAGCACGGATGAAAACTCCCAATTACGCAAGTGCCCTGCAACCTTGATGAAGGTGGATATTGCGAAAGCTTCCGATGGCTTGTCGTGGGAATTCTTTCTGGAATTGCTGTGCCGGCGTGGCTTTGGCAGCCACTGGGTGAACTGGGTGTCTGGCCTCCTCGGCTCGGCTACTACTAGGATCTTCGACACCATCACGCATCACAGGGGCCTGAGGCAGGGCGATCCTTTGTCGCCCCTGCTTCTCGTCATCGCCATGGACATGCTGGCAACCATCATTTACAAAGCCGTAGGTGAGGGGGTCCTCTTGCCTATTGGAAACCTCTTTCCAAGTATCACTTTTCGCTGGCGATGCCATCATCTTCATCAGCTCTAGCGTCTCCGAGCTCCACAACATAATGCTGCTTCTGAAGCTTTTTGAGAAGGCTGTGGGCTTGCACCCCACCCGGATGAAGAGTGCCGCTATTCCAATTGGCTATACTGCCGAATATCTTGCTGCAAGAAATGGTGACATGCCATGCCCCATTAAGTAGTTTCGAGTCAGTTACCTCGGCATGCCTTTATCCGACATAGACTCTGGCGCACTGACTACCAGCCTTCTCAGCTATGATCTTATACCAATTAATGGTGACCCCTCCCCCTGTCTGATTCTCGAAGAAGGTTGACAAAATTCGATGGGTGATTCCTTTGGGCAGAGGAGGCTAATGCCCCTGGCGGCAAGTGCCTTGTGCGGTGGAAAGACATTTGCAAGCTGAAAGATTTTGGAGGCCTCAGCATTAGTGACATTTACACATAAAGCACGGACTAGGTGGCACTGGCTTTGCTGGACTGACACGTCGAATCCCTCGCGAGATCGTATCTTGCCATCCGACAAGAACACAGACGCCCTATTTCAAGCCTCCACAACAGTCACCATTGGCGAAGGCACATCTGCATCCTTCTGGGGTTCCCACTGGGTGGATGATTGTCTGATCAATTGGTGGCCAGAGCTCGTCAGGCACTGCATGCAGAGGCGCATGAGCTTGCGCCCTCGACAATCGCTGGATGTGGTATCCGAAACCGAATCTGACAAGAGAGGTCTTGCACGATCTTTGCACTGTGGGAATTCACAGCAAACCTGCAGCTGAACGACAACACTGATGACTCCATTCCATTAGGTGGAAGTGCATGACCGACGACACATCCAATGCTGCCTCGGTGTATCTATATGCAAGTACTGCCTTGAAGCGTTGTCGAAGAGTTATTTCCTGCTGCCTTGCAAGTTGACACTCATGACTATAACAAGATTCATATGTGTGAGTGTGGTGCTTTGCAGATTTATTCTATGAATTTTGACTTGTCAACTTACAAGGAGTCTTCTTTCAAAAAAACTTACAAGGAGTCCAGAGCACTACTAATCAAGCGTTGTTCAGTGTCATCTCTGTGTCTAAATATTCAGGCAGTTCTGTTCTGGTGACTCACAGATCCAGTCTAGGCCTAGGCTTTCTTGTTAGTATTCTCGTTTTTGCTAACCCATCGCCCTTGACCGTGTTTCTTTTTTCTTTTGTTTCTTCAAACTGCAAACACGTCTTTTTTCCTCCACAAGTTTTAAATTCTTTATCCTCTCTTCAAACTAATGCGCACAGTTGTTGCTAGCATATTTATAATTTTATATTCCTGTAATACGATTGCTTGGTTTCAAATCATGAACTCCCAACTTTCCTGAATCATATGACATTCTGGTGCTGACATCTTTTTTTCGATAAATGAAATATATTAGTGTCGCAAAAATATCAATTACACCCAGCCTCTGTACCAACAAAATGTCCAAAGACATCCAGGATACACACAACCAAAAAGAAAAAGAGAAAATATTCAAGAAGTTCTGTTCTGGTGACTCGCAGATCCAGTCTAGGCTTTCTTGTTAGTATTCTCGTTTTTGCTAACGAATCGCCCTTTCGTGTTTCTTTTTTCTTTCGTTTCTTCAAACTGCAACAGTTTTATTTTGCCTCCACAAGTTTTAAATTCTTTATCGTTTCTTCAAACTAATGCGCACAGTTATTGCTAGCATATTTATATTCCTGTAATACGATTGCTTGGTTTCAAATCATGAACTCCCAACTTTCCTGAATCATATGACATTCTGGTGCTGACATCTTTTTTTTGGGATAAAGGAAATGTATTAATACTAGTAGAACGTCCGTGCGTTGCTACGGGCTATAATGCATATAAGTTGATCAAACAAATAATTAAAGTCGTCTTCAAGGTAGAAGCTCATTTCCCCCTCATACGTTCAATCGTGTTTTGGAGATCAAACGGGATCAAACCAATAATTAAGATCGTCTACAACGAAGAAGCTTATTTCTTCCTCATACGTCCAAGCGTGTTTGGATGGGCGCCTAATAGGCTCCTCAAAATTTAACCGCCCAAACGGTCCGGGCACCCCCAAATCCAGACCATATGGGGGATGGGAATGTGGTTGTCCGAATTATCCTTCAAGTTATCAACACCACGCGGGCCAAACACAAAAATTCGGATTTGTTCAGATTTGTTTTTCATTGTGTGAGAGGTAAAGCAAAAAAAACAAATAACCAGCGGAAGAGGATGATGCGAGTTGATGCGAAAAAACCCAGACGAAATACATGATGGTGGGAGTATGACGGAAAAAAACCAGACAAAGGTGGGAGGTGGGACGAAAAAAATCAGAACGAAGACTACCAACTACTTCATTAGGAGTAGAGCAATGTCGTGCATTACCACATAACAAAAATATGATGTCCGTTGTTGGGCATGCAACTCATAGGCACTGTGTTCGTTATTAACTCTTGAAGCAACTAACCAATGCATTTACCATTCTATCCTAACCAAAAAATTGTACAAGTTGATTTAAAATATATATGAACCGCTCTCTTATACAATTTGTTGCAAAACCATCTCAAATGGAATGCAATTAGCCATATTTTCTAAAGTATGAAAATTATTTTGCTCACACAACCATAACTGAATTGGAAGAGACCAACCCCAACCCCCATCCACATCCACATATGTTGCTTAATATGATTGGGAGGCCCACATGTGTTCACATAATTTTTGACGAAACAAGTGGACATCCCACATCTATGATAGGCTCAGCTCCGAGAAGGTGAAAATTAAGGAAGTCAAGTTTTAGAGATACCAAGAGAGTCCTGGAGTAACCGAGTAAGCTTTAAATTCCGGTAAGGAACATGCACATTTTTTTGGGCAAGGGACACGATGGCATCCGCTAGTTTCAGTAGTTTCAGAAAATGACTTATTTATGTGCTCCTACAAACTCAGATTTATTGTGAAAGGTTTCCCTGACCCATTTTGGCCATACGCAAATATACATATGTTATAACCATAAAAAACAAAATGGATTAAAGGTGACATGTCAATGAAGATCTCTGCTACAGTAATCAGAGTATGCATGATATTTTGATTGCAAAAGATACTACTCAAATATAAAAGAAATATATCTATGATCAATTCGTTATATATTCTAATAGTTCAATACCAATTTTTTATTTTTTTCAGAGGCAACCATTCCTAGGTCAAGCTAGATGGTTTATATATTAAGCGGTCCATTATGTTTCTTACAGAATTTTAGATTTAACCAAAGCAGGTACATGACATATAGCTGCATTTCATCCAATTATCAATTCAGTTGTATCGAACAGATAAAGGATAAGCCCTCTGTTAGACACAACCGTTGCGTCCACGTCGAACAATTCGAGAGAGAAAGCGGCACCGAGAGAAAAAAACGACCACGGGATTGGGTGGACTGCAGCGACCCTGTGAAAATATTCCCCCTCTCTGTCCTCTTCTCTGTCCCGCGCCCCCCGCTTCCCGCTCCCACTCGGTCGCCTCGTCTCCTCCGCCTTCTCCCCTGCCTCTCCTCCCCCTGCCTCCCCACCCGGGTAGCACACGGCCACATCACGCCCGCGCCCTCGCCTTGCCGCATCCTCTGCGCCGCCATGCCGTCACACCACCTGAACTACCGCCCTTGGTTCCCGATGCAGCCTCCTGCCGGGCGTCCTGTTCTACGACGCTGGACAGCGGCAGGCCCGCGCGCTCGAGAGGCGTCGGCGTCATTGCTGGCGCCCACTTCAGCCCTCTCTCTCCCCAGCCCTATCTCTCTTCCCTGACCCTCTCGATGGCCAGAGGGGTGACGGGGTGGATCGGGTGGCGGAGATGGCGGAGCTCGGGCTGGAGCGCTCACGGGATGGAGGTCTAATCTCGCGCTACCTCGGCACCACCATGGGCTGCACCGGCCCCAAGTGAGCACATCACCCCACCCAACCTCTTCACTACTCCCGATCAGTTGATTTAGCTTGCATATGTGTGGATCGCGCGACTTTCAGTTAGATTCGTCCCAACATTGTAGTCTCACAGCAAACTACATGTCATGCTGGTTTCTTCGTGTGATCCTGCTGCTTATGATGGTCACGAGCTGATTTTAGCACACTTTTTTCTCACATTTAGATGTTTGGTTTCTTCATGTGTGCAATCCTGATTATGGTGGTAATGAGTCACTATTGTTGTTAGTTTTCTGGTTGGGCAGTGGTTTTAGCATACCTTTCTCTGCGCCTCCAAGTTTTTGGTCAAATGCAATGCTATAACTTTATCATCAGTTACTATGGGCTTGTGGCATAGTATGGTCACCCGAATTTCTGTTAATTTTATTTCCACTTGTCACTTTTAGATCTGCCTGCTATTATACTTATTGTAGTTCTGTCTGTGGAATCCTCCAAATGAGAGATGGGGAGAGGGCTCTCACCGCCTCCACCTCCAGCTCAGGTGATAGGGTTAAAAGGTATTCAGGGTTTGACAAAGATACACCTGTATGTTGTTAATGCATTACAGGAGTAGGGTGTTCAGATTTTAAATGTCGGCATTGATCGAGGTGTTAACTGGGTTTTAGTTCTGATTAGATGTGTATCAGGTTTTAGTACTGATGAGATGCAGAAACTGTTGAGACAGGGCATGAATGGTATATTTAGCCGAGCTTTTATTCCCTTTTGCTCTTTCCAAAGGGACTACTCTACTCTTGTGTTAGCCATTAGTATATATTTTTCAGAACCAAATCCATTTTATTTAATGAGGAGAGGTGCATCAGACAAATTAAAATGTATTGAACTATTGTTCATGACAAGTGGGCAAGTTATTTTACTGGGGCTAATAAACACATACCATAATTTGCAGAGTACTTTGCTTTTCTGGTTGTTTTGCTATGAGATTGTTAATGATAAATTAGATGTTTTCCTTTCTTTCGTATGCTTAACAATAATATTTTACGTTGGCTATTAAATTGGACTTCTTTCTGATTACATGATTCCTCTTAGAATTACAGATCTTCGTTTATTTACAATATTCTAAGGCTACTAAGGTTACATATTGTTCTACAGTTCGCAGTTAGATCAAGCTATTTCGGATGGCTTTGTCCTATTATTATCCCGTGTTTGCTTCAGATATTTTGAGTGCTCATAACAATAAAACTGTTGATTCTTGGCTATTGTGTCCGTCAGCAAGTGCACATGAACAACAAGGTGTGTTTGGCGTCGTACTTGACCGTGGTGCAGAACATCTTGTGGTTCTACCCAAGGGTTGACACTGAGCACCGGGGCGAACTGCAGAGGTAGCATCCCGCGTCCTTTGTCAACGTCCATAGCATCAAGGACATCCTCACGCCCCTGTGCAGATGGCGCTCGCTCGTGATCACAGGAATCCAGACGACGCGTGTGCCCATTGTCTATCAGCGCCGACATGGTTGGTTGTGTGTTAAGGCCCTGCATCCTCAAGTAAGAGGCCATGATTCATAAGGCAGCTACTAATTGCATCTTCATCTCTATTTTCATTTGGTCTCGATTTCTTTCACTTGGTGCTGCCTAAGATCAGGTCAGTTTGGAACCTCTGCCTCCCAAATTCCTACGATAGAAAAGATGCCCTTTTCGAGTACTACTTCAGCTCTTCTATTGGATGGATAACAATATAACGACAACAAATATCTATCAGGTAATTGGCCCCAAGCTTTCAATTTATACTCTTGCTTTTAAATAACAGGGAAAATGTTATTTCCTGAAATTTTGCATTATAGGCCAGAATATTCATAGATCGTGATTGATAGCTTATCTAGTGTTCTTCCTTACAATATCCTAATTTATTTTTATATGATGTAAGCTTGCTCTGTTAACCGTTCTCCGTGTTTATGAAGAAAATTTTGCGTTAAGTGCTACTTTCGGCATGATTTTTTTTATTTCTGATGTTCATGTCAAGTAGGTCATACTCTCCTTCTAGATATCTTAGGGTTCAGACTTAAATGAATAGATGTAACCATATCAAATGTGCAAAGTAGAGGAAGTCGTAGTGAACATTCATAAGCTTGATCTTGTGCTGGATAAGAAAGATTCAGAAAACTATTATGCAACGGTCGCCAGAGCTTTACTGCTCCTTGGCTGCACTGCAAGAATTATTGTGCAAGGGTAGCCAGCTGCGCATTTGTTGTTTTCCCAATCATTTAATAATATTAGTTATAGTGGATGGTGATAGGATGTTTATACCATTTGAGGTACCTATTCTTTTACAAAGCATCTGAAAATACTTAAGGTTCTTCTAAAGAAGAGAGATATTGAGGGAGGGAGGAAAATTCAATTTGTGTCCTACTTTTATATATTTCATCCAACTACATTTTCACTCCCTTAATAGAGCTTGGATAACTTCCAGACTGTTTATTAGCTTAGCCACGCTTTCCGCTATTTGTTTGTGAAGCCACTGTTCTATTTATTGCTTGCTGTAATTTATTTGATTTCTTTGTAGAATTGATTATAATCAGGGATGGAAGCAACTCTGTTTCAGCAGAGAAGCAACTGCCTTCACTCGAGAATAATCAGGTATAGACAATTGATACTTCCCACCTGTGCAAGTGTTCTGATGTACTGTGTGTTATGCCATCGGGAAGTAATAGATCTGTTCCTTCCATCATTGCTTCCGCAGGGTAGGGCATTATGGTCCGGCATCTCCGTCCTCCCAGGTCACTAATAATAGCTATAGCTGATGCTAGGCCCATAAAAAGTTCATGTTATTACGATGATGGAGACCAGTAAAATATCAGTTGATGCATACACATTGTGATTTATTTGGTTATGGATCAGTATGGTCTGTAATCGTTTTCCAATTCACGGGAGGGATGTTTTCCCGGAAGTTGCTAATTGAGAAGGGAATTGGGGACTATCTAGCTCGGTGTTCTAATGAACATAGCTCAGTATTTCAACAATACTTTACATTCCTTCTTTGCTATTTGCAATGGCTTATTGGGTTTGAAGGATGAAGCAAATCCCTAGAAAGGAACGGGTTAACCTATCTTGATGTGGTCTACTGCTCTTGATACGCATCAAGATTTGATTTATATGAAGCTAATAATGAAAAGTGTCATCAGTGTGCCGTTATATGTATTATCGACCAATACATGTCTAGCATTACTCGGATAACAGATCAATAATAGGAAGTTGTTTAATGTGGATTTCCCTTTTTTGGCCTATAAACCTGCTGGAACAGTCTCTAAATATTCTTATTTTCATGGTTTGGATGCTTGGTTCCCTATGGCCCTTTGCGCCATTAGGCTAACGAGTCATCTAGTGTTCTAAAATATGAAGTGGCTGGTGATGACTTGAAAAAGTGTGAGCCCTTGAGGCAGCTGATAAATTATATTATTGGTAGTCAACATTATGTTTCACAGTACCTGCAGACTTTGTGGACTGGAACCATACATGTCACCTCCCGCATGTTCATCAGCTCAACGTGCAGGGGACGCTTGATGTACCTGAACCAGCTCTTCCCATTGAACTTCTCGCCACTATCGATCGCCTGCCAGGCCTCCAGGAAAAGCAGGACATGCACGGACCATAATTAGCTGGATCAAAACCATAAATCAGCAAGACTGATTAGTCTGAACCGAAATTTCAATTTTCAGAGTTGGACCAATTATAACCGGAGCTCTCGGACCTTGGCGGCACCCTTGGCAGTTCATCGTGGCCGCCGCCGCCACTACCCGGACCTCCGGAAAGGATTGCATCGATGGAAGTTCGCCATGGCTGCAGGAGCCGCTAGCCACTTCCAGGTGCCACTAACTGAATTCCTTCACAATGAAGGGTACTAAAACACCCAATACACAAAGAAATAGAGAAGAACCAAGAGATGGAAGCCCACACCTCTCGACATGTAGGATCTGGACGAACGATGCATGCATGAAGCAGCTCGTGCGTGAAGCCGTGGACGTCCATCTTGGTAGAGGCCGCCTGCAGGGATGGAATCACGGTGGTATTGCCGTGGACATGATTGAGGCAGACGACGTCTGAGTAGGCATCGTGCTGCCCGAGAGGAATTTTTGTCGAAAGAGACTACATGTCCAACAAAATTGGCAAAAAAGACCCCCTCTAAATGAAATTGACAAAAAAGACCACCTGAACCGTGGCGGCAGGCGCGCCGGGCGACACGTGGCACCTGCCGCCACGGTACGAGCTGCCGCCACGGCGCCAGGCGGCAAGCCACGGATTACGGTGCAACGCTGGCGCGACGGAACGGTGTGCTTGGGTGGGCCCCTGCCGCCTGGGGAGCTGGCGGCAGGCTTGTGCCGCTGGACCCGTTTATTAAGTTAGAGCGAGCTAATGCAGCGCTACGAGGGCATCACAAATGCTAAGTTCCAGGGGATAAATCATGATGATGACCATATCCGGTTAATGAACAAACATATCTAGTCGTGTACAAGCTACAATCGTACGAGGACGAAAACAGCGAGGGCAGTCACGCGGCGGCACAACACCTGCCGCCAGCCTCCCAGCGGCCGGGCCCACCCCAAAGACACCGCTCACACGCCAGTGTTGCACCGTAATCCGTGGCCTGCCGCTTGGCGCCGTGGCGGCAGGGGCTGCCGCCTCACACCGTGGCGGCAGGTGCCACGTGTCGCCTGGCGTGCCTGCCGCCACGGTTCAGGAGGTCTTTTTTGCCAATTTTATCCAGAAGGGGTCTTTTTTGTTAATTCCGTTGGACAGGTGGTCTCTTTTGACAAAAATTCGCCCGAGAGGTCGTTTGTGCTACCAACGACGACGGATATGCAGAGGCGGCGCAGCTAGGACGGTTTGAGGGAGAGGTGGCTGGCGGCAGGGGAGAAGCGGCCGCCAGTGCGTTAGTGCGTTGGTCGTCGTGACAACGGCGGCGGCACGCCTGAGACCAAAAAATAAACTGGAGGAGATATGGTAGGAGAAGGAACAGGAGGAATGCTTAGGTAACGGAAACTTTTGATTTGATGGAGATTTGTGGATCGGCTGAAGATCGAGGCGCCGTGGAAAAAATCATGGAGAGGAAGCCTTTAGGAAGATTGAGCGACGTATGGAATGTTAATTAATTTAATTTTGATGACGTAGGGAAGATTAATTAATGTGATTAAGCGACTTATGGTAAAAGTTTATTAATTGATAACGTGCTATTGGTTTCTGCCTGTTTGTAACGCGTCTAGTTAGGAAAATTTGGAAAGGTTAGGAAAGTTTTTATTGTCAGGGTAAAAAAACCAACGTGAGAAGGTGTTGGGATGTGAGACGAAAATAAACCGGACGAAAAAAGACAGACGAAAGGGGTGGGACTATTTAACCAACTTGTTCATTAGGAGTAGAGATTTGCAATAATGGGAGATATCACTTGATTTAGGTAAGTTAGTAAAGTTAGATCCGTGATTGCGTGTACGTTTGGAAAGTGCTGATTTGCAAGGAAAGAGCTGGGGGGTAAATAAACCGATGAATAAGAAACCAGCATCGATAGGGAGGTGGGAGGAGGGACGAAAAAAAATCAGACGAAGGTGGGGGGAGAGACGAAAAAAAACCATGAAGACTATTCACCAACTGCTCCATTAGGAGTAGAGATCACAAAAATATCAATTACACCCAGCCTCTATACCAACAAGATGTCCAAAGACATCCAGGATACACACAACCAAAAAGAAAAAGGAAAAAGAAGACCCGCCAGGATGATCAATCACTAGCATTAGCAGCACTCTAACCAGCACCGAAGACAACGCCCGAATTACAAAAAAGGTTTTCTAAAACAATGCACAAGTGTTGTCGTTGCCCGATCGAAGATCTTGGCTTTTCATCCTGAAGAGAGTCCGAGTTCACCCACAATGCCTTCAACAAGGACATTGTCAGGTGCTCACATCTATAGGGTTATGTTGGCACCTTAGACATGGGGTGAACTTCTTAGCCGGCCACCTCCAACCTGATCGTGCGATCGCTATGAGGGGCTAACCGAACTGGGTGCAATCCACAAACACTACCCACGGATACAAGATGTGAAGATGGAAGCTCTGGTTTCCATTTGTGTATGGTCTATGGTTTGCCTTTTAATTCTTCTTCAAGCGGTTCGCCAAAACCTTCGAGATCAACTTATGGAGGACATTGTAGAGGCCAATAGTAAACTCTATCGCCTGCTTATGAATTTTCACCTTCCGTATCGTATCAGGGCATCTCCAATGCTGACCCAAAAATTGGCTCCCGCATCCATACACAGACCGAGGACCATTCCACAGACACTGATGCACTGATGCGGGAGCCTGCCATCCAAAGCTATTTTGTACATGTCCGCGGCAATTTGAAATTCAAATAAAGTCTGACCCATGTTGGAAACGGTGTCGTATTGTAACATAACTCTGTATTGTTGGTCTTATATATATACGAGATATGCGGAGGCTAGGCCTTACGCAACCCTAAATTAAACTTGGTATACAGAGCCGGTTTTTCTCTCGCGCCGTCGCTCGTCTCTCGACATCGCGCCGCCGCCATAGGGATCGCTCCCTCGATCTCGCCTCGCCTCGGGCTCGCGTCGCCACCGCCCCTCCGCGCGATGGCTTCCGGTTCCTCCTCCGTGGCGATGCAGCTGGCCATCATCGGCCTGTGGTGACGCCTCCGGCCGACGGCGGCGCCGGTCCCATCCATCGCGCCTCCCTTGGTGTCGATTGGATCGCGGCAACTTCCCGCTATGGCGAACCCTCACCGTGACGCATCTCTCCGGTGCTTCTCTCCATGGCTACCTTGACGGTTCCGTTGCTGCCCCGCCCACAACCATCACCCAGGGGGCGGGCGATACAGCCACCACGGTGGCAAACCCTGCGTACACGACATGGTGGACGCAGGATCAGAAGGTCCTCGGGATGCTCCTCTCCTCCATGACGGAGGACATTGCGTCTCAGCTGATTAGTTGTAAGTCCGCCGCTGCCGCGTGGACCTCCATCCACGCCATGTTCAGCGCGCAGAATCGTGCCGGAGTTCGGCACATCCGGCGACAGATTCAGTCGCTGAAGAAGAACGACATGACTGCCAGCGAGTACATGCACAAGGTGAAGGCGCTTGCCGACGCCATGGCCTCTGCTGGATCTCCCCTCGCTGATGACGAGATCATCGACTACATGCTCACCGGTTTGGGCAAGACCTTCAACCCGATCGCGGCGTCGCTCAGCGTTGTGGTCACCGGTCATGTTGACCGACTTCTACTCCATGGTTCTCAACTATGAAGCGCTGCGATTATCGCAGTTAGGGCGATGATGAGGAGTGGACCTCGCCGGCCAACGCCGTGGCTCGGTCCGGCGCCTCCCCGCCAACCGCCCTCGCGCGCTGACTCTGGTCGCGCAATCGACTCCCGCCCGCGAGGCTACCCGCGACAACAGGGCAGGGCTACCAAAGAAGGCGGCAAGACAACCCGTCAGAATAACGGCGGTGGAGGAGGCGGCAATGGCATAACAATAGAATCATACTGGCGCCCGCGGTGCCAGATTTGTAAAAACTGGGGTCACGAAGCCGATACCTACAAGAAGCGTTTTGATTCAGACTACTCCAGCGGCGGCAATGGCCGCTCGGCATATAATGCTTCGACCTCCTCCAACAACTCCACGCACTGGGTTCTAGACTCCGGCACAACGGATCACCTGACTAGTGACCTGAGCGTCTTGATTCCATGAAGCGTTACGGGCGGTCATGATCAGGTTCAGGTGGCCAACGGCTCAGATTTGTCTATTTCGCATATTGGGCACTCGACTTTAGCCGGTTCTTCTCTTCGCCTGAACAATATTTTACACGTTCCTAATATTAGCCAACATCTTCTATCAGTCTATCGTCTTGTGTCAGATAATCGTATCTTCATTGAATTTCATAAATATTTTTTCCTTGTTAAGGACAAAGCCACTAGGAGAATTCTTCTTCGAGGTAGAAGCAGAGGAGGGTTTCTACCCTCTTCCACTCGGACGAAGCTTCACATGAGTCCGAGCGATGCCGCCATCCAGCATCCATGTCTCATCCTCTCAGTGGCATCAGCGTCTCGGTCATCCGTCCAAAAGTGTCGTCAGTTCCATTGTTAGGAATAATGATCTAGAGTGTTCATCCTCAGATACTTCTGCTTTAGTTTGTGATGCTTGTCAATGTGGTAAAAATCGTCAACTATCTTATACTGCTTCTGCTCGTGTGTCCACTATGCCTCTTGAATTAGTTCATACTGATGTTTGGGGCCTTGCTCGTGCCTCCTCTGGGGGGTACAAGTATTATGTGAGCTTTATTGACGACTACTCCCGTTTTTGCTGGATCTATCTACTAAAACATAAGTCTGATGTTGAACATGTGTTCTATGCCTTTCAAGCACATGTTGAGCGCCTTTTGGATGCTAAGCTTAAAGCTGTCCAATCTGATTGGGGTGGTGAATACCATAAGCTTGCACCGTTATTTTCTTCAGACAGGTATCTCTCACCGAAGTCTCTTGCCCTCACACCTCCCAATGTAACGGCATTGCCGAGTTTAAAACACCGACACTTGGTTGAAACTGGTCTTGCTTTGTTGGCTCACCTGCCTCTCCCTTTACGCTTTTGGGATGAAGCTTTTGCGACTGCGTGTTATCTCATTAACCGCATGCCCACCCCTGTGCTTGGTCAAGATACTCCCATTCATCGTCTTCTGAAAATTCCACCCAATTATTCTTTCCTTCGTATTTTCGGGTGCGCTTGTTGGCCTAGTTTGCGGAAGTATAACTCACACAAACTAGAGTTTCGATCCAAGATGTGTTTTTTCCTTGGATATAGTCCTATGCATAAGGGGTACAAGTGTCTTTATCGATCTACGGGTCGTATATACATCTCGCGTGACGTTATCTTTGACGAGTCTGTTTTTCCGTTTGCTACTCCCGGTGTCACTGTCGATGTGTCTACACTTAACAAGGCTATATCTTTTCCATCCACAGAACCGGCTACGAGTGCTCATGTGCGTAATTACGACCTAACCTACTTGGCTATTAATACCTCTGGCCTAGCCAGTTCCTTTCCTGTGCAGGAGTTTCCGCGTCTGGACACGGACGATACGCCGCTCGACGTGCATGGCAGCGCGGCTTCCCAGGCGGGGTCCCCGCCTGCGCATGCAGGGTCCGCACCGCCTGGTGCTGCAGCTGGCTCCTCGCCTGCCCGTGAACCAGCTTCACCAGCGCCCACCTGCGCCTCTCCGGCCCGACAACCGGTTTCACCAGCGCCGGGTGCAGCGGCTGCTTCCCCCTGCGCCCCGCCGGCCCATGAGCCAGCCCATGAACCGGTTTCGCCAGCTCCTGTGACACCGTCGCCAAGTCCAGCAGTGTCGCCGTCCTCGCCTACGCCTCCGCCCGTCGAGCACCCTCATCCTATGGTCACTCGTACCCGTGATGCTACTCGTCGTGAAGGAGTTTACTGATGGGATGGTGCGGTATAATCCTCTTCGTCGCGCTTTCTTTGCGACACCGGTGTCACATCGTGATGCTCTCCGTGAGCCGGTGTGGCATGCTGCTATGGCTGCTGAGTTTGCAGCGCTTCGTCAAAACGGCACTTGGGTCTTGGTTCCTCGACCACCTGGCGTTAACATTGTTGGCAGTAAGTGGGTTTTCAAAACGAAGCAACATGCCGATGGGTCTGTTGACAAGCACAAGGTTTATACTCAACAGCACGGTCTTGACTATGGTGATACCTTCAGCCCCGTGGTAAAGCCGACTACTATCCGTTTGGTTCTTTCACTTGCTGTTTCTCGCGGATGGAGCTTGAGGCAGATTGATGTTAGCAATGCATTTCTTCATGGCTTTCTTTCCGAGACTGTTTATATGCAGCAACCACCAGGTTTTGAAGATGCCCGGTTCCCTTCGCATGTGTGCAAGTTGCAACGAGCTCTTTATGGTCTCAAACAGTCGCCACGTGCTTGGTATGCTCGTCTCAGTGCTCGCCTTCTTCAGCTTGGTTTTGTTGCTTCAAAGGCGGACGCCTCTCTATTCATCTTTGATGCGCATGGCGTTCAGATATACATGCTTGTGTATGTTGATGATATTGTGATTGCTGGCTCCACCCCGGCTGCAGTTGATCGTTTGCGCGATCCATCTCCGACAGTTTTTCCTATCAAGGATCTTGGTCCTCTCCATTATTTCTTGGGGCTTGAAGCGTCCTTCAATTCAGGGGCATGACGCTGACTCAAAGAAAGTATGCACTTGATCTTCTTCATCGTGTGAGTATGGAGAATTGTAGGCCTACCTCTACACCATTATCTCGCCATCGAGCACCTGGCTCGTGAGGTCGGCACCCCTTTGGGTGTTGAGGATGCCACTCGATATCGCAGCATTGTTGGAGGACTTCAGTATTTAACGCTCACTCGTCCCGACCTGTCCTTTGCAGTCAACAAGGTTTGCCAGTATTTATCACAACCAACTAATGAGCATTGGGAAGCTGTCAAGCGTATATTGCGTTATGTCAAAGGGACTTTGAGTACGGGATTGAGGATTCGTAAATCTCCTTCCACTGGTGTCAGTATTTTCACGGATGCTGATTGGGCTGGATGCATTGATGACTGCCGTTCCACTAGTGGTTTTGCTGTGTTTGTTGGCTCCAATCTTGTCTCATGGAGTTCCAAGAAACAACCAACCGTCTCCAGATCAAGTACGGAGGCAGAGTACAAAGCTTTAGCTAATGGAGCAGCTGAAGCAATCTGGGTGGAGATCTTACTCAAGGAGCTTGGGGTTTTCAAGCAGCATACCGCCATTCTATGGTGTGATAATCTTGGGGCTACATACCTGACGGCAAACCCAGTCTTTTACGCAAGAACCAAGCACATAGAGATAGATTTTTCACTTTGTGCGTGAGCGTGTTGTTTCCGGAGCTTTAGATGTCAGGTTTATCTCGACTAATGACCAACTGGCTGATGTATTTACTAAACCGGCCACACGACAGATGTTAGAACGTTTCCGGTCCAATCTGAACCTTGTATGTATTAGTGGTTCAGATTGAGGGGGTGTGTTGGAAACGGTGTCGTATTGTAACATAACTCTGTATTGTTGGTCTTATATATATACGAGATATGCGGAGGCTAGGCCTTACGCAACCCTAAATTAAACTACCCATAGCATATGTCGGATCACGTCAGCGCCAGATCACAACCAAATAGAGACAAGTATGTTTAGTTTTTACACATGCCCGATCATAAAAAAAAATCAGTTAGGCGATCCATGCAAATAAAAAGATAGATTTTTTGCCCTGTCGGACCAGCAATCCAAGCCTTGACGCTCAAGGTGCCGTCGCCGCCGCGTAGGCCGCCTCCGACTCCTCCACTGCCTCCAACTCATCTTTCTACCGCTGCAACATTTTGTAGCGAACGGCTTGCACGATCATTCTTGCATCGGCATCCAAAAGCTCCAAATTCAAGGACAACATCTTGGCGTCCTTCACATCGGCTGCGATCTTCATCTTCTTTTCCTCGAGCATCGCTTTCTTCCCCTTGAGCATACCTTTTTCTCTTTGATCATGACTCTCTTACTTTCGAGTTTGAGCTTCCTCTCGGTCGCCTCCATCAACAATTTGAACCTCTCCGCCTTTTTTTCCTCGATGCCTGAGCGCTTGACGGATGCCTCCTCCTTCTAGGGCGCGGCACCTTCTCGCTTTGCCCTTTCCTCCTCCCACTTCTTTCCCCGAAACCCTCTTCTAACCGTTTTGGATGGTTCTTTTGTTGGGTTGGTTGGGTCACCGTTTACTTTCTCGGTGGCTTGGGCGCCAGTCTTGGCTATGTATAGGTTTCACTTTGGTTGTCCATTTAATTTCAAACAACAATGCATGACGGTGACGTTTTTCTTCTTCAACTTCTTGAACACCGCACACGCACAAGAAGGCTACAAAATAAAACATTGTCAACAATGCATATCTGGCTGCACAACTATGGATAGGTATCCATAGCGAGGATGAACCTGATGAATGGCAGCATGGGGTATCCGACTCCGACTCCGACTCCGATGACTCTAGAAACTAAGGAATACCAGGCACATGTTCTGGATTAGAGACCGGGGCACTCGTATTGGCTGTGTATTGGTAGCGGTCGCCGTCAGAGGATTGTTGGGTCATCTCTCTTCGATGTAATAGAGCAGGTATCTTAATCTCATCTCTGACAGAATCATTAGGTCCAAAGAAAAGACAAGGCATACTCAATGGAGTTCCTGTGCTGTGCATATGTTCGTGTCAAAAGAAAAAGAAAAAAGAAATAAGAAAGGTTTTGAGTGTATATGTTGGCATATGAAGGTTAGCTTCGGCCGTTATTAGTGTATTAACCTGACCCCCGTACCTACGTGAATTGGGGAATTTCAGGTGTGATATTAGATCCGAATGCACATGTCCGGAAAGTCTGAACTCTGAAGAAGTATTCAGTCTGAATAGAAAGCCAACCTCTTCTTTGGTGTACCCTATCTAAACGCATCGACGTGGATATCTTACGTGAAGAAAATTTGATTGACCCCTGCAATGTTTTTTGATTATATCCATCCTTATGTATCTAGGCGATCCGAAACCTAGCTAACTCCCGGGTCGCCTCCACCCGGGCGACTCCGGAGGATCCTTCCCGGTACCCTCCAGCCCCCTTCATTGTCGTGCACCTGGCCGGTGGTGGTGGCGGCGCCCTTTCTCGTCTAAAGAATGAGGGGAGGAGAGTGCACCGTGGTGGCTACTCATGGGCGGTTGGGGAGTGGTGGCAGTGGTTCAAGGGCGGTGTAGCCTGTAGCCGTGGCCTGAAGCCGCAGCGGCGTCTTCGCGGCGGGTGGTGTGGAGCATCGGCACGAATCTCCGGCGGCACGATGGTGCATCGGATCAGGGCCTAAGGGTCCGTTCTGGGTCGCCCCCTGCGATGGATTGTTTGTGGTCGAGCACTGCAGCTGCCTTCTCCGGTGTTGCTTCGACCGACGGTGTGGGGGCCTGCTGGTGTGCTCGAATAAAGGCGGTGGCCCTAGGGTTCCTCTTACGCCAAGATGAAGATCTGCCTAACGCCTGTCCGTCTTGATCTGGCCGGAGTGGCGGGTTCCGGAAGGTTCCGCCGGCGAACTCCCATGGGCGTGGTATGCCTTGAGATTGCTGGATCGGGTGGGATTCGGTCGTGTCGATTGGTTCTTTGTTAAGGAGCGAGCGGCGCGAAGCTCTGCTATCTGTTGCCATCGGGAGATATGTTTAGCTCCATGGTGAAGTCAGAGGCGAGAATGTCATGGAAGCCGAGATTGGAGGACTAGTAATGGTGATTGGAGACTACGGCAATGAGGAACTTGCTTGGATTGAGTTTCGGGATTCATAGCAGCGGTATGTAAGTGGGGGCGACAACACAAGTCTTGCCTTTTAGGGTGAAAATCCAAGGTCTGGCCTTAACTGGTTGTGCCCACTACATAGCGACGGCCGTCTAGATTTTGTTTCAGAGATTTATTATGTTCTTTGATCTTTTCTTAGTCAAAATGGTGTTATGATTTATGCATCGAAAACTAATGTACGCTGGCTGGTTGAAGCTGCAGATGAAATTTGTGCGTGCTACACTACTATGCAATAGGAAGCAGCTGTTTCTTGTGTACATGTACAATTCGAACAAGTCGGACTTGTGCCGTGCGGCATCCAAAGGAGGCGACTGACCTAGCAGGTAAGTGTTGTACATGTTTTCCAACAGCCGCAACAACGCAGCCTCAGCGCAGTACAGAAAGGTAACAAGAAGAACTCAGCATGTGTTCATGGCGCCTGCAGGGAGGAGATGCACACTACCATAGGGCAATTTGATTTCAGTGTTCCCGTCTCTGCCCCAGCAGTTCCTCCTCATTTCCCAGTGCCTCCTTTTCCTATATTCATATACGATGTGGTAGTGGTTGGCCTACATCAAGTATGAATGGTTTATGGTTGTATACTTTGGATTCTCTCTCTTTCCTTTCTGTTGCCGTCATAGCTAACTTGTGAGCTTTATGTATGTGTGGACTATATATAGCCACACATTTGCAGGAGTATGGTAGGAGAGCTCCAATTAATGTACTTATTTACTAGCGTGGTGTACAAAGATTTCAATATATGTGTGTTAATTACCTTGTAAAGGAAAGTTGGTGCACGAATAATTGAAAAGATTGGTCTCACAACATTTTAATGGAAGCAGCAATATATCTTGCGCATCCAGATGAAGACATAATTTACCATGTGCATCCATACATCACGTTGACTAAACATGTTTTCTTATTTCAGGTTTTTTGGTGGAAGCAATGTAACTGCCACTTTCTCGGCAAGCGAAGCAAGTCAATTAGTCTGTTTTCACATAGAAAAAGAAATCCTTCCATTCTCATTTATGAATAGTAGTATTTTTGGGTATGCACATGAGGAGCGAAGAAAAAAAAAATACTTGACTGAAGTTGGTTTAAGTGTGTGGGAATATTTTTGGAGGCTTTGCTTCCGTACATTGTACACATTCTAAACAAGTAAAATGTTGTCAAGCGTATGGGGTCGAGTAGAATGAGTTGCTGTGGTGACGAGCTTGGCGGGGTTGGCTGTTGGCTGGATCCTTGCATGGTAATCACATTGGAGGTTGGTGCGGGGCGTTGTCAGGGACAAGACCGACGACGATCTGGTTCGCTTCTCAGCAGCAACCGATGGTAGTGAAAGACGACGCGGACTTCTTGTACAAGGAACGTATGAACTTCGATCCATTTCCCTGGATCCAGTCAAGATAAACTGAGAGCCATGCAGCCCCAATGAGCAGGGCTACTGGTGTTTGTGGGCTTGGTGGACTTGTCATACGCCACATAATTTAGAGCAGGAGGCCACGCACTCCCGTTGAGCTTCTTTTTTATGACGGTGTATGTTGCCCGGTGCATACTGTGTTGCTGTTTATGTCCATTGGATTCCAATGAAATGCATTTATGAATTTGTTGAAGAGACCAACCAGGTGTATTGTTTGTCCTCATCTGCAGCATGTCTGTTGAGAATGGCGGAAATACTTTCGCCAACTAACGTCATGGAATTCATGTTGCCTCCCAATCATATGTTACCAGTGACTTGGTTGCGATAGCCACGAGACTAATCTGTGTGATCAATCATCAACACTATGTGTTCTACGACAACAAAAACTACATGTCTATAACACATGTCTCCACAAAAAGCTAGACAGAAGAGACATGGTGTGGTATATATTGACTGGGATCCACGGGTGATCTGTACGATGAAAGGAAAAATGAGAATTTACTAGCTGTACAATTGAATTAAGTGGCATGGGAATTTCAATCTCTCAGTAGTTTCTAACGAATGAACCAGGGTATTTATGTAAAACATTTATCCTTAAGACAGTGTGAGACCCTCCCACTCGTACTCCATTCACCAGAAATTACATAATTACAGGAGGGGAGGTAAGGCAGGGGAGAGTAGCCCCACCCAAGACACAAACTCAAAGCAAAAAATCTCAAAAACTATAAAATAAGAGGAAGAGATCAAAAATGGTGTTAATTAATAGATTATAGAACTGACAGAATCAGAAATGGGATTGCGTAAACTATATTGTTCAATCCTGTGCCTAATAAGGGAGAATTCCTATAGCCGCCGCCGACTCCCGCGACAGGTCGGTTCTCATGGCGCCCATGTGAGATGTTCTCCACCTAGACAAAACAAGAGATATGAATGAACATAAGATCCGCCATGTGCATGTATCGATATTGTTTTTCCTGACAAAGTTCAAACGTTCTTTTTGTGTGCGGTGTGAGGGATACAACGTGTCATCTTAGCTAGGTTCCTTCTAGGAGATTGCTCACATGTATGCAATACAAACAACATGAAGGGAAAGGAGCTCAGATGTAACCCATGAGCTCACATGTAGAGATATAGAGTAATGAGCATATGTTGTACCACTGATATGTGAGGCATACGGGCCCATGTTGCCATCTCTTTCTTTTCTTCACATGGCAATGTGAAACAGAGATGTAGATTACTCTGTGAACAGAGGTGCAGATAAATATGTACTAGAGGAGAAAAAATATGCACAATCAGCTGGCTGTTCTTCTACGAATTTTTTTTGGGAGAATTCAGGTGTGATACTAGATCTGGATGCACATGTCAGAACTCCGAAAATGTGTTCAGCCTGAACTCTGAAGTCTCCTTGGACTAAAAGTGTGCAGATCTGGAGGCACTGACTTGAATAATCTTAGGCCAGTTAGCATTTTTAATCTAGATTATGTATCTGCACATTACTATGTTTTCCTACTGGATGTAGCTAGAGGTCTTCACGTGTAGGTCTGCGTGTACGAGGCCAGCAAGTCGTCAATTGGAGGCACTAAAAGCGAGCTGCCAAAGACGTCGTGTGAAGCGGCATGTCCGGCGTGTGAAGCTGCAGCGTTCCCCGCAAGTGCCGGTGGACAAAGGCAATGAGACGCATGGGCATTTTTTCCGGGTGAATCGGCTAATCAGTATATGCATGCACCCAGCTTATTTAATGACCGACTGGGTGGCGTGGCCATTGAGGGATAACCTACACGAGTGAGTACGTGGGCTTGCATGTAGCTAGATTAGTTAGTGCAATGGTGTTAGTGGCCGATCGTAGCGGCTGTGCTGTGTGTGCCTTTGCATATTTAATCCGTAATCATGTTTGTTCAGTTCAAGATCGGGAGTAGAAAAGAGCTTGGCTGTGAGAAACAACAGCTCGCCAAACATTGTGTCTCCTGTGTTTGTGAGTGATTGTGAGCGGAAGCTAGGAAAAAGAAAGGAGCTAGGAGCAGCTCCAACAAAGCCAAGCAAATTTGATTACATTGCATATATACTTGGACCAAAGTGACATAATTTACTCGCCAGTTAGTTGAGATTTGGCTCAGTTAGTAGAGTAAGACTGCACTACTAGCTTTTTCCACGGTCTACACTCCACCCAGAGTCGACCATCATTATTTTTTGTTTAGAGATTTGTTCCCTTGTTTGGCTTCTTCTTAGTCATAAACATGCTTTGACTTCTTTGTCGTGGAGGAGGTGCATGCTGCTGCGGGCCCCTAGGATTTCAGTGTTTGCATTTCAAAAACAACAAGTTTCTCCGCATTCCCCGGTGCCTCCTTTTCCTATAGGATTGTGATATGGTCGTTTGTTTGTTGGTTGCTATGTCAAGTGGGAATGGTTGTTTACTAGGTAGGTTGCATATATTGCTTTTGTTTCATTTTCGTTGCTTGTCAGCATGGAGTGGTAGGTACGCGTCGGGTCTATGTAGCCACACATTGCATGAGTACAGTAGAAGAGCTCCAATTATTGTATTTATTTACAGTAACTACGATTTTTTTCAAATTAAACCCGGGTCGATGGCGCTCCCGTGCGACGCTCGCCTCCCGTGCGACGCACGCCTCCCGTGCGATGTGCTCTCGTGCGTCGTGTCCTTCCGATGCGACTACGTGCCTAGGCTCCGATCGGGAGAGATTCGCTGGCGAGGACGGCGCCTGGAGCTCGTCGACGTTGATGGGGTGGTGGTGGACGCGCGGAGTTGGGCAGTGGACGTGGAGATCGTGGTGGGCCGGTTGATGGAGTTCCCCTGCCACTTGGCATGAATTGCGGCGGCTGACCGGTGGGGCGAGTCGGCGGTTCCCGAGGGAAGTAATGGCGACAGGGGAGAGGGGAGTGGGGTTATTTGGCCGACGCATCGGCTCTACGCCACTCCCTCCACCACTCCCCGTCTCGCAGATCTCGCCCCAAATCGCCGCCGCGACGCGCAGCCAGTGGAGCTAGGGTCTGATGACGACCCGCCAGCAACAGATGTGGGCGCTCGCTGCCGGCGACGAGGTGCTGATGGGAAGGCTTCAGGAGATCGACCGCTGGTTCCCGACGGCGAAGGCCCTCAACGACGCTTCCGAGCTGGTGAGGGACAAGCTCAGGGGGGAAGAGATCCTCCGCTGCTTCCCCAACTACGACCGCCAGCCGGCGATGGGGGTGCTGCTTTGGGCGATGCTGGAGGCGGAATCCCTAGATCCGGCGCAGCGGGAGAAGTGGAAGCTCTTCCGCTCCCTCCGCTACCGCCTGATTCAGCCAAGGGCGCCGCCACAATGCAGCCGCAGGCGCCGTCTCAGGCGGTGGTGATGGGGATTCCGGCGCCGGGGTCCAGATGGCTCCCAATCGAGATCGAGGAAGACGCGGTGGTGGTGGCGAAGACGTCAAGGCGCCGGGCCAGGACATCAGCGACCCCGACGACGCTTCCCCGTCGCTCCCCCCGCTTCCCGAGGCGCTCGCCTCGCCTCCTTGCCCTTTCCCGCCACTAGTAGGGTGCTCGCCGGCCGGGAACCGCTTCTAGTTGCTGGCTGGCGTGGACTCCGAGGGGGAGGAGGAGGGGGATTCCTCTTCCTACGCTAAAGGTATGTGTCCTAATCTCAAATATCTGATATCTACTGCTTCGATTGAGGCAGATGATGTCAAAAATGGGATGAAAAAAAGGAACAATAGATTCCTAGGAGATAGAAAACAGAAGAATGGGTTCAAATCCCAGGTAGCAGAGGACTGCAAGGAAATTCCTAAGAAAGTTGATGATACGGATCACAGGAAGTGTGAGGAGGAGATCAGGAGAAAAACTAGTGATAATTTGTGTAGAGAACATAGGGCTGATGCTCACATAGTTCATAATCATATGAAAAAAGATAGAATACATCCTATTCCACTTTGGTTTGATCTAGATGGAGTGGATTTTGGCGATTTAGCTGTTTGTGAAACTCCCATTGGGGCCTCTGAGGCTTCAACAGAGGAGGACAAAAGGATGAATATGGTGGATAATCACGTGAGACCCCTGATTATTTTTGGGGGCTCAGTGGGTGTGGGGATAAAAAAGGACCTGGATCTGGGCCTGGCTTGGTGGGGGCCCAATGGGCTAGATACTAACCCAGCCCAGGCAAGGGAAAGGGGGATGGATGATATAAAGGTGGGTGTGAGGGGAAAGGCAAAACTATCCCATCGTGTAGGGTTCCCTTCTCCCCCCTCCTCCCACACCGCCGCCAGCTGAAGAAATGGCTGGAAACCTAGGAAGAGGCTATGGAGGCCCCAGATTTAATCGAGGTGGGGAAGGAGGTTTTGCCAGAGGAAGATCCAATTACAATTACAGGGGAGGAGGATGGATGGGAGGGAGACACACTATGACTGACAGGTTTGGAAGCTTGGGCAGAGGAAATGCTAGAGTTGGCTCTGGAAGTGGGGGTGGCAGAGGAGATGGAGATGAAGAAGAATTCTCTGCAGAAGATAGGAGAGAAAATCTGATGTGGCAAGCTAAGTCAGGGAAGAAAGAGGCAATGGAGAACATGAGTGAGAGAGAAGTAGGTGAGGGAGAGAGTTCTGGAATTGAGATAGGAAAAGAAAAAGATTTGGGGACTCATAAAGAACAGGATGCTCAACAACATCTGTTGACATCTTTGTTATCCCAGTTAGTGCAAGGACTGAGAGGAGGAGAGAAAGAGATTACTGAAGGAGCTATTGGAAAACTTGGGGGATTTCAGTCTGGCAGAGAGGATGGGAGGAAAGATGAGGAAAAAGGAGATCCCATTCAGAAAGCTGTCAGGAGAGGAGAACAAGAATCAGGAATGGAAATGAAGAAATAGGGAGTGAGAGGCAATTGGCAGGTTAACTTGGATGAGGGCAGAAAGGGGATGGAAAAGAGTAATAAGCAAGTTTGTGGGAAATGCAAAGACCCCAGACACTACCAGAGATTGTAGGGTGAGACATTGTCTGATTTGTGGGAGGGACAACCATATTACGAGTGAATGCAATTTACTGAAGCAAATGAAGCCAGTCCCCAAATATGTAGGATATGCGCCCAAGGGTCTGGGAATCCTACTAGTTCAGAGCTTCAAAGATGTGATGGTTGCTGAACATACAAATCCTTTAGGAGTGGTGATTATCAGGGAAGGTAAAATCAATGAAACTGAGCTCACAAAGGCTATGGGAGAGATGTTTGATTGGGGGTGGCAGTGGAGAATCAAGGAATTTGGACAGAATGGTTTCATGATGAGATTCCCCAACAAGGCAAAACTGGTGGAACTGGCTAAATTCAATGACTTCAACTTGCTTGGGACATGAGTTGTTATTAATATTCAGCCCTGGTTCCTGGATCACCAAGCTGTGGGGAAAATGCATACTGTGTGGATGAAATTGAGCAGGGTGTCTGACTGTTTTAGACACTTCCTGGGCATTTGTGAGGTTGCTGCTGCAGTTGGGCCAGTATTGGAAGTAGATATGGATACGGTCAATGAAGAAAAAGTTAGGGTTAAATGTGGACTCAGAGATGTGGAGAAAACTCCACCTCAAGTGGAAATCATCGCCTCGATCTGCTCATGTTCAGGATTGGTGTGGAAGTGGAGAAAGTGGTGGAAATTGGCTGGTACAAGGAGGAGAAAAGAAAAAATGAAGATGCACATGTTCTAGAAGAGGGGGAAGGAGAAACTGAAAACATGAAAAGATTCAGGATAGAAGAACCTGATCACAGAGGTGTTTCACTTGGCTGTTTGTCTCTCAAGTAGAGTGAGGAAGTGGATGAAAAACTAATCAAAATGAAAAAACAATTAGAAGAAAACATGATGCAATGGCAGGATGAAATGGTGGCTGAAAGAAGGAAGTGGCAAAAAGAGAGTGACATCCTGTTCAACAGGATCAAAACTTTGGAAGAAGACAAAACCAGACACAGTGCATTGCTGGTTAAAGCTGAACAGAGAATGAAGAAGATGGAGGAAAATCAAAACACAATGCAGACCCAGATTAACCAACAACAGGAGGAGATCCAAAAACTTATTCAAGAGGCTGTTAACAGAGAACAATATGAAATTGAGCTGGCTAACATGGATATAGAAGATTATGAAAAGGAAACTCAACAAAAAAAAGGAGGAATTTGAATCTGGGAAATACAATGAACCTACTGACTATAATGCCAGTCAGGAATCAATTGGGACACTGGGGGAGAAAATGGCTGAGTTACATGGTGCTGAGGATGCTGAAAGAGAGAGGGAAGGGGAAGAAGTGGAGATTAAAAGAAGTCTTAGAGACAAAGGAAAAGAAGATCAAAAAATAGAAGAAATGGCCAAAATCAGAGCTGAGGAAAGGGATAACTATGGTAAGGATCCTAATTTTGAATTTGTTAACCCCTCCTTAATTCAAATTAGCTCCATGGTAGGGATTGATTTAGGGTGCTCCATTGATATGATTGAGAATAATATAGATATTATTAATAAGATGGAGAAAGCTAGGAGAGAGATGTATTTTCAAAACATCAAGAGAGAGAACTCTGACGAGAGGTATGATAAGAGAGATATAATAGAAGGAGGAGGAGACACACCAGTGTACATAAATACTGGGGATGTCGATTTGGATGGTTTATGTTCTGATATGGAACATTCTGATGCTGAAATAGAGGAACAGCAATATAAGAATCTTAAGGAAATGTTCTCTGGAAAAAGAAGAGGGAAGAAAAGCTCACCAAAGACCGACATGTGAAGCAATCAATTGGGATAGGGGTTTTGAGAAGGAAAAAAGGAAGGAAGACTGATTAGTCTCTAACCTTGAAATTTAAAACTTGCCTGGACACAGAAGGGTTATCCCGGCTTGAATATAAATATATATTTAGAATTTACACCAATGAGAGGAGTTTTCTGGAATGTGAGAGGCATTGGACAAGACCATAAGAAGAGATATATTAGAGAAATGATCAGGGACTATAGGTTAGATTTTGTTGGGATTTCTGAAACAATCAAACAAGACTTTACAAAGAATGAATTACATAATCTGTGTGGAGGAAGAAATTACCAATGGTCTTGGAATCCCCCCAGAGGGATGTCTGGGGAATCCTAGTTGGCATTAATAAAGATCTTTTTGATATTGCACATATTGAGAAAGGGCAATATTTCTTAAGAATACTGCTGTTTGACAAGAATATCCAAATGCATTGAAATTTAGTCACAGTTTATGGATGCACAGAAAGAAGGGAAAGCTAATTTCCTTGCTGAGCTAGCTAGATTATACCATGATAATCCTTTGCCCTGTCTGGTTGGAGGTGATTTTAATATCATCAGAAACAGTAAAGAGAAAAACAAACCTATGACAAATGAACAGTGGTCCTTTATGTTTAATGCTATAATCGAACAAGCTGGATTGAGAGAGTTACCTTAAATGGAAGACAATATACTTGGGCCAATAACCAGGAGGACCCCACATATGAGAAATTAGATAGGGTTTTGATGTGTCTTACTTGGGAAGAAAAATACCCTTTGACTATATTACAAGCATTTGCTAGGGAAATTTCTGACTATACCCCCGTTCTTAGACACAGGGAGACACACACAATGAGATATGTTTTAGATATGAAAATGCTTGGTTTATGAGGGAAGGCTTTAAAGAGTTGATATATAATACTTGGAACAAAAGATTTAAAGGAAGTGTGTTGGGATGATGGCAAGCAAGGATGAGAGAATTGAGAAGAAAAGCTAAGGGGTGGAATAAAAATGTGGACGCTTGGTATAGGAAAATTAAAATAGAAATAATCAAAAATTTGGATGATCTTGACAAGAGGGCAGAAAACATGGGTCCTGATCACGCAGCAGAATCGAAAGGTATGAACTTAGAATGCAACTTAAAAGAATTTTGACACAAGAAGAAATGAAGTGGATGCAGAGATATAAAGATAAGGAGATTAAAGATGGAGATGGAAATACTAGATATTATCATGCAAAGGTAAATGGGAGAAGGAGAAAAAACAAAATAATATCTTTAGAACAAGAAGAAGGGATTATTGAAGGGGAGGAATGTCTTATGGAATATATTACTAAATTTTATAAAAACCTCTTTGGACATCCTGAAGAGTCCAATATCTCCTTGAGAAACATTGAAATAGCTAAAATAAAAGCCCAGGACAGAGAAGAGTTACTATCCCCTTTTTCCCTTGATGAAATTCAGCAGGTAGTTTTTGGTATGAAGAGAAATAAAAGCCCAGCACCTGATGGGTTCCCTGCTGACTTTTATCAAGATTTTTGGGATTTGGTCAAGTGGGATTTGAAAGCCTTAGTTGAGGGGTTTGCTAAAGGGGAGATAAATATTGCCAGGCTTAACTATGGCATTATTACCCCGGTCCCCAAAACCAATGATGCCAGACAAATCCAAAAATTCAGACCCATTTGTCTATTGAATGTGAGTTTCAAGATTATCACGAAAGTTCTAATGAACAGACTGACCAAATGTGTTGCACCTGTCATCTCCAGAACACAGACTGCATTTGTCAAAGGGAGATACATTATGGAAGGGGTGGTTGTTCTACAAGAAGCCCTGAACACTTTCCATAGAGACAAAGAAGACGCTCTAGTCTTTAAAGTCGATTTTGAAAAAGCATATGATAAAATCAAATGGCCCTTTGTTATACAGATGCTAAAATTGAAAGGTTTCCCAGATAAATGGTGTGATTGGGTAATGGAGACAATGAGAGGAGGGCATGTAGGAATCAAGGTGAATGATGAGATTGGTCCTTTTTTCAAAACCTATAAAGGTTTGAGACAGGGAGATGCTATGTCACCATTAATTTTCGATGTGGCTGCAGATGCCCTAGCCTCCCTAATGAATAATGCTCTAGATTTGGATATTGTTAAAGGAGTTCTCAACAGAAATGATAATAAGGGTGTTAATATGTTACAATATGCCGATGATACTATATTTTTGATCAAGGATGAGGTAGGGAGTGTGAGACACCTTAAATTTATTTTGGGGGCATTTGAACATATGTCTGGGTTAAAAATCAACTTTCATAAAAGTGAGCTAATGCTGTTTGGAAGAGCCAAAGAAAAACAATTGCTCTATCAGGAGATACTAACATGCAAAATGGGAGATTTACCCATTAAATATTTAGGAATGCCTGTAGCTGGTTCTAGGATCAGGAACATGCACTGGAGCTGTGTAATAGATAAAATTGAGAAAAGATGTGGATGTTGGCAAGGGAAGCTCTTGGGATCTATTGCTGGTAGGATCACCCTGGTGCAAGCTTGCCTGACTAATATCCCCCTGTTCATGATGTCCTTTTATGCTATCCCAAAAGGGATCGTGAAAAAAGATGATTTTTTTAGAGCTAGATTAGTGTGGCAAGAAGATGAGAATATTAGGAAATACCATTTAGTAAACTGGAAAGAATGTTGCCTGCCCAAAGAGGTAGGGGGCCTAGGAATTCTAAATCTGGAGATGATGAACATAGCCTTGCTAGCTAAATGGTTCTGAAAGATGGAAACAGAAGTGGGTCTGTGGCAAGTAATACTAAAAGGAAAATATAAAGGAAATGAATGTCTAGCTCTAGTGGAAAGAAAACCTGGAGATTCCCAGTCCTGGACTAGTTTGTTGAATATTAAGAACATCTTTTATAAATTTGTGAAAAAAGAGCCTGGGGATGGGAAAAACATTAGATTCTGGGAGGATATTTGGGTGGATGATAAACCCCTAAAAGATGCCTACCCTAGAATATATGACATTTGTTTTGACCACAAAATCACAGTGTATGAGGCCATTCAAAAAGGATGGAAGGGTTTCAAATTTAGAAGAACACTACATGGAGAAACTCTGGTGTTATGGGACGCTTTAAAAAATAGATGTGAAAAAATTAAAATGAATGGGGATAAAGATAAGATCAAATGGATCCTGACTGCTGACAGGAAATTCTCAGTTAAATCCTTATATAAGGAGTTGATCACATCAGGTCTGAAATTTCCACAAAAATATCTCTGGAAAATTAAAGTTCCTGCAAAAATTAAAGTGTTCTTGTGGCTAGTAAATAAGAAAAGTATTTTGACTAGGCATGTCTTACTAAAAAAAGGATGGAAAGGAGGGAAGGATTGTGTGTTTTGTGGACAAGATGAATCCATTGATCATCTAATGTTCACATGCTCTGCGGCATCCTTGCTTTGGAGCCTAGTCAGATGTGTTTGTGGTCTGAAGACCATTCCTGGTAATGTGAAAGAATGTTTTGGGATATGGATTAACAAATTTTGTAAAGAGGATTAAAAAAATGGTGTTGATTGGGGTCTATGCTCTTTTATGGGCAATTTGGAAAAGTAGGAATGCAATAGTTTTTGAGAAAAAAAGGATTAATGATCCTTTACAGATAATCAAACTAATGGTTCGTTGGTTGGTTGATTGGTCAATCTTGCAGACAAAGGAGCCACCAAGAAGACTGCTGGAACTGGGGGCAAGAGTTCTAGAGTGAGCAGCAAATGAAGTGTATACAGCCGGTCAGGGGTGGCGAATCAATGTGGCAAGTCTCCCTGGATAGCGGCTTCTACCTCTGCAACTGCTGTTCTGCTTCTCTTAGTCCTTTTGGTGCCTGTTTAACTGTTGTTTTGGTCGATGACGACTCTGTGTAGTGAGCTGGTGGACTCTGTTCTTGCTGGGTTTATGTTGGTCCTTTGGCAGGCTGCGTTGTGTCTTGTTTAGTGCTGTGAACGTGTTTGTTATGTCCTATCCGGTAAACCTCTGTAGACTTGGTTTTCAGTAATGAAAATCGGAAGGGGGAAGCCCTTCTTTGATCAAAAAAAAAATTACAGTAACTACAGAAATATAAAGAATCAAAGGATGGGAATATACGAAATCGTGAAGGAACACTGACACCATGTTCTCTCTTTATTACTGAAAGCAGCGCTGCTACCTTCATCAAAACACTGGCACACTGTACAACACCTGACAAAGGTCACAAGCATTCGTATGTTTGTAAAACTATTTCATCTGTGATGAGCATACTATGGTCGTTGTTGGTGCGGATATGGTCATTGTTGTAGTTTGGCGATCGTGGACCTAATCGCTTTGGGTTTTTGCTTTTTTCCTTGTCTATGCATAGCTTTGGGCTTATATGACTTTGTTATTGCTGATATATTTTTTATGTGCCTCTCTAGAAAAAAGATGCACACAACCATCTTTGTAAAATTATTCAATATAGGTTTGACAAAAACATGTATTAAAAAACCGGAAGTCACCACTCCACGCCAAATAACTCAACAATGTGGGATACAATTACAATGCCCCAACATCATCAACCGGGGTGTCATACCGGGATCCGGTCTAGCAAACTCCAAGAGTGCACCACATGCACACACTTCTGAAGCCAGCATCACAACCGAACAATCAACTCATCTTAAGGGTTGAGATCTGCATCATCCTTACCTGGTCAGTCGTCAACGCCTCCACGGCGCCCAACAGCGCAGCTGCCCTGCGGTCGTCCATTAAGACGTAATCGCCACTGAGACCCGCCATCATGTACGCGGTAGATACGCCGCTGCTCCACCTTCCGAACGCTCAGATTTGTGCAAATAAACTTACTCTCATCCTTTTTTGTTGTGCCATGAAGCTAGAGAGGTTTGCATTCTCGCAAATTTAATTATTAGGATCTGATTAGTTTAGGTTATTGTGTAATTTTTATTGGTTGTTATGTATGGTGTTGGCGGTTGTCCTCAAGGTCATAGTGACGATCTTGTGATTTGAGGACCTGCACTTTTAGGGGTTATCCCTGTCCGATGTACATTCATCAGTGAAGGAATATTGTATATATGTGATGATGACTCAAGAGGCTTCAAGAAAGTTTTATTGTTAAATAGGTTCGTGTTGGTGAAGGAGTGGCCCTATCATTGTTATGGTATATCTAATTGCAGCCTCTATACTTAAGTCTTGAAAGTATTTCATCATGCTACGTTGATACCATGAAGAGGATGTTTCCAAGCGATATCATTGTAATTAATAGTCATAGGAGTTACTTTGTCTTTTTATGGATCTAGGATCCAAAGTGATATACTTGTAACAATTATGATTATGAATAAAATTACAGGTGTTTTCATAAAAATCATTATTGAAATTTTCTTCGAGATGCCAGCAGCCACAAGTAGAAAAGAGCAAAGGGCAACTCTAGCAGAGTCATCATATCAACCCATTCACCATAACAACCGCAAATATGTCAACTTTATGCGAAAATGGCACTCTAGCAGAGTCACCATATGGCCCCGAGTCGCCATAACTTTTGGAGTGCACTCCAAAATGACCAGAGGTGACTCCATTTTTGGAGGTTGGGCAAGCCGATATGACGTACCCTCCTTCCACCTAACTATCAACGGCACCGACATTTCATGATGCAAGATCCCTTCCACCACTATGCACATCCCCCCCCCTTCGTTTGGAGCCAACGTCGACGCCTGGATCAGCATGATTTGGCCTCGGTCGCCTCCTCCGAGCCATTCCCGCACCTCCCATGATTTGCCGATGCCCCACACCTTCTTCCCTTCGTCATCCCTTATGACTCCGCGAGAGATAAATTTCCCCGACCTTTTGTCATATAGTTAGTTTGCCGACTCATAGATTTTTATTCGATGACACATGATTCACACTATGGGTAGATGGATTCAATGGCGGCGCTGATCATTCGTCCTTGGATTTAAGCTCCAACTACGATAGTGAAGTGTTGGATGCGGAAGAAGACGAGGTTATACTGATGGTAGTTGAAAGGATAGTATCCACCAGAATGAAGAGGAAGTGTATGTTATCTTAGGTTGTTTCCGTGTCATTTCATCGGGACAGAGTTGGAGGCCATTATCGGCTAATGGGAGACTACTTTCCATCAGGTTGTACCTTCCCGTCATACGTGTTCCGGCGATGCTTCCACGTGACCGATGACTGTTGCATCAAATTGTCAATGACATGGAAGCCGTTGAACCTTTTTCCACTTTTTCAAAGGGAACCGCAAAACTATTGATGGTTGCATATGCCTCCCTTGCTGAATCAATGAATGACAATCTTTGAATGGTCGAAGGTAGAATTACCAAATGCACAAAAGTGATCGCCAATGGTGAAGGTTTGTGGAGAGAAATATCTGCAAGCACCCAAGCCGAGGACACGCCCAGACTTCTAGGGATGCATAAAGCAAAAGCTTGGGTTGGGGTGCTAGGGAGTGTTGACTACATGCAATAGAAGTGGAAGAATTGCCTTGCAACTTGGCACAACCAATTTACCGGGCATTGGAATGACCCAACAATAATTATGGAAGTTGTTGCCTCCGAAGATCTTGAAGGAAATATGCCCTAGAGGCAATAATAAAGTTATTATTTATCTACTTATATCATGATAAATATTTACTATTCATGCTAGAATTGTATTAACCGGAAACATGGTACATGTGTGAATACATAGACAAAACCTATAGTCCCTAGTATGCCTCTACTTGACTAGCTCGTTAATCAAAGATGGTTATGTTCCTGACCATAGACATGTGTTGTCATTTGATGAACGGGATCACATCATTAGGAGAATGATGTGATGGACATGACCCATCCGTTAGCTTACCATTATGATCGTGTTAGTTTCATTGCTACTGCTTTCTTCATGACTTATACAAGTTCCTCAGACTATGAGATTATGCAACTCCCGAATACCGGAGGAACACTTTGTGTGCTACCAAACGTCACAACGTAACTGGGTGATTATAAAGGTGCTCTACAGGTGTGTCCGATATTACTTGTTGAGTTGGCATAGATCAAGATTAGGATTTGTCACTTGGATTGTCGGAGAGGTATCTCTGGGCCCTCTCGATAATGCACATCACTATAAGCCTTGCAAGCAATGTAACTAATGAGTTAGTTGTGGGATGATACATTACGGAACGAGGAAAAAGACTTGCCGGTAACGAGATTGAACTAGGTATTGAGATACCGACGATCGAATCTCGGGCTAGTAACATACCGATGACAAAGGGAACAATGTATGTTGTCATGCGGTTTGACCGATAAAGATCTTCATAGAATATGTAGGAACCAATATGAGTATCCAGGTTCCGCTATCGATTATTGACAGGAGACGTGCCTCGGTCATGTCTAAATAGTTCTTGAACCCGTAGGGTCCGCACGCTTAACGTTCGGTGATGATTTGTATTATGAGTTATGTGATTTGATGACCGAAGTTTGTTCGAAGTCCCGGATGAGATCGGGGACATGACGAGGAGTCTCGAAATGGTTGAGACGTAAAGATTGATACATTGAAAGGCTATATTCGGACATCGGAAAGGTTCCGAGTGATTCAGGTATTTTTCGGAGTACGGGAGAGTTACGGGAATTCGCCGGGAGAAGTATTGGGCCTTATTGGTCCATACGGGAAAGAAAGCGAGGCTACCTAGGGCAGCCCCCCCCAAGGCCTAGTCCGAATTGGACTAGGGGGAGGGGCGGCGCCGCCTCCTTCCTTCTCTTCTCTGTTCCGCTGGCTTCTCTCTTCCCCTTCCTTCTCTCCTACTCCTACTACTTGGAAGGGGGGAATCTACTCTCAAAGTGGGAGTAGGACTCCTCGTATGCCGCCATAGTAGAGGGCCGGCCTCCCTCCTCCACTCCTTTATATACGGGGGATAGGGGCACCCCATAGACACACAAGTTGATCATTGATCTTTTAGCCGTGTGCGGTGCCCCCCTCCACCATAATCCACCTCGGTCACATCGTCGTAGTGCTTAGGCGAAGCCCTGCGCCAGTAGCTTCATCATCACCGTCATTATGCCGTCGTGCTGATAAAACTCTCCCTCAAAGCTCTACTGGATCGTGAGTTCACGGGACATCACCGAGCTGAACGTGTGCAGATCGCGGAGGTACCGTACGTTCGGTACTAGGATCGGTCGATTGTGAAGACGTACGACTACATCAACCGCGTTGTCATAACGCTTCCGCTTACGGTCTACGTGGGTACGTGGACGACACTCTCCCCTCTCATTGTTATGCATCACCATGATCTTGCGCGTGCGTAGGAATTTTTTTGAAATTACTACGTTCCCCAACAGTGGTATCCGAGCGAGATTTATGCGTAGATGTTATATGTACGAGTAGAACACAAGTGAGTTGTGGGCGATACAAGTCATAGTGCATATCAGCATGTCATACTTTGATTCGGCGGTATTGTTGGATGAAGCGGCCCGGACCGACATTACGCGTACACTTACGCGAGACTGGTTCTACCGACGTGCTTCGCACAGAGGTGGCTAGTGGGTGTTTGTTTCTCCAGTTTTAGTTGAATCGAGTGTGGCATACGCCCGTCCTTGTTTAAGGTTAAAACAACACATACTTGACGAAATACCGTTGTGGTTTTGATGCGTAGGTAAGAACGGTTCTTGCTCAGCCCGTAGCAGCCACGTAAAACTTGCAACAACAAAGTAGAGGACGTCTAACTTGTTTTTGCAGGGAATATTGTGATGTGATATGGTCAAGACATGATGCTAAATTTTATTGTATGAGATTATCATATTTTATAACGAAGTTATCGGCAACTGGCAGGAGCCATATGGTTGTCGCTTTATTGTATGAAATGCAATCGCCATGTAATTGCTTTACTTTATCACTAAGCGGTAGCGATAGTCGTAGAAGCAATAGTTGGCGAGACGACAACGATGTTACGATGGAGATCAAGGTGTCGCGCCGGTGACGATGGTGATCATGACGGTGCTTTGGAGATGGATATCAAAGGCACAAGATGATGATGGCCATATCATATCACTTATATTGATTGCATGTGATGTTTATCTTTTATGCATCTTATTTTGCTTAGATCGACGGTAGCATTATAAGATGATCTCTCACTAAATTTCATGGTTTAAGTGTTCTCCCTGAGTATGCATCGTTGCGAAAGTTAGTCGTGCCGAGACACCACGCGATGATCAGGTGTGATAAGCTCTATGTCCACATCCAACGGGTGCAAGGCAGTTTTGCACACGTAGAATACTTAGGTTAAACTTGACGAGCCTAGCATATGTAGATATGTCCTCGGAACAGTGGAGATCGAAAGGTCGAGCGTGAATCATATAGTAGATATGATCAACATAGTGATGTTCACCATTGAAAACTACTCCATCTCACGTGATGATCCGACATGGTATAGTTGATTTGGATCACGTGATCATTTAGATGACTAGAGAGATGTCTATCCAAGTGTTAGTTCTTAAGTAATATGATTAAAATGAACTTTAATTTATCATGAACTTAGTCCTCATAGTATTTTGCAAATTATGTTGTAGATCAATAGCTCGCGTTATAGCTTCCCTATGTTCTTTATATGTTCCTAGAGAAAACTAAGTTGAAAGATGTTAGTAGCAAATATGCGGACTAGGTCCGTGATCTGAGGTGTATCCTCATTCCTGCACAGAAGAATTATGTCCTTGATGCACCGCTAGGTGACATACCTATTGCAGGAGCAGATGCAGACGTTATGAATGTTTGGCTTGCTCAATATGATGACTACTTGATAGTTTTGTGCACCATGCTTTACGGCTTAGAACCGGGACTTCAAAAACGTTTTTGAAACGTCACGGAACATATGAGATGTTCCAAGAGATGAAATTGGTATTTCAGGACTCATGCCTCGTGTCAAGAGTTATGAGACCTCGACAAGTACTTTGCCTAAAAAGATGGAGGAGAATTGCTCAACTAGTGAGCATGTGCTCGTAATGTCCTGGTACTACAATCACTTGAAACAAGTGGGAGTTAATCTTCCAGATAAGGTAGTGATTGATAGAGTTCTCCAGTCACCATCACCAAGTTACTGGAACTTCTTGATGAACTATAGTATGCAAGGGATGACGAAAACGATTCCCGAGCTCTTCGTGATGTTGAAATCGACGAAGGTAGAAATCAAGAAAGAGCATCAAAGTGTTGATGATCGACAAGACCACTAGTTTCAAGAAAAGGGAAAAGGGAAAGAAAGGGAACTTCAAGTAGAATGACAAGCAAGTTATCACTCCCATGAAGAAGCCCAAAGCTGGACCAAAGCCTAAAACTGAGTACTTCTACTGCAAAGTAAATGGTCACTGGAAGCGGAAATGCCCTGAATATTTGGTGGATAAGAAGGATGGCAAAGTGAACAAGGGTATATTTGATATACATGTTATTGTTGTGTACCGTACTAGTGTTTATAGTAGCCCCTGGGTATTTGATACTTGTTCAGTTGCTAAGATTAGTAACTCGAAACAGGAGTTACAGAATAAACAGAGACTAGCTGAGGGTGTAGTGACGATGTGTGTTGGAAGTGGTTCCAAGATTAATATGATCATCATCGCACACTCCCTATACTTTCGGGATTAGTGCTGAACCTAAATAAATGTTATTTGTCTAGTAGAAAAACGACCTTTAGTCCCGGTTCTGTAAACGGCGCTAAAGGGTGGGGACTAAAGGTTCCCCCCCCTTTAGTCCCGTTTCAGCATGACCCGGGACAAAAGGCCCACCACGTGGCACGAGCCCGCGCCGGGGGCTGGGGGACCTTTAGTCCCAGTTGGTAACACCAACCGGGACTAAAGGTTTTCTTTTGATTTTTTTCGAATTTTTTTTAATTTTTTTTTCCTGATTTTCAAATTTCTGAATTTTTTGACAATTTAATCTCTAATCATCCTGCATCATTGCTCAAGTGTGGACCACTTATTCCAAATCGTCTAACTTCCCGGCCGGTCACCCATCCTCTCGCTATTCCAGCCCGAGCATGCTTAACTTTTGAGTTCTATTCCCCCTAGTTTCCAAGTCTGCACTTGTTGTTTACCTGTCAATAGTAAGCTGTCAATCCTATTAACCCTCAGGAGTTTAGTTTGAGCATGAAGTCCCACGTTTCACCGTTTGAGTTTGAAACTATTATTCTAAAAAACAATAATTATTTAGTAACACTAATATTCCTTGAATAAGTAGTTTGACCATAGTTTGACCATAATTTGACCAGATTTGACCATAGTTTGACTACGGTTTGACGGAAATTTTAAAAAACTAAAATAATTATTTAGTAACACTAATATTTCTTGAATAAATAGTTTGACCACAGCTTGATTCAGATTTAACCAAATTTCAAAAACACCTAAATTTGAGCATAACTTTTCCTTTAAGAATTTGAGGATTCTAAAAATTTGTAAAATGGCCTACAGCCGTTGAATTCGGCTGCGTATTTTCGTGCTGAACATTTTGTTATATTATGCGTTTTTTCGACATCGTATGCAAAAGATATGATGTCAAAATTTATGATTTTAAATTTCCCTAACTACTAGATGTAGTAACATATCGAAGGATTTTAATTTTTGAAGTTTTTACCATTTTCTTTTGTTTTTTTTTCAAAACTTAAAAGGCGATAGCGGGGGGGGGGGGGGGGGGGTTGAGTTTGAAAATTGCCCTTTAGTCCCGTTTTGTTTCTCGAACCGGGACTAAAGGTTAGACCCCTCTAGTACCGGTTTGTGATACAAACCGGGACTATAGGTTGGCCCTTTAGTCCCGGTTTTTGTCACAAACCGACTAAAAAGGCTCGTGGGGCCATGACCGCCACCAGCCTGCCACCATTCCTTTAGTCCCGGGCCAGGACATGTAAACCGGACCAGTAGGTCACAAATGAACTGGGACTAATGCATAGTCGTTCGAACCGGGACTAATGGTCACATTAGTGCTGGTTCATTTACAAACCGGGACTAACGAGCTGAACATTTGGTCGTTTTTCTACTAGTGACTCATATTAAGTAATGCAAATCAACACACAAATTTGTGGTTGTACAATCGAACTCCACAAATAACTCTTGTAAACAGGAGTTGTGAAAAAACATAAAATACAATACCTCCACCGAAAATTTTGGCATGAGCTTTGCTAAAAGTATGGCATATTGAGTATCAGGAATTTGGCAAAACGGAAATGACTCATTGTTTCATCAAAACATTGGCACTCATATTAAGTCCTGCAAATCAAACACAACCATCTGATTGTACATCGAATAACACCAAACCGCATGTTTGTACAGGTACATCTAAGAACATCTAAGATCTAACTCCTTTGTGTGGCATTTCAGGAACATGTTACAATTCTCTACAATAGTGGTACATGCATTATTGATATGAAAAATACCTTCTAACAGATTTGGAGGAGAGCTTGTGAAGCCGTTGAGGGAGTCCTAAATTAAGGGGTCCTCGGACAGCCGGACTATATACTTTGACCGGACTGTTGGACTATGAAGATACAAGATTGAAGACTTCGTCCCGTGTCCGGATGGGACTCTCCTTTGCGTGGAAGGCAAGCTTGGAAATTCGGATATGTAGATCTCCTTCTCTGTAACCGACTCTATGTAACCCTAGCCCCCTCCGTGTCTATATAAACTGGAGGGTTTAGTCCGTAGGACAAGAACAATCATAATCATATGCTAGCTTCTAGGGTTTAGCCTCTATGATCTCGTGGTAGATCAACTCTTGTAATACTCATATCATCAAGATCAATCAAGGAGGAAGTAGGGTATTACCTCCATCGAGAGGACCCGAACCTGGGTAAACATCGTGTCCGCCGCCTCCTGTTACCATTAGCCTTAGACGCATAGTTCGGGACCCCCTACCCGAGATCCGCCGGTTTTGACACCGACATTAGTGCTTTCATTGAGAGTTCCACTGTGTCGTCATGATAAGGCTTGATGGCTTCTTCAAACGTCTTCAACGACACGGTCCAGGGTGAGGTTTTCCTCCCCGGACAGATCTTCGTGATTCGGGCGGCTTCAGATCGCGGCCAACTCGCCAATATCCGGAGCAGATCGATAGCTACGCAGCCATCGTGTCAGGTTTGGAAGCTTGAACTATACTGCCGACATCCGCGAGACTTGATCTTCGTGTTGGGGAACGCTGCGTAAAAATTAAAATTTTCCTACGGTTTCACCAAGATCCATCTATGAGTTCATCTAAGCAACGAGTCATGGGAGAGTGATTGCATCTACATAGCACTTGTAGATCGCAGGCGAAGCGCTCAATGGAACGAGGATGATGGAGTCGTACTTCGCCGTGATTCGCATCACCGATGACCTAGTGCTGAACGGATAGCACCTCCGCGTTCAACACACGCAGACGGAGCGGATGACGCCTCCTCCTTCTTGATCCAGCAAGGGGGAAGGAGAGGTTGATGATGATCCAGCAACACGACGGGCGTGGTGGTGGATGCAGCAGAACTCCGGCAGGCTTCGCTAAGCAACTACGGGAGGAGGAGGAGGTGTAGCAGGAGGAGGAGGCGCTGTGCCTTCTGGGGGTGCGGCTGCCCCTCCCTCCCTCCCTTTATATAGTGGCAAGAGAGAGGGGGTGTCAGCCTTGCCCTTCCCTCCAAGGAAGGGTGCGGCTAAGGGGGGGAGGAGTCCATCCTCCCAAGGCACCCTGAGGTGCCTTCCCTTTAGGACTCTCCTTCTCTCTTATCTCTAGGCGCATGGGCCTCTTGGGGCTGGTGCCCTTGGCCCATATAGGCCAAGGCGCACCCCTACAGCCCATGTGGCCCCCCGGGCAGGTGTGGACCTCGGTGGAACCCCTGACCCCTTTCGGCACTCCCTGCACAATACCGATAACGCGTGAAACTTTTCCCACGACCAAAATAAGACTTCCCATATATAAATCTTTACCTCCTGACCATTCCGAACTCCTCGTGACGTCCGGGATCTCATCCAGGACTCAACAACATTCGGGTTGCTGCATACTCATATTAATACAACCCTAGCGACACCCAACCTTAAGTGTGTAGAACCTACGGGTTCGGGAGACATGCACACATGACCGAGACGGCTCTACGGCAATAACCAACAGCGGGACCTGGATACCCATGTTGGCTCTACATGCTCCTCGATGATCTCATTGGATGAACCACGATGTCGAGGATTCAAACAACCCCGTGATACAATTCCCTTTGTCAATCGGTATTTTACTTGCCCGAGATTCGATCGTCGGTATCCCAATACCTCGCTCAATCTCAAGCATCGGCAAGTCACTTTACTCGCATCCGTAATGCATGATCCCGTGACCAAACACTTGGTCACTTTGAGCTCGTTATGATGATGCACTACCGAAAGTGGGCCCAGTGATACCTCTCCGCCATACGGAGTGACAAATCCTGTCTCGATCCGTGTCAACCCAATGTACACTTTCGAGATACCTGTAATGCACCTTTATAGTCACCTGCTACGCCAGGACGCTTGATACACCCAAAGCACTCCTACGGTATCCGGAGTTACACGATCTCATGGTCTAAGGAAGAGATACTTGACATTGGAAAAGCTCTAGCAAAACGAACTACACGATCTTGTGCTATTCTTAGGATTGTCTTGTCCATCACATCATTCTCTTAATGATGTGATCCCGTTATCAATGACATCCAATGTCCATAGTCAGGAAACCATGACTATCTGCTGATCAACGAGCTAGTCAACTAGAGGCTCACTAGGGACATATTGTGGTCTATGTATTCACACGTGTATTACGATTTCGGATAATACAATTATAGCATGAATAAAAAGACAATTATCATGAATGTGGAAATATAATAATAGTACTTTTATTATTGCCTCTAGGGCATATTTCCAACAGTCTCCCACTTGCACTAGAGTCAATAATCTAGTTACATTGTGATGAATCGAACACCCATAGAGTTCTGGTGTTGATCATGTTTTGCCCACGGAAGAGGTTTAGTCAACGGATCATGACATTCAGATCCGTATGCACTTTGCAAATTTCTATGTCCCCATCTTGAACATTTTCACGAATGGAGTTGAAGCAACGCTTGATGTGCTCGGTCTTCTTGTGAAACCCGGGCTCCTTGGCAAGTGCAATAGCTCCAAAGTGTTGTCACAGAAGAGTTTGATCGGCTCCGACGCATTGGGTATGACTCCTAGGTCGGTGATGAACTCCTTCACCCAAATTGCTTCATGCGCGCCTCCGAGGCTGCCATGTACTCCGCTTCACATGTAGATCCCGCCACGACGCTCCGCTTGCACTGCACTCACCATCGCTTCCACCATTCAACATATACACGTATCCGGGTTTGTGACTTTGAGTCATCCAGATCTGTGTCGAAGCTAAGCGCCGACGTAACCCTTTACTGACGAGCTCTTCGTCACCTCCATAAATGAGAAACATGTCCTTTGTCCTTTTCAGGTACTTCAGGATATTCTTGACCGCTGTCAAAGGTGTTCCTTGCCGGGATTACTTTGGTACCTTCCTACCAAACTTACGGCAAGGTTTACATCAGGTGCGGTACACACATGGCATACATAATAGATCCTATGGCTGAGGCATAGGGGATGACACTCATCTCTTCTTTATCTTTCGCTGGTGGGGCATTGAGCCGAGCTCAATTTCACACCTTGCAAAACAGGCAAGAACCTTTTCTTGACTGATCCATTTTGAACTTCTTCAAAATCTTATCAAGGTATGTGCTTTGTGAAAGACCTATGAGGCGTCTCGATCTATCCCTATATATTTTGATGCCTAATATGTAAGCAGCTTCTCCAAGGTCCTTCATTGAAAACTCTTATTCAAGTAGGCCTTAATGCTGTCCAAAAGTTCTATATCATTTCCCATCAAAAGTATGTCATCTACATATAATATGAGAAATTCTAGAGAGCTCCCACTCACTTTCTTGTAAACGCAGGCTTCTCCATAAGTCTCAAGATAAACCCAAACGCTTTGATCATCTCATCAAAGCGAATGTTCCAACTCCGAGATGCTTGCACCAGCCCATAAATGGATCGCTGGAGCTTGCATACCTTGTTAGCATTCTTAGGATCGACAAAATCTTCCGGCTGTATCATATACAACTCTTCCTTAAGACAACCGTTAAGGAATGCCGCTTTGACGTCCATCCGCCATATCTCATAATCATAGTTTGCGGCAATTGCTAACATGATTCGACGGACTTAAGCTTCGCCACGGAGAGAAAGTCTCATCGTAGTCAATCCCTTGAACTTGTCGATAACCCTTAGCGACAAGTCGAGGTTTATAGATGGTAACATTACCATCCGCGTCCGCCTTCTTCTTAAAGATCCATTTGTTTTCTATCGTCGCCGATCATCGGCAAGTCATCACAAAGTCGATACTTTGTTTTCATACATGGATCCTATCTCGGATTGCATGGCTTCAAGCCATTTGTTGGAATCTGGGCCCGCCATCGCTTCTTCATAGTTCCAAGGTTCACCGTTGTTCAACAACATGATTTCCGTGATAGGGTTGCCGTACCACTCAGTGCGGGCGGAACGTGTCCTAGTGGACCTAAGTTCGGTTCAAGAGCAACTTGATCCGAAGTACCTTGATCATCATCATTAATTTCCTCTCCAAGTTGCACGCACTACGTGAACCTTTTCCTGAGCTGCACTACTTTCCGGTTCAAGAGGTAGTACTTCATCGAAGTTCTACTTTCCTCCCACTTACTCCTTTCGAGAGAAACTCTTTTTCCGTAAAGGATCCGTTCTTGGCAACAAAGATCTTGCCTTCGGATCTAAGGTAGAAGGTATACCCAATGGTTTCCTTTAGGGTATCCTATGAAGACGCATTTTTCCGACTTGGGTTCGAGCTTTTCAGGTTGAAGTTTCTTGACATAAGCATCGCATCCCCAAACTTTTAGAAACGACAGCTTAGGTTTCTTCCCAAACCATAATTCATACGGTGTCGCCTCAACGGATTTAGACGGTGCCCTATTTAAAGTGAATGTAGCTGTCTCTAGAGCGTATCCCCAAAATGATAGCGGTAAATCAGTAAGAGACATCATAGATCGCACCATATCCAATAGAGTGCGATTACGACGCTCGGACACACCGCTATTACGCTGAGGTGTTCTGCAGCGTGAGTTGTGAAACGATTCCCCATTTCCTTAAGTGTGTACCAAATTAAGTGACTTAAATATTCTCCTCCACGATCTGATCGTAAGAATTTTATCTTCGGTCACGTTGATTCTCTACTTCATTCTGAAATTCCTTGAACTTTTCAAAGGTTTCAGACTTGTGTTTCATTAAGTAGACATACCCATATCTACTCAAGTCATCAGTGAGAGTGAGAACATAACGATATCCTCCTCGAGCCTCAACACTCATTGGACCGCACACATCGGTATGTATGATTTCCAATAAGTTGGTTGCTCGCTCCATTGTTCCGGAGAACGGAGTCTTGGTCATCTTGACCATGAGGCATGGTTCGCATGTGTCAAATGATTCATAATCGAGAGACTCTAAAAGTCCATCAGCATGGAGCTTCTTCATCCGCTTGACGCCAATGTGACCAAGGCGGCGATTACCCACAAGTATGTGGGACTATAGTTATTAACTTTTCATCTTTTGTTATTCACTCTATTAACATGTGTTACTTTACGTTCGAGATTCATTTAGAATTTACCATTGACCATCGGAGCATGTCCATAAAACATTTCTCTCATATAAATAGAACAACCATTATTCTCAGATTTAAATGAGTAGCCATCTCGCATTAAACGAGATCCTGATACAATGTTCATGCTCAAACTTGGCATTAAATAACAATTATTGAGGTTTAAAACTAATCCCATAGGTAAATGTAGAGGTAGCGTGCCGACGGCGATCACATCGACCTTGGAACCATTCCCGACGCGCATCGTCACCTCGTCCTTCGCCAGTCTGCGTTTATTCCGCAGCTCCTGCTGTGAGTTACATATATGAGCAACGGCACCGGTATCAAATACCCAGGAGAGTGAGAACATAATGATATCCTCCTCGAGCCTCAACACTCATTGGACCGCACACATCGGTATGTATGATTTCCAATAAGTTGGTTGCTCGCTCCATTGTTCCGGAGAACGGAATCTTGGTCATCTTGCCCATGAGGCATGGTTCGCATGTGTCAAATGATTCATGATCGAGAGACTCTAAAAGTCCATCAGCATGGAGCTTCTTCATGCGCTCGACACCAATGTGACCAAGGCGGCAGTGCCACAAGTATGTGGGACTATCGTTATCAACTTTAAATCTTTTGGTATTCACACTATGAATATGTGTAACATTACGTCCGAGATTCATTAAGAATAAACCATTGACCATCGGAGCATGACCATAAAACATTTCTCTCATATAAATAGAACAACCATTATTCTCGGATTTAAATGAGTAGCCATCTCGTATTAAACAAGATCCTGATACAATGTTCATGCTCAAACTTGGCACTAAATAACAATTATTGAGGTTTAAAACTAATCCCATAGGTAAATGTAGAGGTAGCGTGCCGACGGCGATCACATCGACCTTGGAACCATTCCCGACGCGCATCGTCACCTCGCCCTTCGCCGATCTCCGCTTATTCCGCAGCTCTGCTGTGAGTTACATATATGAGCAACGGCACGGTATCAAATACCTGTGAGTTACTACGAGTCTTGGTAAGGTACACATCAATTACATGTATATCAAATATACCTTTAGTGTTGCCGGCCTTCTTATGCGCTAAGTATTTGGGGCAGTTCCGCTTCGATGACCCTTCCCTTTGCAATAAAAAGCACTGGAGTCTCAGGCTTGGGTCCATTCTTTGACTTCTTCCCGCAAGCTGGCTTACCAGGCGCGGCAACATCCTTGCCGTCCTTCTTGAAGATTTTCTTTCCCTTGCCCTTCTTGAACTTAGTGGTTTTATTTACAATCAACACTTGATGCTCCTTCTTTATTTCTACCTCTGTGACTTCAGCATTGAAAATACTTCAGAATAGTTTTCACCATCCCCCGCATATTGTAGTTCATCACAAAGCTCTTGTAGCTTGGTGGGAGCGATTGAAGGATTCTGTCAATGACCGCCTCGTCCGGAGGTTAATGTCCACTGGGACAAAGGTTGTGCAACCAGACATTTTGAGTATGTGCTCAACGATGTAACTATTTTCCTCCATCTTACAACTGTAGAACTTGTCGGAGACTTCATATCTCTCGACCGGGCATGAGCTTGGAAAACTAGTTTCAGCTCCTCGAACATCTCATATGCTCCGTGTCGCACAAAACGCTTTTGGAGCCCGGTTCTAAGTTGTAAAGCATGCCGCACTCGAATGATGGAGTAATCATCAAGATGAGACCGCCAAGCGTTCATAACGCCTTGGTTCTACGGGATGGGTTCTTCACCTAGCGGTGCTTCTAGGACATATTGTTTCTTGGCAGCTATGAGGATGATCCTCGTGTTAGGACCCGATCCGAATAGTTGCTGCCATCATCTTTCAGCTTGGTTTTCTCTAGGAACGTTGAAGTTCATGGTGACATGAGCATTGGCCATTTGATCTACAAGACATTGTGCAAAGATTGTAGACTATTGTTCATGATAATAAAGTTCATCTAATCAAATTATTTAATGAACTCCCACTCAGATTTGACATCCCTCTAGTCATCTAAGCGTTACATGATCCGAGTCGACTAGGCCGTGTCCGATCATCACGTGAGACGGACTAGTCATCGTCGGTGAACATCTCCATGTTGATCGTATCTTCCATACGACTCATGTTCGACCTTTCGGTCTCTTGTGTTCCGAGGCCATGTCTGTACATGCTAGGCTTGTCAAGTTAACCTAAGTGTTTTGCATGTGTAAAACTGTCTTACACCCGTTGTATGTGAACGTAAGGATCTATCACACCCGATCATCACGTGGTGCTTCGAAACGACGAACTTTAGCAACGGTGCACGATTAGGGAGAACACTTTCTTGAAATTGTTATGAGGGATCATCTTATTTACTACCGTCGTTCTAAGTAAACAAGATACACAAACATAATAAACATCACATGCAATTATATATAGTAGTGACATGATATGGCCAATATCATATAGCTCCTTTGATCTCCATCTTCGGGGCTCCATGATCATCCTCGTCACCGCATGACACCATGATCTCCATCATCATGATCTCCATCATCGTGTCTTCATGAAGTTGTCACGCCAACGACTACTTCTACTTCTATGGCTAACGCGTTGAGCAATAAAGTAAAGTAATTTACATGGCGTTCTTCAATGACACGCAGGTCATACAAAAAATAAAGACAACTCCTATGGCTCCTGCCGGTTGTCATACTCATCGACATGCAAGTCGTGATTCCTATTACAAGAACATGATCTCATACATCACATATATCATTCATCATTCATCACAACTTTGGCCATATCATATCACAAAACACTTGCTGCAAAAACAAGTTAGACGTCCTATAATTGTTGTTGCAAGTTTTACGTGGCTGCAATAGGGTTCTAGCAAGAACGTTTTCTTACCTACGTGAAAGCCACAACGTGATTTGTCAACTTCTATTTACCCTTCATAAGGACCCTTTTCATCGAATCCGCTCCAACTAAAGTGGGAGGCGGACACCCGCTAGCCACCTTATGCAACTAGTGCATGTCACCGGTGGAACCCGGTCTCACGTAAGCGTGCGTGTAAGGTCGGTCCGGGCCGCTTCATCCCACAATACCGCTGAAGCAAGATAAGACTAGTAGCGGCAATAAAGTTGACAACATCTACGCCCTCAACAAATTGTGTTCTACTCATGCAATAGAAAACTACGCATAGACCTAGCTCATGATGCCCTTTGTTGGGGAGCGTTGCGAGAAAATTAATATTTTTCCTACGGTTTCACCAAGATCCATCTATGAGTTCATCTAAGCAACGAGTCATGGGAGAGTGATTGCATCTACATACCACTTGTAGATCGCATGCGGAAGCGTTCAATGGAACGGGATGATGGAGTCGTACTCGCCGTGATTCAGATCACCGATGACCTAGTCTTTGAGCGGACAACACCTCCGCGTTCAACACACGTGAGACGTGAGCGGATGACGTCTCCTCCTTCTTGATCCAGCAAGGGGAAGGAGAGGTTGATGATGATCCAGCAAGACGACGGCGTGGTGGTGGATGCTGTGAACTCGGCAGGCTTCGCTAAGCAACTACGGGAGGAGGAGGAGGTGTAGCAGGAGGAGGAGGCGCCAGCCTCTGGGGAAAAGTGGCACGCCTCCCTCCCCCTCCATTTATATAGTGGCAAGAGAGAGGGGGGGCGCCGTCTTGCCCCATACACCAAGGAAGGGTGCGGCCCAGAGGGGGGGAGGCGTCCATCCACCCCCAGGCACCCTGGAGGTGCCTTCCCCTTTAGGACTCTCCCTTCTCTCTTATCTCTAGGCGCATGGGCCTCTTGGGGCTGGTGCCCTTGGCCCATATAGGCCAAGGCGCACCCCTACAGCCCATGTGGCCCCCGGGCAGGTGGACTGGTGGAACCCCGGACCCCTTCGCACTCCTGCATACACATCGATGACGCTACGAAACTTTTCCGTGACCAAAATAAGACTTCCCATATGTAAATCTTTACCTCCGGACCATTCCGAACTCCTCGTGACGTCCGGATCTCATCCGGACTCAACAACATTCGATTTGCTGCATACTCATATTCATACAACCCTAAGCGCCACCGAACCTTAAGTGTGTAGACCCTACGGGTTCGGGAGACATGCAAACATGACCGAGGCGGCTCTCGGGCAATAACCAACAGCGGGATCTGGATACCCATGTTGGCTCCCACATGCTCCTCGATGATCTCATCGGATGAACCACGATGTCGAGGATTCAAACAACCCCCGTGATACAATTCCCTTTGTCAATCGGTATTTTACTTGCCCGAGATTCGATCGTCGGTATCCCGATACCTCGCTCAATCTCGTTACGGCAAGTCACTTTTACTCGCATCAGAATGCATGATCCCGTGACCAAACACTTGGTCACTTTGAGCTCATTATGATGATGCACTATCGAGTGGGCCCAAGTGATACCTCTCCGTCATGCGGAGTGACAAATCCAAGTCTTGATCCGTGTCAACCCAATGACACTTTCGGAGATACCTGTAATGCACCCTTATAGTCACCACATTACGTTGCCAGACGCTTTGATACATCCAAAGCACTCCTACGGTATCCGGGAGTTACACGATCTCATGGTCTAAGGAAGAGATACTTGACATTGGAAAAGCTCTAGCAAAACGAACTACACGATCTTGTGCTATGCTTAGGATTGGGTCTTGTCCATCACATCATTCTCCTAATGATGTGATCCCGTTATCAATGACATTCAATGTCCATAGTCAGAAAACCATGACTATCTCGTTGATCAACGAGCTAGTCAACTAGAGGCTCACTAGGGACATATTGTGGTCTATGTATTCACACGTGTATTACGATTTCCGGATAATACAATTATAGCATGAATAAAAGACAATTATCATGAACAGGGAAATATATTAATAATACTTTTATTATTGCCTCTAGGGCATATTTCCAACAGTCTCCCACTTGCACTAGAGTCAATAATCTATTTACATTGTGATGAATCAAACACCCATAGAGTTCTGGTGTTGATCATGTTTTGCCCATGGAAGAGGTTTAGTCAGCGGATCTGCGACATTGAGATCCGTATGCACTTTGCAAATTTCTATGTCCCCATCTTGAACATTTTCACGAATGGAGTTGAAGCGGCGCTTGATGTGCCTGGTCTTCTTGTGAAACCTGGCTGCTTGGCAAGTGCAATAGCTCCAGTGTTGTCACTGAAGAGTTTGATCGGCTCCGACGCATTGGGTATGACTCTAGGTCGGTGATGAACTCCTTCACCCAAATTGCTTCATGCGATGCCTCCGAGGCTGCCATGTACTCCGCTTCACATGTAGATCCCGCCACGACGCTTCTCGCTTGAAGTCGCACTTACCATCGCTTCCACCATTCAACATATACACGTATCCGGTTTGTGACTTTGAGTCATCCAGATCTGTGTCGAAGCTAGCGTCGACGTAACCCTTTACGAGAGCTCTTCGTCACCTCCATAAATGAGAAACATGTCCTTTGTCCTTTTCAGGTACTTCAGGATATGCTTGACCGCTGTCGATGTTCCTTGCCGGGATTACTTTGGTACCTTCCTACCAAACTTACGGCAAGGTTTACATCGTGTCAGTACACAGCATGGCATACATAATAGATCCTATGGCTGAGGCATAGGGATGACACTCATCTCTTCTTTATCTTTCGCCGTGGTCGGGCATTGAGCCAAGCTCAATTTCACACCTTGCAAAACAGGCAAGAACCCTTTCTTGGACTGATCCATTTTGAACTTCTTCAAAATCTTATCAAGGTATGTGCTTTGTGAAAGACCTATGAGGCGTCTCGATCTTTACCTATATATTTTGATTCCTAATATGTAAGCAGCTTCTCCAAGGTCCTTCATTGAAAAACTCTTATTCAAGTAGGCCTTAATGCTGTCCAAAAGTTCTATACCATTTCCCATCAAAAGTATGTCATCTACATATAATATGAGAAATGCTAGAGAGCTCCCACTCACTTTTTTGTAAACGTAGGCTTCTCCATAAGTCTGCATAAACCCAAACGCTTTGATCATCTCATCAAAGCGAATGTTCCAACTCCGAGATGCTTGCACCAGCCCATAAATGGATCGTTGGAGCTTGCATACCTTGTTAGCATTCTTAGGATCGACAAAACCTTCCGGCTGTATCATATACAACTCTTCCTTAAGACAACCGTTAAGGAATGCCGTTTTGACGTCCATCTGCCATATCTCATAATCATAGTATGCGGCAATTGCTAACATGATTCGGACGGACTTAAGCTTCGCTACGGGAGAGAAAGTCTCATCGTAGTCAATCCCTTTGAACTTTTCGATAACCCTTAGCGACAAGTCGAGCTTTATAGATGGTAACATTACCATCCGCGTCCGTCTTCTTCTTAAAGATCCATTTGTTTTCTATCGCCGATCATCGGGCAAGTCTGTCAAAGTCGATACTTTGTTTTCATACATGGATCCTATCTCGGATTGCATGGCTTCAAGCCATTTGTTGGAATCTGGGGCCGCCATCGCTTCTTCATAGTTCGAAGGTTCACCGTTGTCTAACAACATGATTTCCAGGATAGGGTTGCCGTACCACTCTGGTGCGGAACGTGTCCTAGTGGACCTACGAAGTTCAGTAGCAACTTGATCCGAAGTACCTTGATCATCATCATTAATTTCCTCTCCAGTCAGTGCACGCACCACAGGAACCTTTTCCTGAGCTGCACTACTTTCCGGTTCAAGAGGTAGTACTTCATCGAGTTCTACTTTCCTCCCACTTACTCCTTTCGAGAGAAACTCTTTTTCCAGAAAGGATCCGTTCTTGGCAACAAAGATCTTGCCTTCGGATCTAAGGTAGAAGGTATACCCAATGGTTTTCCTTAGGGTATCCTATGAAGACGCATTTTTCCGACTTGGGTTCGAGCTTTTCGGGTTGAAGTTTCTTGACATAAGCATCGCATCCCCAAACTTTTAGAAACGATAGCTTAGGTTTCTTTCCAAACCATTATTCATACGCAAGGTGTCGCTCTCAACGGATTTAGACGGTGCCCTATTTAAAGTGAATGTAGCTGTCTCTAGAACGATCCCCAAAATGATAGCGGTAAATCAGTAAGAGACATCATAGATCGCACCATATCCAATAGAGTGCGACATTCTGACGCTCGGACACACCGTTACGCTGAGGTGTTCCAAAGCGGCGTGAGTTGTGAAACGATTCCACATTTCCTTAAGTGTGTACCAAATTCGTGACTTAAATATTCTCACGCACGATCCGATCGTAAGAATATTATCTTTCGGTCTAGTTGATTCTCTACTTCATTCTGTATTTCCTTTTTCTTTTCAAAGGTCTCATACTTGTGTTTCATTAAGGATACATACCCATATCTACTCAGGTCATAAGTGAGAGTGAGAACATAACGATATCCTCCTCGAGCCTCAACACTCATTGGACCGCACACATCGGTATGTATGATTTCCAATAAGTTGGTTGCTCGCTCCATTGTTAGGAGAACGGAGTCTTGGTCATCTTGCCCATGAGGCATGGTTCGCATGTGTCAAATGATTCATAATCGAGAGACTCTAAAAGTCCATCGGCATGGAGCTTCTTCATGCGCTTGACACCAATGTGACCAAGGCGGCGATGCCACAAGTATGTGGGACTATCGTTATCAACTTTACATCTTTTGGTATTCACACGATGAACATGTGTAACATTACGTTCGAGATTCATTAAGAATAAACCATTGACCATCGGAGCATGTCCATAAAACATTTCTCTCATATAAATAGAACAACCATTATTCTCAGATTTAAATGAGTAGCCATCTCGCATTAAACGAGATACTAATACAATGTTCATGCTCAAACTTGGCACTAAATAACAATTATTGAGGTTTAAAACTAATCCCGTAGGTAAATGTAGAGGTAGCGTGTCGACTGCGATCACATCGACCTTGGAACCATTCCCGGCAGCGCGCCGTCACCTCGCCCTTCGCTAGTCTCCGTTTATTCCGCAGCTCCTGCTGTGAGTTACATATATGAGCAACGGCACGGTATCAAATACCCAGGAGTTACTACGAGTCTTCGGTAAGGTACACATCAATTACATGTATATCAAATATACCTTTAGTGTTGCCGGCCTTCTTATGCGCTAAGTATTTGGGGCAGTTCCGCTTCGGTGACCCTTCCCTTTGCAATAAAAGCACTTTCGATCTCGTGCTTGGGTCCATTCTTTGACTTCTTCCGGCAATCTGGCTTGCGGGCGGCAACATCCTTGCCGTCCTTCTTGAAGTTCTTCTTTCCCTTGCCCTTCTTGAACTTAGTGGTTTTATTTACCATCAACACTTGATGCTCCTTCTTGATTTCTACCTCTGCTGACTTCAAAGCATTGAAAATACTTCAGGAATAGTTTTCACCATCCCCTGCATATTGTAGTTCATCACAAAGCTCTTGTAGCTTGGTGGGAGCGACTGAAGGATTCTGTCAATGACCGCCTCGTCCGGGAGGTTAATGTCTAGCTGGGACAGGCGGTTGTGCAACCTGCACATTTTGAGTATGTGCTCACCGACGTAACTATTTTCCTCCATCTTACAACTGTAGAACTTGTCGGAGACTTCATATCTCTCGACCGGGCATGAGCTTGGAAAACTAGTTTCAGCTCCTCGAACATCTCATATGCTCCGTGGTCGCTCAAAACTCTTTTGGAGCGCGCGGTTCTAAGCTATAAAGCATGCCGCACCTTGAACGAGGGAGTAATCATCAAGATGAGACTGCCAAGCGTTCATAACGTCTTGGTTCTGGGATGGGTGCTTCACCTAAGCGGTGCTTCTAGGACATATTGTTTCTTGGCAGCTATGAGGATGATCCTCGTGTTCGGACCCAGTCGAATAGTTGCTGCCATCATCTTTCAGCTTGGTTTTCTCTAGGAGCAGCGTTGAAGTTCATGGTGACATGAGCGTTGGCCATTTGATCTACAAGACATTTTGCAAAGATTTTAGACTATTGTTCATGATAATAAAGTTCATCTAATCAAATTATTTAATGAACTCCCACTCAGATTTGACATCCTCTAGTCATCTAAGTGTTACATGATCCGAGTCGACTAGGCCGTGTCCGATCATCACGTGAGACGGACTAGTCATCGTCGGTGAACATCTCCATGTTGATCGTATCTTCCATATGACTCATGTTCGACCTTTCGGTCTCTAGTGTTCGAGGCCATGTCTGTACATGCTAGGCTCGTCAAGTTAACCTAAGTGTTTTGCATGTGTAAAGCTGTCTTACACCCGTTGTATGTGAACGTAAGGATCTATCACACCTTATCATCACGTGGTGCTTGAAGCTACGAACTTTAGCAACGGTGCACAGTTAGGGAGAACACTTTCTTGAAATTGTTATGAGGGATCATCTTATTTACTACCGTTGTTCTAAGTAAACAAGATACACAAACATAATAAACATCACATGCAATTATATATAGTAGTGACATGATATGGCCAATATCATATAGCTCCTTTGATCTCCATCTTGGGGCTCCATGATCATCCTGTCACGGCATGACACCATGATCTCCATCATCATGATCTCCATCATCGTGTCTTCATGAAGTTGTCACGCCAACGACTACTTCTACTTCTATGGCTAACGCGTTTAGCAATAAAGTAAAGTAATTTACATGGCATTCTTCAATGACACGCAGGTCATACAAAAAATAAAGACAACTCCTATGGCTCACGCCGGTTGTCATACTCATCGACATGCAAGTCGTGATTCCTATTACAAGAACATGATCTCATACATCACATATATCATTCATCATTCATCACAACTTTGGCCATATCATATCACAAAACACTTGCTGCAAAAACAAGTTAGACGTCCTATAATTGTTGTTGCAAGTTTTACGTGGCTGCAATAGGGTTCTAGCAAGAACGTTTTCTTACCTACGTGAAAGCCACAATGTGATTTGTCAACTTCTATTTACCATTCATAAGGACCCCTTTCATCGAATCCGCTCCAAGTAAAGTGGGAGAGACAGACACCCGCTAGCCACCTTATGCAACTAGGGCATGTCGATTGGTGGAACCGGTCTCACGTAAAGCGTGCGTGTAAGGTCGGTCCGGGCCGCTTCATCCCACAATACCGCTGAAGCAAGATAAGACTAGTAGCGGCAAGAAAGTTGACAACATCTACGCCCACAACAAATTGTGTTCTACTCGTGCAATAGAGAACTACGCATAGACCTAGCTCATGATGCCACTGTTGGGGAGCGTTGCAGAAAATTAAAATTTTTCCTACGGTTTCACCAAGATCCATCTATGAGTTCATCTAAGCAACGAGTCATGGGAGAGTGATTGTATCTACATACCACTTGTAGATCGCGTGCGGAAGCGTTCAATGGACCGGGGATGATGGAGTCGTACTGCCGTGATTCAGATCACCGATGACCTAGTCTTTGAACGGACAGCACCTCCGCGTTCAACACACGTGACGGAGCGGATGACGTCTCCTCCTTCTTGATCCAGCAAGGGGAAGGAGAGGTTGATGATGATCCAGCAGCGACGGCGTGGTGGTGGATGCTGCAGAACTCCGCAGGGCTTCGCTAAGCAACTACGGGAGGAGGAGGAGGTGTAGCGAGGAGGGAGGCGCCCGGGCCTTCAGGTGCGGCTGCCCTCCCTCCCTCCCTTTATATAGTGGCAAGAGAGAGGGGGCGCAGCCTTGCCCCTTCCTCCAAGGAAAGGGTGCGGCCAAGGGGGAGGAGTCCATCCTCCCAAGGCACCTCGGAGGTGCCTTCCCCTTTAGGACTCTCCTTCTCTCTTATCTCTAGGCGCATGGGCCTCTTGGGGCTGGTGCCTTGGCCCATATAGGCCAAGGCGCACCCCTACAGCCCATGTGGCCCCCGGGCAGGTGGACCCCTGGTGGAACCCCGGACCCCTTTCGGCACTCCGGTACAATACCGATAACGCGAAACTTTTCCGTGACCAAAATAAGACTTCCCATATATAAATCTTTACCTCCGGACCATTCCGGAACTCCTCGTGACGTCCGGGATCTCATCCAGGACTCGAACAACATTCAGTTTGCTGCATACTCATATTCATACAACCCTAAGCGCCAAGAACCTTAAGTGTGTAGACCCTACGGGTTCGGGAGACATGCAGACATGACCGAGACGGCTCCCGGGCAATAACCAACAGCGGAATCTGGATACCCATATTGGCTCCCACATGCTCCTCGATGATCTCATCGGATGAACCACGATGTCGAGGATTCAAACAACCCCGTATACAATTCCCTTTGTCACTCGGTATTTTACTTGCCCGAGATTCGATCGTCGGTATCCCAATACCTCGTTCAATCTCGGGACCGGCAAGTCACTTTACTCGTACCGTTATGCATGATACCGTGACCATTCACTTGGTCTCTTTGAGCTCATTATGATGATGCACTACCGAGTGGGCCCAGTGATACCTCTCCGTCATACGGAGTGACAAATCCAGTCTCGATCCGTGTCAACCCAATGACACTTTCGGAGATACCTGTAATGCACCTTTATAGTCACCGCATTACGTTGTGGACGCTTGATACACCCAAAAGCACTCCCTACGGTCTCCGGGAGTTACACGATCTCATGGTCTAAGGAAGAGATACTTGACATTGGAAAAGCTCTAGCAAAAGCGAACTACACGATCTTGTGCTATGCTTAGGATTGGGTCTTGTCCATCACATCATTCTCCTAATGATGTGATCCCGTTATCAATGACATCCAATGTCCATAGTCGAGAAACCATGACTATCTCGTTGATCAACGAGCTAGTCAACTCGAGGCTCACTAGGGACATATTGTGGTCTATGTATTCACACGTGTATTACGATTTCCGGATAATACAATTATAGCATGAATAAAAGACAATTATCACGAACAGGGAAATATAATAATAATACTTTTATTATTGCTTCTAGGGCATATTTCCAAAACTTCGACGGATTCGATCCCATGTCAGGTGCGCCGAACAGCCACGACGAGCATGACTAAGATCTGCGATCGGACAGTGTTCGGGAGATCGCGCCTGTGGCGGCCCCGGGAATCAATCTGGAGCAGATTGTGCCATCTAAGGACGGGTGGATGGACCCCGCCAAGGAGGCCGCACCCTCAGCGGTGATAGAGCCGAACACTGACCCCACCTCCTATGAGACACTACTAGGAAAAGGCCTACTAATGGCAAGATTGGTTTTTGCCTACTAATGGCGACACACAAGGCGCCATTAGTAGCACGCCATTAGTATTTTTACTAATGGCGCACCACCTGTGTGCCATTAGTATCGGTATACTAATGGCACCATGCAATGCGCCATTAGTTTTGCCCACAAAGGCGCCACTAGTGTCTTCTATACTAATGGCGCACTACATGGTAAAGCGCCATTAGTAACAATTTTTTTAATTTTTTCTTAATCTCGTGTCACTATTTCACCTATGAGATATCCAACACATATATATACAACAAGCATCCATATAACAATCATAGCCAACACACAAGTTCCATCATATATACATACATAGCCAACACACAAGTTCCATCATATATACATACATAGCCAACACACAAGTTCCATCATATATACATACATAGCCAACACATAGTTCCATCGTTACATATTACAAAAGTTTCACATTGTTCATCCAACACCGTTATCCATCAATTCACAAAAGTTTCACATTGATACAAAATAAAAACACAAATGGAAAAGAAGCACTCCATCCATGCAAGTTTCCGTGAATTAAATCAAATCTGCAAAATGATAAACAAGAAGTTAGAAGAAGAAAAGAAGAATACTAGAAGAAGAAGAACACTAGAAGAAGAATAAGAAGAATTTTGGAAAAGAAGAAGAATAAGAAGAAGAGTATAAGCTTATTATGTAAACTTGATCATTTGTGCTAACATAAGTTATTTTGGAACTAACCTATAGGAAACTATGCATATAAGCTGTAAGTTAGTATATTAGAGCCAACTTAGGTAAACTGAAGCTAACCTATGTCATTTTGGAAAAAGAAGAAGAACTCCACAGCTCAATTAAGCCTATGCTTCTTCTTTCACTCTAGTGTACCATTGTGGCAAAGCCATATATGTATGTACAGAGAGAAACTTGGATGAGTGTTTTTCCATGGTTTTGAATGAAAACAATATGACAAATTTTGCAAACAACAGGACCATGTCATTATCATGACAGTTAGTAATTTGTTAAGGCAGTGTTAAAAATTCAGACCATTCAGTTATGACAGTGTCAAAAATTCAGGCACAAATTTTTGGACAGTTAGTAATTTGTTAAGGCTTGTTTACCACTACTAAGACCATTTTTTTAAATATAATCTTCATTCTCCTGCTTTTTCTTTTCTTACAAGTGTTGATGCCAAAACATTGCAACCCTGTAGTTCAAGATCAGAGTCAAAATTGACCTACACGATTGTTTACCACTACTAAGACATGGATCTAATAGCTATCTCCCCCCTTGTTCCTCATGCCTTAGTTGAATTCAGAGAAGAGAGAGCTCAGATCCTAGAACAGGGATCTCTCCGGAAGATATGTGTTAACCAATTTCGCCAAGATAACCAACACAAAGCTCTGCTCTCTCAAATTGCAGATAAAACAACTTAATCTACAATTTGCTAACATGTTTAAACCAAAACATTTGCTCATGAAAATATTCAACCTACAATTTGTAACATTTGCCCTTAGAGGCATTATCACAAACACCTATCAAGCACAATCCTCTAAAATCACGCAGCAAGCAAGAAATAACTATCATTATATTCCCACAAAGATCGAATCTACATCAAGTACTCATCCACTAAAAAATCAGGAAAAAAATTGAACAGAGGATGCAAGGGGAAGGAGGGAGGGGGATGAGGGAAGAGGGAGGAAGGACGAAGCGGTGGTGGCTACCTGCTTACGGATCGGTCGCCGCGAGGCTCGGGCGGCAAGCCGGGTCAAGGTGAGCGCCTGCCCAGTGGAGGGGGGCGCCATTGGTGAGCGGCCGCTTGATGGGGAGGCGTCTGGGGTCCTGTGAGGCGGGCGGCGGAGGGTTCGGCCGGCTGGCACATGGGCAAGCGGCAGCGTGGCGGCGGTTAGGAACCCTAGCTGTCGCCGGGAGGGAGGTCGACGAGCGTGGCTGCTGGGAGGGGGACGGCGAGGGCGCGGGCGCGGGCGGAGGGGGGACGGTGAGGGAGGTGGCGCTCGGCTCGAGGAGGGGGCGTTGGAAGCGAGCACGGCCGGGGACGGCGAGCACGGGGGAAGTGGTGGTCGGTGGTGGTCAGGCGCGGGTGAGATGAGGCAGGGGAGGGATTGGGGATTTTAGTGTGGGGGGAGGCTTAGCAATGGCGCACCACCCAGGGGTGCGCCATAAGTACATCCATAGCAATGGCGCACCACCGAGGGGTGCGCCATAAGTAATTTAATCTAGTCCGACTTGTCAGGTTATATACCACCTAACCCTATCTACATGTAACCCGCCCACTAGCCCGAGTGGTCAAGACGTAAGACACACACCAGAGGTCCTGGGTTCGATTCCTGTGCTCCCCAATATTTTTTTCTGCATTTTAAATCCTGTTTGATATTTATTTGTGTTTAAATATGTTCAAACTTGTTTAAATCATAACAGTAATATTTTTTTATAAAAACAGTAATAATTTTTAGAAAAATATGTTCAAATTTGTTACTTGAAAATATCATCGGGCGGCGGTGGAGCGGGAGGGTGCGGGGGTGCCTGGTTGGCGGTGGAGCGGGGAGGGTGAGGGGGTGCTCGTCGGCAGTGGTGGAGCGGGGGAGGGTTGCGGTGGGTCGTCGGCGGCGGTGGAGCTAGCGGGGGAGGGTGCGGGTGGGATCGAGATCGAGATGGAGGGGGAATCGAGATCGAGATGGAGGGGGATCAAGATCTTCTTGTGGTGTGTGCTGCTACTTCATCGTCGTGGACTCACGCCAATGGACTTCCGAGAGATGACGTCGAAAAAGTTGCATAGGCCAAAGAGCGTTTCACGGACGTGCGCGTCCATGATCCCACGGATTGCAACTGGAAGTATCTGCGTCATCAAGACGCGTGATAGCCGTGAGACTTCATCCCACTGAACTTCTGCTTCGCTGGGTCTAGGTATCTTCGGGAGGGAATGAAGTGGGGAAAGTGAGTGGGTAGGTATGTGGCTGTCCAAAATATCTTGTTGGGGTCCCAGGTTACTAATGACGGCGCACCACCAGCAAATGCGCCTATTAGTAATTTACTAATAATGGCGCACTGCGGTGGTGCGCCATTAGTAGTTTTGCGTAAAAGTAAAAATATATATATACTAATGGCGCATCGTCACGCCAAAGCGCCATTACTAGTTAGAACTAGTAATGGCGCACTTCGACCCGATGCGCCATTAGTATGTATGGAAAAATAGAAAAAAAAATTAATACTAGTGGCACACCGAGTGTACGGTGCGCCATTAGTGTCTTCCACACTAATGGCGCATAAACAACCGGTGCGCCATTAGTATATAGTAGTGGCGCACTGCTTACCTGGTGCGCCATTAGTATCAATCCTATCTATAGCCCTTTTCCTAGTAGTGAGACCGGTGTCATCGGACCCTCGGACTCATCTCCGGCTACAGGCTCCAAACCGCGTGCATCCATGCCTATCGAATCAGATTGGGCACCGATCATGGAGTTCACCTCTGAAGTTATCTTTCAGCACCCACCTTTGGGCGACGTGCTAAATTCATTGAGGTCTCTCTCCTTGTCAGGAGGCTCTTGGCCGAACTATGTCCGGCTGGAGTGGGAAGCGGACGATGAAGAAATTCGTTCCCCACCCACCACCCACGTAATAGCCACTGTCGATGACTTAACCGACGTGCTTGACTTCAACTCCGAAGACATCGACGATATGGACGACGATGCAGGAGAAGAACAGGAACCACCGCCCTCAGGGCGCTGGACAACCACCTCATCATATGATATATATATGGTGGACACCCCCAAAGAAAGCAATGTCGATGAGGCAACGGAGGATAATCCATTGGATAAGCAATCTAGGCCCTGGCATCATAGGCGCCGCTCTAAGCACCGCCATGGAAAAAATAGTGATACTGGAACCAGAGATGATAGCAATCCGGATGGTGTCGAAGACGAAAACAATCCTGCCCAGCCAGGCTTCGAGCAGGCCGAGCAAGAAGATGGGCAAGCTAGCCCTAAGGAACATGCAACAGATGGAGAATCAGAGGATGACAATTACATGCCCCTCTCCGAAGACGAAGTGAGCCTTGGCAACGAAGAATTCATCGTGCCTGAGGATCGCATCGGCAGAGCGCTCAAGCGCCAAATTTTATAGCCACTGCAAAAAGCCTGAAGAAGAAGCAGCAGCAGCTTCAAGCTGATCAAGATCTGCTAACTGATAGATGGACCGAGGTCCTGGCTGCCGAGGAATACGGACTCGAGCGCCCTAGCAAAAGTTACCCAAAGCGCAGGTTGCTACCTCAACTCGAGGAGGAGGTGTTAAAGCCCACACTACCAGTGCATGATGCGGCTGACCGGCCACCCCGTGGCCAAGACAAAGCGGAGTACCAGCACGAAGCCCAGCCCGCACCCCGTCGCCAATCAAACAATAACACTAAGGCCCGGGGCTACACGAAGGACCTGCGAGATGTATTGGAAAAAAAGCAGCACAGTCAAGATCGATCTACGGATCACGGGGGCGCGCCACAACGCGTGATGATGACCTTCACGCCGGTAAACACAAGTCCGGCTGGGCCTAATACAACAGACCAGACTCATTTGAACTGCGTCGGATGTAGCCAGGCATAGAGGCGCCGCACACCCCCTATGCTTCACTGATGAAGTAATGGATCATGAATTCCCAGAAGGGTTTAAACCCGTGAACATTGAATCATATGATCGCACAACAGACCCCGCGGTATGGATTGAAGATTTTCTTCTCCACACTCACATGGCCCGCGGCGATGATCTGCATGCCATCAAGTACCGCCCACTTAAGCTCAAAGGACCGGCTGGGCATTGGTTGAATAGCCTGCCAGCGAACTCCATTGGCAGTTGGGAGAACCTGGAAGACGCATTCCTTGACAACTTCCAGGGCACTTACGTGCGACCACCGGATGCTGATGACTTAAGTCACATAACCCAACAGCCCGGAGAGTCAGCCAGGAAATTCTGGGCTCGGTACCTAACTAAAAAGAACCAAATTGTCGATTGTCCGGATGTCGAAGCCTTAGCGGCCTTTAAGCACAACATCCGCGATGAATGGCTCGCCCGACACCTCGACCAAGAGAAGCCGAAGTCCATGGCAGCCCTCACGACACTCATGACCCGCTTTTGTGCGGGCGAGGACAATGGCTGGCTCGAAAGTAACATCACACCAAGAAACTCGACAATTCAGATGCCAGAGATAGCAACGGCAAGCCACGACGCAATAGACACAAGCGCCGCAACAATGTCGACAATGCCGAAGACACGGCAGTCAATGCCGGATTCTGTGGCTCTAAATCCGGTCAGCGAAAAAATCTATTTAAAAGAAACAATCCGGGCTCGTCCAGTCAGGACCGCATACTCGATCACTCGTGTCAAATTCACGGCACCCCTGATAAACCAACCAACCACACCAACAGAGAATGCTGGGTGTTCAAACAGGCCAGCAAGTTGAATGCCGAAAATAAGGAAAAGGGGCTGCATAACGATGACGACGAGGAGCCCCGGCCGCTGAACACAGGAGGACAGAAGAAATTTCCTCCCCGGGTGAAAATGGTGAATATGATATACGCAACCCATATTCCCAAGCGGGAACAGAAGCGTGCACTAAGGGACATCTATGCGATGGAGCCAGTCGCCCCAAAGTTCAACCCATGGTCCTCTTGTCTGATCACTTTTGATCGCAGAGGACCATCCTACCAGTATCCGTCATGGCGGTTCGGCCGCATTGGTCCTCGACCCCATCATTGACGGCTTCCATCTCACACGAGTCCTTATGGACGGTGGCAGCAACCTGAACTTGCTCTATCAGGATACAGTGCGCAAAATGGGCATCGACCCCTCAAGGATCAAGCCCACAAAAACCACCTTTAAAGGTGTCATACCAGGTGTAGAGGCCTGCTGCACGGGCTCAATCTCACTGGAAGTGGTCTTCGGGTCTTCGGACAACTTCCGAAGCGAGGAGTTCATCTTCGATATCGTCCCTTTCCGCAGTGGCAATCATGCACTGCTCGGACGAACCGCATTTGCCAGGTTCAATGCGGTACCGCATTATGCATACCTCGAGCTCAAAATGCCGGGACATCGCAGGGTTATAATAGTAAATGGAAACACATAACGCTCACCCCATACGGAGGAGCACACTGCGGCCCTCACAACAGAAGTACAAAGCAGCCTTCTAAGGCGGACCGCCAATTCGGCGACAAAGAACCCGGACACCGTCAAGCGAGTCCGGAGTACCCTGCAGCAGTATCGTCTGGCACGTCCAGAGCTCGCCTAGCAATTCGGCCTCCATCCTAGCCCCAGTCAAGCGGCGAAATTTCGTGTCGCGCGTACATAATTACGCACTCAACATACCATGGGCATAGGCGGAGGCACGGCTACGACATGGCCCACAATGCGTCTCAACCGCCCCAGGACCCGTGTACCTTCACACCTTTTCTTTTTCAAGTCCCTATTTGAAGGAGGCCCTCCCGATAGTCCTTTCATCGGACACATAATGGTATGGAAACACCAAGGAGACAAGAACCTTTGGCGTACAAGGGAATCCCTAGGTGGTCTCTGATAATGATCATTATACCTGTTTTACATACCCACAACAGCTTACCCTTGGCCAGGACATGTTAAATAATCCTATTTTGCTTATCGCACTACTTGTATACATACGCTTTGACATATTATTTAAATAACAATGGAAAATAATGTACATCGTCAGCTTACTATTACATTTGTTTACCACTTTCCTCTACTGCTTATTTATTACAAATTGCACCCGTACATTTTGGTACGTCCGGCTCGCCAGGGGCTTCAGTGTACCCCATAACACGGCAAGAAAAGTCCGAACACTTTCGACAGTGCGGCACCCTGAACTTATAGCATTATATGCATCAACTCCGAATCATGTCTTGGGTCAATAGTTGAGTTTTCCCAGGTCCCATGTTTTGGTACCTTACGTTCCGCTATATCGGCTAAGGTAGCACAGGGAGAACTACTGCGATTATGTCCCGGTTCTTTCGGACGAGCACCTCAGTAGAGAAAGCCGAAAACTGACTGTCATGATGAGGCGAGAGCTGGTCGCTGTTCGAGTGGTCTCATATCCGTAAAGATTTTTTCCGCTTCAGGCGAGGAATCGGCCTTGTCTGATTTAGGCGTGTATAGCACCCCAAGTTCGGCCTTCCGAATACTAGGGGCTTCGCCAAAATTTAAAATTGTAGACTTCTATGGCTAAGTGAGAGCAATAAAGTTGTATAGTCCTATTGCCTTGTTCGTTGTGCTAAACACCTCCTTAAAAGGACCAAAAATTTGGATAAAGAGTGTTCATACTGATCCCGAAGACTGCAGTACTAGTTACATGGGGGCAGAAGTCGACGACTGGCCAACTCTCAGATTTCATAAACGGCCGCACAGAAGGTAATATTTTAAATCAACAAGCGTTATATAACGCACATGAACTGGTTTTTATATTACAGGATGACATGAGTACATTCATTCAAATATTACATCCTTAGCACATTCATCCGCCACAAGGCGGGCACCTTTCAGGACATTGTCATTAATCTTTGTTCGGGTGCCGATGGTCCTTGCTCTTGGCGGCCCTCCGTCACCAGCTTCTCGGCATCCATCTTCGCTCGATTGCACTTTCACGGGCCAAGGCCCTACGCGCATCTTCAATGCAAACGGACCGCTTAATGACTTCAAGCCGCGGACAGACATTTACCATCTGCTTTACAAGGCCGAAGTAGCTGCCGGGCAGGGGCTCGCCAGGCCACAGCCGGACTATGAAGTCCTTCATGGCCAGTTCGGCCGCCTTATGCAGTTCGACCAATTGCTTCAGCTGGTCGCTCAAGGGCATCGGATGTTCGGTCCTAGTATATTGAGACCAGAACAACTTCTCCGTCGAGATCCCTTCTTCGGCACGATAGAACTCTGCGGCACCCGATATGCTGCGCGGCAGATCTGCGAACGCTCCTGGAGAGCTCCAAATTCGGGTAACTAAAAGCAAAGTCTCCTTCACATGCTTGCTTTTCATAATGAATACCCGCTGCTATCTTCTTGGCCGCCTGAATCTCCTGGAGGGCCTTCTGGGCTTCGGCCTTGGCGTCTTGCACGCTCTGGAGGGCCTTCGCAAGCTCGGACTCTTGCGTCTTGGAGTCACGCTCCAAGGACTCGAATTTTTTGACGAAGTCCTGGAGCTCTTGCTGGACCTCATTAACCCGAGCCTCCTGTTTCTCCTGCTCGGTGCGCTCCTTGGCCGCTTTGTCTTTGGCCTCGGACATCGCCTTCTTAAGGGCCGCCACCTCGGTCTTGGCCCCTATTAAAACTCATGATGCTTCTGTTAACATCAATGATTTTTCCTTTATATGACACACAGACGGGGTATCGCTTACCTTTTTTCTCCTCGAGCTCCCTCTTCACGAGGCTGAGCTCCTCCTCGGCCTGCCCCAGGTCCCGCTTCAATCCGGAGACCTCCGCAGTATGGGCGGCAGTGGCCAGCAGCAACGCCTGTTATTCACATAGACATAATATGATTAGACTCCTGTGGAGGTTAGTTGATGCTCTTTTCGGCCTTTCTTTCCGAACACCAAACAGAGCATCAGGGGCTACTGTCTATACTGTGATATTCTTTCATAAATTACTTACCTCAAAGCCTGTTAGGAGGCTGGCACAGGCTTCGGTTAATCCGCTTTGGCAGACCAAACCTTCTCAATCACCGTACTCATAAGAGTACGATGTTCTTCTTCAATGGAAGCGCCTTGAAGCGCTTCCATCAAATTGTCCGATGCCTCTGGATGGACAGAGGTCATCGGCACAGCGGCTTCGCCCCTTAGCGAGGGCTGCTGCTGAATCCGAAACCACTTTGGAGGTTCCGGTGCGATGTCATTGGGGCCAAACTTACTGCGGGCCCCCTCATCAGAATCCATGGGGGTCTCCACCCCCCCATGCGCCCGGCGTCGGGGATTTCGCCTTGGGGAGTCTCCAGAACTGTCTCCCCCTGGCCCGGTATCCTCTGAGACAACACCTCGGTGTCGTCCGCGGGTCGGGGGTTGGTGGCCGTCGGGAGCGAATCGTTGTTCATCGCCGACGCGCTCAAAGACCCATCCGAGGAGGATAAGTCAATGCGGGCTTTGGACGGACTACACGATCATATTTAACATGATAAGAAGCAATAAAGCGAAACATGCCAGAAATATTAGGGTATCCGGATACTTACGACTTCGCCAGGGGCTTGTCACTGGGCAGCTACTCCTCGTCGCTGTAGGCGGCTGTTGTGGAGTGGTCCGGAGGGAGGGTCCTTCCCTTCTTAGACCCTTTGGCCTCCCCAGACGGTGCGGCCTTCCTTTTCTTCTCCCCCTCGGTTTGGGCGGGGGGGGGGGGGGAGGGATTTTCTCTTCCTCCTCCTCGTTTTCGTTGGAGGAGTGCGCCTCGGTGTCTTCGGACGATGAGTCCGATACAACCTTGCGCCAAAGACCTTTCCTGGTCCACGTGGCCTTCGTCTTGGCCTTCTTCTCTGGCACCTCATAGGGCGCCGGAAACAGCATCTCCGTTAGGAGAGCCGTCGCTGGATCTTCAGGTTGTGGAGCTGGACAGTCGATCCGTTTCGCTGTCGCCACCCAGTCCTGTTAAATTAGTGTGGAGGCTTAGATTCCTTTCACAAACATACTGGGGAAGGAGCAGCTTGTAAAACATAAAGAACTTACGGATTGGCGGGCGCTGGCGCTTAGCTCGCGATCTTCGGTAACGGGAGGAGGTACCTCGGCGGCCTTGAACAGCACCTTCCAGACGTCTTTGTGCATCATGTCGAAGAGCTCTCGCAGCATCTGGTGTTCGGTCGGGTTGAACTCCCACATATTGAATGCCCATCTTTGACACGGGAGGGTCCGGCGGAAGAGCATGACCTGGACCACGTTGACAAGCTTGATTTTCTTGCTTATCATATTCTTGATGCGCTTTTGAGTCCGGTCAGCTCATTGGCTGACCCTGTGCTAAACCCTTCCTTTTGTGGAGGTAAGCATGGGGATGCTGCATCGAAATTGGGGCCACTTGCCCAGTTGGAGTCGCTATTGCTCGTGATATAGAACCACCCCGATTGCCACCCCTTCACGATCTTCACATAGGAGCCTTTGAGCCAGGTGACGTTGGGCATCTTGCCCACCATGGCGCCTCCGCACTCCGCTTGCTGGCCGACCACTATCTTTGTCTTCACATTGAAGATCTTCAGCCACAGGCCGAAGTGGGGCTTGATGCGGAGGAAGGCCTCGCACAGGACGATAAACGCCGAGATGCTGAGGATGAAATTGGGGGCCAGATCATGGAAATCTAGCCCATAGTAAAACATGAACCCATGGACAAATGGGTGGAGAGGAAATACCAGTACGCGGACGAAGTGGGCGAGAAACACAACCCTCTCGTGGGGTTCTGGAGTAGGGACGATCTGCCCTGCGTCCGGGAGCCGGTGCACGATGTCTGCGGCCAAGTATCCGGCCTCTCGGAGCTTCGTAATGTCATCCTACGTAACGGAGGAGGCCATCCACTTGCCTCCCGCTCTGGACATGTTTGGAATGGCTTTACGGAGAAGGTGAGAACTTGGGCGCTGGAGCTCGAGCGTGTGAGAATGGATGAGCGAAGAAAGAAGAAGGCGTGGGTGAGAAAGGGGAATCCCTATCTCTTTATGAATGCAGTAGAAACTGTGCGCCTCCCACTGCCCGTTAAAATTGCTTATTCCCCAAGAGTCACAATTGATGGTGCGGTTGGGTTACCCACACCCGTATTGATTAGAATCCCGTGATAAGGGGACACGATCTCTGCTTCGACAAGACGTGCCAGAGAAACCGCCTCGCAATATGTGCAGTGGCTGGTTGAGAAGAACGGTTCGAATAATGACCGGGCCGTGGCGTGATGTCACGCTATGAAAAGTTGTCAGTAGATTAAATTTATTGTGCTCTCTACGGTGATATGTGGAATTTGTTTTGTAGAGCCGGACACGATCCTTGTGTTCAAAATCTTCTATGGAGTATTCGGAGAAGGAACCCGCCTTGCAATGTCAAAGACAATCACAAGACCGGACTCATCGTCATTGAAGCCTGGTTCAGTGGGCTCTTGAGGAGTCCTGGATTAGGGGGTCCTCGGACAGCCAGACTATATACTTTGGCCGGACTGTTGGACTATGAAGATACAAGATTGAAGACTTCGTCCCGTGTCTAAATGGGACTCTCCTTTGCGTGGAAGGCAAGCTTGGCAATTCGGATATGTAGATCTCCTTCTCTGTAACCGACTCTGTGTAACCCTAGGCTCCTCCAGTGTCTATATAAACCGGAGGGTTTAGTCCGTAGGACAAGAACAATCATAATCATCGGCTAGCTTCTAGGGTTTAGCCACTACGATCTCGTGGTAGATCAACTCTTGTAATACTCATATCATCAAGATCAATTAAGCAGGAAGTAGGGTATTACCTCCATCGAGAGGACCCAAACCTGGGTAAACATCGTGTCCCCCGCCTCCTGTTACCATTAGCCTTAGACGCACAGTTCGGGACCCCCTACCCGAGATCCGCCGTTTTTGACACCGACAACCGTCTATAGGATCTGAGGCCTGCACAATCCTATTCCAGATCTTATCGACTAGCCCTAGGAATTCATCGTTTGTAACACAAGACAGGTCAAAACGGAATTCACGGGTTTTAGGTGCCTCTCTTCCTTCATCCCCGGACGAAAGTCATAGAGGGTTATGGAATGAAATTTCACGCACTAATTTCCTAACAGAAACTATAGGAAATAGGTCTTCCTAACTATCAGACATGAGATTCCTATCAAGTTTATGAAGCGTGGGAGAAAACATGACAACCATTCATGTCCAGAAATAGCTAAACTAACAGAAGAAACAAGAAGCTGTAAGAGTTTTTTTCTTTCGATAAAGGGCGACTTTATTATCTCAGAATGTAGCATCAAGCGATACAAAGCATTGTGAGTAACACCCGGCCTCAGAGTGCCCAACCAAATTAACACTCCAACAATGGGTATCCACTCCAACCAATCATTCATGCATCTCACACACACAAAGAAGACAATCCGGTGACAACAAATACTCATCGAAGATATTCCCCAAAAAACTCCTACATTAATTCATACAGACTAGCAAAAGGGCCCGTGCGTTGCACCGGGTATAAAATAAATAAATGCTTAAATAGTTGAAAAAATACCACTTGAACTTCACAAATAATCAAAAAACTATAGAAGAAAAATTGTTACCCTTTTATGTTAATGAGATGTGCCATAGCATTGCATTTTTAAGCTAGGACCCAGCGACTCCTTTTATATGCAATTAGCATATATTTGCATATATTTCCTTTCTCTTTATTTCCTTTCTCAGCAGCTACTCCTTCCTTCTTGTATATGCATTTAGCATATATTTTCTTTCCCTACTTGTAATTGATTATTGGATTCATCCTTTTCCATGCCAGACCTACACTTAAATGTCATGGCAACATACACATCTTGTTTTCTGTCAGATGGAAAGCCCCAACCATAATTAAATATTTGCGAGTACAATACAGTATCAGATGTTTCTCTCTATGTAAGTCATGTCAGGTCTACTGAATAATGCACATTAAAACTTGATTATATAGCAATGTGTCATACTGTCATTGTAATTACTCTGAAACCACCATTCTGTCCAAAAACAATAGTGCGTAGTCTTTATTTTTTGCGGGAAAACAATACTGCTTAGTCACAATGAGTTTCATAATATCTCAACTAATCAGATCAAAGTAACTCATGGGGTTCAATAGAAAATACTTCTAGATCTGGCAGGAATATGTGAGCGCTTAGCTTATCTAACACCAGAGAGACAGGTCAAATCCAAGTAGAGCGTGCTTCAAAAAAATCTGTGGTTGCTGCATGATCTTGATGTCCACTACAGCAGAAGTTCTTAACCTGCACAACGGAAAGTATGTGACGAGCGAGGAGAGAGGAAACTGAAGAGAGAGAGAGAGAGAGAACAGTAAGATGGATGCTCACACCGATCTGCTGCCGCGGCCTTCGATCCAAGTGTCGCCATGTGCCCTCACTTCGGCGCCGCTGCAGGTCTCAAGAGGAATCTCACGCCGCCGACATCTCCTTGTCATCATCGTCCACTGAGGAGGGGCGGCGCTGCTCCCATTCATCGTCCTCCACTGCAGGAGGCTCCATCCCATCCTCCTTGTCCCCCCACAGGATGAGATACACATCGCCGCTGCTCCTCTTGTGCCGACTGCCCACCCGCACAGGGCCACGCGACCTTCATCTGGCCACTTCTCGCCACCGTCGTCCACCGCATCCTGGATCTGATCGATCTGGAACTCGTCGAGATCGATGGCTATATCTCAGGCGACATGCGGTGTATCCAGCCGATCTCGTCTAGATTTGATTTGACGACTGCGGATCGAGGAAGGACGCCGCAGAGTGGGAGGGACGGCGGCGGTGGAGGGATGGAGGCACGGCGGCAGAAGAAACCCTCAGGTTCTCGTGCGGGGCTGCAATTTCAGCTACCGGCGAGTCAGGGCTGCGTACAAACCGTTTTTTTTTTTTGCCACGTATCATGGACTGCGGGTTGATTCTAAATAACTTCAGGGACTCTTTTACAAAAGCGCCGCGACGATGAACCCGACAGATTCAATCCGTGCTTTATTATTAGGGATAGATATTGCCCCCACAAAGTCATGTAATTTTTTTTGCAAATGTAGCACGTATTCATCGAGATTACAAACCGCTTGTATCTCTAGCTAGCTATAGCTTATAGACACCTTCCCCCGTAGCCTGCGCTCCTCAACAATGCCTGCTTGATCTCGTCTGTGCTTATCACCTGCCTCTTCCCTTCCGCCTACACTCCGGGCACAACGTGAATGGACATTGGCGATCGAATTTCATTAGCATGCAATGAAGGAAAACTTAGAGATGGGTACTATTTCAGAAGGAGTTTACTTACTTGTGAGCACGAGGCCTGCATGGCAAAGTGATGTAGGGCGGAACCCTAGGGGCCGATCTTTCACGTTTGGAGAGGATCCTACGGGGAATCATGAAGAACACGCGGAAGCACTAAAGGGAAAACACGGGGAAAATAAGAGGAAATCACTCAACCAACAGGATCAATCACACAAGTGCTAGATCACCGAACACATAAGGTAGCACAAGATTCAAAATCAACAAGGGAAAGATACACAAGTAACCGTTCTTCTCCGTGAGGAGGTCTTGATGGGGTCCACCCTAGATGAGGGTCTTGAATCCGCTTGGAAAATCTTCTCCGAAGAGGTCCTGAGCTCCGAGGAGAAGGTAACCAAGTGGATGAGCAAAGCTCTCACACAAATATGAGCTACTCCTTTGCTAAATCTAACTAGGAGGAGGTGGAGGAGTATATATAGTCTAGGGCCACGAAGGGGTAAGTGAAGGGGTACATGGGCTACGGCCCAACACACTTGTCTTGTGAGACAGTGTCGGACGTCCGGAGGGTTCCGGTCGTCCGAGGCTCGGAAGGTCCGGACGTCCGGTGCTCTTCGGACTTCCGAGATTCGGCTCGGGTGCGCTTGGTCGGACGTCCGAAGGGCGGTCGTCCAAAACTCATGGGGTCCTGACGTCCGGAGTTCTTCGGATGTCCGCAGATTTGGTTCGGTGAGTCGTTAGCACGGTCGTCTCGGAGGGGCCGGTCGTCCGAGCACAGGAGTCGCTTGACGTCCGTCCTGCCAGACGTCTACTGGGAAGCTTCTCGGGGCAGGCTTCTTCTCTTGGTCCTTGTACTTGGTGTCTCGCTGTCTTGTCCATGGTCTTCCTCCTTATTCCTGGTCAAGCATAGCACATAAATATGAGGTAGTAACCATGTCTCACATGTGGGAAGTGAAGGTTCGGAGAGGAGCGAGTTCACCTTGTGTCCAATGGCGTATATTTGAGGTCTCGTCATAAGTCCTCTTAGGGTTTGGAGAGTAGTCGGAGTGTACATGGGGATGAATGTGGGATGCTCCGCATCATATCCCCCGCCTTGGGAAAGATCCGACCTCGGATCGTGATCCTCATCACCATGGAAACGGTTGTTGGGGACGAACTTGTATTTGGACGGAGTTGAAGACATGGCGCAATCCAAGTAGTCCAAGGTGTCGCCAGAGTGATAGACATGCAAAAAGAGCAAACACAAGCAACACTTTCAGAATACAATGGTTAGCGCACACAAAGTGTCCATCATGTAAGAATGAGTCCGTGCAGCAAGATTGCTCGTGACAAAGCGCATGAAGCTTATCAAGATGATCTAGAATGAGATGCAAAGCATTCATGGGAACAAAAGCATAGGGTGCAAATTTGTGGTGAGTATGATAAGTCCATCGAGCATGACATGTATGAGCAGAATCAACAAATATGGAGGTGTTGGTGTACCAAAGCTCGATGTTGAGGCATGAGTGGAGTTTCGAAGGTGCATCCAATAAGTGCGAGCGCTCCTCAATGTGAAGGTCCATGTAGCCAATCTCCAATGGTGCTCCTCCGTTCACGAGATGTATCATGTAGACAACAAGAAGGAAACAACAATGAAAGAGTGACCCATCCAATATGCGCATTTGAGGATGGCTCAAAGAGAATGAGTTCACCTTTAGGAGTGTCTCAAGGATGATGTAGTTGCACATCTTGTATGCCTTCACATAACCAATATGTCGCGTGATGGTACCGCCTTGTGAATCCTTCAAAATGAAAGAACATGACAAACACTCGGAAAAACAAATGAGGTTAGCGAAAGTGCAAAACCTATCATTCGTGTGGTAATATACCCAACAAGTGTATGCATCATGCTCATCATAAGAAAGGACAAGGGAGCATTTCCTAGTATGGAGGCATATGATGTAAGAACAACCAAATACAAGAGGCTCAATCAAACAATCATGCATCACAAGTAAGGTGTCCAAGTCTCCAAGATCAATAAGCATGGTAAGTTGGCACTCAATACAAGGTGATATGAGAGATGCAACTAATGGAGACAAGAGGCGATGATCATGACAAATCAAGTGAGAGGCATGAACATATATGTCATCAACCCAAGAAAGCGAGTAATAGTGGAACATGGGTGATGCAACATAGCAAACAATCAAGTTAAGCAAGCTAGTAGTGCGAAGATGCAACATACTAGAAGAAATCATGGCAAGCATGTCATGTGTGCAAATAGTGGGCATAAATAATTCACATGTCATAGCACAAGCATGAAAGCAAGATATGAGGAAAGTAGGTTCATGGAGTTGGCAAGAAGTCCTATGTAAATAGCAATGGAACATCATGACTTTTCCAACACAAGAATCAACAATAGTATGAGGCACATGATAAACATGGCAATAGCAACAAGGATCTCCTCCAAGCATGCAAATACACATAGAAGTATCATAATGGTGAATCATGGGTAGATGCAAGCAAGGGTCACAATTGCATGGCAAATGCATAGAAGCAAGTATAACATGCAAAGTGAACACGCTAGAATGGGCATAAGGTGACAAGTGGTAAATAGCCCATAGCCGTGTGAGAGCCAAGTAGAAGAGATGCGTAGGTCCGTCTCTTGGCCAAGGGCAGTGGTTATTCCACGGGATCCCAAAGCATCGTTGCTCTCAAGAGCTCGTTTCCTCAACTCTTGGGATTGAGAGGTCGACGAGTATACATGAGTACCTACACAAAACAAAGACAAAGGAAAAATTGTGTGTGCATGGTATATGTACACATCATCCATCATGATGCGCACATGCATGTGTCGGTTAGCACAAAATAGCCAATGCTCAAATAAATGTGATGCGTGATATAGAAACATGTCATCCATCATGATAGGTTTGTTGTTATGAATGGCATAATGGAGACTCAAAGGATGTAATGCATCATGAGAAATTTCTAAAGCATTGTTATTCATGGAATGCATATGGTTCACGCAATTATGGGAATCATGCAAAGTATGGAATGCATCAAAATCTCCTAACATGTATGAGGAAACTATGGGGGTCTCCTCATGAGCATAAGTAGAAACATCACGTGGAGAATGTTGACAACATCCAAAACAATGCATATTTGTAACAACGTGATCATGACATGACATAGTAGATGAATTGCGCAAATCATGTAAAGGAAGCATGGCAATATCATCACAAGAGAAGCAAAAGCCAATGACCATCATCTCTTCATCTATGCCATAAGTGCAAATGGGATTTATTTTAATGGGGCATGCATAGTTACTATGTTGAGATTGAAATGATGCAATATGGGAGATCTCACTCATAGCATATGACAAGTTCAATGGATTGTCAAACATGAAGTGACCAATAGAACTTTCACATGATATCCTATGGAACATAGCATCACAACTAGGCAACTCAACATGCTCATCATCATATTCATCATAAATAGGTAAGTCAAGGCATGAAGAAGTCTCACTAGCATGAAGCATGGTAATAGGTGTGTCAACATCATGGGAGCAATCGATGTTAAGAGAGTCCACTAGTGGGACAAGAGAAGCACCATCACCTATGTTACCTTTGGAGCATCGCTCATGTGTTGTAGGTGAGGTGTTGAAGATCGTCTCGTTGTCATCTTCATCTTGATGGAACCATGTGGGGGGTTCATCATTGTCCACCATGGCCATCATCATCCCCAATGGAGGAATAGACTCATCAAGGATAGGCATGTCGTCATGTAGGAGACCTAGCACCAAAGAAGAAAACACACTAGGAGTAGAGGTTAATTCGTTAGGAATCATAGTGGCCTCACATGCCGTGTCAACTACCTCACTCACTAAGTGTTGTGGCTCACTCACTCCCTCAAGGATGCTCTCACTCATATGCTTGGTGGGGTCACTCAAATGGTGCTCAACCTCACATAGGATGTGTGGCATGCTCTCATGTGTGGGGTTAGTGGTGATCACACTCATCCTCTCAAAGGAAATGCTCTCAATGTCACGTATGGTGGAGTCACTCATGTCACTCATGTGGTGGTGACTCTCCTCACATGGCGCTTGGGGCATCTCGACACATGTGGGTGTCAGAGAGATGTAGGTGCAAATGTCTCCATGCGCGGTCGCGTAGCTTGACTCGGATGAGGAGTCCAATGTGTGCGTCATCTTCATGTTGTTGAAGAGGTTCGCTCTCGTTGCCGTGGTCGAAGGGGATGGCCCTTGCTCGACCGTCTTGTCGCCGTCTTGGTGTTGGAGGCCCATATGATGTGGCACCTCGTAGCTTGTCTCCATGACCGAAGGGAATTTCCCATGCTCGGCCATCTTCCTTGGGGGGCTTCCGAAGATGGAAGTGTCGCCCTCTCTCGAAGGTGGTCGCCTTGGACTTGATGAAGTCGTTGTAGGCGTACTTGTGGGAGGTAGGCGAAGATGTCGTACGTCCATAGGCGAAGATGCCTTGAGAACACTTGGCGAAGATGCCAAAGTGGTAGATGTAGCCGTAGCGCCGTCTTGGTTGTGGTCGACACGCGGTCTTCTTATATGCTCATGAAGCTACGACTTGGCATGTTGGGACTTGTGCATTTGCGCCAGGAGCATCTTCATGATGATGGTGTCGTTGTTGTGCTTGAGCTCCTTGGCGTTAAATGGCCGTAAATGCCGTGCACATGATGCTTGGAGGTGACTTGCCCTTCATGACAATGTGGATCACTTAACGTGATGGTGGTCGCCATGTAGATGTTGACTTGGACGACTTGCGCTTGCATCTTGTTTGTGCTCAAGATGATCGACTTGAGTCGCCGCCGCCTTTGAAGATGACGAAGGGGAAGTAGACTTGATCAAGGCTCTAATCTCCTCCATCCTTGCATCTTGCTCCTCTTTATGTGCGGCAAGCTTCTTGTCGAAGTAGTCCCTTCTCCTTGCTTCGGAGTGATGAATGTCGATGGAGATGTTCTCGATGCGCTCTTGCAATCTTGATTGTGTGCCTTGCACTTGTCGTTGTAGATCGAAGATAGACTCTTTGGTTATGTAGTTGTTCACGCCGTCGTTGTTGTCGAGGACCGGAGAGGAAATGCCTTGCCTATCCATCACAAGACTCGAGCAAATATGAGTGGGAGAAAGAGAAGAACTTATACCAATGTACCTTGACCGATGTTGAAAATGAATCAAGTTCACTCAAATGCGGACAATGAAATAGCACTATTGGTACCAATCCTTGTCGGTTCTCACACCTACACAAGTAAAAGCTTATAGTGGAGCTCGGTGAGGATAGTGGCACAAAATTTAATGCAAAATGTTAGCAAGAGTCAATAATGTTGAAAGAGATTCACAAATTCGCAAGAGAAACTAGTAGACCAATAGCAAAGAATGGCTGCGGAAACACACACACGGATAGATAAATGGGGACGTGCAACCAAGGAATGAGCACAAAATGTGGAATCCACGGAAAACGCTCGTGTTGCACAACTCAAGAGAGACGCTAGCACGATTGCTCTATAGGCTTAATACTTACACTTGTGCACAACCTATAAGATGCAAAATGGATAAACTTTATATCCCAAGTATGCTATGTATGTATGGTTCCCGGTGTTTCTCTCAGGATGATCCAAGATGATCGGATATGACAATCTTGTGTGCAATGTGGTATGATGCTATGGCACTTGCTTACAAGCTTCTTTGCTCTCTTTTTTTTTCTATGGCCACTTTTGCACAATGCACAAACCAAGATAGCTATTGTGTATATGCGGGAACGATATTGTGACACAATGGATGATATGATACCAATATTATATGGTATGTATGCAATGGAGTGTGTAGATCACTAATGTGCACAAGTAACGTTGCCGGGCAATACTCAAATGGCTAGTCTCAATAGGCAAGTGACGCAAAATGGGCTAGATGTTATCAATGCAATTTGCAAGGGGAAATATACAATGGTGTCGTCGAGGTTACCGTCCTTTGCGATGATGAGTGGCGGTGTTCTTGATGTAGATACCAAGAAGATGGAGAATCGTCCCTAAGTAGCCGAAACACCTTAGGAAACGGAAAAACCGCGAACTCAAAATCTCAAATGACAAATGTCAAATGGTGGTAGCGGAAAAGCGGTGGTGGTTTGCACTTGGCGATGTGGAAGTGGAATGATGGGCTATACACGTGTCGAAGTTGAAGTTGCCATCCCTAAGTAGCCGAAACACCTTAGGAGACGCAAGCCACAACTCGAAAAACTCAAACAAAATTGGGTTAAGTTGGGGTGGAAGTGTATGGTGGGTAAGCCTATGCGGAAGTGGCGGTGGTGGTTGATGAAGAAGCAACCGTCCCTAAGTAGCCGAAACACCTTAGGAGACTCTATTCACTACTCAAACAACCACTAATGCTATGGTGAACAAAATGGGTTAGGTTGCGGAAGTCGGTGGTGGCTATGCGGATGATATGGTGGAGGGCCTAGGCAAACTTGCCAAATTTTCAAAAATTTGATGGAGTCAAATTGTGTTGGTGGTATTTTTGTGGGACAAACAAAGTCGGTGGCGAGGTTGGATGTATTTTGATATGGTGGATGTATTTTGTTGTCGAAGTAGTCTCTTGTACGTTGCTCGGAGAGTCGCAAGTCGGTGGCGAGGTTGTCGATGCGGTCGCTCATTGCTTGTTGCTCTTGGTGCAATGCTCACAGCACCAAAGAGGTGACTCTTGGTGACGTATGAGGACATGTCGCCGTCTTGCTCGATGAAGAGTGGGTTGGTAGAAGTACTTGGCCTATCCATCATCCCAAAGAAAAATATGTGAGTGTTAGAAGGAGAAGAACTTATACCAATGTACATTTGACCAATGTTGAGGATGAATCAAGTTCACTATAATGCGGACAATGAAATAGCACTATTGGTACCAATCCTTGTCGGTTCTCACACCTACACAAATAAAAGCTTATGGTAGAGCTTGGTGAGGATGGTGGCACAAAATTTGATGCAATTGGAAGTGGCGTCAATAATGTTGGAAAAGATTCACAAATTTGCAAATGCAACAAGTAGACCAAGCAAGTATAGGAACACGGAAACACACACGCAAATAGATAAATGGGATTGTGCAATCCAAAAGTGAGCCAAAATGTGGAATCCACGAAAATGCTCTTGTTGTACAATACTAGAGAGACGCTAGCACGATTGCTCGATAGGCGGATACGCAAACTTGTGCACAACCTATAAGGCAAAAATGCAACTAACTCTATCCCAAGTATGCTATATGTATGATGTTTCGGTGCTATGATCCAAGATGATCCGATATGACAATCTTAATGTAGTATGATGCTATGGTTCTTGCTCATAAGCTCTTTGCTTATCTTTCCTCTTTGCTTAAAAGCTTGGGTGGCTCTTTCACTTTTGAGCTCTTTTCTCATGCAAAACTTCACGAACCAAGATAGCAATTATGTATGCTATGACAACTTTGTGACACACAAGTTGATCTCAAGATATGCACCACTATGGTATGATATGCTATATGGAGTATGATCACTAATGTGCACGAGTCACATTGCCAGCAATACTCAATGGCTAGTCTCGATGGGTAAGCTACGCAAAATGAGGCAATGTGGGTTATCAATGCTATTGCAAGGTATGACAAAGATGTCGTCGAAGTTACCGTCTTTGGCGATGATGAGACCCTTGCGAAGTTGAGTCGTGGTGATGATGATGTCTAACCGCACCTAGATAGCCGAAACACAAAAGGATACGGAAGCCACAACTCAAAATCTCAAAGATCAAAATGTGTCAAAATCACACCTGGAGGTATCGTGGAAGATGTATATATATGGGTTTGGAAGATGTGGTGGAAGGTGGGGTGGTGGTGGGGTCTGAATCAAGAAATTCAGTTTGGTCAGGTTTTACGGACGTTCGTAATTTTACGGTCGTCCGGACTTCGTCAGACGTCCGCCTTTTTCGGGTCAGTCTGATTCGGTGAAAATCGGGCTCGGGAGAGGAACTGCTAGAACTCCGTGCAAGAAGATGATGGTGAGGTCGAAATCGAGGGGTTTGGTGGATGGAAAAGGGTGGGGAAAGCTAGATCCACACGTAGCAACACAAATCCATGGACCAAATCCAACAAAATCTCAACTCACAAACAAATCTCAAAAAAAATTTGGGGCTATTTTTGGTGGGGATTTCGAATTTAGGACGAAAACAACAAAATCAAGCTAGAAAACACGGTGTAGGGGCTCCAAGAACGTGATCAACGTGGCTCTGATACCAAGATGATGTAGGGCGGAACCCTAGGGGCCGATCTTTCACGTTTGGAGAGGATCCTACGGGGAATCACGAAGAACACGCGGAAGCACTAAAGGAAAAACACGGGGAAAATAAGAGGAAATCACTCAACTAACAGGATCAATCACACAAGTGCTAGATCACCGAACACATAAGGTAGCACAAGATTCAAAATCAACAAGGGAAAGATACACAAGTAACCGTTCTTCTCCGTGAGGAGGTCTTGATGGGGTCCACCCTAGATGGGGGTCTTGAATCCGCTTGGGAAATCTTCTCCGAAGAGGTCCTGAGCTCCGAAGTGGATGAGCAAAGCTCTCACACAAATATGAGCTACTCCTTTGCTAAATCTAACTAGGAGGAGGTGGAGGAGTATATATAGTCTAGGGCCACGAAGGGGTAAGTGAAGGGGTACATGGGCTACGGCCCAACACGCTGTGCGCAGACAGGCGTCGGACGTCCGGATGGTTCCGGTCGTCCGGAGGCTCGGGAAGGTCCGGACGTCCGGTGCTCTTCGGACTTCCGTAGATTCGGCTCGGGTGCGCTTCGGTCGGACGTCCGAAGGGGGCCGGTCGTCCGAAGGCTCGCGGGGTCCCTGACGTCCGGAGTTCTTCGGATGTCCGCAGATTTGGTTCGGTGGTCGTTAGCACGGTCGTCTGGAGGGGGCCGGTCGTCCGGAGCCTGGGAGTCGTCGGACGTCCGGTCCTGGTCGGACGTCCGGCTGCTGTAGCTTCGGGCAGCTTCTTCTCTTGGTCATTGTACTTGGTGTCCTCGCCGTCTTGTCCATGGTCTTCCTTCTTGTTCCTGGTCAAGCATAGCACATATATATGAGGTAGTAACCATGTCTCACATGTGGGAAGTGAAGGTTCGGAGGGGAGCGAGTTCACCTTGTGTCCAATGGCGTATAGTTGAGGTCTCGTCATAAGTCCTCTTAGGGTTTGGAGAGTAGTCAGAGTGTACATGGGGATGAATGTGGGATGCTCCGCATCACAAAGTCACTGAAGCAACTCACTATGCAGTGCTCGATCTCCAGCCCCAGCACGTCCAGCGCGGTCACTGTCGCGATCAGTGCTCCGGAGTTTGTCGAACAGCAGATCTCAATCTTCGTGTCGCCTCCGCCTCGGTTCTCGACGTTAGCACATAACTTGGCGGAACTCCTCGTCGGCGTCTCCTCGTTGCCACCGCTGGAGAAATTTTTGAGCAGGTTCAGCTCGGGCGTGGCGCCGATCTCCTCCTCCAGGGTTTTAACCCGCTCGGTCAGTTCCTTGACGTAGTCTATGGTGTCCCCGATGGTCGCAGTCCTATCCATCTGCAGTTAGATCGATCGGTTAATTAGATCTACACATGTTAATTAAGGTCCACAAATCACAGATAATTCGATATAAAGAAATTAAGGGCGATGCGGGAGCACACCTTGCTAATCTTGGGCACGGTGGAGCGGAGCATGCAGAGGCGGTCGTTGAGCCGCTTCCGGCGCCGCCTTTCTGCCATGAGGTTCTTTGACGAAGTTCCGCTTCCGGCATTGAGCTTGCTCTCTGGGTGGGTGCCGGAGGCCGGCATGCTTCTCATCCCCGAGCTCTCCCCGGCCCCTTCCCGAACACGAACGTTGACGAGCTCGCAAGAGCGTCATGGAGGGGAAGAGTGAGCGGCGCCTTGCCGGCAGCAGCCTGGACGACCGCAGGAGGGTCAGGGATGCAGCTCCTCCAGGGGTTGCACACTTCGCTCAGGTAGTTAAAGTTGAACTCCTGGTTCGGCGGGTGCGGACGCGCGGCCGGCGGCGAGGCCGGCATGGGCTGCTGAAACGGCCAGACAAAGCCCTAACCGAGATGGCCGAAATTCGGTCATTTTAAAATTTTCGGTAAAATCTTGGACGAAATTGTGAAACCAAAATTTGAAATTTGACCAAAATTTAACCAAAATATGAACCAAAAAAAATTCAAGTGGAACAAAAGCTAACTATACGCATAATCCTCAGGAGTACAAAATATAGTGTTTAGCAGATTAGTACTGGGGATTAGAAACATCATAAAAAAACTCACGGATTAGTTCAAGACCTGACGGTCCACACAAACATCTTGCAAGAAAAGTCCATGCAGAGATCGCCATGGAGCAGCATGACGGAGGCTTCAAGAACCGAGAGAAGAAGATTTATTGCATTGACAATGAAGTGGGAGGAGGAGGGGGATGTTGTTGACGGAATCAGCCGCATCCGGCAGAGCTCGGCGACAGCGGCCGGGGAGGCGCGCCTGCTGCTGTGCCCTGTGCGCAGCGCCGCCGCGGTGGCGGTGGCACACACAGGAGGAGCAGGAGGAGATAAGATTGGTGTACGGTTGAGCGTTTTACTGAGGCAAATCGTACTGGGAACGCTCCAGAAGTTGGGCTGGGCCATGAAAATTCAAATTGGGCCGAAAAGTTTGACCGATAAAGACATTTACCGGGCCAGGCCGAGATGGCCGAATTTCGGCCGAAATCTGATTTTCTCGGCCGAAAATCAAAACACAGCAGGCCTCGCCGCCGTAGAAGAGGAGGTCGCTGATCGTCATCATGCCGTTGCTGCCCTGGTAAGTCAGCGCCGGCGCCTCCTCCCGTTGAAGCGGCATGAGCTCGTCCAAGAAGGACTCCTCGTCAAGCGGATCCATCCCTTAGTTAGTGTTATGCTACTAGATTTAGAATATGATTGCTTCCCTTGCGCTTGCTTATACAGCCACGTCCACAGGCCCAACTTGGAAGCGGTCACCGAAGCAACAAAACCAAGCGACAATAATTCCTCGGTACCACCTAGCAAGTAGCTACTCCACTACAGTACTAGTTTTGGCGTGGCCACGTACTGGTCACGCAGAAATGGGCAGACACAACCTGAGAATGGAATGGAATCTCCCCGTTTTAAATTAGCCAGAGGCCCGCCTACGTACGCTGGCAGTTTCAATTATCGTCAATGTCGTTTTCGATCACCTGAATCCTGCTACTGTTTTGCGGCCACGGGCTGGCATGGATCGAGACCTGGCGACCAATCCCCGATCGAGCGACAGGAGCGAGCCGTTTGAGATGGTGGGCACGCCTTCCTGCGAGATTCAAGGGGGGCTTAACCTTGATCTGGTTGTGACCAGGACGTTGGCAACAAACAAAAACAGTGCAGGCGCATGGAACAAAACCGAGAGCTGTTGAATGTTGTCATGTGTGCAGATTAGTACCAAGTAGACTTGCTCCAGCACCTGTTAGACTGTATAGTTCCCGTATATGTATACGTATGATGTAACGTTGTACCCCTTCATTATATATATATGTGATAAGCCACCCCTAGAAGGTTGAGCCGGTTCTCCAAACCTATTGTCTTACATGGTATCAGACTAGGTCAAATCGCTTCCGCCTAAACCCTACACACCGCCGCCGCCGCCGTCGTCCTTGTCGATCGCGCTGCCGCCGCCATGTCGGGCACCGCCGCATCCGGCTCCTCCATGGCCAGCTACCTGCCGGCCTCCCTCGCGGCTCTCCTCTCCCGTATCGCTCGACTCTGCCACAGCTGCGACGCTCCCGATCGGGACGAGGAGCGTTGGCTCCTTTTTCTCCTCGTCGCCAGGCAACTCGCTGGTGGTTCGCACCTCCGGCCCTCCGATGGGTGCCTCGTCGCCCGCCTCCATGGACGATGCTGGCGGCTGCCCGTTGAGTCTTTGTCGCCCGTCGACGCCCGATCCTTCATACGCCAAGGCGTCCGTCGGCCACGATGGTCGGCCTCGCTGCATCGGGCCCGGCTACTGCAGCGCCCGTTCCCGCGGACGCTGCCCCTATGGCGTATACGCCCCCGGCAGCCTACTCCATGGGCTCCCTGCCACCGCCGCCATTTCACTTCAGCAACCTCATCACCATCAAGTTGTCATCGGACAACTATATCTTCTGGCGTGCGCAGGTCCTCCCGCTCCTTGGGAGCTATCGTGGAATTGTCATGGCAGATGTCCCTGCGTGAGGACTTAGTCGTGAGGCCAACGCATCTATGTGGTAGCTTGAGAGGGGTTGGGCGGAATCGAGAGACGCAATACACAAGACAAGGATTTAGACAGCTTCAGGCCCCGGGAAACATCATATAGTAATAGCCCTACATGCTGTTTGTGGCTAGCTCTCACTATGCTCATGAGGGAGTCGTCGGTAAGCCGGCTCTTTGTGTTTAGCCCTGGAGATTGTTTCTTCTTACTTGTCCCTCTTTGGGGAGCCCTACCCCTCCTTATATAAGATGAAGGAGCGGGTTACATGTGGAGTCCTAGCTATTAGAATTAGGACTAGTCTATTACAAGTGGAATCCTAGTCTGCCCCCTTAAGGGAAAACTCCTTATGCCTAGTCTTCTATCCGACCCGCCGTTAGGGCCACCGTGAGTCGCCAGGCTCGTGAGTTGTCAGTCCTTCGGCGGGTTACCAATGAAAACGCCAAGCCCGGTCGGGTCATACTTCCGGCCGGGTCATGCCGCGGGGTATATCCCCGACATTAGTCCCCAGTTTAATTTGGATTTATCCATGTTAAACTGATCCTGTAAAAATAAACACAAGAACAAACTTGATAGGTTGTGCTCCGAGTTAAATATTTCCCTAAATCGGCACCTGATCATCCTTAAGTCCTTGTCATTTCCTGCTGGATGCATACTCAAGATCTTATAGCAAATCTCCTTTAACAGATATGTCCAAACCTTGTCAGTGCAAAAAATCTAGGCACTTCTTCTAAAAAATCTGGGTCAACAGGCCAGCTTCATAACCAATTTGCTGGCATTGGCTCTTGTAGAGAAATATTATAAGAAATAATCCATTTGAGTCAGCCTTCAATGCTCTGACTTGACAAAAATATTGGTCTTGAAATTTTCAACTGATCTTCAGCCGGCTTAAAGATGTAGATCTTGCCGATTTATGATTGCCAAAATTGTCGAGTTATAAATAAGTGATGTCGGGTAATCATTGTTGCAGACATCGGGTTAATCTGGTCTGCTCCCAACTGAGAATTTGAAGATTTTTTCTCCCTTATATGCATATCACCTGTAGCCCCCAAGTACCGGGTTGTCATGCTTGCAGCAACCTGGGACTTGTAATTGCCTTGTGCTCATGAAAACTTCAACCAGTGTAGCCCCCCAAGGGCCGGGTTATTATGCAATAATGAGCAGGGACTTTGTAGATATAACCATGTAAACTTGAACAGCAACGTGTAGCCCCCAAGGGCCGGCTCAGTAAGATAATACTGAGCTGAGACTTTGTATATAATTTATTGACAATAACATCATATAATATAATCTCCACCATGGGGCTTGAACCGACGTCCACAAGGTTATGAGCTTTGTACTCTACCAACAAGTAGCTCACAAGAACCCTTGGCGATTTACCGCAAGGCGGGTCATAATATCTCACATATAACCACGAATGTGTAAAAAGGAGTCACAGATAAGCCTCTTATGAATCATAACTTTGAAACATAATAATATCATACCTGTGATACTGAATTTGCACCGCCGGTTTATGTGACCTGCGCAGTAAGGGCGATAACCCAATCCTTAGAAGCCAAAACTTCCGAAGATATAATGATTGTCATATGCTGGCGACTTATCATCCAAAGCCAAGCCGGGTTAAATTGAAACCACACTTATACTTAGATCTGAACAAAAAAGTCTCAAGACAAAATAAAAGATTGCTTTCAAAAACTTAAGCCAAAAAGAAATAAAAATCGAGGCTTCTGATTCGAATACGATCAGTAAACCGTTCCAAAGGGGTTAAGCTAGGATTAGAATACGATCATGTAGCCCCTAGTGGCTTTGGCGTTGCGCCGATCAAGAGGGTACCGACAGCTATGTTCTCTTTGGTTCGAATACGACCTATGTTTGAACAGGAAGCCCACAAATGACCTTGAGAGTTTTTTAACAACTCTGATTCGAATACGATCAAAGTCGGACCCAAAAGGGATTAATCTATGATTCGAATACCATCAAGCAGCCCCCTAGTGGGTTTGGCAGTGTGCCGATCAAGAGGGTACCGACCGCTATGTTCACTTTGGTTCGAATACAACCTATGTTTGAACAGGAAGCCCCCTAGTGATCATGATAAGATAAGCCGTAAGACAGGATACCCATGTTTGAACCGCGCACCATGGCAGCAAGTTCTCTTCGGCAACCTTTAACTTTTTGCAAGAGATTTTTTATTCTTGAACCAGAATTTTAAACCGGATATTGAGAGCTTTAAAGCTTTGTGAGGGACAGTTTCCTCTCAAACCGGATTTTGAACCGGATATTGAGAGCTTCAGCACTGTGTGGGAGATGAGATTTCCCTTGAACCGGATTGTAAACCAGAAGCATCATTGTGAGCGGGAATTTTTCTGACGGCCTTTCAAATTTTCCATCGATATAGTTGTAATCTCCGGTGCCGGGTTATTTTTCCCTCCAATGTCCTGGGGTTCTTGAATTTTATTGAAATTGGCAAGACTTGTTGAGTCATATCATTCTAACACCCGAGTCTTAAGACGACTCAAGGAGTTGTCTTGAGATTCTCCGTATTTGACCATAACAGAAGGTGTATATATCATTGGCGTTAATAGCACGATGTGAATCCACAGAATGTTGAGGTGACTGCGGCGGGTTATAAATGATTTCATATGAGCCGTGTCAGCAACTCGGCCAATGGTTCCTTCCAACTTGCTGTTTGAAGTTAACCAAACTGTAGTGGCGGCGACTTGTGCGCATGCCCATTGAGCCATCTAGTGCAGACGACGGCTGATAATATATGATAATTTTCCTCCAATTTGTTGGAAGAAAACCGGGCTACCGAAGTAGTGACTTGCTCATACTCAATAAACATCTCATGCAGACAGGTGCGGACCAGTGTGTTGATGTAGACCAGGCCGCGAAAGACGGATGGCAAAGACGACTGCAGCATCAAAGGCAGTACAGACAAATGAGTCGGCGCGGTAAACCGGCGCGAACGGGCGAGTTAGTCGCTGGCGCGGTAATCCATGCGGACGAACAAGTTAGCCACATCATGTTGATGTAAATTGAACCGCAGAGGCGGCGGCTGACACATATATTCGTCAAGCATCTTGTTCGACCATCGCTCTTGCAATGAACAACTGTCCTGCATAAACAATATTGCAGACGAAGGCAAAAATAAACTGCTCTTTGACAAAAATAATATGTGTTAATAAAACAAATTTGGATAAATATCACCTGATTCGCCCGGACAACAGATGAGTCGGCCATCGCACTGTAAGCCGGTGCGTACGGGAGAGTTAATCGTAGTGTTGGAAATAACACGGACGTGGGCGAGTCAATTACATGTGCGGTAAGCCGCACGGACGGGCGAGTCAATCGCAGACGCACTGAGCCGCGTGGACGGACGAGTCAGCCGCGTTGTGTTGATGTAGCGGGGGCGGCGATTCACACATGTATCCGTCGAGCAGGATGGCACGGACGAGCGCTAGTGCAAAATAATGTTGACGCATGCTCCTTTGTAGCACCTTTGTAATGAATAATAATCCTGCGAAAAAATATCGCAGACAGAGTAATCGTTCTCAAACAATTTACGATGTGATGATAAAGTATATGTAACAGATAGCACCTGGTGATTTCTCAGATGAGCGCAGATGCTAGTAATGCATAATGCCTTGTCCACTGGGACTCCTACCCCATTATTGTCGGCAAACTAGTCTTCGAGTCTACATGCATGCATGCACTGCTCCATTATCCTCCGGCTGAATCCCCAATTTTCGTTTGCTTTTTACCAGTAAGACAAGATCACACCAGCAAGGGGTGCTCTGCCAAAGCAGAGGCGAGTCACGGCGCTGCAATGGTCAGTGGAAGGCAACGGAAGTGACTCGGCGACTTGACGCGGCGGGTTGACTCGCAAGTGGAGGCAGAACCGGACTCGGACGCAGAGAAAACGGCGATTCGCCACAAGACCGGTCCATTACAGCAGAAGCATCAACTGTTGTGGAGGTCCTCCCGGCGACTCAGAGCGGGGCCGAAGCGACGATGGAGGCCGGCTCAAAGTGATGCGGAGAAGCAGCTTTAGGAAGTGCAGTCGTGACGGTAAAAAACCGGCGGCTTGACGAGCGGCGTGAGGCAACTTAGAGGCGGCTCGCTCGACGATGGATGAGACGAGAACCAGCAGGGACTTGGAGGGTGTAACAGGGTCGGCTCATGGTGAGGTGGAGACGCGGCAGCGGCCGATGTGAGTCGTACCACCATGTGTCGGCGAAACAACAGGCCGGCTCAGCTAGGGTCATGGTAATAGTGGGTCAGCAAGGGAGAGGCAAGCGAAAGACTCGGCAGCTGACGCCGGCGGCCAGGGCGTGAGACCGACGGAGCAACGGCGGCTCGATGGCGGAATTCCCTTCCGTGTCGCAGGTTGTTTCCCTTTTCTTTTTACTGGATCCGTATCCTTTCCAGCGTCGTGGCCGGCTGTGGAACAACTAGTACCCCCGGACAATGGTCCTCACGTGGATAGCAATGCTTAGAACCGGTCAAACCAGAGGAACTCATGCATGGGTAATTTTTGCATGAATACCACCACTAGAACTCTCTCCGTCTAGGTGAGTAAGTCATCTTAGATTGCGCACCGTGATCAAGAAGGATGGGAAAACGAGATATCTTAACGTTTATTTGCAAATTAATAGCATTGCATCGTGTTTGGTAGTCTCAGGTCATTAAAAGCATGCACATCCCTCGTCTTTTATTGGTTGATATATAAAAAAACAAGAAACGAGATAGAAGTTAATGCTCCGCGTCTAAATGTTTTAGAATTATTTAATTTTTATAAGATAACTTCACACATAGACATAGGGAGTAGCAATTTGCTTCGATCCTTGTGCAGTTTTTTGTTATCTGGTGACATCATGGATGGAAGGACAGGGCATGCAACATCTTGCGTGCGTGTTGAATAATCTAGATCCTCATGCGTGGATGTCGCTGTTGTACCCTTTCCTTCTCTTTCTCAATCTGAATCAGACCCAAACCGATCTGATTTCTGTTCTCCGTTGCCGCGTGTACCGGCCACATGCGTTTTTTTATACGATCCCGTTGGCCGTCGCAGAGGAGAAAATCAAACCGACATGAGTTTGTCGTGTGCGGGCGCCGTCGCAGAATTTTCTTCTATCCTTGATTTTGAGATGATAATTGATTTGATCTTTGATGACTGAACACAGAGTCGATGTAGATTCTTCTGACCGGCTTTTCTTCACCTGGCCGATCATGAGCCTCTCGATCTTTAGGAAATATTCCTTCAAGAACTCATCACCACCGTACACAAGCCCCACGGTGGGCGCCAACTGTCCTGGAATTGTCACGGCAGATGTCCCTGTGTGAGGACTTAGTCCTAAGGCCAACGCATCTATGTGGTAACTTGAGAGGGGTTGGGCGGAATCGAGAGACGCGATACACAAGACAAGAATTTTGACAGCTTCGGGCCCCGGGAAACATCATCCGGTAATAGCCTTACATGTTGTTTGTGGTTAGGTCTCATTATGCTCATGAGGGAGTCGCCGGTAAGCAGGCTCTTTGTGTCTAGCCCTAGAAATTGTTTCTTCTTACTTGTCCCTCTTTGGGGAGCCATGCCCCTCCTTATATAAGTTGAAGGGGCGGGTTACATGTGGAGTCCTATTAGGATTAGTACTAGTCTATTACAAGTGGAATCCTGTTGGCGAACGTTGCAGAAAATTAAAATTTTTCCTATGGTTTCACCAAGATCCATCTATGAGTTCATCTAGCAACGAGTCATGGGAGAGTGATTGCATCTACATACCACTTGTAGATCGGGCAAGGGCGGAAGCGTTCAATGGAACGGGATGATGGAGTCGTACTGCCGTGATTCATATCACCGATGACCTAGTGCTGAACGGACAGCACCTCCGCTCAACACACGTGACGGAGCGGATGACATCTCCTCCTTCTTGATCCAGCAAGGGGAAGGAGAGGTTGATGATGATCCAGCAGCACGACGGGCGTGGTGGTGGATGCAGCAGAACTCGGCAGGCTTCGCTAAGCAACTACGGAAGGAGGAGGAGGTGTTGCGTGGGAGGAGGGAGGCGCCAGGATTATGGGTGCGGCCACCTCCTCCCTCCCTTTATATAGGTGCAAGAGAAGGGGGAGGCGCAGCCTTGCCCCTTCCCTCCAAGGAAGGGGTGCGGCTAAGGGGGAGGAGTCCATCCTCCCAAGGCACCCTGAGGTGCCTTCCCCTTTAGGACTCTCCCTCTCTTATCTCTAGGCGCATGGGCCTCTTGGGGCTGGTGCCCTTGGCCCATATAGGCCAAGGTGAACCCCTACAGCCCATGTGGCCCCCTCGGGCAGGTGGGACCCCGGACCCCTTTCGCACTCCCTGGTACAATACCGATAACGCGTGAAACTTTTCCGACGCACCAAAATAAGACTTCCCATATATAAATCTTTACCTCCGGACCATTCCGGAACTCCTCGTGACGTCCAGGGATCTCATCCGGACTCAACAACATTCGGTTTGCTGCATAATCATATTCATACAACCCTAAGCTGCTATCAACCTTAAGTGTGTAGACCCCACGGGTTCGGGAGACATGCGTACATGACCGAGACGGCTCTCGGGCAATAACCAACAGCGGGATCTGGATACCCATGTTGGCTCCTACATGCTCCTCGATGATATCATCGGATGAACCACGATGTCGAGGATTCAATCAACCCCGTATACTATTCCCTTTGTCAATCGGTCTTTTACTTGCCCGAGATTCGATCGTCGGTATCCCAATACCTGCTCAATCTCGCTGCCGCAAGTCACTTTACTGCATCCGTAATGCATGATCCCGTGACCAAACACTTGGTCACTTTGAGCTCATTATGATGATGCACTACCGAAAGGGCCCAGTGATACCTCTCCTCATACGGAGTGACAAATCCAGTCTCGATCCGTGTCAACCCAATAGACACTTTCGGAGATACCTGTAATGCACCTTTATAGTCACCCAGTTACGTTGTGACGTTTGGTACACCCAAAGCACTCCTACGGTATCCGGGAGTTACAAGATCTCATGGTCTAAGGAAGAGAGAGTTGACATTGGAAAAGCTCTAGCAAAACGAACTACACGATCTTGTGCTATGCTTAGGATTGGGTCTTGTCCATCACTTCATTCTCCTAATGATGTGATCCTGTTATCAACGACATCCAATGTCCATAGTCAGGAAACCATGACTATCGGTTGATCAACGAGCTAGTCAACTAGAGGCTCACTAGGGACATATTGTGGTCTATGTATTCACACATGTATTACGATTTCCGGATAATACAATTATAGCATGAATAAAAGACAATTATCATGAACAAGGAAATATAGTAATAATACTTTTATTATTGCCTCTAGGGCATATTCCCAACAGTCTCCCACTTGCACTAGAGTCAATAATCTAGTTACATTGTGATGAATCGAACACGCATAGAGTGCTGGTGTTGATCATGTTTTGCTCGCGGAAGAGGTTTAGTCAACGGATCTGCGACATTCAGGTCCGTATGCACTTTGCAAATTTCTATGTCTCCATCTTGAACATTTTCACGAATGGAGTTGAAGCGACGCTTGATGTGCTCTGGTCTTCTTGTGAAACCTGGCTCCTTGGCAAGTGCAATAGCTCCAAAGTGTTGTCACAAGAGTTTGATCGGCTCCGACGCATTGGGTATGACTCCTAGGTCGGTGATGAACTCCTTCACCCAAATCGCTTCATGTGCTGCCTCCGAGGCTGCCATGTAATCCGCTTCACATGTAGATCCCGGCCACGACGCTTGCAAATGCACTACCATCGCTCCACCATTCAACATATACACGTATCCGGTTTGTGACTTTGAGTCATTCAGATCTGTGTCGAAGCTAGCGCCGACGTAACCCTTTTACGCATTTGTGCTCTTCGTCACCTCCATAAACGAGAAACATGTCCTTTGTCCTTTTCGGGTACTTCAGGATATTCTTGACCGATGTCCAAAGTGTTCCTTGCCGGATTACTTTGGTACCTTCCTACCAAACTTACGGCAAGGTTTACATCAGGTCTGGTACACAAAGATGGCATACATAATAGATCATATGGCTGAGGCATAGGGGATGACACTCATCTCTTCTTTATCTTTTGGCGTGGTCGGGCATTGAGCCGAGCTCAATTTCACACCTTGCAAAACAGGCAAGAACCCTTTCTTAGACTGACCCATTTTGAACTTCTTCAAAATCTTATCAAGGTATGTGCTTTGTGAAAGACCTATGAGGCGTCTCGATCTATCCCTATAGATTTTGATGCCTAATATGTAAGCAGCTTCTCCAAGGTCCTTCATTGAAAAACTCTTATTCAAGTAGGCCTTAATGCTGTCCAAAAGTTCTATATCAGTTCCCATCAAAAAGTATGTCATCTACATATAATATGAGAAATGCCATGTAGCTCCCACTCACTTTCTTGTAAACGCAGGCTTCTCCATAAGTCTCAGATAAAACCCAAACGCTTTGATCATCTCATCAAAGCGTAATGTTCCAACTCCGAGATGCTTGCACCAGCCCATAAATGGATCGCTGGAGCTTGCATACCTTGTTAGCATTCTTAGGATCGACAAAAACCTTCCGGTTGTATCATATACAGCTCTTCCTTAAGATAACCGTTAAGGAATGCTGTTTTGACGCCCATCTCGCCATATCTCATAATCATAGTATGCGGCAATTGCTAACATGATTCTGGACGGAGTTAAGCGTGCCGGTACGGGAGAGAAAGTCTCATCGTAGTCAATCCCTTGAACTTGTCGATAACCCTTAGCGACAAGTCGAGCTTTATAGATGGTAACATTACCATCCACGTCCGCCTTCTTCTTAAAGATCCATTTGTTTTCTATCGTCACGATCATTGGGCAAGTCTCACAAAGTCCATACTTTGTTTTCATACATGGATCCTATCTCGATTGCAAGGCTTCAAGCCATTTGTTGGAATCTGGCCCGCCATCGCTTCTTCATAGTTCAAGGTTCACCGTTGTCTAACAACATGATTTCCGTGACAGGGTTGCCGTACCATCACTGGTGTGCGGAACGTGTCCTAGTGGACCCACGGTTCAAGAGCAACTTGATCAAGTACCTTGATCATCATCATTAATTTCCTCTCCAGTCGGTGCACGCACCACAGGAACCTTTTCCTGAGCTGCACTACTTTCCGGTTCAAGAGGTAGTACTTCATCGAGCTTTTCAGGTTGAAGTTTCTTGACATAAGCATCGCATCCCCAAACTTTTAGAAACGACAGCTTAGGTTTCTTCCCAAACCATAATTCATACGGTGTCGTCTCAACGGATTTAGACGGTGCCCTATTTAAAGTGAATGTAGCTGTCTCTAGAGCGTATCCCCAAAATGATAGCGGTAAATCAAGAAGAGACATCATAGATCGCACCATATCCAATAGAGTGCGACACGACGTTCGGACACACCGTTACGCTAAGGTGTTCCAGGCGGCGTGAGTTGTGAAACGATTCCACATTTCCTTAAGTGTGTACCAAATTCGTGACTTAAATATTCTTCTCCACGATCTGATCGCAAGAATTTTATCCTTCGGTCACGTTGATTCTCTACTTCATTCGGAAATTCCTTGAACTTTTCAAAGGTCTCAGACTTGTGTTTCATCAAGTAGACATACCCATATCTACTCAAGTCATCAGTGAGAGTGAGAACGATATCCTCCGCGAGCCTCAACACTGATTGGACCGCACACATCGGTATGTATGATTTCCAATAAATTGGTTGCTCGCTCCATTGTTCCGGAGAACGGAGTCTTGGTCATCTTTCCCATGAGGCATGGTTCGTGATGTGTCAAATGATTCATAATCGAGAGACTCTAAAAGTCCATCGGCATGGAGCTTCTTCATGCGCTTGACACCAATGTGACCAAGGCGGCAAGTACACAAGTATGTGGGACTATCGTTATCAACTTTACATCTTTTGGTATTCACACTATGAACATGTGTAACATTACGCTCGAGATTCATTAAGAATAAACCATTGAACTTCGGAGCATGACCATAAAACATTTCTCTCATATAAATAGAACAACCATTATTCTCGGATTTAAATGAGTAGCCATCTCGTATTAAACGAGATCCCGATACAATGTTCATGCTCAAACTTGGCACTAAATAACAAGTATTGAGGTTTAAAACTAATCCCAGAGGTAAATGTAGAGGTAGCGTGTCGACGGCGATCACATCGACCTTGGAACCATTCCCGACGCCAAGATCGTCACCTCGCCCTTCGCCAGCCTCCGCTTATTCCGCAGCTCCGCCGTGTGAGTTACATATATGAGCAATGGCACCGTATCAAATACCTGTGAGTTAGTACGAGTAATCGGTAAGGTACACATCAATTACATGTATATCAAATATACCTTTAGTGTTCCCGGCCTTCTTGTGTGCTAAGTATTTGGGGCAGTTCCGCTCAAAGGACTCCTTCCCTTTGCAATAAAAGCACTCACCCTCGTGCTTGGGTCCATTCTTTGACTTCTTCCCAAGAATCGGCTTATCGGGCGCCGCAACATCCTTGCCGCCTTTCTTGAAGTTCTTCTCTCCTTGCCCTTCTTGAACTTAGTGGTTTTATTGACCATCAACACTTGATGCTCCTTCTTAATTTCTACCTCTGCCGACTTCAAAGCATTGAAAATCCTTCAGAATAGTTTTCACCATCCTCGTGCATATTGTAGTTCATCACAAAGCTCTTGTAGCTTGGTGGGAGCGATCGAAGGATTCTGTCAATGACCGCCTCGTCCGGGAGGTTAATGTCCAATTGGACAAAGGCGGTTGTGCAACCTGGACATTTTGAGTATGTGCTCACCGACGTAACTATTTTCCTCCATCTTACAATCAGAGAACTTGTCGGAGACTTCATATCTCTCGACTGTGGCATGAGCTTGGAAAACTAGTTTCAGCTCCTCGAACATCTCATATGCTCCGTGTTGCTCAAAAACGCTTTTGGAGCCCCGGTTCTAAGGCTGTAAAGCATGCCGTGACCGAACGAGGGAGTAATCATCAAGACGAGACTGCCAAGCGCTCATAACGCCTTGGTTCTCTCGATGGATACTTCACCTAGCGGTGCTTCTAGGACATATTGTTTCTTGGCAGCTATGAGGATAATCCTCGTGTTCCGGACCCAGTCCGAATAGTTGCTGCCATCATCTTTCAAATTTTGGTTTTCTAGGAACGTTGAAGTTCATGGTGACATTAGCGCTGGCCATTTGATCTACAAGACATTTTGGAAAGATTTTTAGACTATTGTTCATGATAATAAAGTTCATCTAATCAAATTATTTAATGAACTCCCACTCAGATTTGACATCCCTCTAGTCATCTAAGTGATACATGATCCGAGTCGACTAGGTCGTGGTCCGATCATCACGTGAGACGGACTAGTCATCGTCGGTGAACATCTCCATGTTGATCGTATCTTCCATCGACTCATGTTCGACCTTTCGGTCTCTTTGTGTTCCGAGGCCATGTCTGTACATGCTAGGCTCACAAGTTAACCTAAGTGTAATGCATGTGTAAACTGTCTTTACACGGTTACACCCGTTGTATGTGAACGTAAGGATCTATCACACCCGATCATCACGTGGTGCTTCAAACGCATTTAACTTTAGCAACGGTGCATGCTAGGGAGAACACTTTCTTGAAATTGTTATGAGGGATCATATTATTTACTACCGCTGCTCTAAGTAAACAAGATGCATAAACATAATAAACATCACATGCAATTATATATAGTAGTGACATGATATGGCCAAGTATCATATAGCTCCTTTGATCTCCATCTTCGGGCTCCATGATCATCCTGTCACCGCATGACACCATGATCTCCATCATCATGATCTCCATCATCGTGTCTTCATGAAGTTGTCACGCCAACGACTACTTCTACTTCTATGGCTAACGCGTTTAGCAACAAAGTAAAGTAATTTACATGGCGTTCTTCAATGACACGCAGGTCATACAAAATTAAAGACAACTCCTATGGTTCTCGCCGTTGTCATACTCATCGACATGCAAGTCGTGATTCCTATTACAAGAACATGATCTCATACATCACATATATCATTCATCATTCATCACAACTTTGGCCATATCATATCACAAAACACTTGTCGCAAAAACAAGTTAGACGCCCTCTAATTGTTGTTGCAAGTTTTACGTGGCTGCAATAGGGTTCTAGCAAGAATGTTTTCTTACCTACGTGAAAGCCACAACGTGATTTGTCAACTTCTATTTACCCTTCATAAGGACCCTTTTCGTTGAATCCGCCCAACTAAAGTGGGAGAGACAGACACCCGCCAGCCACCTTATGCAACTAGTGCATGTCACCGGTGGAACCAGGGCCTCACGTAAGCGCACGTGTAAGGTCGGTCCGGCCGCTTCATCCCACAATACCGCTGAAGCAAGATAAGACTAGTAGCGGCAAGAGAGTTGACAACATCTACGCCCACAACAAATTGTGTTCTACTCGTGCAATAGAGAACTACGACAGACCTAGCTCGATACCACCGCTAGGGGAACATTGCGTAAAATTAAAGTTTTTCCTACGGTTTCACCAAGATCCATCTATGAGTTCATCTAGCAACGAGTCATGAGAGAGTGATTGCATCTACATACCACTTGTAGATCGGCAAGGAAGCGCTCAATGGAACGGGGATGATGGAGTCGTACTCGCCGTGATTCAGATCACCGATGACCTAGTGTCAAGGGACAGCACCTCCGCGTTCAACACACGACGGAGCGGATGACGCCTCCTCCTTCTTGATCCAACAAGAGGGAAGGAGAGGTTGATGATGATCCAGCAGCACGACGGGCGTGGTGGTGGATGCAAGAACTCCCAAGCAAGGCTTCGCTAAGCAACCACGGGAGGAGGAGGAGGTGTTGTGGAGGAGGGAGGTGCCAGGGCTTATGGGTGCAGCCACCCCTCCCTCCCTCCCTTTATATAGGTGCAAGAGAAGGGGAGGGCGCAGCCTGCCCCTTTCTCCAAGGAAGGGTGCGGCCAAGGGGGGAGGAGTCCATCCTCCCAAGGCACCTAGGAGGTGCCTTCCCCTTTAGGACTCTCCTCTCTCTTATCTCTAGGCGCATGGGCCTCTTGGGCTGGTGCCCTTGGCCCATATAGGCCAAGGTGCACCCCCACAGCCCATGTGGCCCCCCGTGGCAGGTGGACCCCCGGTGGACCTCGGACCCCTTTCGGCACTCCCTAAGACAATACCGATAATGCGCGAAACTTTTCCTAGCGACCAAAATAAGACTTCCCATATATAAATCTTTACCTCCGGACCATTCCGAACTCCTCGTGACGTCCGGGATCTCATCCGGACTCGTAACAACATTCGGTTTGCTGCATACTCATATTCATACAACCCTAAGCGCCACCGAACCTTATGTGTAGACCCTACGGTTCGGGAGACATGCATACATGACCGAGACGGCTCTCGGGCAATAACCAACAGCGGGATCTGGATACCCATGTTGGCTCCCACATGCTCCTCGATGATATCATCGGATGAACCACGATGTCGAGGATTCAATCAACCTCAGATACTATTCCCTTTGTCAATCGGTATTTTACTTGCCCGAGATTCGATCGTCGGTATCCCAATACCTTGTTCAATCTCATTGCCGGAAGTCACTTTACTCGTACCGTAATGCATGATCCCGTGACCAAATACTTGGTCACTTTGAGCTCATTATGATGATGCACTACCGAAAGTGGGCCCAGTGATACCTCTCCGCCATACGGAGGACAAATCCTGCCTCGATCCGTGGTCAACCCAACAGACACTTTCGAGATACCTGTAATGCACCTTTATAGTCACCCAGCTTATGTTGTGACGCTTGGTACACCCAAAGCACTCCTACGGTATCCGGGAGTTACACGATCTCATGGTCTAAGGAAGAGATAGTTGACATTGGAAAAGCTCTAGCAAAACGAACTACACGATCTTGTGCTATGCTTAGGATTGGGTCTTGTCCATCACATCATTCTCCTAATGATGTGAACCCGTTATCAATCTACATCCAATGTCCATAGTCGAAAACCATGACTATCTCTGCTGATCAACGAGCTAGTCAACTAGAGGCTCACTAGGGACATATTGTGGTCTATGTATTCACACGCAGTATTACGATTTCGGATAATACAATTATAGCATGAATAAAAGACAATTATCATGAACAAGGAAATATAATAATAATGCTTTTATTATTGCCTCTAGGGCATATTCCCAACAAATCCTAGTCTGCCCCCTTTAGGGAAAACTCCTTATGCCTTTCCTCGTAAACCAGCCCACCATAATATGAGCCGGCCTTCTGGGCCTTGGGCCTAGTCTTCTATCTGACCCGCCGTTAGGGCCACGGTGAGTCGCCAGTCTCGTGTGTCGTTTGTCCTCCGGCGAGTGACCAATGAAAATGCCAAGCCTGGCTGGGTTATACTTCCGGCCGGGTCATACCGCGGGGTATATCCCTGACAAGAGCCACTACCTGGCTTTATCTTATTAAACGCAAATCTGATGTGTTTGATATTTTTGTTCAGTTTCAAAAACATGTTGAACACCTTCTCAAGCACAAAATTGTTCATGTTCACCGGACTGGGGGCGAGTATCGCAACCTCAACTCCTTCTTTCAGTCGCTTGGGATCGCTCACCGTTTGGCATGTCCACATACACATCAACATAATGGTTCTATCAAACGTAAGCATGGTCACATTGTTGAAACTGGCCTTACTCTTTTGTCCCATGCATCGGTTCCGTTTCGTTTTTGGAGTGATGCTTTCACCACTGCATGTTTTCTCATAAACCGCACTCCCACTCGTGTCTTGAACATGAAGACTCCCATTGAAGTTCTCCTTAATGAACAACCTGATTATACCTTTTTCAAGGTTTTTGGGTGCGCTTGCTGGCCGCATCTCTGTCCATATAACAAGCGCAAGCTTGAGTTTCGCTCCAAGAAGTGTGTCTTTCTTGGCCATAGCTCCTTTCATAAAGGTTACAAATGTCTTCATGTTCCCACCAATCGTGTCTATATATCTCGGAATGTTGTGTTTGATGAGCATGTTTTTTCCTTTGCCAAACTTCCCGTGTCCACTACCGAACCACCAGCTATGCATTCATCCTCTGTTGCCTCTGACCAATTTGATGATGTTGCATATTCTCCTATATTGTTGCCTAACCATGGTGCAGACATTGAGCGTGGGGCTCGTTTGGAAATCTTGGAGGCGCCATCGTCCCCCTTCTCGGCTTCACCAGCGGCTTACAACGATCAGGTTGCGCCCCTGCATGGCCTCGGTCATCGTGCCCATGCACGTTCGACCAGCCGCCCAGTGACACCGTGCGCCTCGGTGCCCCAGGTCTTGATACGTCCATTTTGCATCATGCTTTTATATCAATATTTATTGCATTATGGGCTGTTATTACACATTTTATCTCAATACTTATGGCTATTCTCTCTTATTTTACAAGGTTTACCATGAAGAGGGGTAATGTCAAGAGCTGGAATTCGGGCCGAAAAGGAGCAAACGTTGGAAACCTATTCTCGCACAACCCCAAAAGTCCTAAACTCCACGTAAACAAGTTTTTGGAATTAATAAGAATTTCGAGCGAAAGAAATACACCAGGGGCCCACACATCGCCCAGAGACAGGGCGCGCTTCTATAGGGCGCGCCCCACCTATCTCCCCGGGCCTCGTGGGCCTCCGTGTCCATCTTCTGCTATATCATCGCTTTTACCCTAGAAAAAATCATGGGCAAGCTTTACGGATTTAAACTCCGCCACACGAGGCGGAACTCATGGAACCAATCTAGGGCTCGGGCAGTAGCTGTTCTCGCCGGGGACAATATCCCTCCGGAGGGGAAATCATCACCAACGCCATCACCAACGATCCTCTCATCGGGAGGATCAATCTCCATCAACATCTTCACCATCACCATCTCCTCTCAAACCCTAGTTCATCTCTTGTATCCAATCTTGTATCCAAAACCACAAATTGGTACCTGTGGGTTGCTAGTAGTGTTGATTACTCCCTGTAGTTGATACAAATTGGTTTACTTGGTGGAAGATCATATGTTTAGATCCTTAATGCATATTATTACACCTCTGATTATGAACATGAATATGCTTTGTGAGTAGTTACGTTTGTTCCTGAGGACATGGGTGAAGTCTTGCTATTAATAGTCATGTGAATTTGGTACTCGTTCGATATTTTGATGAGATGTATGTTGTCTTCTCCTCTAGTGTTGTCATGTGAACGTCGACTACATGACACTTCACCATTATTGGGCCTAGAGGAGGGCATAGGAAAGTAATAAGTAGATGATGGGTTGCTAGAGTGACAGAAGTTTAAACCCTAGTTTATGCGTTGCTTCGTTAGGGGCTGATTTGGATCCACATGTTTCATGCTATGGTTAGGTTTACCTTAATACTTTTGTTGTAGTTGAGGATGCTTGCAATAGGGGTTAATCATAAGTGGGATGCTTGTCCAAGTAAGGGCAGTACCCAAGCACCGGTCCGCCGACATATCAAATTATCAAAGTACCGAACGCGAATCATATGAGCGTGATGAAAACTAGCTTGACGATAATTCCCATGTGTCCTCAGGAGCTCCTTTATCATTATTAGAAATTGTCCAGGCTTATCCTTTTCTACATAAAGGATTGGGCCACCTTGCTGCACTTTATTTACTTTGTTTACTTGATACTCGCATTATTTATCTTATCATAAAACTATCTATCACCTACAATTTCAAAGTGCTTGCGTAAAACCTCATCGAAACCGCTTATCATTTCCTTCGCCTCGTTGGGTTCGACACTCTTACTTATCGAAAGGACTACGTATAGATCCCCTACACTTGTGGGTCATCAAGACTCTTTTCTAGCGCCGCTGTCGGGAGTGTAGCGCTTTGGTGAGTGGAACTTGGTAAGGAAGTATTTATATAGTGTGCTGAAATTTTCTGTTACTTGTCACTATGGAAACTAATCCTTTGAGGGGTTTGTTTGGGGCATCTTCGCCCCAACTAGAAGAGCAAAGAGTTGCTCCTCAACCTACTGAACTTGATGAAAATATTTATTTTGAGATTCCTTCGGGTATGATAGAGAAACTGCTAGCTAATCCATTTGCAGGAGATGGAACGTTGCATCCCGATTTACACCTTATCTTTGTGGATGAAGTTTGTGGATTATTTAAGCTTGCAGGTATCCCCAATGATGTTGTCAAAAGGAAGGTCTTCCCTTTATCTTTGAAGGGAGATGCATTGACATGGTTTAGGCTATGTGATGATACAGGATCTTGGAATTATAAGCTTCAAGTTGGAATTTCACCGTAAGTTCTATCCTATGCATCTTGTTCATCGTGATTGTAATTACATATATAATTTCTGGCCTCATGAAGGAGAAAGCATCGCTCAAGCTTGGGGGAGGCTTAAGTCAATGTTATATTCATGCCCCAATCATGAGCTCTCTCGGGAAATGATTATTCAAAATTTTTCTGCTCGGCTTTCTCTTGATAATCGCAACCTACTCGATACTTCCTGTGCTGGTTCTTATATGCTGAAGACTATTGATTAAGAATGGGACTTATTGGAAAGAATTAAACGCAACTCTGAAGATTGGGGTTCCGACGATGGTAAGGAGTCAGGTATGACACCTAAGTTCGATTGTGTTAAATCTTTTATGGACACCGATGTTTTTCGTGGATTTAGCGCTAAATATGGACTTGACTCTGAGATAGTAGCTTCTTTCTATGAATATTTTGCTACTCACGTTGATCTCCCTAAAGAGAAGTGGTTAAAATATAATCCTCCTGTTGAAGTTAAAGTAGTTGCACCTATTACAGTTGAATAAAAGACTATCACTTATAGTAATCCTATTGTTCATAATACTTATGTTGAGAAACCACCTTTTCGTGTTAGGATAAAGGATCATGCTAAAACTTCGAATGTTGTTCGTAAGAGTAATACTAGGACTTATACACCTCCTGAGCAAATTAATGTTGAACCTAGTATTGCTATAGTTAAAGATCTCTTGGATGATGATTTAGATGGGCATGTTATTTATTTCTGTGATGAGACTGCTAATATTGCTAGGCCAGATACTAAGACACGTAGACCTATCATAGGCATGCCTGTTATTTCTTTTAAAATAGGAGAACATTGTTATCATGGCATATGTGATATGGGTGCTAGTGCTAGCGCTATACCTTATGATTTATATAAAGAAATTATGCACGACATTGCACCCGTTGAATTAGAAGACATTGATGTTACTATTAAGCTTGCTAATAGGGATATCATTAAACCTATTGGGATTGTTAGAGATGTTGAAGTTTTGTGTGGGGAGGTTAAATACCCTGCTGATTTTCTTGTTCTTGGTTCTCCACAAGATGCCTTTTGTCCCATTATATTTGGTAGACCCTTCTTGAACACTATTAAAGCTACGATTGATTGCAAAAAGGATGTTGTTACGATTGGCTTAGATGATATGACTCATGAGTTTAATTTTGCTAAATTTCATAGACAACCCCGTGATAAAGAATTATCTAGTAAAGATGAAATAATTGGTCTTGCTTCTATTGCCGTGCCTCCTACTGATCCGTTAGAACAATATTTGCTAGACCATGAAAATGATATGTTTATGAAAGAAAGAAGGGAAATAGATGAATTATTCCTTAAACAGGAACCTATTTTGACACATAACCTTCCCGTTGAAAATCTTGGGGATCCCCCACCACCCAAGGGTGATCCCGTGTTTGAACTCAAACCTCTACCTGACAATCTTAAGTATGCTTATCTCGATGAAAATAAAGTATATCCTATTATTATTAGTGCTAACCTTTCAGAGCAAGAAGAAGAAAGATTATTGAAAAATCTGAAGAAGCATCGAGATGCTATTGGATATACTATGGATGATCTTAAGGGCGTTAGTCCCATGTTATGCCAGCACAAAATTAAATTGGAGGACGATGCCAAACCAGTTAGAGATCCTCAACGACGACTAAATCCTAAAATGAAAGAAGTGGTAAGAAAGGACATACTAAAGCTCCTTGAGGCAGGTATAATTTATCCTATTGCTGATAGTGATTGAGTAAGCCATGTCCATTGTGTCCCTAAAAAGGGAGGTATTACTGTTGTTCCCAATGATAGAGATGAATTGATCCCGCAAAGAATTCTTACAGGTTATAGGATGGTAATTGATTTTCGTAAACTAAATAAAGCTACTAAGAAAGATCATTACCCTTTACCTTTTATTGATCAAATGCTAGAAACACTGCCCAAACACACACATTTCTGCTTTCTAGATGGTTAAGCTGGTTTCTCTCAAATACCTGTCTCAGCGGGAGATCAAGCAAAAGCTACTTTTACTTGCCCTTTCGGTACTTTTGCTTATAGACATATGCCTTTTGGTTTATGTAATGTACCTGCTACCTTTCAAAGATGCATGATGGCTATATTCTCTGATTTTTGTGAAAAGATTTGCGAGGTATTCATGGATGACTTCTCTGTTTATGGATCCTCCTTTGATAATTGTTTGAGCAACCTTGATCGAGTTTTGTAGAGATGCGAAGACACTAATCTCGTCCTGAATTGGGAAAAGTGTCACTTTATGGTTAATGAAGGCATTGTCTTAGGGCATAAGATTCCCGAGAGAGGTACTGAGGTTGATAAAGCTAAAGTTGATGCTATTGAAAAGATGCCATGTCCCAAGGACATAAAAGGTATAAGAAGTTTCCTTGGTCATGCCGGTTTTTATAGGAGGTTCATTAAGGATTTCTCTAAGATCTCTAGGCCTCTGATTAATTTATTGCAAAAATATATTCCTTTTGTCTTTGACGATGATTGTGTAGAAGCATTTGAAATGCTTAAGAAAGCTTTGATCACTGCACCGGTTGTTCAGCCACCTGATTGGAATCTACCTTTTGAAATTATGTGTGACGCTAGTGATTATCTTTGTCAGAGGGGCTGTTCTAGGGCAAAGAGTCGATAAGAAATTGAATGTTATCCAAAGTATGCTAGTAAGACTCTTGATACAGCCCAAAGAAATTATGCTACCAACGAAAAAGAATTCTTAGCAGTTGTGTTTGCATGTGATAAGTTTAGACCTTATACTGTTGATTCCAAAGTCACTATTCACACTGATCATGCTGTTATTAAATATCTTATGGAAAAGAAAGATGCTAGAGCTTGTTTCCTTGGCCCACAGATAGATCTGACTGGGCCATCCTTTTGGTGCGAATCCTTATGCGGATCGCGTGTCGGGCTTGTGGGCGCCGCTTGCCGCTCTATGTGTGCCATGTGGTCGTCTACCCGATCGGGCGGTCTCTTTGTTTTTTGATCGTGGGGGCTCTACGGCCACCTCGTCGAATTCGGGCAGTAGTTTGCGCTTTGGGTAGCTCTTTGTTTGGCGGTTATTGCCGATTCGTCCATGTGTTGAGTACTTTACTCCATCTTATTCGGAGTGCGTCTTCCGCTGTTCGAGCCTCTGCTTCGCTTTTTCAAGCTACGTGTAGTGGCGAGAGCTCTTAGTGGAGGTCCTTCTGTTCCAATGGCGTGTCCGCATGAGATCGTCTCGATCGTTATATTTGCCGGACGGGTTGTTTGTCCAAGTTGGCCTATTCGGATGGTTGCTCAATGGCATGTTCGTCGTCGGGCCGCTCACCCTTCCTTATGGCTGGGTCTGTGGGCGCTATCTTTGTCGAGGTGGGGTTTTGAGCGGCGCCACGCCACCTCTTTGACCGCTTCCCGAGGGAATTATCTTCGCATAGCCCCGCCGCTCCTCGTTATCGCTTCCCTTAGGTGTGTCCACCATGTATACATCGTAAGTTGAGGTGGCCTCCGATTGCCACTATGGGCGCCGGTTCTGGTCGCCTCCGGCGTCGTCCGTCCCATACCGTCGATGTCCTTGGAGTCGAAGTCGAGCATGTCGGTTAAGTAATCGACAGTGGCTACAAAGTGGATGGTGGGTGGGCGTTGAATTTCTTCGTCGTCCGAATCCCAACCTTCCTGACCATAGTCCAGCCAGGGCTCCCCTGACAAAGAGAGAGACTTTAATGAGTTTAGGATATCGCCAAAGGGCGAGTGCTGAAAGTTGTCCGCGGCGGTGAATTCCATAACCGGCGCCCAGTCGGATTCGACCGGTAGGGGCGCAGGAGGTTTGGAGTCCGGAAAGGAGTCCGGCACCTGGGAGTCACGAGCTTCGCAATGGACAGTGATGGTGTTCGGCTCAATCGCCATAGAGATTTCAGCCCCCGAGGCGGTGTCCAACCAACCGTCCTCGATCGGCGAAACCGGCTCCGGATTAAGGGTCGGAGCGGCACCGTGCGGCCTCCAGGCACTTCGGCGGCAGAGCTAGATCGCACTCCATTGAGACAAAGGCGGCACGCTTACCGTGGGCTCGAATCCGTCAAGATCAAGTCTCCGCGGACATCGGGCCGTGATAGTTCAAGCTTTCCAAATCTGACTGATGGCCAGGGGCGTAGCTTTCAATCTGCTCCAGATGGCCTAGCGAATTGCCCGCAGCGCAAAGCCGCCGAATATGAAGATCTGTCCGGGAGAAAATCTCACCTGGACTGCATCGTTGTCGATGATTGAAGGAGCCATCGGGCCTATAGGTGACGCATACAGAGGAACTCTCAATGAAAGCACCAATGTCGGTGTCAAAACCGTGGATCTCCTAGGGGGTCCCGAACCCATGCGTCTAGGGCGGATGGTAACAGAGACAAGGGACACGATGTTTTACCCAGTGTTCGGGCCCTCTCAATGGAGGTAATACCCTTACCCCGCTTGATTAATATTGATTATATGGGTAGTACAAGAGTAGATCTACCACGTAGATCGAGAGAGGCTAAACCCTAGAAGCTAGCCTATGGTATGATTGTTGTTCGTCTCTATGGACTAAAACCCTTCGGTTTATATAGACACCGAATAGGGTTAGGGTTACGTAGTTTGTTACAATGGTAGGAAATCTACATATCCAGAGTCGCCAAGCTTGCCTTCCCCGCCAAGGAAAGTCCCATCCGGACACGGGAGGAAGTCTTCAATCTTGTATCTTCATAGTCCAAAGAAGTCCGGCCAAAGATGATAGTTCGCTATCCGGACACCCCTAGTCCAGACTCCTCAAGAGCCCCTGAACCAGGCTTCAATGATGACAAGTCCGGCGCGCATATTGTCTTCGGCATTGCAAGGCGGGTTCCTCCTCCGAATACTTCATAGAAGATTTTGAACACAAGGACAGTGTCCGGCTCTGCAAAATAATTTCCACATAACACCGTAGAGAGAATAATAATATTCACACAAAATCAATCTGCTGACGTATTCCGCAGCGTGCCATCACGCCACGGCCAAGTCTTCATTCGAATTGTTTTTACTGTACCACCTCAGCGTGTTTAGCGAGGCGGTTTCCTTGGCACGTCTTGTCAAAGCAGAGATCGTGTCCCCTTATTCCGGGATTCTCATCAATACGGACGTGGGTAACCCAACTGCGTCTGCCGGCACGCCTCTATCGGCGAGTCCCAATCGCCACGGGAGGGCTCTTGGTATTCAACCTCTTTATAATGAGACCAAGGCCCTCTTCTTTTTCCCTCCATCGAATCTGCCTCGGCTCGAGTTCTAACACCCAAAGCTTCAGATTTAGGGCGCCGGACCTTCGACAATGTCCGGCTCCGACCAGCTCGGCCGATGGATGTCTTCTTCCGTCACGGAAGAAGATGTGCTAAAGCTGCGAGACGCCTGTATCTAACCGGCGTAGATTTCAGATAGGCTGCCTGCTCCTGTGGCAGGTCATTCCCACTCATGAGCCCGGCGAGAGCGTGGTGTTCGTGGTTCTCACTTCCTTCGGGCTTAGGTTTCCGACGGATCCCTTTGTGGGGGCTCATGTTTTATTATGGGCTGGAATTCCATGACTTGAACTGGAGTCCATCCTCCACATCTCATCATTCGTTGTCGTATGTGAAGCCTTCCTCCATATTACCCCTCACTTTGGATTGTGGCTCAAGACCTTCAAGGTGGAGCCGAAGTTGATCGAGGGGCAACAAGCAGAGTGCGGAGGGGCGGTCATAAGCAAGTGCGCTGATGCTCCGTGGCCCGAGGGCTCTTTTTAGGAGGAGCTTGGTTTGTGGCAACGGGAGTGGTTTTATATCACCGCTCCCAGGGGCACCAAATGGGTGGCGCCACCCGGCCTTCCGCCAGGTCCACCACAGCCGGGCCGGCATCATGGGTTAACCGGGGCTCGACTGGGGCCGCCCAAGGACGTTCTCTCACAGTGTGGCCGTATTCGAGACCTCCGTAAAAGAGAGATCAATCTGGTTGTGGGGGCCTCCAAACGCCGCCCCTCCGCCTCATGGGAGTTTAATCCGGAGGGACCACGAAGCTCTCCGGCATTTTATGGGCGCGACGCCTCGTGGGAGATGTATAAACTCTTCTTCGGATCACAAGAGAAGTTTCCGGACTTGACTGAGGACGCAGGACTAAGCTGCAATCGCCCAAATACTCAAGTAAGTAGTCCTGTAACCGGACAGGCTGTTCATTTATTTATCATATATATGCCCTTGAAGGGAGCCGTTTCTTGAACAGGAGCGGATAGCCAAGGCAAAGTTGATACGGTGTCCGGCTCCCCTCCCAGAGACCACGCCGGATCCTATGCTGACCAAGATGTTGAAGGCCGCGCCTTTTGAAAAAGGCGAAGGGGGGAGCAGGGAAACAACTGCCTCCACGAAGGAGGCTTTCAAGGAAGGAGGAATCAAGGATCCTACCCTCCAAGGGGAGAAGAGGACCACCTCCGAAGACCCGAAGCCAAGGGCCTCAAAGCGGGAAAGAAGTCTTCGTCCGGGACAGTCCGCGGCCGGGAAATACCCCAGCCGCACTATTTCCCCGAGGGGATCAGCCCTCCAAATGAGCCGTAAGTACAAAGACGGGGTCCTGTGAATAAAGAAAATCCCTGTAGTTATTTCTGAAGATAACCGAACTTGTACCTTGTAATTCGGCTCTCAGCCCGTCTCAGCAGAGCTCGTCTTCGGGGGATCTTCGTCCGGAGATGAGAGAGAGCGAACGCCCCACCTATCGCGCCTCCATGCGAGGCGGGGACCCCGAGGTGACGTCACGGAGAGTTTCCGAGTCCGCGGCGGGAAGGTCCGGCGCCAACCGGGCGCGCGGTCGGAGGAGCTGAAGGACCTGCCCGGTGAGTGTCTATTCAGAAGATCACCGTGCGCTAATGGCTACGGTGATTGAAAGAATTGCATCCGCCGAGAGCGGTTTGCAAGCCGCCAAGTTTACCGACGGGGTTTGAGGTACGAGAGAAAACAGATGATGTATCTTCCGACGCTTATGCATATAGAATGCGCTCTGTATAGATAGTAGCCCCGAGACTCGGTATGTTGTCAAAACCGACAGCCGTGCCGAGGATCATAATCTCAAGACTAACATGTCGCCGCTCCTATGTAGGTGGCGGGCGTCCCGTGGCCAGCCGGATCGATTTAATTTGCCGAACTAAAGCGGCAACTTGACGAGGCGGATGCGGACATCGCCTTTGGTCAATAAACGGTTTGACGAGTCACAAGGTATGCGACTTCTCCGCGGGCACCGGTAAGGGAGCTGACGCCCATGCCTTACTACTTGTATGCTTTGATGCGATGGCGCCGCTGCCGTGGAGAGGCTGCGGTGGAACTCGCCCGAAGCTAAAGAGCAAGCCCGAAAGAGTAATGCGCTTTAAAGGCGGCCAAGAGCTGAAAGCCGAACGGGCTGCTCACCGCCGGGCTAAAGAGGAAATGGCCAATATGGCCCTGAAGCTGAAGAATGCTACCGACCGCTGCGGGGTTCTTGAAAAGAACGTCAGCGGAACAAGAGGGCTCAAAAAGGCCACCGCCGAAGCCAAGGATGCCTGCTCCGCCACGAGAGCTGCCAAGGAGGAGCCGAGTCAGCCGGGATATTGCGGCCGGAAAACCGCTTTCTGCCATGGAGGAACTATACTGGATCCGGCAAGTATGCTCGCTTGGACAAGCTATGGAGTTCAGAGGATGCTTATCTCGGACTTAGCGGCGAAGCGCCACGACGCTGATTGAGCACTTCCGAGGCCGAAGGGCCTGAAGGGAAGAGCTATTTTGGTCGCAATTCCATAGTCCGGGCGCCCTCTTACGCTGACCGATCGGTTGGCCGAATGGGCCGAGCTGAATCGATTATCCGGACTTGCCATGAAGCATGTCATGACTCATTTGTGGCTAGGCGGACCCCAGCCGAAGAGTTATTTTAGCTTAGTGCAGCAGTTCCTTGGTGCGGTACCGCGTATGGATGCAATGAAGCGGTCGGTGTGTATTGAGGGGGCGCGGATGGCTCTTGCCCGTGTCAAGGCATACTGGGCTGAGATGAAGGCCGCCGATATCGCGTCCCCAGATTCGGACGGAAGCCGAGTACCACCAAGCGCTATTTTGAGGAAGTTCTTCCGGGCGCTGGTTTAATAGAGACGCAGTGCTCGAAGGATGTTATGTTTGAATGACATGTGTAATTTTATGAAATAGCCTTTCGATTTAATGTACGAGCTTTTTATACTTGTGCCTTCAAGTAGCAAACTACCTCCTGTGCGGCCGTTGATGTATAACTCCGAAGATGGCAGCCTTTCGCTTCAGCCCCCACGCATATAGTGCGGAGGTGTTTGCAAAGAAGTCGCTGCGTTTCAGACTTAATCCAATGTCTTGGTCCTATAAAGGAGGTGGTAGCGTAGCAAACTAGGCAACCGGGCTATAATGCTTTAGCACTTTCACTTAGCCATAGGAGTTCGATGGTGGGGCTACGATATAGCCCCTCGAGGGCACCGCGACTCTCCCAAATTCAAGTGCGTATGTGCCTGATCGGAAAGCGTCCTTCGTCTAATGCGGAGGAATTCTAAACATTCCAGGAGTCATCGGTGGTTGATCACCGGTCTCTCGCTATATCATGACAGTCAGTTTTCGTCTTTCTCATCGAGGTGCTCACCGGCCAACCGGGCACAATCATGAGAGTTCTCCGGTGCCGCTGCTAGCCGATAGAACGGAACGTAAGGTAGCAAAACATGTGGAGCCGGGCAAACCCAACATTTGACCAAAGACATGATTCGGAGCTGATGCATATAAGGCCTAACTCGAGACGCGAACACTCCCTAAGGTATTCGGTCTTTTATAAAGCGGGCGAACAATGCCCTTGGTAACAAGCCCCGGTCTCCAGTGCACGTGCAAAATTGACGCGGCCGATGCCAAAATGCCAGCCTCCTCCTCGGTTATAATAAGAGACCGGGGATGAGTAACAACAAGAGACAGTGAAAAGGTTTACGAGGGTCTTAATCTGAAAAGAATCCTTGCAAGCAGGTCCCTGCTGCACATCTGCGCTACTGTCTCTGCAGCCGTATCCTCGACGGGTATAGCACGACGCTCATCTCGTAGAAAAGAGAGGAACTTAGTTTGAAAAAGATCGTGCGAAAATGTAATTGGAAATAATCATAGTACGATTCAAAAATGAATAAAATTGAGCTTTATTGTCTCTTGTTGTACATATGCGGAGCCCTTGTAAGGGGGGTACACGGCTAGTAAGCGTCATGTTTATTTATGCCGGACTCGCCTCACCGTGTCCGGGGTCTGAAGGACCTGCTTTAGACGCTTCTGGCCAGTAAGGCCGTATTAGTGTGAGGCTGTTAAGGCAGTCTCACATTCTTTCCTTGAGGGACACGCGCAGCTTCCCCTTAATGAAATGATGCCTCGTGGACCGGGCATTTTAAGTTTAAGAGATGCATAATGCGGTATTGCGTTAAAGCGGGCGAAAGCTTCGCGTCCCAGTAGTGCTTGATGGCTACTTTTAAATGGGGCGATGTGGAAGACCAACTTTTCGCGATGGAAGTTGTCGGGTGAGCCGAACATAACTTCCAATAGTAGGGAGCCCGTACAATGGGTGTATGTGCCTGGCATTATTCCTTGGAAGGAAGTGTTGCTATGGCTAATCCTGTTTGGTTCTATCCCCATATTGCGGATTGTGTCATGATATAGCAGGTTTAAATCACTGCCGCTGTCCATTAGGACTTGTGTAAATTGAAGACCGTCGATTATGGGTTCTAGTATCAAGGCAGTCCATCCTGCGTTCCGGGTACTTTCGGAGTAGTCCTGATAGTCGAAGGTGATTGGTTTTGACAACCAGTGTTGGGACTCATTTGGGTAGACTGCGGCGCGTAATTCAATGGGTGCCGCTCTATTTTCCCCTTTTGTTACTTGAAGTAAGTTTACTATTTTGACCTCTTGTGGGAAATTCTTTTGTTTTCCGGGGCTCTGCTTGTGGTGCTCGTCATCATCCTCACTTGGTGTGTCAAGCCCCTTGTGTTCGGCGTTGAGTCTGCCGGACTGCTTGAAGACCCAACAATCTGTGGGTTTGGTTTGCAGGCTTCCCGGGAGTACCGTGGATTTGGCATATCTTGTCCAAGATTTTGTTTAAGTTGGATAGCTCATCGCTATTATCCTTAAGGGGCAGTTTTTTATTGTTACGCGTGAGCTTTTGAATCAAGGCCGATCGGGCCGCGCTTCTTTGACTGTTCCCTTAATCCGCGCTGGTCCTTGCTGCGTCAGAGTTTCCCATTCCCATCCCTGACTTCGGATGTAGTTGGGTCATTGGTATCGTGATCTTGCTAGCCAGCTATCCTCTCCGCGCATAAAAGCGGGTCATCATGAGGCTTGTTAGTGCGGCCATTGTTCTTGGCTTTTCCTGGCCAAGGTGTTCCGGCAAGCCATCTGCCCTCGGACGTTGTGTTTAAAAGCTGCTAAGGCTTCGCGTCCGGACAGTCGACTATTTGGTTCTTTTGGTGAGGAACCTGTTCCAGAATTTTCGGCTGACTCTCCGGGCTGTTGGGTTATGTGACTTAAATCGCTCAAGGTCCGGAGGTCAGACATAGCTTCCCTGGAAATTGGCCTGAAAAGCATCCTTAAGCTCTTCCCAACTACCAATGGTGTTTTCGGGCAGGCTTTTAAGCGAATGCCGGGCTGGCCCTTTGAGCTTGAGGGGTAGGTATTTTATGGCGTGGAGATCATCTCCTCCGGCCATGTGTATGTGGAGGATATAATCCTCAATCCAGACTCTGTGGTCTATTGTTCCGTCAGATGCCTCTATGTTTACGGGTTTGAACTCACTGGGAATTCATGATCCAAAGCACCTCATCGGTGAAACATAGAGGGTGCGCGGCGCCCCTGTATTTGGGTATGCCGTGATGTTCGGACTTTTGACGTGTTGTATTGTTTGCTAGAACTTGTTTCCTTGGCCCATAGATAGATCTGACTGGGCCATCCTTTTGGTGCGAATCCTTATGCGGATCGCGTGCCGGCTTGTGTCTTGGCGCCGCTTGCCTCTCTATGTGTGCCATGTGGTCGTCTACCCGATCGGGCGGTCTCTTTGTTTTTTGATCGTGGGGGCTCTACGGCCACCTCGTCGAATTCGGGCAGTAGTTTGCGCTTTGGGTAGCTCTTTGTTTGGCGGTTATTGCCGTATCTGTCCGCGGTGTTGAGTACTTTACTCCATCTTATTCGGAGTGCGTCTTCCGCTGTTCTGAGCCTCTGTTTCTGCTTTTTCAAGCTACGTGTAGTGGCGAGGAGCTCTTTGTGGAGGTCCTTCTGTTCCAATGGCGTGTCCGGCATGAGATCGTCCGGACTGTTATCTTTGCCGGGGACGGGTTGTTTGTCCAAGTTGGCCTGTTCGGATGGTTGCTCAATGGCATGTTCGTCATCGGCCGGCTCACCCTGCTCTATGGCTGGGTCTGTGCGGGCGCTATCTTTGTCGAGGTGTGGTTTTGAGCGGCGCTTACGCCTTCGCTTTGACTGCTTCCCGAGGGAATTATCTTTCGCAGCGTCCCGTCGTTCCTCGTTATCGCTTCCCTTAGGTGTGTCCACCATGTATACATCGTAAGTTGAGGTGGCCTCGAGTCCCCCGTGGGCGCTGGTTCTTAGTCGTCTCCGCGTAAAATGTCGTCCATACCGCCGATGTCCTCGAGTCGAAGTCGAGCATGTCGGTTAAGTAATCGGCAGTGGCTACAAAGTGGGTGGTGGGTGGGCGTTGAATTTCTTCGTCGTCCGAATCCCAACCTTCCCGACCATAGTCCGCCAGGGCTCTCGACAAAGAGAGAGACTTTAATGAGTTCAGGATATCGCCAAAGGGCGAAAAGTGCCGAAAAGATGTCCGCGGGCGGTGAATTCCATAACCGCGCCAAGTCGGATTCGACCGGAGGGGCGCTGGAGGTTCGGAGTCCGGAAGGAGTCCGCACTGGAGTCACGAAGCTCAGCAAAGGACAGGGATGGTGTTCGCTCAATCGCCATAGAGATTTCAGCTCCGAGGCGGTGTCCAACCAACCTTCCTTGATCGGCTAAACCGCCCGGATTAAGGGTCGGAGCGGGCAATCGTGCGGCCTCTGTGGCACCGTTCGGCGCAGAGCTAGATCGCACTCCATCGAGACAAAGGCAGCACGCCGGCCGCGGCTCGAATCTGTCGAAGATCAAGTCTCTGCGGACATCGGCCGTATAGTTCAAGCTTCCAAATCTGACCTGATGGCCAGGGACGTAGCTTTCAATCTGCTCCAGATGGCCTAGCTAATTGGCCCGCAGTGCAAAGCCGCCGAATACGAAGATCTGTCCGGGGAGAAAAATCTCACCCTGGACTGCGTTGTTGCTGATGATTGAAGGAGCCATCGGGCCTATAGGTGACGACACGCAGGAACTCTCAATGAAAGCACCAATGTCGGTGTCAAAACCGTGGATCTCGGTAGGGGGTCCCGAACTGTGGCCTAGGCGGATGGTAACAGTAGACAAGGGACACGATGTTTTTACCCAGGTTCGGGCCCTCTCAATGGAGGTAATACCCTACTCCTGCTTGATTAATATTGATGATATGGGTAGTACAAGAGTAGATCTACCACGAGATCAGAGAGGCTAAACCCTAGAAGCTAGCCTATGGTCTGATTGTTGTTCGTCCACACCGAATAGGGTTAGGGTTACACTGAGTCGGTTACAATGGTAGGAAATCTACATATCCGTATCACCAAGCTTGCCTTCCCCGCCAAGGAAAGTCCCATCCGGACACGGGACGAAGTCTTCAATCTTGTATCTTCATAGTCCAAGAGTCCGGCCAAAGATGATAGTTCGGCTATCCGGACACCCCCTAGTCCAGGACTCCCTCAATGACCCACTGCCTATTGATGATAGCTTTCCTGATGAACAATTAGCGGTCATTAATGCTTCTCGCACTGCTTCATGGTATGCTGATTATGCTAATTATATTGTTGCTAAATTTATACCACCTAGTTTCACATACCAGCAAAAGAAAAAGTTCTTTTACGATTGAAGACATTACTTTTGGGATGATCCACACCTTTATAAAGAAGGAGTAGATGGTGTTATTAGACATTGTGTACCTGAGCATTTTGGGATGATCCATACCTTTATAAAGAAGGAGTAGATGCTGTTATTAGACATTGTGTACCTGAGCATGAACAGGAACTGATCCTACGCAAGTGTCACTCTGAATTATATGGAGGACACCACGCTGGAGATAGAACTGCACATAAGGTATTACAATCTGGTTTTTATTGGCCTACTCTCTTCAAGGATGCTCGTAAGTTTGTCTTATCTTGTGATGAATGTCAAAAAATTGGTAATATTAGTAGACGTCAAGAAATGCCTATGAATTATTCTCTTGTTATTAAATTGTTTGATGTTTGCGGCGTTGATTACATGGGACATTTTCCTGCCTCTAATGGTTGTACACATAATCTAGTTGCTGTTGATTACGTTACTAAGTGGGTAGAAGCTATTCCAACTAGTAGTGCTGATCATAACACTTCTATTAAAATGCTTAAAGAAGTTATTTTTCCGAGGTTTGGAGTCCCTAGATATCTTATGACCGATGGTGGTTCGTGATTTTATTCATGGTGCTTTCAGAAGATGCTTGCTAAGTATGATGTCAATCATAGAATTGCATCTACTTATCATCGGTAGTCTAGTGGTCAAGTAGAGTTGAGCAATAGAGAGCTCAAATTAATTTTGCAAAAGACTGTTAATAGATCTAGAAAGAATTGGTCCAAAAAACTTGATGATGCATTATGGGCCTATAGAACTGCATACAAAAATCCTATGGGTATGTCTCCATATAAGATGGTTTATGGAAAAGCATGTCATTTACCTCTTGAACTTGAACATAAAGCATATTGGGCTATTAAAGAGCTCAATTATGACTTCAAACTTGCCGGTGAGAAGAGATTGTTTGATATTAGCTCACTTGATGAATGGAGAACCCAAGCTTATGAGAATGCCAAGCTATTCAAAGAAAAAGTCAAGCGTTGGCATGATAAAAAGATACAAAAGCGTGAATTTACCGTAGGTGATTATGTGTTATTATTTAACTCTCGTTTAAGATTTTTTGCAGGAAAGCTTCTCTCTAAATGGGAAGGCCCCTATGTCATCGAGGAGGTCTATCGCCTACAGTGCGATAAAGATCAACAACTTAGAAGGCACAAGTCCGAGGGTTGTAAACGGTGAAAGAATTAAACATTATATTTCAGGTAATCCTATTAATGTTGAGACTAATATTATTGAAACCGTAACCCCAGAGGAATACATAAGGGACACTTTCTTAACGCCTGCATCTCAAAAGGAATAGGTATGTGGTACGGTAAGTAAACCTACTCCAAAACAACTCCAATGGCAATTTTTATCAGTTTTGGATTATTTAAGAATTTTAGGAAGAAAGAAGTAGTCCGAAAGGGACACGAGGCCCCCACGAGAGTGGAGGGCGCGCCGCACCACGGGCGCCACTGTCTCGTGTGGGCACCTCGTGCCTCCTGAACTGCTTTTCTTGCACATTGCGTATTTTGGTCGGTAAAAATTCATTATATATACTACCGAAGATTGTGACCATCGTATCACGCAAATATCCTCTGTTTTTGTTTCGGGTTGTTTTCTGTTACAGATCTAGAGCACCATGGCGTCACCCTCCTTCGACAATGAAGATAAGGATGCTTGGCTATTGAAGATAGAGCTGAAAAGAGAAGAACCGGAAGAGATCAAGAAGGCCACGGAGGTTCAAGCCCCGACAGTGAAAGAAGAAGACATCCCTCAACTCCTACCTAACCTTTTTACTCCAACTGAGATTGAAGCTTTCCAGATGATTGAGTTAGCTCGCATACAAAATAAGTATCTCACACAGGAGAATATTTTGTTGAAGGATCATATCGCCGGACTCAAGGGCATTATCCGCAAGTTGGAGGAGCTTTTACGCTCGATGTGCGATTACCCACCATCATCACCACCATCTCCATCACCTCCGAGGAAATAATCACATGGGTATGGGCACTCCCCCTTGGCAACTGCCAAGCTTGGGGGAGGTGCCCCGGTATCGTATCACCATCACACTCCTATCTTTACCGCTTTATTTAGTTTGATCATTTTAGTAGTATCTTCATCTAGTAGATTGAAGTTTTGATATCAAGTAGTTTTGAGTTTTGCTTAGTGCTCTCTTTCTGTAATCGAGTCCGTGAATTATATATAATAAAGATTAGTGTTGAGTCAAGGGCTTTTGCTTTGTTGCTATGATCTTGAGAAAAATAAAAAGAATAAAAGAGTTCATATTGATCTTATGGATAGTAATAACTTCACACATAGAAAGTATGAGGCATAAAGGTTGTTGACAGTTGATAAACTTAGTTTTGGTCATCGTTGCAATTAATAGGAAGTAATAAGGGAAGGGAGGTTCACATATAAATACACTATCTTGGACATCTTTTATGATTGTGAGCACTCATTAAGTATGACATGCTAAAAGAGTTGACGATGGACAAGGAAGACAACGTAATGGTTTATGTTTTCTCACATCTCAGTTAAAGTATGTTGTCATTGACCTTCCGAACATGTTGAGCTTGCCTTTCCCCCTGATGCTAGCCAAATTCCTAGCACCAAGTAGAGATACTACTTGTGCTTCCAAATACGCTTAAACCCAATTTTGCCATGAGAGTCCACCATATCTACCTATGGATTGAGTAAGATCCTTCAAGTAAGTTGTCATCAGTGCAAGCAATAAAAATTGCTCCCTAAATAATCATGACTTATTAGTGCGGAGAAAATAAGCTTTACAAGATCTTGTTATGGAAGCAATAAAAGCGACGGACTGCATAATAAAGGTCCATTCACAAGTGACATATAAAGTGACGTTCTTTCGTACTAAGATTTTGTGTATCCAACCCTAAAAGCGCATGACAACCTCTGCTTCCCTCTGCGAAGGGCCTATCTTTTACTTCATGTTCTTACTTTATGCTTTTATTTTGTGCTTGAGTCAAGGTGATCTTCACCTTTCCCTCTTTCGTTTTATCCTTTGGCATGCTTTTCGTGTTTGAAAAAGCGTGATATACATATCCAATTGGATGTTCGTTAGCATGGGCTATTATTGTTGACATCACCTAAAGGTGAATACGTTGGGAGGCAACACAATAAGCCCCTATCTTTCTCAGTGTCCGTCTGAAACTCCATAACCACAAGTACTGCGTGAGTGTTACCTATGTGGAATTGCTAAAAAGCTCTATTGTTGACTCTTTCTGATGTTATGATAAATTGTGATTGCTTGAATGACTGAGATTATAGTTTGTTAGTTCTTAATGAAGTTTGTGAACCATACTTGATATTGTGAATTGATTGTTACTTGAGCATAAGAAATTATATAATGGAATCTATATATCTTGCTGTTATGAGAATGATCATGATGCCCTCATGTCCGTATTTTATTTTTATCGACACCTCTCTCTCTAAACATGTGGACATATTTTTCGATATCGGCTTCCGCTTGAGGACAACCGAGGTCTAAGCTTGGGGGAGTTGATACGTCCATTTTGCATCATGCTTTTATAGCAATATTTATTGCACTATGGGCAGTTATTAAACATTTTATCTCAATACTTATGGCTATTCTCTCTTATTTTACAAGGTTTACCATGAAGAGGGGAATGCCGCAAGAATTGAATTCGGCCGAAAAGGAGCAAACATTGGAAACCTATTCTCGCACAACCCCAAAAGTCCCGAAACTCAACGAAACAACTTTTGGAATTAATAAGAATTTCTGAGCGAAAGAAATACACCAGGGGCCCACACCTGTTCAGAGACAGCCCCCCTATAGGGCGCCCCTATCTCCTGGCCCCTGGTGGGCCTCCGTGTCCATCTTCTCGCTATATCATCGCTTTTACCTCGGAAAAATCGTGGGCAAGCTTACGGGACGAAACTCCGCCGCCATTTAGGCGGAACTCATGAACCAATCTAGGGCTGTGGCAGAGGTGTTCTGGCGGTGACACTTCCCTCTGGGAGGGGGAAATCATCACCAACATTGATACGTCTCCAACGTATCTATAATTTATGAAGCATTCATGCTATATTATTATCAGTTTTGAATGATTATGGGCTTTATTTTACACTTTTATATTACTTTTGGGACTAACATATTAACCGGAGGCCCAGCCCATATTGCTGTTTTATTGCCTGTTTCAGTATTTCGAAGAAAAGGAATATCAAACGGAGTCCAAACGGAATGAAACCTTCGGCAACGTGATTTTTTGGAAGATTATCATCCTGGAGAGTTGGAGTCCACGTCAAAGATACTCGAGGAGCCCAGGAGATAGGGGGGCGCGCCCCCTGTCTCGTGGACCCCTTGAGCACCCCCCGACCGACTTCTTTCGCCTATATAGTCCCACGTACCCTAAAAACGTCCACAGAGAAGATAGATCGGGAGTTCCGCCGCCGCAAGCCTCTGTAGCCAGCAAAACCTCCTCGAGCCCCTTCCCAAGACTCACGGAGGGGGGATCCATCACCGTGGCCATCTTCATCATCCCGCGCTCTCCATGACAAGGAGGGAGTAGTTCACCCTCGAGGCTGAGGGTATGTACCAAGAGCTATGTGTTTGATCTCTCTCTCTCGTGTTCTCTATTGTGTTCCCTCTATGGCACGATCTTTGATGTATCCCAGCTTTGCTATTGTAGTTGGATCTTATGATGTTTCTCCCTCTACTCTCTTGTGATGAATTGAGTTTCCCTTTGAAGTTATCTTATCGGATTGAGTCTTTTATGAGAACACTTGATGTATGCCTTGCCGTGCTTATCTGTGGTGACAATGGGATATCATGTGCCTCTTGATGTATGTTTTGGTGACCAAGTTATGGGTTCACCTATGAACCTATGCATAGGGGTTGGCACACGTTCTTGACTCTCCTGTAGAGACTTTGGGGCACTCTTTGAAGTACTTTGTGTTGGTTGAATAGATGAATCTGAGATTGTGTGATGCATATCGTATAATCATGCCCACGGATACTTGAGGTGACAATGGAGTATCTAGGTGACATTAGGGTTTTGGTTGATTTGTGTCTTAAGGTGTTATTCTAGTACGAACTGTTGAATAGATTGATCCGAAAGAATAACTTTGAGGTGGTTTCGCATTCCTACCATAATCTCTTCATTTGTTGTCCGCTATTAGTGGCTTTGGAGTGACTCTTTGTTGCATGTTGAGGGATTGTTATATGATCTATCTATGTTATTATTGTTGAGAGAACTTGCACTAGTGAAAGTATCAACCCTAGGCCTTGTTTCCTATCATTGCAATACCGTTTACGCTCACTTTTATCGCTTGCTACCTTGCTGTTTTCATAATTTCAGATTACAAATACCTTTTATCTACCATCTATTTTGCATTTGTATCACCATCTCTTCATTAACTAGTCCACCTATACAAATTACCATTGTATTGGGTGTCTTGGGGACACAAGAGACTCTTTGTTATTTGGTTGCATGGTTGTTTGAGAGAGACCATCTTCATCCTACGCCTCCTACGGATTGATAAAACCTTAGGTCATCCACTTGAGGGAAATTTGCTACAGTCCTACAAACCTCGCAGCACTTGCAGCCCAACAACGTCTACAAGAAGAAGGTTGTGTAGTAGACATCAAGCTCTTTTCTGGCACCGTTGCCGGGGAGGTGAGTGCTTGAAGGTATATCTTTAGATCTTGCAATCGAGTCTTTTAGTTTCTTGTTTTATCACTAGTTTATTTTATAAAAGAAAACCACCAAAAATGGAGTTGAGTTATTCTCATACGCTTCGTCTTTTAAATATCTTTCTGAGTTTGATGGAAAGGAAAATTGTGCTCAAGTGCTAGAAGAAGAATGCTTTAAAATGCTTGGTACTAAATCTTTGAATGACGAGCATGATTGCAATGTTGTTAGTATAAACTCCTTGAATATCCATAGTATTAATGATGGTTGCTCTAGTCATGATGAAAATATCTCTTACGAGCATGTCAACTTTTGTGGAGTGCATGTTTGCGTGAACACACCAAATAGAGAGGATATTTATTGCAAGAGGCATAAGCATTTTGAAACTAAATGGTTGCATGAAAGGCTAGGTGTGAGTGCTGAAAATTTAAAATTCCTTTGCCGTACTTGTGAACTTTGGTAATGAACGTGGTCATTTACATCTCCTATGCAAATTGTTTCATGATCGAATCGTGTCCAAAAATTGTGATGATTATGGTTTCGACGAGCTCAGATTAGTTGTTCAGATGTTAATTGTTCAGTAATCGATTCTCACGCAATCGATTAGGTTTAACCTCCGCAGAGGGTTAAAAACCTAATCGATTAGCCGTGTCCCTGCTACTTTTACAATTTGAGCCTCGGACTTGGATCTATCTCGTAACTCTCAACACCGGACTGATAACATAATTGTGGGCAACTTATGATGATTTTGGGCTATGAGACATCGGTTACGGAACCATGTCATGATAGAAAACTCCATAGTACAGACTTCATTTAT